>OU745265.1:7502500-8752500 GCA_916618015.1 Xestia c-nigrum
ACGGACCTTAGTACATCATTCTAAACGCCGCCGTAGAAATTTTTCAACGTTAACTTTAAAGGTGTTCAAGTTCATGATAATAGGTATGACGACACTATCAAAAAAATAAAAATCTATTTAGTCCATCAGTTAGAGTATTGAAAACTAATGGACACGTATTTTTTTTTTTTTTTGTAAATCAATGCATACTGACAAAGATACAACGCATCAAAACTCGGGAGTGGGGGCTCGTGACGTCAGAACTAGCTAAAAATTATACCTAGGCGTGACGTATTGGCAATTTTGAAAGCGTCGTATCTTCTTCAATTTTGATTTATGGAAAAAAAGAAAAAAAATACGGTTCAAATATTTGTTGATAATAAATAAATATAGCTGGACATTAACACACAGCGCCACCTAGTACCACACTAAGCAAAGCTTGTGTCGTGGACACTAGGTAGTAGATATACTACATAAATATACTTTTTTGTTTGTAAATACATACTTATTATACATATAAACATCCATGACTCGAAACAAATGTGGCGGGTGCTCATCACACAAACATTTGCTCCTACCGGGATTCGATCCGAGGACCCTAACAACGTAAGGCAGCGTCACTAGTGTCACTACCACTACGCCAAAATCAATCAATCAATCTGACGGACTAATTATTATTTTTTGTTGTCTACCATATTATACTGAATTCCTGATAACTGTTTTAGCGTCTGTTTACCTTACACCTCTTTTGATGATATATATTAGAATTCTGTCTACTGGTAGATCAGTTACAAGTTACAGATAGTTTAGTTCTTTGCATAACTATCACATCTGTCAAGTTTCGCTAGCGTATTCAATGAGACTGTATAAACAATATGTTGTAAAACTTACAGGTCTTTCCTTCTCGTGAACGTTTTCCAACACTTCTAGTTCGGCTAGCTCATCCTTGTGTTTCTCAACGCGTTCGCGGAACACTGAAACGGTTCTGTTGGGCTCCAGAGGTACCTAGTAAAAGAATTGTATATGTATATTATATAGTATAATTTAATGATAATACTGGTACAGAGAACTTTATGAGTGAGAGTTATACAACATCATTTTTTGTTTAGATTAAACCCGAAAAGGGGTCATTGTACTCATTTTGAACAACTTTTGCTATGAGACGAACCTTGAAATCGCGAAAAAAAAATCAGCTGTTCCGTACATTTATGTTCGCATAGCTCGTCAAAATTTCAAGATTTCAAGGTTCGTCCCATAGAAAAAGTTGTTCAAAATGATGAGTACAATGACCCCTTTTCAGGTTTAGTGTAAACAAAAAATAATGTTGTATAGTACTAGCGACCCGCCCGGGTGGTGTAAAAACTCTCTTAACAAACCCGAAAGGCACTTGTTCTCCTGCTCTCAAGTTTCCGAGATAAATTTCGTTGTGATCGCTACCGGCACAACTTTGATAGATTACATCTCGGAAACGTGACGCTTTAGAAGATTTAATTTCGGAAAAAAACATATTTGTATTGATCCCAACTATCGACTGATACACTTTTTAAGCGTGTCTGATCAAATTAAAGTTGTGATGAAGATGCCATCAGTGTAACTTTGGTAGCTCGTTTCTCAGAAACGTGACACTTTAGAACATTTTGTCTTGTGCAATAATTGTTTGTATTGATACCAGCTATCGATTAACATAGGTCTTATGCGTAGCCGCTACTTTGAAAAACAAAAAAAAAAAAACAAAATGGCGGAAGAAAATTCGGGCAAAAAATTCAAACCCTTTGAATATGTCCGTGGGACAATTTTGGAACTCCTCATGGGCCATAAGCGAGTATTTTATATTTTACCTCTCTCGGTATGAGTGTGGCTTCCTTCTCAGCTCCCTCCCACACCTTGATCTTCTTGAACCAGCGCTGTTTAGTGTTGTACCGGCTCTCGCACACATACACGTCTTTGTCGGCGAAACCTGAGCAACAATACAAATAGTTCATTTTGACAAGTTAGTAATAGTTTGGTCACAACTTTAGGACTGATAAAATTGTCTGTTATGATCTGTGTATTTTTTATTTCCTAGCCTTCCGCTTTCCACTACTCGCGAACCCGCGCGTCTTCCTTCCAGTTCGGACGGAACTTGTGCAGTTCACCCGCTATCTCCTTCGTGACCTGCCGCGACATCACCGCACCGTGTCAGGGCACCAGCTTCCTGCTATTTTGGCCCTCAGTTTGTCTCGGTGTTTCCTATCCGACTATTCCAGAAACGGACACATGATCACCTGCTGATATAACATTAACAACATATGCCCATATGTTAAAGTTACCTTCAGGTCTGAACTTGAAGTACTCCTTGACGTTCATGACGTAGCAGTGTCCCACGACCTGGTCGAGCGGCACGACGCGGTGCGACTCTGTCTTGAACACCTCCTGCTGCAGGAACTTGCGTGTGCGCACGTGGAATGTCTCTTGAGGCCTGTAACACCGTAAAATAATACTTACGTAGTTAGACATAGGTCACAAAGTTGAATGCAACAGCCGCTCGAGGCGATTTTTAGGTTAAGCCGTGCGTGCCTAGGTTGGTATGTGGATGGATTATTTCCCCGTTACATACCGAATTTCTTCTGTGCCTCGGAAAGCAAGTTAAGCCGTTGATGCCGGCTATGATTTATCATCTTTGACAGTCCTTACAAGAGGTCAGTGGACCGTAAGTCTCACAACCAGTCTTACCATGAGGTATCTCCCAGTGCTGAGTTGTGGAGGGCAGATAGACAGTCACTCCATGTAAAATACAGGTATTCAGCTGCATCTGGTTAGACTGGACGCCGACCCCAACATAATGGGAAAAATACTAGGCAGATGATGATGACTCTCAACTTCCCCTATTTATTTATTTAATTTAAAGACTTTGGAAGACTTACAGCTAAATACAATAGTGATAGGTAACAGAATGATAATCAGACAGCCAATTACAAGTCTTCAAATCCTAATCCGATTCGAAAAAGCAGAAAACGTAATAAACACAGTTACTTGCCTGTAGTAAGACGTACAATACATGCACGGCACGCCTTCGTTGTTGGTCCACACTCGCTCCACCTGCACTATGGCGGGCTCCTTGTTGCCCTTGTCGGGGTGTATGTACACGAAGTCTCCCTTGCTGTACGCCGTCTGGAGGAGTGGACCTCCGCCTGACGGCATAGAGTCATCTGTGCTGGACCTTGGGACAAATGGGGGGTATCTGAGACAAGGATGGAAGGAATGAGGTTCAAATCCCGATAGGGGCAAATGCTTGTGTGATGAGCATGGTTACCACGTCATGGATGTATATATTCGTTACAAGTAAGTAAGATCAATATTCTGATGTCCACGACACAAGCCTTATTGCTTAGTGTGGCACTAGATGGCGGTCCTGGCGTGAACTTGGTATCATCCTCATCTTCATTCTCCTGCAGCAGCTTGCACTACTTCAGTAGCTCCACACTAGTGGCCATGGTGTCTCTGGTAAAGGTAAGCGCAGGGGACTGCAGGGTGCCACGGCACAGCTCGTCGCGATTGATGTAGTAGACCTGCAGTTGTAACTAACCTGGTCTCATCCTCATCTTCATTCTCCTGCAGCAGCTTGCACTGTTTCACGAGCTCCACACTAGTGGCCATGGTGTCCCTTGTGAAGGTCAGGGCAGGGGACTGCAGGGTTCCTCGGCACAGCTGGTCGCGTTGGTCGATGTAGTACGACTGGAGTTCCACTGAATCTTCGAAGATCTGGCTGTCGGTACGGGAGAGGCGGCGGGCTCTGTGATAAGGAGTTATTTTTGGTTAGTTGTTATTTTTTGTGATTTAAAAGAAAGCTTACAGCCTCGTCCTTCTACACATATCGACGCGGAATACGGGATGCTTCTGACTAAAAAACTATGTTCTATTTAGGTACGTCAGTCAAATTATCGAAAAATATTAGATACGTATTTTTTGTTTTATCATATCAATAAAAAATGACGAAGGTAAAAAGCATAAAAGATCATGAGTGGGGGCTTGTGAAGTTTAAACGTCACTTGCCGGTAAAAACTAATTCAAAGCGTGCTTACATGTGACGTCACTCACGTCACACTGTCACGTCGTCTTCATTTTTTGCTTACGAGAAAAATTACGCGTTCAATATTTTTTTGGAATCTCTCTGAAAAAACTGGAAGTCATAAGGTTGCCCAGCAGTGGGATGACACAGGCTAACAGTATCAGTATCTATCTGATGACTAATTAGATTTTTTTAGCCCCTATTACTATATTTTACTATATCAGTCGCATTTAATGTAATGAGAAAAATATTTAGAATGAATATGGACTGGTATAAGAGTAGAGGAAGACTAAAGTAACGATGGATGGACTGTGTGAAGATATGGCTAGAGAAGAGGTGACTGCTGAGATGAAAAGTAATACAGTGTAGAAGAAGATATACACGGACAGTAGTGATGATCAAATACATTTAAAAAAAAAAAAACTTAACTGTGTAAAAAATAACTAACTTAAATAAAAACTGAAAAGAAACAAAAACGTGTTCAGGAAACAGGACATATTGACTGCAACAGTCGGGACCCATATTGGAGGTAATGATTTTAGTAGATTATTTAATGGATCCCGCCCTAATCCGCCATTTTGTGTTTTATTTTTATTTTGATATACCCAATGTCACTCTCACAGTAAATACGAATCTAACGACACCTCTCAAGTTAAAATCCATCGAGCCGTTCAGGTTGCAGAGTGTGCAAAACATTTGTATTTCGCGCCAAAAACCCGCCATTTTGTTTTTTATTTTATTTTGATGTACCCAGTGTCACTCTACCAGTAAATACAAATCTAACGACACCTCTCAACCTAAAATCCATCGAGTCGTTCAGGCCACAGGGCGTGCCAAACAATTATTTATACATACAATTATTTATTCATACTTTCGAAAAACATAACCCTACCTTTCAAAAACAGCAAACATATCCTGCTGGAAGTGATCGAGTCTCTTGTACAGGCCTTTGTCCAGCCTCCTCTTAACCAAATCCAGTGAGATGGCGCGCACTTTCTCCCCGTTGGCCGCCTCGTCGTGTTCGGCTAACTCCGCCATACTGTCGGAGTAGCATCTGGAAATAATACAAGTTTTTAAAAGATGGTATGAGCAATACAATCTAAATTGTGCGCTGAAATTAGAATAAAGCGAGAGAAATATTGAAAACCAACGTTTGATTGCGGTTTCTGTCTGCTTGGACATCACCTACAAAAGCATACAGGATGGAAACAAACTTATCACGAAGCCGACAACCAAGCATTCTGTACTTCAAACTAATAGTGCAGAGGTACCGTTGTAAATAAAAGTCATACTAAGCCGGCTGATATTGTCATCAGCCGGCAAGTTGATCTTATATTACCAATAAGTGAACCAACCGTCAGCTACTCAAGTAGCGATGGGTGTAGGTTGGGAGGTTACAAAACCCGTAAAAAAAATTTTTCACAGTACGCAGGCTGAAACCTTTTTCATAAATCGTTTATATCATAATGAGCTTAAAAAAAACGTCAGCTGCATGTTGGAGGGGGGATTATGCGTGAGCTGCATGAACTTGTAAATGATACAGGTCTGATGAAAAACTAAAATTTACCACCATGTAGATAATAATTGTACAATATTTTTGTTACCTTGAGTATTACGGTTAAACGGGTCTGATCATCAAACTGAACACCTTTCTTCTTTTATTCCACCTTAATTCTTTCACGATGACGATGGTGGTCTCATGGAGAAAGTTGTTCAGTTCGATGGTACTTAGCACACCCTAGAATTTGACCAGGATGCAAAGCGACACCTTGTGTAGCTGCTTTAGTGCCGGCAAAAATAAAAACACTAATTTTGTTCATCTTTTTAACAAACAAGTTATGCACACCTCAAAAAAATTAAGACTGGTTTTAAAACTAGACATGCAAGTAAGTAAAAAATAATAAACCGGTACCATAGCGCTCTGTGGCGTGTAACTTTAAGGGTGGGTGTGACTGCTCATCAGCTAAAGCCAACTTAACCACGCGACTTACACCATGGCCGATAACAACAATAGTGATTACTATTACAGTATAAATCGTACTAGTGAATACGATAGCGGTGATTACAACAATAGTGATTACGATTACAATGATTACGACTATAATGATGATAACAACACCAGCTCACAAACCGTTGTAGATCTTATTGGTGTTACTGCATACGACACTATACTGTACATTCGGATCGTACTGGCACTCGCTGTGGCCATATATGGAGTCACATCTTGGTGTCTCATCAAGAAGTTTCGCAGTTTCAGAAACTATGTGGTTCTCAGTACAATTATAGCGCAAATGCTGATGTCCTATCTCTTAAATTGCATATACCTACTTACTGAACTACTGATTAAGTATATATTTCTGCGTGTTTTAATTGCGTTTTTAGAATGGTATAATATGCGTTTCATTGTTGGGTACTAGCGTTGTGCTACATTTTTTATGTTGATTTTGTTAAAGTTTTTCGCCTTGACATTCATAGGAGATACCTTAGGAGTACCCTATTTGCTTGGGGTGTACCTTTTAGAACAAACTTAGTTCTTGTTGGTCCTATGTTGTTTTTTTATGTCTATGACACGGAACATATTATACCATTTCATTTATGTTGACTGTTCTCTCCGTTTCAACGTTTTTTATACCCGTGACTATTAGTTTTGTTATTTATTTTAATCCATGTTAGCGAAGTATCTTGGCAAATGGCATCGCTTATATATAGCTACGTTGGTTTTTGCGCTTAGTAATGTTATACAGATAAGTACTTTCATTGACATATTGAAAATTAATATCTTGGCCATTCATATTTTAAGCGAGCTAGGATACATCTTGAATCTAATAGCATTGACTGTGTATTTAATTGTATTAAAGAGCAATCGGGAGTTATGGAGACAATTTATAAATAACAGATCGAATTTAAAATTAGGAGCTGATATTAAAATTTCAAGTAACAACTTAACATAACACACTAAACATTAACCGAAAGATACAAAACAAAGTAAAAAAAAACCAAGAGCAAGTTATCTTAGAGAGAAGTTATGCCACTTTGTCATTGAGCAAACGTATAAAACTTGTCTCATGCTAGATCGTGTCTGTGGTTTGCAGTGGATACAATCACATACATTTCCTTGAAAAGTGAAGCTAAACAAACGTGTGTAGCCTCTCTATTTATCTATTTTGTCACATATTTGTGTCGTTTGGCGTACAGGGCACGCGCTTGCTTGTCACGTATATGTGACAATGGCGTCCAAAAGGTTAATTAATCATCCATGCTATTTCAACTTTCTGCGAATAACTAGCACACTAACCCACAACTGCACGAGTAACAAAAAAAAAAGATTAATAGGGCATGTTGGCGGTTGAGTAATCGGCTACTGCACTGCGTCGTGGGTTCGATCCCCGTACAAAACAAATATAAAATTTGTATGACCTACAGGTAGTTGTTCCCGGTCTGGCTGTTTGAGTATGTGAGTGGGACCATATTACTAAGACAACACTGTCCGTCCGTCTGTCACCAGGCTGTATCTAATGAACCGTGATAGCCAGACAGTTGAAATTTTCACAGATGAAGTATTTCTGTTGCCTCTCTAACAGCAAATACTAAAAACAGAATAAAATAATCTACCTGACGGACTAATTTATTTATTTATTTAAAATTCATGTACAATCGTGGTACATTGGCGGACTTAATACCACAAGGCATTCTCTACCAGTCAACCATTGCGTCAAATAGACAGCATTGCGATAGAGTACAATAAAAATAAAAATACCATCTTGTAATCCTAAATTAAACACATATATAAACTAATATATTATATAAAATACATATAAATAGTCCGAAATACGAGAAATCTATGATATAATTACAACGACTCTAATAACTAATTGGATTTTTTTGTCTTCTACCTTATTCTGGGTAGTCCTATACCATTGGTAAGACTGGTTGTCAGACTTTTAGGGCCACTGACTACCTATATCAATTATACATGATGAAATATAAATAATTGTTAAATAAAAAGCTTCTATATTAATTACGTTATTTAATCAAATCAAGTAATAAAAAAATAGGAGTACAACACAACAGTTACAAGGTGAACGCACATTTATCAGAGCCGAAAAAATCTATTTTAGAATGACTTGTCTGAAATCCTATGAAACCTCACACACTTATCCGCGTCGAAACAGACGAATAAATGACGTTATACGGATAAGAAAAAAATCTTTCGGCGCGGATAAGTGTGCGTTCACCTTAAATACTAACAGTTTCGTTTTACTTTTTTAACCTAATTAATTTAATTACTAACTAGCTGGTGCCCCGCACTGGCCAAATATGCAGTTTAATAGGTATTCATTAGAAATAATAAGTACCTAGGTATTAAGTATCACATTCTAATACAAATATTCAGGTTATTAATACTTACTCGTTAATTAAATTCTTACATTAATTGTGTATCAACAATAGTAAAACGATAAAGAGTGCAATTAGGTAACTTTAATTCTAAAATAATATTAAAAAAAATAATAATAAGTAAAAAATTTGTAATAATAATGACAAAGGCGATAGTCATATCAGCCCATGGCTTAATTGCCAAGAGCCTCGACCAATACCTAAGGAGGCACTCGTTAGGCAGCTGGATCAAGGGCTCGATTCAGAGAGCGCCTCCGCGCTCCGCGCTTCCTGTACACGCCTCGTATTGTTTCAGAGCCCCAGAGCTGTGACCGCTCCGCAGCAGGGGCCTGTTTCCGGTGGGCTACAATTTTTTTTACATTTTTAAATGATTTTTTTTTATTAATATTTAAAAATGCAATGAATTTGTTTAGAAATCAATAAAGGAATAATAAGTACCTATTGCTGTCAATTTAAGATAGCAGATCGCAATACATTTTTTTTTCTGATTTTTATCTTTAAAGGATGGTTCCCTTGCAATGCATCTCTTGATTTTACCTCTGGTGTTACCATACATTTTTCGATTTGAGTCAATTCCTTGTGATGAGTCAACCAAGAATTATTCTAAGTTTTATCAACAATTTAGAATACCAAGAGTTTTGGGTTGCATCGACTGCACGCAAATCGCCATCATAGGTATGAAGATATTTTTGTAGAAAACACTATCATTCCTTAAATGTTCAACTAGTAATGAAATTTTAACAGTAATTACATTAAACTTTTACAATAATCTAACATTTTTAATAAGAAAAATATTGCAATAGGCATTGCAAAAAGTGTAAATGCAATATAACTAATTATGTTGATGTAGGTGATGGCAGCCAACATAATCTACAGCAAGGCACGCCCACAAGAGCTAGGCTTGTTCTTCGGCTATGGGCAGCCCGGGAAGCCTGAAAAATAGAGTTTTTATAATGTCTTTTAAGCTGTTGTTTCATTTTGTATACAACGTGTAATGGTAAATGCGCAAAACCTCAGACACTCCAAATGATTTTTAATTCAATTGAAATAATTCTGAGAAAAAAAAAAACATTAAAGAAATGTAAAGTTTTGTGTGCTGTTTTAGTTTTACTGGCAATTAGATTTACTAGCAAGAACTATTATTATCCCGCGTATGAGAAAATTTAAATTTGGACGACAACCATTTGTGTTTGTTTGTTTACCTATTTTGGCGGGTTTGCGCACGTGATGATTTGACCTATTAATAAATAGACAGGGCAACATTTTTAATGAAGATTTTTTTGGAAAAAGTGACCTGTTTTAAAAAGTTGTTCATTTGATTCTGATCAAACTATTTTCAGGTTTTGCGCATTTAACGTTACACGTTGTATCGGGTGACTGGTAATTAGTGTACGATACTTAAACACGTGATTGTGCTCATGATAACAAACAACTTTTACTATGGGACCCAACCTGAAATCGCGAACAAAATACCAGCTGTTCAGTACATTTATATTCGCCTAACATCACGTGTTTAAGTATCGTACAGTAATTACCAGTCACCCTATATGCTTTAGAGGGTTGGGTTATTTATTACTTTAAAGATCCATCAAAGTGTCTATATTTGGCACAATAGGCTTGTTAACTGAAAAAATCTAATTAGTCCGTCACTTAGATTATCAAAAAATTTTTGACCCGTATTTTTTCTTTTGTTATATAAACCAAAATTGACGAAGATACGACGGTTTTAAAATTCCCAATACGTCACTGTTCGGTATCATTCGTAGTGAGTACTGACGTCACGAGCCCCCACTCCCGAATTTTGATGCGTTTTATCTTTGTCAATATTCGTTGATTTACAAAAACAAAAAATACGTGTCCATTATTTTCCAATACTCTAACTGACGGACTAAATAGATTTGCAATTTATTGATGGTGGAAACAAGCCTATCGCATGAGTCAATGTTGTCTAATAATTCTATGGTAATTTCAAACTGGTAGCAGGTTTGGTTTTAATAATTCGTGATGTTTCTTTGTACTTTGAAATATAAACTTTTGTTCTTACCTAGTATTCAATATGCCTTTTATATCTCTGAGTTCAAGAGCTATATTTCCTAAAATTTGGTTTCTCCTTTCTTCAAGTCTAACTCTCTCCTCAGACATTTTGACTAGTGCGTGCCTTGCTGTTTCTGCAGGCATAGGTTCCACTCGTCGCCGTTGCCGCCGACGCGGGGTACGGCGCGGAATAGACGAGGCGGAAGCTGCCACTGCTATTGCTGATAGAGGGGGCGAGGTGTGAGCTGGCGGAGGGGGCGGGCTGTGAGCTGGCGGAGGGGGCGAGGTGTGGGCTGGTGGAGGGGGCGGTGTGTGGGCTGTCGGAGGGGTCGGGGTGTGAGCTGGCGGAGGGGACGGGGTGTGAGCTGGCAGAGGGAACAGGGTCATTGCTAGCGCGGGCGCGGGTGGTGTAGATGCCACTAGTGTATCTAATACTGACTCCATGTTCGAGTGATGAGCCAGTCTACTTTCAGACTGCTCACTATGAGCAGATATTAAAGGAGCGCTCCCTGCCTCAGTACGATCTTCTGTTGGCTGTAAATATTTGAAAGATGTTATGCAATGTCTACCAGATAGGTTCTGTATAGTGTATATTATGACACCGTAAAATTGTAAAACCCGTTAGATTGTAATGTATCTAGTGAGATCGTAAATATTGTCAACTAACCATACAATGCTTACAATATGACCATTTTAAGTGAAACCGTAAAATTGTGAAAAGCATGCGACCATATTATCACTGTCCCCATACCTAATCGGGACTTGGGGCACCTCGACGTTAGGTTAGTTAGGTTCCCTTTAAACCCTGCAGACAGAAATAATCGATGCAGCTCCGCTACGCGGGGCTCTGTCGGCTACGGTACGTTAAAGGAAGATACTACAGAGATACTTCCGTCGAATGTATTTCACAATATTACGGTTTCACTTCGATTATAAACTACCGAAAAATAATGCGTTACATTGTAAGCAGTATGTTCGTTTGACAATCTTTCGAGAGTTTACTATCTAACGGGTTTTATAAATTAGCGGTGGCATTTATAATATGTTGAATATATAAACATCAAAATCAAGTAGATTCCAAGTTTAGTTAGTACTTACAATTTCAGATGATTGTTCCACTATTTGTAGGAATTTTAATTCTAAATCGGACAATCTTCTTTCATTAGAGGCACGTGCACTGGCGACTTTAGATTTAAGCTTAAATTTATAGTCATTCCAATACTGAAAAGATTGCATAAGTTAGTAAATGTATTTAACAATAATGTAAAGCAATTTCAGTTACGTAATCTCTGTTAATATTATAAAGCAGAAGAGTTTGCTTGTTTGTTTGGTTGAACGCGCTAATCTCAGGAACTACCGGCTTGAATAGTCCATTTATCAAGGAAGGCTATATAACATCACGCTATGGCCAATAGGAGCGGAGCAGCAATAAGAAATGTTGCAAGCGGGAAAAAATCTTTCGTTGAGCAGGCGATGCGTAGCGATATCAAAACTTTACGCGAACGAAGTCGCGGGCAGAAGATAGTACATAATAATATTAAATTTACATACCTTGCACCAGCCCTTCCAATCCTTTTCTGCACCATCTCTCTGAGAGTTCAATGTGTCTGCCACGCTTAGCCACATTCTTTTTGAATATTCTCGGGCTTGGGCAGATTTGTTATAGCCAGTTGCAAGTACCCTGTTTTTATTTAAAATCCCCCACAAGGTCTCGAGCTGGTTATATGATACTCTCCTTTTTCGACTAGAATGCAACAAAAAAAAAACCACTTAAAATTCTTGCAAGTGGCTTCTCGAGGCAAGTTACTTAGTACATTTATTCACTTTCATAATTTGATCTATAAAGGGTGTAAATAACCTCTTAACGAAGCCGAAAGGCACTTGTTCTCCCCGTCATTGCGATGTTTTTTTGTTCAACACCATACCTGGGAACTTTAGTTACTTTTACGGAGATATTGGGGGTCAAAATTACAACTTTTAAGTTTTTTTGTAAGATTTTTACTTTCAACACCTCCACGAACCCCGTACTATTAAATTCACCCATTATCACAATATTTAAATGCGTTACTTTGAGTTCTACTTCAAAACATGATTTTTCACAACAAAAGTCATTTCCCAGTTTTTTTTTGCGTAAAGTTACTTAGTTTGATGTACAGAATGCTTGGTTGACGGCTTCGTGATGAGGTTGTTTACACCCTGAAGACTTCTCGAAGGAATTCTTTAGTTTCTGTATTTGTACAAATTATACAATGTTTAATACTTACGAAATTCTTTGAAATAATGTTTTTTTATCGAATTTAAAACTACACTTCACTTTAATTTTCCCGCCGTAATCACAATTCCACAGACTATCTACGTATTTAGTCAAACTGACACTGACAGTGACGTGACAACTCGCACAACGTGTTTTATTCTGGGACGTTCAACAGAATCACAATACAAAAAAAAAAAAATTACAATAATTACCGTATTAACGTGGAATCTTAAAAAAAACTATTGAGTGTCTCTTTTACTTTAAGTGATGTTACTGAATTAAAAACAAATAAAATAAACCTTACTTGCTTCTGAGCGTCTGACACTAAAATGTTCGCGAAACAAAGTTATTTGATACTACTATTTTTCACCCAAACCGTTTCAAATGTGGTTCAGCCACAAATTGCGATCTTTCATTCACTTTTAACGATCCAAATGCCACTGAGCTATTTGACGTATTAGACGTAATGGCACGAGTTTGAGCAATGCAGTTTAGGAACATAAACTGAAATGTCTTGCATTTGAATCGTTTTTAATTAGATCATGGTAGGCTTCCAGAACAATATTTTGAGTGTGTTACCACAAAACATGACTTTTCTTCCCAAAAAAAAGTCGTTACTCAGCGATAATTTTTGCGTAAAATTGCTTAGTTTGATGTACAGAATGCTTGGTTGACGGCTTCGTGATGAGTCTGTTTACACCCTGTATAATAAATGTCCAAGTTATGACACCAACCTGCCCTCCTCGTCCTGGTGATTGTAGACGCTGGTGAAGAGATTGAGCAGCAGCTCTTGAACCGCCGCCGGCACATCTGGTATCGCGTCATCGTCCTCCCTGCATTCATAATAATTGTTGAAGTTTATTACGTTCATTAGAAGACACGTCAAACATCATTGATGTACAAAAAGTAGGGAAGTTGTAAGGCTCAGGTAAAGACGCTAGAACATCAAGCTGATGCAATCTGTCATTTTGATACAAGCGGAGAAAGTTTGTTCTTGTATTCGAGGCGGAATTAACACACGAGCCCCCCCTTACAAAGCAACGTATTATTAACTGCAGGTAACGTAAGCGACCTAATTACGCAAAACATCAGGATGTACATTTCAACGAAACAGTATGTATCATTATTTGTTATTATTTCGTTCAAAACATCTACAGCATCTAATAACCACTATTTAACATCCAATAATTCTTTTGAAAATAAACTTTTCGTTATTGAGCCAATTCAAGATTTAACTCTGCATTTTGCACAAATCCTGAAGAACGGATGGTAATTAGCTAAGTTACCAAGGTTTTGACCAAATACACGCGCCTCAAAGAGATGTCAGCCAAAGGGGTCCGCAAGGGCCGATGCCTGCCGGAGCTGCGGGACTGTTCGAAAGAGATACCGCTGGAACACAAAGCGCGATGAAGGAACATGGATGGGTTTTATTCAGTAAAAGTCTGACACTCCCTTCCGCTCCGCCCAGAGCGAAAGAAGTCATTTGCCACGAAACCCAGCCGTCGAAAAGCGCATTTGGTTGACGATCAACCGTCAAAATCGCAGAAAACAAATGGATGAGAGAAACACATAACAAAAAAGAATGGCAGAAGAAAGGGGAGGCCTATACCCAACAGTGATACCCGACTGTAATGATGATGATGAACTAACGACGCAAATTAAATAAAAGTAAAGGACTGCAGCATAAATGGCAGTGACAAACATTTACTATTACCCGCGCTATTTACGTGGTAATATAGGCGATACATATAGGGTGTAAAACACCTCTTCACGAAGCCGAAAGGCACTAGTTCTCCCCATTATTGCGATCATTTTTTTGTTTTACACCATACCTGGGAACCTTTTAGTTACGGAGATATGAGGGGTCAAAGTTACAACTTTTGGACAAGTTTTTTTTTAAATACCAGTTTTTTTTTGCTCAATTTTGACTTTAACACCTCCACGACCGCCGTACTATTCAATCCATCCATCAGCACAATGTTTTAAGTGCGTTACATTGAGTTCTACCACAAAACATGATTTATAACCTCAAAAAAAAAAATTGTTTCCCAGCAATAATTTTCGCGTAAAGTTACTTAGTTTGATGTACAGAATGCTTGGTTAACGGCTAACGGTGATGAGGTGGTTTACACCCTGTATAGGGTGACTGGTAATTAGTGTACGATACTAAACACGTGTTTAAGCTCATGATAACAAACAACTTTTACTATGGGACCAAAACAGAAAACGCGTAAATTGATTTTTTTTTCGCGATTTCAGTATTGGTGAAACGTGTTTACGTATCGTACACTAATTCACCCGCCGCTCACTAGTCACCCTATATACAAAATCGACATTTTACTACTCCTGTAAAGGCCAATGTTTTCTATAACTAAAGTTATCATGCACAGTTGCGTCACGACAGTTTTAAGGTAAGCGTCCCCCCGTCCGCATCGGATGCATCGCATCAAACGCATCTTAGAAGCGGACAGGTGGACGCTTACCTTTAACGTGCGATATCATTCCGAATGTACCAGACGCACCTGTTAGTGACACGGCCTGATGCTCTGCTCACCCCGCAAGTATGTTGCGTGTAAATATACATACATGATATATCTAATAAGCAAAACATTACAATATCCCCTAATTTGTAGGATGTGTATTAATTTTTGCGAATTACATTTAGCTAATAGCTTTGGAGTGACGAGAGAATTAAGTCCTTAATTGGCATTATTTAACAAGACATGGATTTTTATTGGAATTTTCTTTACGTTAATTCTTATTTTTTTTTAATTTTACAACATAACTATATGTATAACTTTACTGACATGAAAATCACAACAAAGATAAGAAAAAAGCTGTCAAATTTAGGATTTGCATCGAAAAAAGATTTTCTCAAACATATTTACGAGAATGAACACAACGGTAAAGCTATACTATACGTATGCGCTTCGGCAAATCTCGGCTATCTTCGGGATACAGTGCGTTTGATTGTGGCTCAAGGAGCGATGTTTGTGCTATTCAGAAACACCGAAGCGTACAATAATTCTGGTTTACCTATAAAGTATAACCAACCAAATAGTACAAAGATAGTTATTTTATTCGTAAGCACGCAAATTTTCTCAAAAAAAAACCCCAATAAATATTACAAAACCTCACCTCAAAAGCTGCTTAGTCTGCAAGCAAACCCGATGAAGGATCAAGGCATCTTTGTAAATCTGTGAATCTGGCTCGTTGTACTTGCAGGCGTTGTCAAACATCAGTATAAAGTCCGAAGCAAGCTCGTTGACAGAACTGTAGACATTGTTCTTCAGTTTGTGGGCGATTTTCTCCATGTCTATTGGGTTTTTGATTAGCTCGTAGTAGTCTGGGTACTCGATCTTGTTTGGTAGCTTCATGAAGATTAGGGCGAGTTGGCGATTGGCTGTGGAGGGAAAATCATTTATGTTATTTTTTTTTTTGTATTGGGGATGGCATTTAAGAAATTAGTACACTTAAAATGAATGTCTAGTTTTGAGAAGAAAACCGCCTCAAAAATCAACACTAGACTATAAAAGAACCATTAAGGTCCATGTTGGTCCAGAAGATAACAGTCTGATTATCTAAAAACAGCTGTCAATGTGACATATTCCCACACAAAAATGTGTTTTAATCAACTGTTTTTAGATACTCGTCCGTCATGTTTTTGGTGAACAATAATCACCACGATTATGAAACACGCATGGTATTTTCTACCCGAAAAACATGGCATTCTCGGTTAGCAATGTGAATAAAGTAATATCTTTTTTTAGATTTACGTTCATCTCCGGTTATGGTTGAAAAAATGCAAGAAAGGATTACAGTACTAATCTTGAATAGCTGTCCAAAATAACTAACAAAACTTATCGCCATTACCAACCTTTAGGATCCCTATAATCCCTGATAGCATCGTACAGAGTCCTCAACTTCTGCTCAAACGGCGACAACTGCCTAGCCTTCGGCGCCGCTTTAAACGTTTTCAAAGGAGTTTTCCTCTCAAAACTATTGCTGCTGTTATTAACCTCTTTGAGTTTCTCGTTCATGACCCGTTCTAGAAGATTCGCGTCCTCATATATCATGGAACCTTCTTCGTTGAATTGACGGCAGTTTGAGAACATTAAACGGAAATCGGAGACCATTTCGTCTATTGAGTTGTAGCGGTCGTTCTGGAATAAAAGTTGTACGTGTGAAAAAGAACACGTGCTTTTTTAATGTTTGACCATGTGGTCGTTCTATGTGATATTATAATACTACATATTTGACTATACTAGAGACTACGTAGAGTTTCTGTTCTCAAAGTGAAGCCGCTAGGAATCGGGTTCTAAGGTGCCTTCGGAACTGGTTTGTTTACAGATAGTTTCTTAGTATTTTTTTTTTAAGATTGTTACATAAAGGGGATGAAAGTTAGCTCATGGCAAAACCATCAGTCACGGCTTGTTGTTATAAAAGCAGCAACATCAACCAATTTCATTTGAAAATGATCTTTCAAATTGCAACAAAGAGTTCTTTCTTAACAAAACGTTTCTAAGAATGGACATTTAGAGAATTAATAAAATCCAAGTCCCTCTTATGGATTTTTTGTGTAAATGGTTGTTGAATGTTTTTAATATTCTTTGTGTAAACATAAAAGAGGCAAGTAATTAGCCATCCGCGTCGCCCGCATTTACGTTTGTGTGTTTGTTTTATTTCAAGATTTCCCATCATAATTGTCATGATGAAAAGTAGCCTGAAGTTCCAGGCTATCTATCTATTTTTCATAAATGGGTTTCAAATCCGTGTCGTTTGGGAACATTGCTTGTAAGTATTAGTCGTAAGTTTCCCGAACACCACAAAATGAAATAACTATCGGTTCAGCGGTTTAAACGTAAAAGCTTATAGACACTCAAACAGAGTTAATTTTGCATTTATAATAAATATCTGGATTGTTGGTTTTTTTTGTGTGATGTTTTTTCTTAAATTTGAAACCTAGCTAGATCGATTTATCGCCCCTGAAACCCCTGCATACTAAATTTCAAGAAAATCGTTGGACCCGTTTTCGAGTCAGATAACACACAGAGTGTAAACCACCTCATCACAAAGCCGTTAACCAAGCATTCTGTACATCAAAGTAAGTAACTTTACGCAAAAATTATTGCAGCGAACTTTTTTTTTGAGTTTATAAATCATGTTTTGTGGTAGAACTCAATGTAACGCACTTAAAACATTGTGCTTCTTCTTCTTCTTCGTGCAGATGGATGGATTGAATAGTACGGGGGTCTTGGAGGTGTTAAAAATTAACCACTTACAAAAAAACTTAAAAGTAAAAAAAAAACTTGTCAAAAAGTTGTCACTTTGACCCGCCATATCTCCGTAACTAGAAGGTTCCCAGGTAGGGTGTAGAACAAAAAAAATATCGCAATGACGGAGGGAACAAGTGTCTTTCGGCTTTGTGAAGAGGTGTTTTACACCCTTTATAGATGTATGTGCAAGTATTGCCTGTTTTAAAGGTTTATAATGAATACTAGCCGACCCACGCAACTTCGTCTGCGTCACATAAGAAAGAAAAAGACCACGATGGGAATAAAGTTTCCCCCGATTTTGTAACATTTTTCATAGCTGCTCGGCTCCTAGTGGCCATAGCGTGATGTTATATAGCCAAAAGCCTTCCTCGATAAATGGACTACCCAAAGCAAGAATTTTTCAATTCGAGCCGGTAGTTCCCGAGATTAGCGCGTTCAACCAAACAAACAAACAAACTCTTCTGCTTTATAATATTAGTATAGATATAAGACTGCATGAATTTAGCAACATACCTTAATATTAGCCTCAATAGTGATCATATCAATAGGCTTATCAATCACATTATAATATTCCGGATAAAGCTTCTTGCTGGGTTTCTCCATGAACAATAACATGGGTTGCCGTCCGTCGGAGCAGGTGAACTCCACCATTTGTTTGGAGATGTAATGCAACTTCTTCTTCAGAGGGAGGTTGGTTTTGTTCGGCGTGATTACGGGAGATGGAGCGATGGCTTGGACAGGATTGAGCCGGGGACGACCTGAAAAGAATTCAATTCTCAATTCTTTATTGCGTACCATAATTTATAAAGATGGAAGGAAAAATATAGTCACAATTATGGACCCTGCATGTCGGGAACAGCATAGATTTAGTAGGAGAGAGGAGGAAGAATACTGGTTGTTTATAGCAGTTAGAAATTGTGTTGAGTTGAGTATCTTGTATTTGTTTATCTGATATTTACATATTAATCGTGATAGAATGAGATAAATTAGAAACATTATTTAGTTGATAAAGATCAAGCAGAGCTGATTATACAAACACCAAAAGAAACACCCTCTGTCAGTTATGTTAAATCCCGTGGAATTGAGTTTTTCTATCAGGAATTTCTCAGTAGCAGTCACGAAATCTGAACAAGTGCCCGGCTGATAAATAATAAATAAATAAATATCGCTGGACATTACACACAGCGCCTTCTGGTGCCACACTAAGCAAGGCTTGTGTCGTGGTCACCAGACAGTTGATATACTACATTTATACTTTTTGTTTGTAAAAACATACTTATTATACATATAAACATCCATGACTCGGAAACAAATGTCCATGCTCATCACACCAACATTTGCTCCTACCGGGATTCCAACCCGGGACCCTAAGAACGTAAGGTAGCCTCACTACCGCTGCGCCATTCGGGTCGTCACGCATTTTCGTTGTCTTGTTGCCGCCCTGTGCATGCCACTACTAACTGCGGGTGCGCGGATGGCGAGGAAGTGGCGCCAGCGCCGCGCCAGTGCCACGCCCGCGCCACGCCATCTCAGTATTTGTCGTGCTACACCTCTTCTATACATTTTGTATGAAATATCAAAGAAGTGACGCCACGCCACCACCTCGCCAGCGCCGCGCCACCGCCATATGCCACTTGTATACAGGGTGTATTTCACCTCATCACAAAGCCGTTAACCAAGCATTCTGTATATCAAACTAAGTAACTTTACGCAAAAAATATTGCTGGGAAACAACTTTTTTTTTTGAGGTTATAAATCATGTTTTGTGGTATAACTCAATGTAACCCACTCCAAACATTGTGCGGATGAATGGATTGAATAGTACGGGGGTCGTAGAGATATTTAATGTAAAAATCATGCGATAAAAAGTGGTATTTAAAAAAAAACTTGTCAAAATCTTGCAACTTTGACCCCCAATATCTCCGTAACTAGAAGGTTCCCTGGTATAGTGTAGAACAAAAAAATTATCAGAGTGACGAGGAGAATAAGTGCCTTTCGTATTCGTTAAGAGGTGTTTTACACCCTTTATGACACGCGCCTTAGGTATACCACTACCTAACCTTATGAAGATTACAGGTGTAATGATGTTCTGTTTTATTACCTCTAGGTCTAGGCGTTTGCACTTGCGCCTGGTTCTTGACGGACGAGAGGCTTTCGTCATCGCTGGACGAGCTCTGAACGATGTCCAGTAACTCTTGGACGCGTTGCTGCATTATTCTGTTAATAGAAACACGAAAACAAGGAGTAACAGAATAAGCGCAATACAACAAAAGAGGCCGTGTCTCAGACTCCAATTTATTACAAGACAAGGCAGGTTCCATTTTTTCTAATCCATGTTGGATTAGAAAAAAATGGACCTGCCATACAAAATATCGCATCGATTGACGCAATTCAATCGATGCGATAACGAGGCCAGTGTTATATTTTCGGCTCATGTTCCTTTGGGAAACTTGTCCAGTTTGATGGGATCTGAATCACCACCTGACAAATATTGCACTTATTCTGTTACAGCCTGAATAATAACTAATAGTAGCACATGTTCCGTTCTTTAGCGGCCTTTGGCCAGACTTGGCACAGTGAAATAAAATAAAATAAACTTTTTTTTTAAACTTCACCACATTGCTAATCTATAGAACAATACTCGCGATTTGAAATAAATACCACGATTGAGTTCTAAACATCAGACGTAACATTCCAGAAACAACATTACCAAGACCCTAAACTTTCCAAGGATTTTAAGAACAATAACTTACAACCCTATTGTTATAGAACAATAGGGTTATTATAGAATTGCCAGGATTACCAACTTCACCGTATTATATACCGGGAACTGCCTAATCACTGATAATAAGCTTAATGACCTACCTATTGTTTATTTTGGGTGTTGTAGTTTGAGTGCCTAAGGCTAATATTTGTTCTCAGAAATATGTGAACGGAAAGGAATAACAATTAACAATAGACTCCCTAACTCACCCCACTCTCTAGTAGCAAATAAAAAGGGCAAAATTCCGGATTTTGAGACCAGTTCGTAGCTGTGCGTCTGAGAGAGTACGTGCCTTGTGTGTTATTACTGTCGCTACTCAAATGTGCATAATGTCTGAGCGTGATCAGACGTCAGTTGTAAAGCACAAAGTATTGCGCCGCAATAATTCCAGTTTGCAACAATCTGTGTACGAAGTCATAGAACTGATAGTAATCTGGATAATTACGACCAAAGGCAACACAAGTTTCGTTTTTGCTTCGGATAAATTCAACATGCAGTTTAAAAAAATTGTGCTAACAGCTTGAATTTAAACTTATAAGAAAGTCAATTATACAACAGTCTAATAATGTTGTGAAACATTTTAAAAGTGAATGTGACAAGGGTGGTTACAACGAGAAGCAAGCATTATTTACAAAGTCAAGTTTACAACAGTCTAATAATATCAACATAAAGTGACACATGGACAGCATCTATCTGAAAAAACTAGAAACCGAAGAAAACTGTCTTGAATCTCAACGTATAAGAAAGTCAATTATACAACAGTCTAATAATGTTGTGAAACATTGTAAAAGTGAAAGTGACAAGGGTGGTTGCAACGAGAAGCGAGCATTATTTACAAAGTCAAGTTTTCAACAGTCTAATAATATCAACATAAAGTGACACATGGGCAGCATCTATCTGAGAAAACTAGAAACCGAAGAAAACTGTCTTGAATTTCAACGTATAAGAAAGTCAAGTATACAACAGTCTGTAATGTTGTGCGAATCATTTTACAACAATAAGTGACCAAGAAGATTACTACGAAAAGCGAGCAAAAATTAAAAAAGTCAAGTTTACAACAGAGAGTACGTGCGCGCCTGGTACCTCACTCACTTCGTAAATCCCGCCCCGTGGGCCTACGCACGTTCGCCATCTTGGTCCGTGCACTAGTCACACCCATATATCACACTACTGGACGACACTTCGCACCAGCCCCGCCCACTCGTTAAGCAGCGTTAAATACCTGCCCACATCTTTTTACTCCTGGTGTCCTGATACTTTTGGACGCAACAATGGACAAGTCGCTATCGGAAACGGACATTAACCAGATGGAGCTACATACGCCCCCCAACTTTGTGTACAAGCGGGTGAAGAGAAGCCGAGGTGACATGGAGGACTCCATTGATAAACAGTTAGGGGCTTTCAAGGAAGAGATAAGAAAGATGTTGGGCCTATTCTCCGAAAAACATGAAGCTGAGACTCTTCGCATTACTAATACTTTAGAGGAAATCCAGAAATCGAATAGCAAAATAGAGAGCTCAATTTCTTATCTTACTGCCCAAAATGAAGACTTTAGAAAGAAAATTGAGCAACTAGAAGGCCAAGCTAAAGAAGACAAAAATCAAATAAAAATTCTAGAGGATAAAATTGAAATGATGCAAATAAGCAGTCAAAAGACCAATTTTGTAATAAAGAATGTACCTAGAAGAGCTAACGAAACTAAGGAAGACCTGATTGAAATGGCTATGTATCTCGCTAAAAACCTAGACTGCACTTTCACAAAACACGACATAAAAGACATTTATAGAACACGTGCAAAAAACAGTGAGATAATTAACACTCCAATAGTTGTTGAAACCGGCTCGACCTTAATTAAGTCTGAAATCATGAAGATGGGTAAGGCTTTTACTATTAAATATAAATCCAAGCTATGTTGTAAGCATCTAGGCTTTAAAACGCAGGAAGATACTCCTATCTTCCTCTCTGAGCATCTCACTCCGAAGGGTTCCCGTTTGCATTTCCTTGCTCGGGACTTAACCAAATCAGGGGAATATAAATTTTGCTGGACTGCCTACGGAAGGGTTTTATTAAAGAAAGACGAACATTCGCCAACCATAACTGTGAGAAATGAGCAACAGATTCATCAGCTGAAAATCACTAAATGACTAAGATGTTATATCGATTTATTATTGTATTTTCTGATGTACTTGCCTACTATACGAAATTTGCTAAGATCACCTCTGTTCTGTTACTATTTAATTAATTACTCTCTAACTTTTCCCTTTGTTTGTGTATACATTTTTTTCATATTATCTTAAACACATTAACCAGTCACATACATTTTGTTTATATAGTTACTTAGCTTTTTCTTTCGTTATTACAAACTTACTCCGCGTACATAATAATCACAACAATTATTCACTTGCATGCACCACACTCATTTACATGTCTTTACTTACTCAAAAACAGACTGATGACATACATTCCACACTTAAATACACTACAAAAAAACGGTTTCAAAATCGGTATAAATCTGAAGAAAACCATAGTACTTATTTATTAACAAGAACACAACCTGATGATACGTCTTTTCTATCGATTAATGAATTTAATGGGTGATTCATTGCAAACATTTAATGAAATAGATAGCATTGAAATTGCGCGTAGTATCGAATGTGACTGTTTGGAGTTAGCTAAACGCATTAATATAAAAAGAAATGACTTTACTGTTGTCGCTCAAAATATAAGGAGTATTTCTTGTAACTTTGACGACTTCATACTTACTCTCTCGGATTTTAAGTTCGAATCCGATGTTATTATTCTAACTGAATGTCGACTATCTCCTGGAAAAATCATCCCTCAACTGCAGAATTACTCGTCTTATAATACGTCCCACCAGCTGAATCAAAATGATGGGGTAGTTGTCTATGTAAAAAATAACTTAAAATCGAACGTAAAGGAAATAAAATTGTCTCAGGCGTCTTGTTTGCAGCTGGATATACTGAATAATATTGTATTATGTATTTATAGATCCCCTTCAAGCCAGAACACGGAGGCTTTTATCAATTCCTTAAGCTCCCATCTAGATACTCTACAAACTCAGAAAAATATTATTATAGCAGGAGACATTAATATAAACATTATACCCAAAGAGGTAGAATCTTCCTATGAACACAGAAATAGAACCACTTACCTTGACACCCTATCCCTGTACGGAATATTACCTGGGCATACTCTACCTACGAGAAATGAAAACTGTTTAGACCATTTTATGCTGAAAATAAACAAACAGAAAACTTCAGCATCGATCGCTATCTTACACACTAGTATTACTGACCACTACACCACACTTCTCGCCCTATCAAAATTAAAAAATACCACATTAGTTAACAAAACTAGATCTACGGTGGATTTTGAGCTAGCACTTAAGTACATACAAGAAAGTAATCTAGCAGATTTACTTTTTTGTAATGATCCGGAAACTCTGTGTAACCTCCTAGTAAACAAATTATCGGAGTCCATCCATAAACATACTATTATTACTAAAATCCCCAACAGTAAGCGCATTATAAAACCATGGGTAACCCCAGGAATTTTACGTTGTATTAAAAATCGCAATAAGCTACAAAAAGATAATAAAAGAGATCCATATAATGACATATTAAAGATTACATATATTAGGTATAGAAATCACTGTAATAATCTTATCAAAAAATTAAAAAGAAAATATGAAAGAGAATTAATTACAAAATCAGTTGCCAACAACAAATTACTTTGGAAAAATATTAAAGCTATTACTTACTCAAATAAACCTAACAATTGCAATTCAGAACTACTTAACATTAAGTCAACTCCTCTAGAATCAGTTAATTATATTAATGAATACTTCGCAAACATTGGTAAGTGCCTTGCTCAAAAAATCCAGCCAACTTTAAACGATCAAAATGTCCCACACTTATTACCACGAACTCAACCCAACTCCTTCGTAATGCTAGATACTGATGATGTTGAAGTGAATCATATCCTAATGAGTCTTAGATCTGACAGTGCGTCTGGGTGGGATAATGTTTCTACCGCATTTCTAAAACATATTAGGAAAGAGATCGTTCCTATAATTACACATCTTGCTAACCTTTGCTTTAGTGCGGGCATCTTTAGGCCAATCACTTTACGGAGTTCTGTATGGGAAGGTTCGCACAAAATCATAACCGGACTTATGAGGTTCTTTTTATGCTGATTGGCTAGATAATATTACATCTATTTGTGACCGTATATTGCAAAATTAAGGTGGCTTATAATTTTACTGGAAATTTTGTTTCTAAGTGATTAATTTGAACTGAAATAAAAGCAAATCTAATAACCGAGATATACTTAGGTAAACTTTTACCTTGCCCTAATAAGTTACTAACGCTACGTTAATTAAGCTTTTTTTTTAGTTGCTTCTACTAATTTTTAGGGGTTTTAAAAAAAGAGTTAATTGTGACTTTAGCAAAATCGATAACCGTATGTTTTAAAGAGTTTAAGCATTTAGTCAGTTGATTGTTCATAATTATCAAGAAATTAAGCAATTAATTCACTTGCTTTTTTAATATTATTTTTTACATGGAATTAAAATACTTAACTGCCATTTTTCTGTTTAACTTTAGTCTCTTAAATAGTTTCAGTAGAAAACTGGCAGAATTAAGCATAAATTCCAACTGCTTACAAAATCTTTCATTTTTTACAAAGATCTCGAACTGTAGGTAGTTTGCGCGGCGCGGCCGCAAGTCGTACCTCGCCGTCCGTCGCCCGCCCGCTCCTCCGCGCGGCGTGCGGGTCTTTTGCCTTGCGTTCATTTCATTCGTTTTCGAAGCGGGCGGTGATCAGCGTAAGAAAATGGAATGCCCGAGTTGTGGGATTTGTGGTTGTGAACTTTGATGTTGTGAACATAGGCGTGAAGGGACAAAGAAAGCTTGTATCGTCAAGTGAAAAACGTAAAGACGAAAAATTTACAACAGTATCTGAAGAGAACATTAAGTTGCACTCAAAGTGCAGAGCTTCATACATAAACGAACATTGCATTCAAAGTGCGGCAAAAAAAGTGCGGCAGGAAAGACAAGCCGATGATAGTCCGTTTGACTAGGGTGGAGTCTCCTATTATCGGCCTCCTCCTAATATCGGCAGTTTCGAGAAAATGGAACATAACTATAAAATATCTCTTAAATCATAATAGTTTTAATGCAAAAAGTGACTCTATATCCATCCGCATTACCTCCAATATTTTGATGCGGGTGCATCAATATTTGAACGTTCAGCTGGCAAAAGAGCACGCGCAGGTGTGGACGTGCGTCGTTTGGTGTCATTGCCGAGTCAAATCCCTGAGTGGACGCATTGCGAGGATAAGTATTTGGAGGGAATTAAACATACCTATGGTGTTATCTTTTATTTTTTCATGAAGAATAACAGTCAAAGTATCTTTTAGATAACATGTTTTTACATTTTTTTGTCTATTTTATTAAATAATAGCGGGGGCGAGATTAGGGATCTACACTGGTCAGCAAATAAACCGAGCCACCCGCTACCTAGGAACTGTGATTCGATTTTCTCAAAAAGTATAAAACTTACAACTATCAAAGTTATACCTACAAAAAGTGCGTTTCATGGTGATTACAATGACTGCAAATTAATTCGTGTTTTTGCTAGTTTTTTCGATTAATAATGGATACAACACCTCAGGAAGCGGCTCAAGCTGTAGCATTACTTCAAGCAGGCATTGCGCAACGTGAAGTCGCTCGAAGGCTTCGAATCAGCAGATCTTCAGTGCAACGAGTTTACAGACGATACCTAGAGACTGGAGCATTCGATCGCCGTCCAGGTACGGGCAGACCTAGGGCTACATCAGCAGTAGATGATCGTTATATCCACCTTACTGTTCTGCAAAATCGCCACCTCAACGCAGTTCAAGTCGAACAAAGTCTGCGTGACGAACGCCAAATGGTCATAAGTTCAGATACTGTCAGAAGAAGACTTGCTGAACGGAATCTGACCCCAAAAAGAGCTGCAACAGGCCCAGCATTAACGGCAGCACACCGTCGAGCACGACTTAAATTTGCTCGAGAGCATAGGGATTGGACATTAGAGCAGTGGAGTAATGTACTCTTCACTGATGAGAACAGGGTGAGTCTACATGGAAGTGATCGACGTCAGAGAGTATATCGTCGCCCTGGAGAACGTTATTCTCAGTGTTGGATCGAGGAAACTGTTGCTTATGGAGGAGGATCTGTAATGGTCTGGGGCGGCATCTCGTTAATAGCACATACACCGTTAGTTTTCATCGAACCGACGGGCCGTACACGTGGACTGACTTCTTATCGCTACATTACTGAAATCCTTGCAGACCATGTGGTACCTTACGCAGGATATATCGGACAGGATATGCAATTGATGCATGATAATGCACGGCCTCATGTTGCTCATGTGGGGACCCAGTATCTACGTGACGTCAGCATTTGTACGATGGACTGGCCAGCTCGAAGCCCGGACTTGAATCCGATAGAACACTTATGGGATGAGCTGAAACGTCGGGTTCGAGCCCGGGACCTGCTCCAACAAGGCTTCCAGAGCTGCGAATCGCAATTGAAGAGGAGTGGAATACAAATACAAGGATGCTGGCAGTTATCCGAGCAAGGGGAGGGAATACGGAATATTGATCAATTAATCTAAACGGAATAAATGTTAAAAATCTGCAAAAACATTCACGAAATCAAAATAAACGGAAAAAGTAAATGTCAAAATAATGAAGTTGTCTGTCAATCACTAAAAAAGTGGGTTTATAACGTTCCGTGCCACGTTGATTGTTTAAACCATCCATGCGATTTTAGTGTAAACCTCTTAAAGTAGCATTAAAAATGCTCACAGTTTAAAAATATTTATAATATTCTTTCTGATTCGATAATAATTATAGCAGATATGATTACCAACGGGTAGGTACCGTACTTTTTTTAGTAAACAGAAAAAAAACGCCCCTATTCATGTAAGTGTTTGCTGTCAAATGACATTGACCACAACAGGAATGATTTGACTCGCAAAACAATATCATAACATAGCTTATTTATTATGATTTTAAGATTCCGTTTTCATTTCTATGTAATATTTTGTTTAATACCATAGTAAAATGGTTACTTTTTTTTGGTGTTATTATGAATAATAAATGCAACGACCAAGTGGGCCCAAAAAAAACTATCTCCTTTAAATAGTGCATTTAAAAAAAAATGAATGTGATGATAATTAATAAAAGTGATTTGTACCTGAGCTGAGTTGAAATATAAAACGTTATAATTTTTTTGTAGTTTATTCATCTTACTTCACTTTAGAAAAGGAAGGCCGATATTAGGGTCACAGACGGCGGATATTAGGGTGTTATAGGCCGATATTAAGGGAAATCGCCATATTCGGAAAAAAACATCTATATTATCAAAAATAACAAAGAATTCATAATTTTGCGAATGTAGTAATGGTGTTTCAGTATCCCTTTACCCAAAGAGACACTGCAAGAAAGTAAAAGCCATTAATGTAAAAATTACAAGCAGTCAAAGTCCAAAAAAGTTGACATGGCCGATAATTGGTGCCACCACCCTACCCTATTTGAGCAAAAATATATTTCTATCAAATTTATGGTCGGTAGCAAGATTTTAAAAAACATATTGCGTCAAACCAAACGCAAGCAACATGGGTCGAAATGTTGAGGGAAAAAACAACCACCCATACAAATTGTGCGGTCATCTGATAGGTAGCTACTTTGATACTTATGGGAGTTACTTTATTCATTTTTTCTCATACTTCGACTCATGTTCCTGGGAAAAGGTTGTTCAGTATGACCCGTAGAATCATTCAAATTCGGGTATACCTACCTACCCTTTATTTCATTCTCACAAAAATTTCTTCTGCGCATTCAAGGTCAGCGTTCATAAATCGTTGCACAAATTATATTCTAAAATTAATCGAAATAGGTTCAGCAAATAATTTGAAATACTTATAGGTATTTTTTTACCTATAAATAAATAAAAAAAATTGTTTTATTTTTGACCAGAGATCCCTATTTATAAACACACAGTAGGTATACACAAACAAATAAATATTTAGGTACTATATTTCAGACCATTTATATTAAACCACACCTAATAAAACTTTTACATGAATCACTCCTTTGTCAGTGGTAGGTACCTACCTGTGCCCACGCTCTGTCTCTCTCTTTCGCACAGGCGGCGAGCAGAGCGGATCACGCGCACTCAAATATGAACTTAACGCTCTTAGTGATAAGGTCGACCACTTATAGTATTCCATAAAAAATCTTAAAAAAATTAAGATGCTGTTATTAAATTTGTTTAATTTTAACAATAAATGTTTATGTGATAATATTGTTACGTAATTAAACACTTTTCATTTAGTTATTTTTTTTGACTGAATGGATAACGCAGCAATTACTGTTATGTCACAATGCATTTAAAATATAACTTTAAATTTATGACTTATTTGACTAAAAGCACGCTAACAATGATTTTTCTTCATCAGCAGACGGTTATATATAATTACCTGTAAGTAATGAATGAAAACATGGGAAACCGTGTTTTTTTAATATAAGTATGTTGCCTGCACTTTTTTTGATTAATTTGTGTACATGCTCTCACAGACCCTTCATTATAAGCTATTTTCAGTTTCTTTATCAAGTTATAATTTTCGCTGCGAAAAGTGGCATTATTAGGTTTAATGTCCGTTTTCGCGCAATGCTCTTTCATGATTTGCTTAATTTTAATTTATTACGTAATTAAATAAACAGCTCTACAAAATATATAAAAAGAAAACAGTTATGAATTAGTGTAAGGTCCCACCTTAACTTCCCTGGCCTACTTCCCGACTTCCTTGAAGCTAGCCATTATCACACCGGTGCACAAGGGTGGGGACAGCGGCGATGTCTCCAACTTCAGGCCCATATCTGTACTACCGTCTATTTCAAAAATATTAGAAAAACTGATGAATATAAGGCTGCTAACGTACTTTAAAGATTTCAACGTACTATCTGAGTCACAATATGGCTTTCGCCGAGGGCTATCCACTGAGGATGCAGTAACTGCTCTAAGCAATCACATAACCGAACAGCTTGATAAAGGTAAAAAATGTGTAACTGCATTCTTAGATTTAAAAAAAGCCTTTGACACCGTCTCTGTCCCAATCCTTGTAAGAAAACTGGAAAGTATCGGAATTCGTGGAGCGCCTCTTAGCCTCTTCAAAGATTATCTTGAAAACAGGAAACAGAGGGTGAGAGTGGGTCAGTACACTAGTGAGGACGCATACACGTCATATGGTGTCCCTCAGGGAAGCGTATTGGGACCAACCTTGTTCCTTGTTTACGTCAACGGACTATGTAACATTAATATTGCTAACGCACAAGTATTCTGTTACGCCGATGACACTGCTATAGTCTTCACCGGGGATACTTGGCAGAACGTTAAGCTTAGCGCTGAATCAGGTTTGGCAACTATCGCCAAGTGGTTAAGAACAAATTTGCTTACATTAAACTTAACAAAAACAAAATACATTTGCTTCAGTGTCTGACAACGTACACAACCAGGGGAAGATTTTAGTGTGAGAATTCATAGTTGCAATACCAGTAATCGTAATAGATGTGAATGTTCTACAATCAACAAAGTACCTCACATTAAGTACCTAGGTGTTATTGTGGACCAGAGACTGTCATGGTACCAACACATTGAGCAGGTTGCAAACAGAATCAGGAAATTAAGTTGGATGTTCAGAACTCTTAGATACGTTGTTCCAAGGACTGTCGGTAATCACACAGGCCATCAAAAAGATTTCCTTAAAATTATCTATGTTGCGCTAGTCCAGTCTGTACTTTCCTATTGCATACCTGTCTGGGGTGGTGCAGCCAAAACAAAATTTCTAGCACTGGAAAGGGCACAACGCGCTCTTATCAAGTGCATGTATTTTAAAAAAAAGAGATATCCTACTGAAGACTTATTTCGACTAAGTAACCTGCTCTCAGTCAGGAAACTTTATATTACACAAATTATATTAAAAAAACATAGGTCACTTTCATATGATGCTAGCATACTGACAAAAAGAAGGAAAGATATGATATTAAATGTCCCTAGGACAAGGACAATATTTGCCAGTGCGCAATTTAGCAAACGATCTGCTGCGCTTTATAACAAAATAAATAAATATATTTACATTTATCCCAAAAACTTCTATGATAGTAAAAAAAATATAATTGAATGGATACAAACCCTTACCTACAATGATACCGAAACACTTCTGAAACCTTGACACATACACACACTCACACACTCTCTCTCACTCACTCACTCACTCACACACAAACCTACACCCACTCATACACATATTTCATGTAATGTAAGCTAGTCTTAATTTAAATTAACTTAATTTGTAATTTAAATAGTTTTAGTATAAAAATGATACGTCTCGATCTTTGTAAAACACGACTTGGTATGGAAGAGCGGACTCTCCTAACACAGGCACTGTCTGCCTAAAAGGAGGATCCAATCACAAAATTTCTGTAAATACGCTTACTTGTTCTACCAATAAACTATTTTTATTTTTTTTATTTTATTTACAACAGAATAATAATATTGTTGACGCTACATAAAGTGACACATGGACACCAGCTATCAGACAGCTAGAAACCGAAGAAAACTGTTTTGAATTTTAACGTATAAGAAAGTCAAGTATACAACAGTCTATTAGTATTGTGCGACGCTACATAAAGTGACACATGGGCAGCAGCTATCTGAGACAACTAGAAACCGAAGAAAACTGTTTTGAATTTTAACGTATAAGAAAGTCAAGTATACAACAGTCTATTACTATTGTGCGACGCTACATAAAGTGACACATGGGCAGCAGCTATCTGAGACAACTAGAAACCGAAGAAAACTGTTTGGAATTTTAATGTTTAAGAAAGTCAAGTATACAATAGTCTAATAATGTTGTGCAAATCATTGTACAACAGTAAGTGACCGAGACGGTGACAACAAGAGCGAGCAAAAATCAGATTTTGACTTTTTTCTATATAAACACATTTGTTACTAAAAAGCGAATTTTCCCGGCTTTTATGATAATGTCTTAGCGCACTTTTTAAGAAAGAATAGCCTAATAGTTTTAGTTTGAGTACATTCAGTGATAGCATGTTTTTGTTGTATTATTTTGTACTTTTAATAATATAGGTACATACGTTTTAGGAATTACATTAAATAAAGGTTTCGTGTCATAATTTGGTGCATTTATTTTATCTCCAACCCTAGCATATAAGAAAAAACCGTAAAACCTTTTAAACTTCACCACATTACTTATCTATAGAACAATACTCGCGATTTGAAATAAATAGGTACCACGATTAAGTTCTAAACATCAGTCACATTCCAGAAACAACATTACCAAGACCCTAAACTTTCCAAGGATTTTAAGAACAATAACTTACAACCCTATTGTTATAGAACAATAGGGTTATTATAGAATTGCCAGGATTACCAACTTCACCGTATTACATACCGGGAACTGCCTAATCAGTAATCACTGATAATAAGATTAATGACCTACCTATTGTTTATTTTCGGTGTTGTAGTTTGAGTGCCTAAGGCTAATATTTGTTCTCAGAAATATGTGAACGGAAAGGAATAACAATTAACAATAGACTCCCTACCTCACCCCACCCTCTAGTAGCAAATAAAAAGGGCAAAATTCCGGATTTTGAAACCAGTTCGTAGCTGTGCGTCTGAGAGAGTACGTGCCTTGTGTGTTATTACTGTCGCTACTCAAATGTGCATAATGTCTGAGCGTGATCAGACGTCAGTTGTAAAACACAAAGTATTGCGCCGCAAAAATTCTAGTTTGCAACAATCTATGTACGAAGTCATAGAAGTGATAGTAATCTGGATAATTACGATCAAAGGCAACACAAGTTTCGTTTTTGCTTTGGATAAATTCAACATGCAGTTTAAAAAATATAGTGCTAACAGCTTGAATTTAAACTTATAAGAAAGTCAATTATACAACAGTCTAATAATGTTGTGAAACATTTTAAAAGTGAATGTGACAAGGGTGATTACAACGAGAAGCGAGCAAAAATTACAAAGTCAAGTTTACAACAGTCAAATAATATTGTGTGCCGCTACATAAAGCGACACATGTATAGCAGCTATCTGAAAAAACTAGAAACCGAAGAAAACTGTCTTGAATTTCAACGTATAAGAAAGTCAAGTATACAACAGTCTAATAATGTTGTGAAACATTTTAAAAGTGAATGTGACAAGGGTGGTTACAACGAGAAGCAAGCATTATTTACAAAGTCAAGTTTACAACAGTCTAATAATATCGTGTGACGCTACATAAAGCGACACATGTATAGCAGCTATCTGAGAAAACTAGAAACCGATGAAAACCGTCTTGAATTTCAACGTTTAAGAAAGTCAAGTATACAACAGCCTAATAATGTTGTGAAACATTGTAAAAGTGAAAGTGACAAGGGCGGTTACAACGAGAAGCAAGCATTATTTACAAAGTCAAGTTTACAACAGTCTAATAATATCAACATAAAGTGACACATGGACAGCATCTATCTGAAAAAACTAGAAACCGAAGAAAACTGTCTTGAATCTCAACGTATAAGAAAGTCAATTATACAACAGTCTAATAATGTTGTGAAACATTGTAAAAGTGAAAGTGACAAGGGTGGTTGCAACGAGAAGCGAGCATTATTTACAAAGTCAAGTTTTCAACAGTCTAATAATATCAACATAAAGTGACACATGGGCAGCATCTATCTGAGAAAACTAGAAACCGAAGAAAACTGTCTTGAATTTCAACGTATAAGAAAGTCAAGTATACAACAGTCTATAATGTTGTGCAAATCATTTTACAACAATAAGTGACCAAGAAGATTACTACGAAAAGCGAGCAAAAATTAAAAAAGTCAAGTATACAACAGTAATAATATAGTGTGACGCTACATAAAGTGACACATGGACACCAGCTATCAGACAGCTAGAAACCGTAGAAATCTGTTTTGAATTTTAACATATAAGAAAGTCAAGTATACAACAGTCTATTAACATTGTGTGACGCTACATAAAGTGACACATGGGCAGCAGCTATCTGAGACAACTAGAAACCGAAGAAAACTGTTTGGAATTTTAATGTATAAGAAAGTCAAGTATACAACAGTCTAATAATGTTGTGCAAATCACGTGTCAAAAACAGTAAGTGACCGGGACGGTGACAACAAGAGCAAGCAAAAATCTGATTTTGCCTTTTTTCTAGAGAAACACATTTGTTACTAAAAAGAGAATTTTCCCCGCTTTTATGATAATGTCTTAGCGCACTTTGTAAGAAAGAATAGCCTAATAGTTTTAGTTTGAGTACATTCAGTGATAGCTGATACATGTTTTTGATGTATTATTTTGTACTTCTAATAATATAGGTATACGTTTTAGGAATTACATAAAATAAAAGTTTCGTGTCATAATTTGGTGCATTTTAATTTATCTCCAACCCTAGCATATAAGAAAAAACCGTAAAACCGTTTAAACTTCACCACATTGCTTATCTATAGAACAATACTCGCGATTTGAAATAAATACCACGATTAAGTTCTAAACATCAGACGTAACATTCCAGAAACAACATTACCAAGACCCTTAACTTTCCAAGGATTTTAAGAACAATAACTTTCAACCCTAGTGTTATAGAACAATAGGGTTATTATAGAATTGCCAGGATTACCAACTTCACCGTATTACATACCGGGAACTGCCTAATCAGTAATCACTGATAATAAGATTAATGACCTACCTATTGTTTATTTTGGGTGTTGTAGTTTGAGTGCCTAAGGCTAATATTTGTTCTCAGAAATATGTGAACGGAAAGGAATCACAATTAACAATAGACTCCCCACCTCACCCCACCCTCTAGTAGCAAATAAAAAGGGCAAAATTCCGGTTTTTGCAACCAGTTCGTAGCTGTGCGTCTGAGAGTACGTGCCTTGTGTGTTATTACTGTCGCTACTCAAATGTGCATAATGTCTGAGCGTGATCAGACATCAGTTGTAAAGCACAAAGTATTTCGCCGCAAAAATTCCAGTTTGCAACAGTCTATGTACGAAGTCATAGAAGTGATAGCAATCTGGATAATTACGATCAAAGGCAACACAAGTTTCGTTTTTGCTTCGGATAAATTCAACATGCAGTTTAAAAAAATAGTGCTAACAGCTTGAATTTAAACTTATAAGAAAGTCAATTATACAACAGTCTAATAATGTTGTGAAACATTTTAAAAGTGAATGTGACAAGGGTGGTTACAACGAGAAGCAAGCAAAAATTACAAGGTCAAGGTTACAACAGTCTAATAATATCGTGTGACGCTACATAAAGCGACACATGGGCAGCAACAACTAGAAACCGAAGAAAGCTGTTTTGAATTTTAACGTATAAGAAAGTCAAGTATACAACAGTCTATTAATATTGTGTGACGCTACATAAAGTGACACATGGACACCAGCTATCAGACAATTAGAAACCGAAGAATTGTTTTGAATTTTAACGTATAAGAAAGTCAAGTATACAACAGTCTATTAATATTGTGTGACGCTACATAAAGTGACACATGGGCAGCAGCTATCTGAGACAAATAGAAACCGAAGAAAGCTGTTTTGAATTTTAACGTATAAGAAAGTCAAGTATACAACAGTCTATTAATATTGTGTGACGCTACATAAAGTGACACATGGGCAGCAGCTATCTGAGACAACTAGAAACCGAAGAAAGCTGTTTTGAATTTGAATGTATAAGAAAGTCAAGTATACAACAGTCTAATAATGTTGTGCAAATCATTGTACAACAGTAAGTGACCGGGACGGTGACAACAAGAGCGAGTAAAAATCTGATTTTGCCTTTTTCTATAGAAACACATTTGTTACTAAAAAGAGAAATTTCCTGGCTTTTATGATAATGTCTTAGCGCACTTTGTAAGAAAGCCTAATAGGTTTAAGTTTGAGTATAATCAGTGATAGCTGATACATGTTTTTGTTGTATTATTTTGTACTTCTAATAATATAGGTACATACGTTTTAGGAATTACATTAAATAAAGGTTTCGTGTAATAATTTGGTGCATTTAATTTATCTCCAACCCTAGCATATAAGAAAAAACCGTAAAACCGTTTAAATTTAAAACACATTTGAAGATAGAAGGTCATCATTAGATATGTGATGACATTCCTAAGACCTAATTTATCATACACCACTTGGAGTTTGGAGTGTGCTCTCATGTGAGAACATGAGAGCACATGAAAGAGCAGCTCACCTAAGCTTGCAACTGCTACGAAACGCGATTGAATGCAGTCGCTGTCTATAATAGGGATAATGCTGACATAAAAAAATATAATTCTGTACTAATTAAAATTGACAGAGATAAAACGGGTCGAAGATCGTAAGTGGGGGCTTATCAGGGGCGGATTTCCCTATACCTAGGCCGAGCAGGCCCGGGCTTAGGGCGGCAAAATTCAGGGGGCGGCAAAATTCGCCTACGTGTAAAAACTCAAAAACTCACAAATAGAAACGGTAAGAATCAGTATCTGAAATACTGATTGAGATAATTAAATAATTTATTGACTATCGTTTTAATTTCTTTTCAATTTAATCTATAAATTTTTCATGCTTTACAGCACATTTAAGGGGGCGGCAATCTTTCGTAGGCCTAGGGCAGCCAACGTATAAATCCGCCCCAGGGGCTTGTGACGTCTCTTTCCGGTAAAAATGTACTTAAATGTGACGTCATCTTCATTTCTTACGTGAAAAAAGGAAAAATATGTGTCCAATATTTTTTGGAAATCTATGTGACGGATGAATTGGCTTTTTTTTCTTCTACCCTATTGGTTACATGGCATTATAATCTTTAAACACTCACCTCTGCAACTTAACAGCGTCCTTATACAACCGAGAAGAAGGTGAATTATACTGTTTCGCATTCTCAAACACAATGTTCATATCTCCTGCTACTTCAGACAACGTCCCGTAGCTGCCCCGGATGATCTTATTCTTGATCTGAGTCAGGGAAACTGGGTTCTTTATTTCTTTGTAGTAATCAGGGTAAGCCCTGCGAGATGGTAGCTTCCAGAAAGATTCTGCTACACGGCCTGTGAATTAAACGCGATTTTTAAAGTTATTTTTTTGTTGAAGTTATGGAAATGCCTCTTTGGTTCAGTGGTTGCAAGCATGACTGATGGGCAATGACGTTTCTGTTTTGGCTCTAAGACTTTTGATAATTTCTCAATAGTATACTAATAATAATAATATATCGGCCCATAGCTTAATTGCCAAGAGCCTCGACCAATACCTAAGGAGGCTCTCGTTAGGCAGCTGGATCAAGGGCTTGATTCAGAAAGCGGTACTTTTGACACGCCTCGTATTGTTATAAGCTTCCTCTCTAGAGCCCTGACCGCGGGAAGTTGGACCCTGTTATCGATCAACACTTTTTGATAAACCCTCATCAGTCGCGCCCGCAACCACGTTTCCAAACGGGGCAGTTTCATTACTTATAAATCTGATATAAATTAATATCGCTGAACATTACACCCACCGCCATCTAGTGCCACACTAAGGAACGAGGCTTGTGTCGTGGACATCTAAAGATTAACGTGTTACTGAGAAAGCTGCTGAGGACAGACAAGCAGTTGCTCTATGCAAAGATATACATGCAGCTGCAGCAGACTATTAGTTCATCTAGATGCATCTCTAACAACAAGCTTGTATCTAATTAAAGGAAATCAAAAAGTAGAAAATGTATTAAGTCCGTCAGTGACTATTGGAAAATAATGGACATGTATTTTTTGTTTTTGTAAATCAATGACTATTGACAAAGATAAATCGCATTAAAACCAGGGAGTGAGGGCTCGTGACGTCAGAACTCGCTAAAGATTATACCAAGGCGTGACGTATTGAGAACTTTAAAAGCGTCGTATCTTCGTCAATATTGGTTTATGTAAGTAACAAAATAAAAAATACAGGTCAAATATTTGTTGATAATCTAACTGACGAACTAATTATTATTTTTAGTTGTCTACACTATTGTGTGGTTTAGAAGTTTATTTTTCTTTTACTAACCTTCTATGGATGCTGCTTGTCCGAAATAAAAGTATATTTATTTATTTTATAACTGGCATAACGTAATGCTTTGGTAAGTAAGTTTTAGATTTATTAATTACCGTTTGGTCCGAAATGGTTCCTGATTGTTTCCAGTAGTTTCCATTGTGGTGAACCTTCGTTTTCATGCTTCTCTTCGTCACTCTCGCCTGCACTGTCTTCTGAATGCTGTTTAATAGAACAATTATTAGCACTAAGGTCTTTTTAAGTTTTAGTTCCTTCATTTTTATTGGCTCGTTTGTAGTGTCTAGGGTATTCCTAAACACCGAAACTCATGTAGCCATAGGCAAGCCCTAGAAATCAAGTCATGGACTGGTTAAAGTTAGACAACCCAAAACTACTAGGACCTTTATGAAAACGCTTCGCCGTAGCCTCCGGAATTATAATTTCCATTATGTAAACATTTGCGAGGAAAGACGATGGCAACCTGAAGAAGCTAATCGTGATCGGCGAGGTGGATGAGAAAAGAGACATCATGGACGCAGCCCAATACGATGGTCTGACCAGATCCGCACGACCCTTGATTTCACAGTTCACAACGCCGTTCACACAGCCAGACAGGAACAGATCGAGAAAGATCATCCGAGAGAAGGTGGTGTCGAAGGGAGGTCACGACCTTCAACGTTGCGGAATACGACGCAAGGAGGCGTATGTTATATATGCATACCATGTTGTCATGGCTAAAAACTTCATAAAATATTTACACAATACCTTAACATCAGGCTCAGTATCTGATCCAGGCGGTTCCATAATTGCCAAAGCCTTGCTATTAGGCACCGGCCCCACACGGGAAGTCCTCTTACTTCGTATACGTTCGGAAGTCTTCGCGGGCCCGCTTCGGCCGTGCTGTTCGATCTCTTGCTTGCGCATTTGTATGACCTGTTGTATGAACTTTAACATCAATGGTCGTCTACGCCAATCGCTGGTTACGTACGATGCGACAGAAGTGTGTGTGAGGTGTGTAAATGTGTGTATTTAAAGTTCAAACTATAAGGCCATAAAAGGTCTATCCTATTGTGGGGGCCATAAAAGGCCACTTGAGCAGAATGGGTCTTTTAAGGCCCCAGTCTTTTTACAGTTTTTTGGCTTGTGGCTGGACAGTAGCTTCGTCTTTATGTTTTTAACCGTTTACAAGTGCCTGTAATTGGTTTAATATAAAACAAATGATTCCAGTTACTGTTTGTAAACTAGTTCATATTAATGACAGCTCTTCACAGAACTTCGTCCGCGCAAATTGTGATAGCTTCACTAATTTGCTTGATAACAATATAATTTAAAGCCTTGTTACTTGGTAAAGATGTAGCTTTCTAGAATTTTTTAAATCGGAGGAGTAGTTCACGAGTTAAATCACAAAAAAATAAACAAAAAATCAAATCTTTATAATCTTAGTTTAGATACGACTTTGAGTAATAAGGTGGTGTGTGCAAGAATGTGTTTTTAACCAAAAATGTATAATAGCACACCAACCTTCTTTAAAGTTTTAGCATCCTTGTAAATCTGGCTGCCAGGCTCATTGAAGTGGCAAGCGTTTCTGACCATCAGCAGCAAATCCTTCTCCAATTCCGACAGGCTGCTATACTCTTCACCCTGGATTTTCTGGGCTATAGTTTTCAGGTCTATGGGGGAGTCGATCACGTTATAATACTCTGGGTAGCGCCGTTTTGATGGCAGGAATTGGAAGGCCGGGAATAGGGGCCGACCATCACTATTTGCTGTCATTACCTGAGGAGAGAGGCCACATTTTATGTTAGAATCACTACAAAGTAATATTGAATTAAAATTTTCTATTAGGGTTAAGTTTTCAACTGCCTGGTGAGGAACTTTATTACTGAAACAATTTTAACCCTGACACAGTTTTTGTTAAAAATATATCACAAGGGAAAAAATCTAAACGCATGAGTTACTTAATATAACATCCGCACGGTTTGATCGAAGGTGAAGCTTCAAGTCAGTGCGTGGATGGGTGTCCTTTTATTCAGTAATCAGCAGCTTGTAACTCTGACAACCATTATTACCAAGGGGTATTGTATAAAACAGAGACTGTGTCATGGTCGTATTTAGCTTGGGATAAGGATTGGTTTTCAAAAGCTGAATTTAATGATAATGATGATGACAGATGACTTAAAATTAAACTTACAGCATTAAACAACTCTTCAAAGACATTATCCTCTTCATTGTTAGTGGATGTCTCAGACAGATCCTCCGCTACATCCGATCTTCGGCTAGACGAGCCGGTGCGAGATAGTTTCGGCATCTTGATGTCTTCACCTTACAGAAAAGTGAAGTATTAAAAAAGTCTTCCTGACAATTAGTTTTTATTTGCAAGTTAGCTGCAACAGTGGCCACTGTTTTTCAGCGGTAATCTCAACTGTACTTTGCTGTTGGCATGGAAGATATTATAGTTCATTAGTGTCTGCGGTGCAGACACACTAAAGAAAGATTAAAATAACACTACTTTAAGAAACGGTTCTAGGTCTCCGGGCTGTTCATTGTAATTTGCTCACCATTTTCCAGAGCATTTTTCGTGTGCATATAAAGCTTCCAAAGATCGACGGCATCTCTGTACTCCATCGATTCAGGTTTGTAGAATGCCTTAGCATTATTCACAAGGAGTTCTATGTCTGCAGACAACTCCTCAATGTCCTCATATGTGTCTGTTTTCAGTTTCTGCTGCACCTGTGGAGAATTTATGATAATGATGGATGCAACATGAGGTTTCCGGTTATTGGGTTTTTTCTACTTCGAATTTCAGGAAATAGCAGCCATTTCCCATATAATATAAGTAACTAAATCCCTTTAAAAGTTAAAGTCATAAGTCATTAAACTGTACCAAATTTTGGGTTTTTGGAAACTTTCCTGAGGTTTTTGATTGACAAACGAAAAAGATAGGAAAAAGATATTATTGCAAAAACTGTGTGTTGTCTGCATCACCCTAAGGTAGACTGGTAGAAAATGCCCAAGGCATTTTCACCTTTGTACAATTTTCACTTGTGCATAGAGTTTTAATAATAATAAATAAAAGAATTAAGGACTGCACAGACAACACACTTTATATGCACAACGGACAAAAAGTCTGCAACAAACTTTGCATGATTAATGTATTTGACTACATTTTTGGCCACTATAAGGATCTGTTGATGGAAAGGATCCTTCTGATCGCCTTATAGTCAACAAAAAAGTAGACAAATACATTAATTTGTTACTTTTTTTGTCTGTGCAGGCCCTTATACTTACTCTCAGTAAATCAATGGGTTGTGAAACAACTTCATAGTACTGTGGCTCCTGACGTCTTTTTGGAGCCCTAATGAACGAGTCACACAGTAAAGAGCCATCTTCTTTCTTGTATGACCTGATTGTGTCGTAAAGTTGCTGGCAGATTTCACCCTGATAGGATAAATAGATAGTTTTGATTAGTCCTTGTTAATTTTTTAAATTAAGTAATAATTTAATTTGAAACAAATAATTATGTACCAAAAAAAGTCAAATTAAAACTTTAATTAGATTATTTAGAAATCGGCTTGTACTAAAACCAAATCTTCAACATGTGACATCTTCCAACCAGCACTGGGCCCGCATGGTGAATACACCATGCGGGCCCAGTGCTGGTGGCTCAGTGGATGATGTGGAGTTGCGGACACCAGCATTACACATACATACAAACATAGATTACTTGGTCACAGTTCTGCCGTGATGATGACTAACCACAATCTGTTATTAATTCATATAGATGTTGTCCAATTAATCCAACATTCTAAATATTAGTAGTTCGGAAAATCAGGGCCATTATTTAAATCCAAAATGACACCATTTACTATCCACTAAAAGGTTTGACTATCCGAAACATTACAATTCATTCAGGAAACCGGAAAATGTTATGGGTTGTTACATTTTGGAAGAACTATGCTAATTTTATAACTAAGATGTTACTATTACTTACTTACTATCAAAATACTGACCGAACTTAATGTGTGTTTATGCCGGCGATGGCATTGCTAGGTCACGACTTTCTGAATGAATAAAATACTTACTGGGTCCAATTTCTTTCTCTTTCGAGTAGATGGCGGAGGTCCAGGGTTGCTCAGCTCGATGCCATCATCACTGTCATCTAAATCAGCCCCACGCGAAGCGCCGGAAGATGCACGGCGTCGCTTGCTCATCTTCAATAAAATGGCTCGCAGGACGATGTCCAATTTTGATTAAATTAGGTGTGTCCTGTTACATTCTTCAGAAATAATTGTTGAAGTTTCTATTTCCTTTAAAGTACGAGTAAATTATTTAAATATTATACAGGATTCATTGATTATTTTAGATCTATAACAAATTAACAATAAGAACAACAGGAACCGACACAACCCCCTTCCGAAAACAAGCGGACAAGCAAGTAGAAGGTTTGACAGTCAAAAATGATGAAAGAAAGAAATAACAGCATTCAAAATTGAAGGAGTGCGAAAGAGCAAGATTCTTTTAAAGGTATATAATATCGCGTTGTGAACGGTAATCTGGAATGCTTTTCCAGGGTCATTGACAGCCAAACTGGCACAGAAAATAAATCTTTCTTAGCGTTATGATTTACGCAGAATAATTAGGCCCAAATTTTTTTTTTCTTCTACAGAATACAAAACAAATGTGGTAAAAAACTTTTTTTGCAAAAAATAAAACAAAAAATAAAAGGTTTTATTTTATGCAAAAAAGTTTTTATTTTTCACTTTTTAGTGGTTCACATGTGCTTGATATACATGGAAAGTGCATATCATTACAATTACAACAAGCCCAAACACGACTAGGATACATTGCTCATTATGGAGTTCTCTGACTCTTGGCTTCATCATCAGATCTGATGGTAGAATGGTTTTTATCGAACGCAAATGTTTCACTTGTTGCACAAAATACAAAAATCACAACACGTTATCATATAAAATTTGAAGAGTTCCCTCGATTTCGCCAAGATTCCATCATCAGATCCCGACTTAGTGGCTATGGGACCATTTGGAAAGAATACCCTTTCCAACAAAAAAAGAATTTTCCAAATCGGTTGGCAAGCGACGGAGTCTTGCCCGAACATCATCATCATCATCATCATCAGCCTATAATGTTCCCACTGCTGGGACACGACCTCCTCTCAATGAGGGGAGTTATGCCCGAACAAACATAAAAAAAAACCTCCTTTTTTAGAAGTTGGTTAAAAATGCAAACATCTATGGAGTGGACTTGATTCTTTTTTTTTCATTTAGCCAAGTGGCAAAGAAATTGAACACATGTGAGTTGGCTACGGAATCCTTTTAGCGTGAGGCTGCACACATTATTATTGGTCTACACTCTACAGGACCTTATGAAATACACATTATAATAGCTTGAATACCATGATCATTATTATCTTGCTACTAATACACAAGTTTACACAAAGTTTTACACAATACGCACATGTAGGCCGACTCGCGCTTTGCCAGTTTTATTGAAATAAAGTTTTTTTATTTTGAATTTGAACAAAAAAACGAGTGCGTCACGCGACTACCTCCATGTTGCAACCTCATACCAAATAAATAAAAAACCACCTCTACTAACTATAAAAAGTAACTCGTAGCGTCGTCGGGCGTCGCGTCCGTTGCCGTTAGACTTGGTCACAGTATAAAGATAACAAGTAGATGCGAACAGACTGGTTACCGCGCGCCGGGTCACTAGAATTCGCTGTGTGTGATGTCATGATGTGTCAGTGTTGATTCTAGTCGTACCTCGCGAAGTCGCGATGACTTCTACCTATCATCTATCATGGAGTTTTGATTTCCGCACTTAGTCCTTAAAGTGGACCATTGTGCGGGAGCCATGCTGGCCGTAACTCCAGCCTGCCTCCCTCCAGATCAAACTTCCCGGCAGTCTCAGGGCATCCGCAAGGGATCTTAGTGTTCCCAGGGTCTTCTGTTGAATCTTGGTAACGCCGGTGCACTCAATGAAAATTGGTCATGCGTCACCTTTTCCTCCGCCTCCATACACGCTTTGCTTGATGGTCCCCGCCACCAGTTGCAGGCTATCTCTGTCCAAGCGCTTAAGGCGCCTGGTTAGCTTTGTACCCAGGGATGGGATAGCTTGTTTGGACTGCATACACCTTGGTGTCGAGGTCTATAATTTTTCCGCATGTATTCGAGTGTGATCTTTTAACCAGCTTCTGCTGCTTGAAAGGAATGGGTACGTCCATGGGCGCGGGTCCGCAGGGTTATGTTCTGAATCCTCTTCTGGCAAGTTCATCAGCCGCATCATTCGCAAGTGATCCACTGTGACCTTTGGTCTATTGTAGTAGTACCGTATTGAAGTTTAGTTTAGTACCGTGGTTCGTTCTAGGGCATTCTGGCATTCTAGTATTAGTCTCGACTGTCGACATGATCTGATTACTCTTAAGGGATTCAAAAACTTAGGCACTGTCGGAAAGGATTCGAATATTGGTATCCTTAACTTCCCTGGCCTCTATAGCGTGTGCCGCTTGGATAATATCCGCTGGGTGATGCTATCATGGGCTTGATTGCATCTTCTGTGATGCGTGTGTGTTTTATTCTGAAATCGTTACATATGGTGCGGGATACTTCAAACCTGAAAGTCGCTATAGCCGCCTCCTCTCTTACGATCACGACGAGGTGTAGAGGTGGTAGCCCCAGCATCACCTGTGCGGCAGCAGTGGGTGAAGTTCTCATGCTGCCGGTGATTGCTACGCAGACAAATCTTTGTAGTTTCTCGAGATCCTCTTGAGTCGTACTTAGGTTTGTTCTCAGGCCACCAAACTAAAGAGTCATATGTAATGGTTGGTCGGATAACTGCGGTGTATGTGTGCTAGTAAGTGATTTTGGGGCTTATGTCCAATTCCTCCCGAGCAGTCTTTTACAGTGTACAGACCCCAAAACTATCAAAACTTTTCCTTATTTGAATCAATCATGGAAGATGTCCTGGCAAAACTTGCAGCCAGTAATAAATTTACAATAATTTGTGGTGGTTTCAATATCAGTGTTTTAGAAGAAAATTCAAATAACAGTCGGTTATTAAATCTTTTCAAGTCATTTGACTTGACCAACGTTTTTAGAGAGCCAACTAGAATCACATCTTCTGCTAATTGTATAGACCAGTGATTCCCAAAGTGGTCCAGATGGACCCCAGGGGTCCAAGGGAGACCCATCGGGGGTCTACGTTGACGTAAATAAAAATGGGGGTTCACAAGTTGTCAGTCCATGAAAATTAATCTGGTTTCGATTCGAAAGAACAAAAATATTGGCTTGGTTGTATCTGTCATGTAGGCAGATAATAAGCTACTGAGGTTTTATTTCGGTGAAAATGTTTGTATTGAGACTTAAAAAAAAAGTATTTCGTAGCAATAAGATTTAAATTTTCTGATTTTCTGCCTACGGTCCTCATGTAATCCTATGAAACAGCGCGAAAAATAATAGGTATTGAAAGTTGTTGCTTTTTGGGCCACGGGTTTGAAAATAATGCAGTAAGGGGTCCACCGAAACGAGAACATTTCAAAAGCGGTGTACGAGAAAAAAATGTTTGGGAACCTCTGGTATAGACAATGTTTTCTGTGATTGAGATAAAGCCTTAGTAAATTGTCTGCCGTATGACCATAGTGGACAAACTGTAACTTTTAGGTGCAATACACCATTGCAAAAAGTTCAGATCTTTGAACCTATAACTGCTAGCAAATTAAATAAATAAAACAAATATCGCTGGACATTAACACACAGCGCCACCTAGTGCCACACTAAGCACAGCTTGTGTTGTGGACACTATATAGTTGATATACTACATATATACTTTTTTGTTTGTAAATACATACTTATTATACATATAAACATCCATGACTCGGAAACAGATGTCCATGTTCATCACACAAACATTTGCTCCTACCGGGATTCGAACCCAGGACCCTAAGAACGTAAGGCAGCTTCTGGTGCTGTTCCATACGTCATGTTCGTGAACGGGCGCTGTCAGTTGTAGGTAGTTGCCATGGCTTATGAGAATGAGAATATTTTATTTTATATTTTACAATATAAAAAAAAAAACAGTTTTACTAAATAAATACAAACCAACATAATTAAGACATTTTTACATTTAAAAAAAGATTTGAATACTACTAACTTTCATGTTCCACACAGTATCGGGTATCGGGTCCCTCTGATCGACAGTAGGCAATAAATTCAAGGCCACGACTGAGCTGAGCTACTGGTCATCTTTATACTGTGACTTGGTCGTCAAGGCAACGACTTTGTTGACATTTGACATGAACCGTAACTCTCTCTCTTTCTATCTTCATTATCTTATATCTCCCTCTCAGCTTCCGTCCCTTCGCCCGATCGTCAATCGTCATTTCCGATTTCCGTACGTAATGCTCTCGTAGTCTCGTCCCGCATTTACACAATTACACCCCACCCATGTCAAGCGTGCGTATAAATAAAGTTTTACTTCAAAAACATTTTTTCTCCTACCCTCATTAAAGTGCGTAATGTGCGTTGAAAACGTGCCATGATGCCACAGCCAACAAGACAGTGATAAGCCGTAACGTACTGTATTCATCGAAAAGTTTGAAAATTAAACAAAGAGTTTCATGATGGATAAATATCGTAAAAACTTTATATTAAGTGATAGTGCAATCTACTATTGCTTGTTATGTGACGAACTATTGGGAGGAATTACAAATGTTGAAAAACATATTCGTTGGGATAACCACAGAAAGAGCTTAAAAAATCAGTCATATTTCCCAAAATTCAGAAAAGAGTTTATTTACAAGGTAGGTGTTTGATCTGTTTGTGTTTTCCAATCTCTTCGCAATTAGGGCCTATTGGCACCCAAATGAAACTGCCAAAAGAAAAGCACTAAGTCAAGTCAAAATTATTTATTTGCAAGAAATGTGGTAGGTACTGTAAAAGTAACTGTCTGATTGCCGCCGCAACTTGTTCTTATCGTAATAATTAATTTAAAAGAAATGAAAGAGGTTTTGGCAAACAGTTATATTTAATCTGTAAAAATGAATATAATTATATATTTTTTCATTTCAGGTCGAGAACTACTTTTATTGCGAATTATGCAACTTTATATTTTCTGATATTGATGCTGTTACCAAACACATTAAATGTGATGGACATAAGGCTATGAAAACCACACCATATACTGAAGCGAAGACTATAGGCCAATACGATTCTGGCTATATAGTCATAAATAATATCAAACTAGATTTGCCAGAATGGAATTCAATCATAGATAAAAAATGTCTGGTTTGCAATTTGGAAGTGAAAAATAACAATGCACACATGGGATTAAAAGAACATATTCTTAACATGATTACATCTGAAATTAAATGTGAGAATGACTGTTATTACAGAAAGGTAGGTAAAATTTTGGAATAAATTCTGATCCTTCTCAGGTACTTATTGGTCAAGAAGCTTTGCAGTCAAGCTATTGGCTGATATGGATAACAGCACAATGATGGCTGAGATCCCACAAGTTGACAACTCTCAAGCCATTTGCAAATAATCATTTTGATTTACTTATCTTTCTTGGCTTTCACAAGGTTCATCACATTCATTAAAATCCAATGCAATCCGATTGCTAAATGGAATTGAATGTTAAATAATGACAGAGCTAGTTTTCTAGCAGTATGACATAAATATAATATTCTCTCTTGTACCCTAAAATACAAAAAATGTTTTCAGATTGATGACAACCAGTATCACTGTTTCTCTTGTAAAAAAGTTTTCACCGCTGCGAATTTGAACAGTCATTGGCCAAGCTGTAATAATATTGATGAGAGTGAAATAAAGACACAAAAAGAAGTTGCATGCAGCAAGAGTATCAGCAACCCAACAGAAGATAAAGCTAACCCGAAAGCAGTTGATAAATTAATTGGCCCTTTGAAAGATTTTTTTTTGGTAGACCAAACCACAAAATCTGCTACCTGTAAACATTGCAAGAAAGTAGTTGCCATTGATTTTATGACTATGGTATTACATATGAATGTTCATTATAATAATGAAGGGCTAAAGCCAGATGCGAATGAGTCAGAGGAATCTGATTCTGATACTAATTCATCTTTGGAAGAGAAGAAAAAGAGACAAGAAGAAAAAATAAGAAAGTACTGTGAAATAAAAGACCATGGCAAACAGAGATCGGAACTGGCAAAATATGGTAAAGAAAATTCAATGAAATTAAACTTTAATGGCAGCAAAGGGTGGTGTTTTACATGTGACCGATATGTGGCTGCCCATATAAAGAATTTTAAACAACATGTTGGTGGTCTAACTCATCAGGGTAATTTGGAGTTGCAAGGTCTTATATGTCCAAAGAAACATGACCTAAGTCCTACTAAAACAAAAAGTATTTTGCAATGTCGGCTGGAATATTTACTTGAAGATGAGGCATTTTATGTGTTGGACTACTTGACCATTGATGTATTTAGTTTCTTTCTTATTTGCCGTATTGAGGATCCACATTTTAAGAAAACAAAATGCTATGCTTGCAACGAGTTAATTCCGCAGGGAGAAGAGCGTGAACATTGTAGCACTCCTAAGCATAAGAATAAGTTCCTGGCTGCTAAATTTGTCATGTCAATTGATGCAGAATTTGAAGGACAGTTTATCAGAGAAGTAAGTTGTGTTTTATCATAGATGTCTCAATATTTTATTTACAGAGGACATCAATTGCTTATTGAATATGAGGTCTAACTAATTAACGAACGCCTGCCAGGTTCATCTAAACTAAAACCATGGTCATTTTGTCGATGAAAAGTCACCCTATTATGAGGTAGTTTACCTTATAGGGTGACTTTTCATATTTGCATGGAAGATCAATTCTTTATTAATAATTTTTTTATTTGCAGATACGACAAAACTACTTCCATTGTGGCTTTTGTAACAAAACCATGCCATTTTATGCACAATTGGTTAGACACATTGTGTCCATGCAACACCGGATGATGCAGATAAGCAAGACTGGTTTATGTCTTGGATCAGTAAAATTCAATACAAAAAATTTGGATCTGTATTCAAAACTACTGCAATATGGTTTTGGAAAATATGTTTATGTGTAATTTATTACAAGTACCAACATCTCTTTTGCAATTATTTTATCTCAGACAGCCACAACCCAACACTACACGTCTTCTTGTAAGGGGAAAATCACTGTTTTTGACAGACTTGTTGTCAGCAACGCAAAAGCAACCCTACATCTATCAAAATAAAGATCACTATAATTTTGACAGGTATGCAAAATCAGATGTAAAAAATTATAGCTAAAGGTTCTATTAAGTGTGAACTTTTTTTTTCTGTTTTTCATTAAGCCTAACTGTGGCATAATCCAAATGGAGGGTTTGTCTAAGTGTTAATTTAATTTCATGTCTGCAATAAAAAATATGATTTTGAATGTTAATTGCAGCTTGCTCAACTCTCATTATTATGTATGTTAGGTTTATTGTTTTTGATTTATAGAGATTTAAGTTAGGCCAATATGGCCATGCTGTGGTGTTGCGGTAGACTAGGTTTGCCATAAAAAAAAATTGGGTTCGGTTTCTACTTATTTAATTTCTTAAGTTGAAATTGTGTTTCATTCATACTTTCTTTCTGTTGCTTATAAAGAAATGTATGAATGAGCAACAAATAACAGCTATTATTAGCCATGTCTTAGTGATACATTTTTGTTACTTTCACAAATAAAAAGTATTCAATAAAATATTATTCCTTTTCTTTTAGCTTAGAACAATACAGTTACATAACATCACACCTGTGATTCCAGAAGGATTAAGCAGGGGTGTATCTAATAGTATACCCACGTTTCAGCAGTTTTGCTAAGTCCCATGTAAGAGGAGTCGCCTCCTATTACATGGGACTTAGCCATCAATGCCATCAACTGGGCATAAATCCTCTGTGGCTACTACTGAGAAATGCTTGATGGGAAATTCCAACATCACTGCTCCACCTGGGAATCAAACCCAGGACCTCATATTCAGGAGTCGCACTTGCAACCACTAGACCAACAAAGCAGTCAAACATTACACAAAAAAACAAAAGGAAATATTTTAGTTATTGAAAATAAATATCAAACCACTGAGGGAAGTGAGACAAGAGCATTATAAAATCATTATTTGATTTTAACTTTATCTCTGATAAATATTTAACTGTGGATTCAATATAAACACCACGTAATGATGATGACAGTTCAGTTACATCTATGTCTAATAGAACTATTATGTGGCTAAGATGTGTAGGATACAATACAGTGATTGAATCATAAGAACAGCCCTCCTTAACATGTTGGACAAATGTTTGAGCCAAAAATTGTATTCTTTTGTCAAAGTTTGTCATTATAAATAAATGATTGAGTACCCCACAGCATATTTGAAAGCAGTTGGCTGAATTAGAGGCCTTTTTTACTAAATTTTTAAGAGTAGCATGTGAAATAAACATGGATTCTATATTTGGATCTGCTTCATTCAATATACTGTGGCATATTTCTAAAATACATTTTTCAATTTCTGGTTTTAATTTTATTGAAACATCTTCGGCTGTGTTGGACACTGTACTTAGACTATCGCATGACCATAAATCATTTAATATCCGAATATTCTTGGTTTCATTACTATTCCAATGAATAACATCTTTCAATAAGGTTTCAAGGTACACTCCATTTTGATTTAAATTTACTAAAGCTTGTACAACTTCTGGATTCAGTGGCGACGTGTGACTGCTACTGAGGTTCATATCCTTTAAATTTCGAATCAAAAATGCATCCAGACTCCTTTCTGTTGATTCATTACATGTAGGTGTTGAGTCTATAATTATTTCTTGATAAAACTCTAATAACAAACTTGTGAAGTCTTCATTGACTTTAATGTGGCTTTCTGGTTCAACTTGGCACATTTTTCTTATATTTTCTAATATAGATAGTCGTAGATTGTTGTTAACTTTTAAATTTGTTTGAGACAAGTTGAGGATTTTTACGAAACTTTTTGAAAGTGCTTTCGCCACGTTTCTGTCGAGCACTGGATTTTCATAGGTAAATTGAGGGCAAGGTAGGTTATTTGCTGTGATGATTTTCTCTATTAATTGATTATTCATGATGAATTTATTATAAAAAAAAATAAAAACAACAAAACACAACACGCGTTCAAAGTAGTAGCTGCGCTGTCAAAACAAAAAAGTTATGTTGTCATTGTCAATGTCAGTTAGATTTTTTAATTTAGAATGAATCATGGAACAGAAAACGGATCATGACCCTTTTTTTTATAAATCCTGGTTTTACACTATTGGTTCCCAATTAATTTTTGTTAATTTTATACTTTTACGTATCAGTTTTTCATATTACCTTTTTTTAAGAATATAAATACAACACAATTTTCTAATAGAACACAGCAGCCAGCACTACCATCTAGTGTGCAATAGACCAACCAGTTGGATTCAGTCACTTTTAATGTTGCTATTCGACGCTAGGTGGCAATCTTTATAGCAGCTGTATTCAAGTTTGGTGACTGCTTCCTTTAGGCTATCATTTGTGCGTCTTGTTCAGCGAATAATAATTAGTAGTAGTACTTATAGATTTTTGAACCTTTATATGCCTCATTCATTAGGTATTCTATTCAGCTTTAAGCACTCAAAAAATGTATTTTCGACCAGAAACTGGTCAGTACCATCCATCTAAAACTTATTTACTTTTTGGGCTCCATTGTCTCGTCATTGTAAGAATGTTCTACCAACTTAGCACTGATGAGCTTATGTGCTGGTAATTTATCAGGTGAATAGAGTTGTCTGCTTCAGACCTATTGCCACAGAGTAGGTACTTTAATATATGTATATGGCCTATTACCTTCTTAACTGTTGTTTATAAGTTACTTACTTTAAAATTTTCAATTCAAATAGATTAATTAACCCTCCTGCCCTTTCCAGACCATCCCAATTTATTTGGTATCGACGCCATGTCTTCTTCGTCTATTACCTAAGTACTTAAATTTGTTAAATTAGTAGGTAAGTCACAATACTTATAATAGAAGTCTCGTCTGAAAATCATATAGTTATGTATATTTCTATGAGTATCTATCATGTTAACTACCACATTTTTTCAACTGCGACATTACGTTATGCTCGAGCTTTTCTTACTATATTCTCATCACGCTTTTAATCCCCCAAGAGTTAAGCAGAGGTGTAGGATCCCAATGGAATACGCGAATACACTTCTTTTCATAATTTGGTACCTACTTGAATAATTAAAAATCTACCTCCACTGATAGCAGTGTGGCTTGACAGTTGTGACAAATAGTTAAAAGCAGCCTGCAAGTCTGACAACTGTCCTAGCCCCACTAAACGAGTTTTTCAGTTCGACAAATGAATACAATCAGACTGAAATAAAATAAAGAAACAATAGGTGTATAAATTAACGAAAAAAAATATTTATTTTTGTATTTTCTTTTCCTTCAGGTGCTAGTAGTATTATCTATTTTGTGCTTCAGATAATCTCATTCATCGCTTTCCATCAAGCGTGGTCGAGATCATAAGCAGGAACATTTTGAAAAAAAAACTACCCTCCCTACCAGCTTTTCTTACTTAGTTTCTTGTTTACAGAAACAAAGTCAAACTCAAACTCAAACTCAAACTCAAATTCTTTATTGCATTCACGTGTCAATTACTTAATGTAGGTAAATATCCATTATAGGCAGATGTGAGTTCACGTGGGTCATTCAAAGTTTTATTGGATGTAGGTATGTACCTTCCATTTCCAAACTCACCGTGAACTCTAATCTGCTCGGTGAGTGCACTTTGACACGCCTCATGCACATAAAACGCTTTCACATACAAACAACGTTACGTTACAAACATTAAAATATCACGATAACGCAATAAAATTAGTAGCCGAAACAAAAACAAATTCTGAAAATGCTCCGTAATAACACACTTAATAGGTGAAAGTCGAATTTAAAACCAGAGTGTAAATTAAAAAAAAAATAAGATCACTCATCAACATGAATAATAGAAGATTCGGATATCTTAATTAGCATGAATTTACACCGTTATAAAGCGTGTAAGATGGAAAAAAGGTTAATAATAATTCATATCGCCATTTCTCCGGTATATTTCGAGTTTGTGGGGCCGGTTAATAAATTATGATCGAGACCTCACATAGAGTCGACTAACAACGTGGGCCACACCAACGGCAAGCTCCGCCCGAGAGTGGGACAGAAACATCTCCTTTCTCCCTCTGGCATAAGGCTGTGTGGTAGTCCAACAATCCGTCTTAACGTTGCGATATAAAACCAAGAATGTATGTTTACTTAAAGGTCGTTTTTGGTGCAATTTCATTAAGTTTTCTAATTGGAAGCGCTGTTGAGCACGCCGGCGGGTACTTCGGTGTGTTATATGGCCTCCAACGTAATTTCATTCTTGTCTAAGTAGCGGAACGTATTCTCGGATTGTTTTCAACGAGAATTTTAGTATTAGCTAAAATTGCTACTGGAAATTAGAGAGTGGTTAAAGATTGGAATATTGTAGCCAGCCACGTACACTGTTTGTTTTACTAAGCAAGGTGCATAAATGATAATCAGTAAACTTAAAGGGTTTTTATAAAATCAGTAAGTCGAAACCAAATTGAAGGTAGATAGTTTTTAAAAGTCAGACATATGAGTGTAATAATTAAAACTTTATTGCAGAAAACGGTCTACTTGGATTGGACCACATTTTATTACCTATGCCATTAAATACCAACTTTTACTGGTCATATTGTCAATCTACCAATAAAAAAAACATTATCTACTATGGTACGGTACTTCAAAGTACAGCGGTATCTCCCGCTAGATGGCGCTGCGATGGAGTTCAACAACTAAATTGAAGATGAGATCATTAAGTATTCATACTGGAGATATTAGAACCATGTTTTATATTAATAACTTATCCGTGGGAACTATCTAGTCAGTTACCTATTAGTTACACTTTAGTAAAAACATTTATTTATAAAGTCATTACGCAGTGTACCTACCTACAGCTTGAAACCTTCAAAATAAATTGAAAATTGCAGACCTTATTCTTCTTCTAATTTTCTTGGAAGGAGTGGAGGTCTTTCCGCAGGAGTGGGGCAGAGCAGGATAGAAAAACAAATTGATCCCACCTAACAAAATGATTGTTATTTCCTAGAAACCACAAAGCTTACATGATACTTCTAATTCGATAAATGATAAATGAATGATAAACTAAGTTTATTTTGTAAGTAGGTTTTCACAAACACGTTTACACGTCATTAAATTATAATTCAATCGAGAGCATAATATATTACGCTTAGGAGGCTTTTCATTACTTTATTTATTTATACGTATAATTATGTAGGTACACACAAAATACTAAGACATAGAAGAGCACAAAGGTACTGCTTATTTCATTTTGTCTCACGTCGCTCGGGTAGGTAAAGTGGGATACGATTATTCATCATCATCATCATCATTTCAGCCCAAAGACGTCCACTGCTGGACATATGCCTCCCCCAAGTGTCGCCACATTAGCGTCTCGCATCCAGCGTATTCCCGCAACCTTCACCAGGTCATCGGTCCACCTAGTGGGAGGCCTTCCACGATTATTACAATATATTTGATACAAGAGCTAATAAGAAGAATTTAGATAAAATTGCTGGCCTACAATCAATGTGTGATAAATCTTACCAAGGAGTATCGTATAACTAAGTACTAACTGGATTTTGGAGGTCAGATAGGCAGTCGCTCCTTGTTGCGTACCATGACTACGATACCCTGTGTCATACCGGAAAGAAAAATTACTTTAACGTAAAGATTTTCCGAAGAGATTGCCCACTTACCAACACCGTTGAGTCTCATTTGGAAAGTTATCTCGCCTAGTAGGTGCTAGCACATTATGTACGTGATGAGTCAGGCGGTAAACGCCCATAAAACTAACTTGTGCGACGTCCATCATCTATACTAATACATAATGATTACGGTGACCATTTTCCACCTTTTATGCAGATTCCTGCAAATGCTGCAAAGTTTTTGCCTCGTCTGTTTCGTTGGTCTAGTGGCCGCGAGCGCGATTATTGAGCATGAAGTGGGGTTGATTCACTGGTCGGATCTTGTTATTGCGTGTTTGTAACAGAAATTGCACAGCAGCAGTCACAAAGTCTGGATAAAGCCCTGTGGATGGCAGGTTCTCCTATGACAAAGGGGTTTAAGTAAAATGGCGAGATGTGGGTGTAGGTAAGTATTATTAGCTGGGTACACCTCTGTCCAAACTTTCGGAGATTCCTGGCGTGATGACACGTATGTTATAAATAAATAAATATTGCTGGACATTACACACAACACCATCTAGTGCCACACTTAGTAAGGCTTGTGTCGTGGTCACCTGGCAACTGATATATCTACATGTATACTTTTTGTTTGTAAATACATACTTGAAAATCTGGATTACGAACAAAATTGACAGCTTCACACATCCAGACTTGCCATGACTTCCTTCATCATCGCCACTTTCTGCCCTTTCCCCATATAACTAGTGGCTCGGCGCCACAAGTTTTTATTTTTTCATCCTTCTCTGTCATCCGTCAACGTATCATTTATTTTTGATCCTGATGTAAAACGTTATAACATTTTCCCCGATCTATACGGCTTGCTACAACAAGACAACAGTCACTGACCAACAGTCTTACTGGAAATATCTCCACAATAACCCAAAGCTTAGCTCCACTACGGCCCATTCTTAGACATCGTCAACATGTCCAAATGATTGATAGCATCCAACGTGACCGCGGCCATTATACACACTTATCAAACAAAAGAATTGGCCCCAATGATCGGCCGTGCGAAAGGTGACGTCGTGGCCCGATGATTGCCGATCATTACCGATCGTTGCCGATCATTACCGATCGTTGCCGAAGTGACGCAATCAATGATACGTGACGATTACATTTAGATATGATGGAATTGGGCAGGCTCTTTTTAGTTGCTGAAATGATTAAGAAAAATGACGGCTGAAATAATACAATTTGTGCATCCACATCGCAGTCACTTTTTGTGTAGCAACACTGTGCAACACGACTTTTGTAGCTATTTTGTTACTGTTTGTTGAATGTTATTATCGCGTAACCTCGAGTAACTTAAATGAATAAAATATAACAAAGAGTAACTTTCAGCAACAAGCAAGTTGCACAGCATTTGTTCTATGTTATAGTATCTAACATTCTATAACAAAGTCATCAATTGTCACCACATGTTGACTGTTTTCAAAAGTTACAAATAAACATATATATTATTATACTAACATTAGATAACTTTTTGTTATCGGATGTTGCTCAGTAACATTTGGAAACGTTGCTCCACATAAAGTAACTCGGTGTGGATGCACAAAAAGCTAGTATAATTTAAACAAAGGTAGGTACTAAGTTTAAAGTTCAACATAAGTATCTATCTACACTTTTTTCTGTAATATTTTTACTCATTTATCTTAGAACTCTATTGGCGTCCAGTGATGCATGAATTCAAGATGACAGCTTCCCTGCGATCAGACGCAAGCGTGCAGCATTAAGTACTACATTTACTGTAGAGCAGAGTGCATGTCGGCTCCTAAAAAGTCTCCGGGGGTGTCACCAACTGGATTGTTAAATCTTCAACCATTTACATCTTTCACCGCATAAGGTACCACAATGTGCCTGTTAATACTAAGTTGTTTAATATTTTGTTAAAACGAGGTACTAACACAGTTTAATAAGTAAACTAGCTGACCCACGCAACTTCGTCTGCGTCACATAAAAGAGAAAAAGCCTACAAAAGGAATGAATATTCCCCGTTTTTGCAACAATTTTCATGTATGCTCCGCTCCTTTTGGTTTTAGCGTGATGTTATATAGCCTATAACCTTCCTCGATAAATGAAATATCCATGACAAAAAGATTTTTGATCGATTTCAATCAGTACCTAGTTCCTGAGATTAGCGCGTTCAAACAAACAAACAAACTCTTCAGCTTTATAATATTAGGTAAGTATAGGTTCTTACTCTAAACTACTAGTTATTTGTAATTAGCGATTTGACAATATACACTTATATATAACATTTTCTTTATTAGTCTGTAAGCCTTCTTTAAAATACGTAGCATAAATAAATAAAATAAATTTTAAGCAATTTTAAGACCAAAAGTGAAAACATTAGACTCCACAATTTATTTGAACACTCTGGCAAGTACGTAGATGCCGACTGAGACCCAACTGATGAGTTTTGCGAAGAAAAACCACATAAAAGTTTTCAGAAAAACCCATTTCCGCTATGTACCCTATATCTTTACAAAGACCTACAGAGTATTCAACAACAGTTCTGCAAGAACTTATTGTCATATAATTTTTATGTTCTTCAATAACACCCGAATTGGCAAGTTTCATATTATATAGTTGGTCGGTGTCTGTTCGAAGATGTCTGCTTCTAATTCTTTTATAGTCATTCAAGTCGTAAGTTTACGTAAAAGGTGATAATAAAATGCTTTGTCTAGGCGTTACGAGACGTGAGGTTGTAAGCCGAATCGTTTTGATTCAAAAATTATAGATAAGTGCCGATGAAGGAAACAAGTGGACCCCCCGAGACGTTAATGCTGTAAAACAGCATATATAGAGAGATGAAGAGAACAATTAAAATTGAATATTAATTGATTACAATATGTGCCAACAAAGATAAACTAGCTGTATGGCTAATTGACGGAAAAGTTTCTCGTAAGGTCACAAGCTTTAGCCCGGGTTGTCCCGGGGCTGCGGGACTTTTCGAAAGACATACCGTGGCCCCGAAACATAAAGGGCGAGGAAGGAACATGGGTTTTAGTCAGGAAAATCTGATACTCCCTCCCGCTCCGCCCAGAGTGGGAGACATTATTCGATGATTTCCCATCCGAAAGATAAAGGTCAAGCTTATAACTTGGTGTATTTATAAGAACCGCTTATTACTTATTTATGTGACCGTAAAATTGCCAAACACGTTAGATTGTAAAATAACTAGAGAGATTGTAAACTCTCGAAATATTGTCAAACGAACATACTGCTTACAATGAAACGCATCATTTTTCGTGAAATGCATGCGATGGTAGTCAGTTGCGGTGTGGAGGGAAGGAGGGGTCCCCCTTGCCCAATAGTACCACTCTCATGAAAAGATAATGTAGGTACCATTCCTAAGAAATACCGATTAATATAACCTAACCTTAAAACACTTTATATTCCCCTAAAAAGCGTAGTCGACGGAGCCCCGCTACGCGGGGCCCCTATTTTCCAGTGCAGGGTTTAAAGGAACATAACTTACCAAACGTGGGGGTGCCCCAAATCCCGATTATGGGGCCAGAGATTCTTCCGTATGTTCAGTTGACAATATTTCGAGAGTTACAACCTCGTTAGAGAGATTACAATCTGACGTGCTGGACCATTTTACGGTGACATTCATACATTCTCAAGCCGTGTGCCAATGTGATCGGGTTTTCAAACTGCGAAAATGACTAAGCTCCAAACAAACTTTTCATTCCCTATTTTAACACAAAGGAGATGATTGCAGTTGGCCGAGTTTCAAAAACAAATTTGAACAAAAAATATCATTCGAGATGGTGCGATGAATGAATTTGAGAGTTTTAATAAGTAGATCTGACCTGTTCTGAAATAAGGTAACTAAGATAAATAGCAGATTCAATGAGACTAGAATTTATGAGGATGTTATTTTCAAACATCTTTTGGTCTGGAAACTACGAGATCTGTTTCTGAACCTAGTCTTTACAAAGTAATATAAATTTTTGATTGTTTTATGGTCGGTACCTTTAAAACAGTATTTAAAATGCACATGAAATTGGGATGCACCCTAAGGACAATTTACATAACAACATTAATGCATGTCCCGTTTACTCGAAGACGCGAAAATGAATGTCACTTAATTAAAATACACTGTCATTATGTTAATACATACGATGTTTAAACTGCGATAAAGCGATGAATCATCTCAGCCGAAAGACGTCCACTGCTGGACATAGGCCTCCCCCAAGTGTCGCCACATTGACCGGTCCCTTGCTACTCGCATCCACCGGATTCCCGCAACCTTCACCAGGTCATCGGTCCACCTAGTGGGAGGTCTTCCAACGCATCGTCTTCCGGTTCGCGGTCGCCACTCCAGAACTTTTCGGCCCCATCGGCCATCCGTTCTGCGAGCAATGTGCCCTGCCCACTGCCACTTAAGTTTAGCAATTCTTCGGGCTACGTCGGTGAACTTGGTTCTCTTGCGGATGTCTTCATTTCTGATTCGATCACGCAAGGAAACTCCGAGCATAGCCCTCTCCATAGCCCTTTGGGTGACTTTAAGCCTTTTGATAAGGCCCATTGTGAGCGACCACGTTTCGGTCCCCTATGTAATCACTGGCAACACACACTGGTCATAGACTTTCGTCTTGAGACACTGCGGTAAGTTGGACGAGAAGATACCGCGCAGCTTCCCGAACGCTGCCCAGCCGAGTCGGATTCGACGATTGACCTCTTTCTCGAAGTTAGACCTACCTAACTGGACTGTTTGTCCTAGGTATACATAATCGTCTACAATTTCGAGTGTAGAGTCTCCGATCTTGATAGGAATGGGTGTGACATGGGCATTCAACATGACCTTCGTCTTGTCCATGTTCATTTTTAGACCCACTCTTTTGGAGGCTCTACTGAGGTCATCGAGCATTGTACTGAGGTCCTCCATGGTCTCAGCCATGACCACAATATCGTCGGCAAACCGAAGGTGAGTGATGTACTCGCCATTGACGTTGATGCCTAGCCCTCTCCAGTCCAGAACCTTGAAGACATCCTCCAGTGCAGCGGTGAACAGTTTCGGAGATATGACGTCTCCCTGTCTTACACCTCGCTGCAGAAGGATAGGTTCCGAGGCTTGGTCCTGAAGTCGGACTGACATGGTGGCGTTTTTGTACAAACACTTCAACACCTCGATGTACCGATAGTCAATTTGGCACCGTTGGAGAGACTGCAGTACAGCCCAGGTTTCGATCGAATCAAAGGCTTTTTCGTAGTCCACAAACGCTAAGCAGAGAGGCAAGTTATACTCTTCGGTCTTCTGTATAACCTGCCGAAGCGTATGTATGTGGTCCACGGTGCTAAAACCTTTTCGGAAACCGGCTTGTTCGGGTGGCTGGAAATCGTCAAACCTGCGCGCGAGACGATTCGTGATGACTCTTGAAAACAACTTGTAAACATGGCTTAGAAGTGAGATGGGCCTGTAATTCTTCAACCGGGCATTGTCACCCTTCTTGAAGAAGAGCACCACCACACCCCTGCACCATGCCTGTGGCGTTTTCCCCTCGAGTATGACGGAATTGAACAGCTTCTGAAGGGCCTTAAGTACCGGTTTTCCACCCGCCTTCAGGAGTTCGGCAGTAATTCCGTCATCCCCCGGTGCCTTGTTGTTTTTGAGTTGTTTCAGAGCCATCCTAATCTCGTACAGGCTGACGTCCGGGATGTCTTCGGTATAGTGTCGGGTTAGTCTAGCTCTTGGGTCGTTTGCTAGGTCGACAATGGGTTTGCTGGTTGACGTGTACAACTGTCCATAGAAGCTCTCGATCTCCCTCAGTAGCTCCGGTTTGGCGGATAAGATCCTGCCATCGTCGGTCTTCAGTTTCGTGAGCTGGCTCTGCCCAATAGCCAGATCTCTTGAGAATACTTTGGAGCCTTTGTTCCGCTCGATCGCGTCTTTAATACGCTCGGTATTAAAGCGGCGGAGGTCGCTCTTTAAGGATTTAGAGATCCGTCTATTGAGCTGCCGGTATTTCGACGCCTCATCTGAAGACTGCAGGATCATCTCACGCCGCTTCTTCATGAGCTCGAGAGTTTGATCGGAGAACCTCTTTTTCTGATCTGTACGACGTGTCTTGAAGGACTTAGACCCGGTCGTATGGACAGTTTGTACACTGTACTCACGTCCCACATGTCGACAACCTCGCGAGCCAGATATTTGTTTTTTTTTTTTTAATTTTTAATTATAGTCGTTATTGTTTGATGTCACTGTGAGGTAAAATTATCGGTTAAGAATTCGTTTAAATTAAAGTCACATTAATTAACTAATAGGCTCTTTAGGCTTTTCTAACATAAGGCATCATTGCCCTTGTTTCTTTAGGTAATTAATTAAATTAGTGGAGCCATGTGAAACACACTTTTTTGCTTAAAGCTTAAGGCATTATTTTTCGGTAGATTGTAATCACAATAATTATTACTGTTTCACTAGCGTTATATTGTAAGCAGTATGTTCGTTTGACAATCTTTCGAGAGTTTACAATCTCTCTAGTTATATTACAATCTAACGTGTTTGATAATTTTACGGTGACAAAAGGTATTTCAAGGTACCATTTGTTCGTGTTTGTTTTTTCCCATATAGTGTATCAATGGAAGTAAAATTCGTGATGTGACGACCCCAAATGAATTGGGATAAGGGCAAGAGAATGATTTATCAAAGGAAAGCATCACCTTTTCTTGTACTTAGAATTTTTCGACTGTCCAAAACAACATCCCAGAAGTTAAAAGATAGATAGGCAGACAGAGATAGACCTTCCCATCTACTACCACAGCCCTATACCACTTACAAGCCATAAAGCGCGCATGCGACGTCGATGCGCGCGCGCTGGGTGGCCACACCCGCGGTAATGACGCCAAACAATGATCTATTGCGCTGCGCATGCGTCGGTGTCGACTGCGCCGTGCCCGTGTCTCTATCAAGAAGTTTATGGGGTTTGATTATACCTAGGTAACTGTTTAGAAGTATCGGTGGTGAATTGCTGACTGGGAATGGAACTTGAAATCTAAAAACTTTGATCCATTATTGAATTTTTTAGCAAAACATAAATGTTGTTTTACGCCTGTAGGTTTCCTTTAGGGGTAGGAATAGTATACCTACATTCACGTCCAATAATATGTAAACACTTAAGATTTTTTAAATTGTGTTTCTCCTAATGTACTGATTAAAATTTAATGTTATTACGTACATAGTATTCTGGAACTCATATTTTTATGAAAAAGATCCAATCTCCTAGTTAAAATTACGTTATTTCTCGCGAAAATTGTTATGAAAGTGTTTACATATTATTAGACGTGACTGTACATAGTTAAAAGAAAGAAAACATTGCCACATTTAATTTAGCACACACATACCTACTTATGCACTAAATTAAAATAAATACAAACTATGCCAGTCATGGTTCAATCCCATGTTCACAAGAACGAGCAATGACATCAATTGTGCTCAAGTTCAGGCTTTTGGGGTGCTTAATAACACAGCAGCCGAGGGTAATCCATAATCTCTAAAGGGCGGAATGGATACTGACGCACAAACGATTAATAAAAAAAATCAGATGTTCCATACATTTTGAAGTATACGTAGGTATAGCTATTTTTTAGGAAACAGCGGATTTTGTTTTTTTTTAATAATTACCGATGAAAAAGAACATGCGTTTGAGGATTGCCGTTAGAAGTGAAAACTAGTAGACGAAACGGCGTTCGTAGCACTTGTAGCAGATACGCTACGGCTACTATGCGCCGTAGCGGATCTGCTACAAGTGCTACGAAAAGCGTACGTGACGGTCACGCGAGTTCCATGATTTTTGTTCACTCAAAAAGTGCTCAACGTGGCGAAAGAAGTTTTCAAAAGTTCCAAGGGAAAGGGTTTGGGTCGATCAAAAAAATAACTACTGAATACCATGTTAACGATGTCCTTTCTTCTTTGTAAAGGACAATATTCTCAATTTTAAACCCTGAGAGCTAATGCGTACTTAGTGGTCAATGAGTCAATCAATCAAATAATATTATAAACTTAACTCAAGAACTACTCAACAGATTTCAAAAAATCTTTTACCATTAGAAAGCGACATCTTTACCGAGTAGCATAGGCTATAAATTATATTGATATCATACAAATTAGCCGAGCTATAACAATTTTCGCGGACGATGTCGTCGGCGAAACTATCCAATACAAATACTAACGTTCACTGCTGGACATGGCACTCCTTCAGATCTAGCCCCACCCCATGGACCGGCTATGTGCATATCTATACTAATTAGATTATAAAGCAGAAGAGTTCGTTTGTTTGTTTGTTGGGTTGAACGCGCTAATCTCAGGAACTGCTGGTTCGAATTGAAAAAATATTTTTGTGTTGGATAGTCCATTTATCGAGGAAGGCTTTAGGCTATATAACATCACGCTCCGATTATTAGGAGCGGAGCAGGTATGAGAAATGTTGCAAAAACGGGGATTTTTTTACTTTCGTTTTTCTCTCTTATGTGACGCCGACGAATTTGCGCGGGTCAGCTAGTTGCATTCATACTCGTAAATTAACTTCTACAATTTTACATTCATAATATTACACTCAAAGTAAGCTGGCTTCCGTTATACGTGAAATCAGACGGTGTTTACATAAGTGTGGGCTAATGATTCCAGTATTTACCCTCCAAGGATCATTACCGTGGTTTGATATCTTATGAATAAATGTAAGAATTTCCATGTTTTTTGCATGTGAAATATTGTACGGCGTAATTCGATAATGACTGCGTCTTTATGTCGGTGAGGTAAAGGTGATTTTTGTAGTGCTATTGTTACTGATGAGACTAGGTAGGAATATATTGTGCTTTAAGTAAAGTTGCTTGACATTTGCTTCACCAAACTCATTAGAGTTTCAATGGAAGTAGTGGAATCTTTAATGTTTTTGGAGTAAGTTTTGTATTCATTGCAATTTAAATGACCCACGTTTACCTAGCTAATTTCCGTTTTATTCTAAATCGTTGTCAGAGCATTTTGTATTTCTTGATTGACATTAAACATTTTACCAGTTATTGTAGTAAGGAGCGACCCTATTGCCATTAACTAGACATAAATGCAGACTCCATGCAAAAACCCAATAACTCACTGCTCAACCCGGCTCAGCAGTCGAACTTGCGACCTCACGACCAACGAGGTAGTGAACCGTCTATGTTTTTGGTTTACCATCATAATAAGACGACAAAAAAATAATAATTACACCGTCAGTTAGATTATCAACAAATATTTGACCCGTATTTTTTCTTTTGTTACAAAAACTAAAATTGACGAAGATAGGACGGTTTTAAAATTTTCAATACGTCACGCCTAGGTATAATTTTTAGCTAGTTCTGACGTCACGAGCTCACGAGCGACTCCCGAGTTTTGATTTGTTTTATCTTTGTCAATATTCATTGATTTACAAAAACAAAAAATACGTGTCCATTATTTTTCAGTACTGACGGACTTGCATTTGATTTTTTTTTTTATTGTTGTCATGCTTATTCAATAAGCCCTTTAGTTGGAAGCACATAGAACAATCTTACAATGTCTTTTATGTATTTAGATTGAGCAATATCGAATACTTGAACGTGAAATGTCATTGTTTGCAACATCTGTGAATGTTTCCAAGTGGAACTAGTCGTGATCGAAATAATGGCCGCTTATGCAAATATCGGAAATAATATCATTGTGGTACTACTGTATGTAAAGGAGTTCGTGGCTAAATAATGACAGCCGCTGGGACCGATTTTAGGTTAAGCCGTGCTTGACTGGGTTGGTCTGTGGATGGGTGACCACCCTTACATACCGAGTTTCCTCCGTGCCTCGGAAAGCACGTTAAGCTGTTGGTCCCGGCGGTCATTTGTTCATCTTTGGCTGTCGTTACAGGTAGTCAGTGGCCCAAATAGTCTGACAATCAGTCTTACCAAGGGGTATCGTATTACCCAGTATTAACTGGGTTGTGGAGGTCGGATAGGCAGTCGCTCCATATAAAATACTGGTATTCAGCTGAATCCAGTTAGACTGGAAGCCGACCCCAACATAGTCGGGAAAAGGCTAGGCAGATGATGATGACTACTGAATGTGATGAATATTGCCTGTAGCCTTGGTTAAAGGCACTATCATCTGCCTTGCCTTTTCCTAACTAGGTATATTGGGGTCGACTTAAAGTCTAACCGGATGTATCTGAATATCAGAAATTACAAGGAGCGACCGTCTAAGGTCAGCGGTCTGTATATCCAACAACAGCTGTCATTGTGACATTTTTTTTCTTTTTTAATTGTTTTTTTTTTGTAGTTGTTGTTGTTTGTCTTTCATGTTCTCATACAAAAATGTGTTTTAAACAGCTGTCTTTGGATAAACAGACCATTATCTTTTGGTGATCATGGACCTAAATGACCTCCACAACCCAGTTAGTTCAACAATAAAAGTTCAATCATACACTTCTGACGTCACCGCGCCATCAGCCATTCAATCAATCTTTATAACTTTTGAATGACTCTCAAACAATGTAAACTAGTTAGAGAACTCTCATTATTATTATGAATTCGTCAGTCAGACTTGTGTGTTCAAATAGAGTTTAAAATTTATTTTGAACTTGTTTAAGTAAACCCTCAAGTCAATTGAGTAGATTTATTTCTAGAAAAGAATGAACCTTAAGCTTTCTTTCATACGGTTGAAATTCAATCACTTTCTTCGTCTCGTTCCGGATGTTCTTGTTGTCTTGAACAAAGCGTCTTCACAGACAGTGAAGAGGTATTTTACGTCATTCTCGAAGCCCTCCTCAATATACTCTAGTACCTTATAGCTAGAGACCTAACTCTAGTATAGATACGCCCAAAGGATAACGTAGGTCGACGCCTCTCAGCATAACATATACAGGATGAAATTTTTGCAATGCCACCTGCAGGGAAAGTACTCGAAACACTGGAGATAGCAAATTTTACTCAAAGGAAACAATCCCTTATTTTTTAAAGAAACAAGTCTGCATTCACAGTTTTTCAAAAAATCGCTTGTCACACTCGAGAATCGAACCGACTAAAGTTCGAAAACGTAACATCCTGTATTTTTTTGACATCAATCGATAGGGTCAACCATGTGGATCAATATCTGTAACAGACATGATAAATTAAATGAAAAGAAAATCATCAGCCAACTAGGACAAGACGCTTGAAAACCACGGATTTTAGAGCTCAGAACCCGGACATGTCCACAGGTTAAACATGTCAGTGTAATAAAAAACAGTTGAAAATTATTTTCAGACCTTAAAATTAAATTTAGTCATCTTTTATCACCTTTTTTAATGTACCCGACGTTGAACATATTTTTTTTTAAACCCGGACCACACCCTGACTACCACAGTGACTACAAAATGAAGCTTTGGTCGGACAGTCCCCGGATGCACTCTAAACTAGGACAAATCCGGGGAAACCCAGACGGATGGCAACCCTGATATATAGCGTCTTGCTTATTTTACTTTACCCTACTTGTTTTGTTTTGACACCGGTCCGTTTGGACCTTTTTTGTCGAAGTCTGAACGGACCCCGGTCCATTCATTTTGGTCCGTTCAGACTAACTACTATTGGCTGTAGCGATTGTTTACTGAAATTGCAACTAAGCAACTCTAAAACATGACTGCCTCGTTGATCTAGTGGTGGAGAAAGAAAGAAAGAAAGAAAAAGCATTTATTAGCCCGACAGGACAAAACATAAAATAAAAAAATAAAAAAATGGTAAAATTGTGATTACCACACTAGTTCAAAGTAAACATAATGAGATAATAAAAAAAAAATAATAATAACGATATCATAAGAAAAAAACAAACAAAATACGAAACAGAATTTGTCCTGTACAAGACCAAAAGGCTCCTATCTCAGCATGGTGCTGTAACATTTTAAATAAAACGTCACAGCGCTGATATTCTGATGGGGCCCAAAGTGATGCCACGGTCAGATACGGCTAAGAATAAAAAATAAATAAAGTATAAACAAAGTATAAACGAGCAAATTAATATAAATAAAAATAAATAGAAAAGCAAAACAAAAATAATAGTTACATCGACACCCCACGCAACCGTAATGTTCGTCAATCTGTGCCATAACTGTACTGGCAACACAGACAAACAGAGACGCGGGCGCAGACTTCTCTATGTAATCTGTGGCGCAGACATACTTGCTTGTTTTGTTTGGGTACAATTACAATGTCATCAAAGAGAATTCAAACGTATAATTAAATTTTAAACTCTGTAGGTAATTCAAAACACTACTCGTGTATTCTGTTACTGTAATCATAATCCCAGATGGATGTGCAGTGATTGTGTAACCTAAGTACTAGTATAAAGTATTTGGAGCATGAGTGCATGCATGATATACATCTGTGGATTGTATTCATGAAAAACTGATCAACTTTTACAATGGGACCATTTCCATCATTACACCATTATTTATGGCACCATTTTCCATTTCTTTTTTTTTGTTTTTTTTTTACCAATCTCGAGTAAAAAATCAGCTACTTCAATACACGCGCGTCGCGTTAAAATGTAGGTGATTTTTTTCGAGATTTCATAATCGGTCCCATAGTAAAAGTTTTTCATTTTCATGAGAACGGTCGAACAAGCTAAGTATTTGGTTTACAGTTTAACCCACAAATTACATTGTAAAATGTAAACCAAATAGCTTGTGCGACCAGCGACCGTACTATCCGCCCTTAAAGTAATTAAAACGACTAAACAAATAACGTTGTACGGCACGTATGCATGTGGATTTGATTCAGGTCCAGGTGGGCCAAAGTGTTATTGAGTTTTGGCCCGTCTGATGGCACTGGGTTGCCCTCTATTACTTAAACATAACTGCCGAAATGTGGATGTTCCCCTCTGCCCAAGTCTTAGGCGTTATGTACCTCAAAAACTTTTATTAGCTGTCCTAAATACACTATCCTCATCATTCTATTGCTTCACTAGTGAGTCAGTTTTTTAATGTGGCACTAGATGGCGCTGTGTGTTAGGGGCCGTCTCCACGAGCGAGAGAATCGCAGCGATAGTATCGTCCTTGCCACGTTTTTCTATACACTCTTTTGGGGCGTCTCCACGAGCGAGAGAATCGCAGCGATATTTTCCTATAGAAATACGTCAAATCGCCGCGATTCTCTCGCTCGTGGAGACGGCCCCTAAATGTCCAGCGAAATTTATTTATTTATTGCACTATTCCTTATCACAATTCATTTGGGTTGTTGCCGCATATTTTCTTCCATACTTTTCAATTTCTCATCAGACACTTCTTTTGTTGCCACATCATTCCTAACACAGTCCATCCATCGTTTGTTTGGGCTTCCTCTACTAGTATATCCACATTAATAGGTACCTACTTAAAATTTTCCTCACGACATTTTCTTCATTCCTCCGCATCATATTATGCTTGTACCATAACAACCGATTACCACACAGCTTTTCAGTCCTAAATACATAGACCTCAACAAAATAAAGACACATATTTCACTACTAATCACCTAGTAAACATGGCTCTCTCTTTAGCAAAAATACTTTAAAATGACTCCTTTTACATTTTACGTCGCCTGGTGGTCCAGCCGATAATACCAATTTACATTTAAAAACCAATCCTTTGGTTGTAATCCTCCCCTTATTTGCATGAGAAAAGAAAAATGGCGAATGATTGTTACTTCGAAACTACTCGAGATAAAAAGCACGAAGTTGAGCCGTCAAGACGTGTCGTTTCTTTTAAAAAATCCCGTTTAAGTATGTTAATAATTTCATCTTGGTAATTGAGTGGTGCGGGCTTAGTGTAGGGAGGGGAAACGGTGTCGTTGCGGATATCGATAAATATCCGCAACGCTGACCAATGATGTCAGCAATCAATGTTGTACCCCTTGTCACTTCATTCAATTCAATGATCATCAGTCACTTGTTGTAATAGCTATCAGATGGTTGGTTTTAAGATTTGCCGTACTTAAGTGGCAGTGGGCAGCAGGGCACATTGTTCGCAGAACTGATGGCCAATGGCGCCGAAAAGTTCTGGAGTGGCGTACATACTTCAGTTAACGTGATGAGATCCAACTAACGCTTCTTTGAAGATCAAATGAATGTGAGGTTACTGAAGCGTGACAAAAGAGACCAGTAAAAAACGAATCGTTTTCTAATTACTGTTAGATTGGCTTCAGCGACGAATATTAAGTGTCGTCTCTAATAACAGAAAAAAAAACGAAAAAAGATATTTGATTGAATCGTCTAACTACTCGGGTTTTTTTAATGTTAATATCGCAATGGAGATAGATGGAGAGGGAGTAGAAGGCCATAGAAAAGATGGATAGATTCCGAGTGCATGATCCGAAAGCTCTAAGAGCATTTTTGTATAAATAAGTTGTCTAAAATTACAATAAATAGAAAAAAAACCTTCACTACTCTGTTTTACTTTAAAATCTGTAAGATTTATAATCCTTGTGTGAAGTTTCAGGCTAGGGACAAAAACTACCTAAAATTGTGTCTCACAAAGAATAACTTTTAATTTATTTTTGTAGTTGATGACCTAGTTTTAGTCATATTATTTCATTATTTAAAATTTTTATCTTTCTTTTTAAATAACTTATTTGAATTAATTATATATTTCGTGTAGTGATACGATGCATTTTTATTTTAATAACCCTACAGTTTGGATGACTAATGATGTGAAAGAGACGGGGGTAAATGATGCCGTGACGTCTGAGGAGGGAGAAAGAAAGAAGAAAATACGCGACAATTAGAGAAGTAGGTAGAAGAAAGAAGTGTTGGGGCGACGCCAAACATATCGATATTGGGATAGGAGAAGAGAATGACGGTGATGTGCCCGTAATTATGTTGGCATCTTTATTTAATTTAATTCAATTGTAAATTTATAAAAAGTTTTCTTTTTCTATTAAAATCTACAGCGAAATTGTTACCGCTTAAAATGGTTATTTCAGTTTTGGAGGCTATTTGGGATGACCTAGAACCTTTCGAACAAAAATGTCGATAACTGTCAGCTGGTGTATAGTATATAGGACTGTAGAAGTTATTTTACAATATCTGGAAACACTTTGCATAACTGCTACTGAAAAAATCCTGATGGAAATATACCCAATAACTTTTTGGTTTATATAGGACCCTAAAAAACCCAAATAGCCCCGTTTTACTGTAAATTGTTTTATTTGTCTCAATATGAGACTCCCCTATTATTAGGCATACAGAAAAACTCGCCATATTAATTATAAAGCGACTAATTTGCCCATTATCCGAAGGTATTGTTGTATCGCTGCGCGCGCGCAACTCTATAGGTAATGAGCGTCGTGTGAGGCGCGCTGGCGCAGTGGTGGCGCGATCGATGCTTGAACTTACACACACTGCCGTAGCGTGCGATATTATTGTTATGTTGTTATAAAATGAATTTTAATTGGAGTTATGAGAGAGCAACTGGTATGGGCAAAAAAACTGACTACCGAATTTAGAAACGGTTACATTAACATCTTTACAAAATGGAACCCGGTCCACCTAGTGGAAGGTCTGCCAACGCATCGTCTTCTGGTTCGCGGTTGCCACTCCAGAACTTTTCGGCCCCAACGGCCATCCGTTCTGCGAGCAATGTGCCCTGCCCACTGCCACTTAAGTTTGGCAATTTTTCGGGCTACGTCGGTGACCTTGGTTCTCTTGTCTTCATTTCTGATTCGATCACGCAAAGAAACTCCGAGCATAGCCCTCTCCATATAATATACCACGTTGAGTTATTTGGTTTTAAGTCAACCAAAAAACCTTAAAAATATATCTAGCAGTAGAAAAAAAAAATACTTTCATTTATTCTCAACTCAACCTTGTCAGCCGAGTCTAATATCTGTATCAAAGAAGTAACGAAAACCTGAACTTGCCTTTCCTCAAGCCCTACATCAAAATATTTAACAAGTACACCAAAACTAATTCCCTTTTTATCAAAAGCTAATCGCTCGTTAAGATATCCGACATCAATCAGCCAATCAGAGGAGATTAACAGCGGGCTAACACGAAATATTACGAATGACCTAATTCGGCGCGACCCGTGCGGTCCTCATTTACACTGGCTATAAAACCTCTTTTTGACATATCCGTGGCAAAACCCCTAACTGATATGACCCTTTATTACGTTAAGGTGTTAAGAAAAGTATCCCTCCACATCCTAAAACCGACCTTCGGGACCTAGAACTAAAGACTACTTTTGGTTGGATGATGTATCCCGTTTATTAGACTACAAAGAAGCCGACCGGCCGGCGGTGCCTTTGATGCGGCGGCGTAATTACGTAAGAGCAGACACGATGAATGCCTCTGTATGAATGCTCTACAGTCAGGACACCTAGGATTTACATCCACAATGGACTGTAATTGAATTTTTTATCGCTTAAAGGATGGATTGATTTTTATATTTTCATAATACATAATGCTCTGGATGGAAACGTGTTTTAAATTTCAAAGCTTTGTGGTATTATTTTTCGTTTTACCCCTAAATAATTGTAGGTATTTATAATAATGCCCTACGCAGTTTCGGTGGTATACTTAAGCTGAATACTGAAAATAATTAAATAAGAAATGTAATTGTAAATACAAAATGTTGACTCGATCATTTGGTGAGATGAGATGTGATTACAAAAAATATTGCGTAGTCCTGTACATGAAATAGATCATAAAGCTACTTAAAACGTCCTTTGACAAGTATAAATTATGACTTCATTGTTTAAGCCTCTGTCCAACTAGAGTTACCTAATCAACAAGCTGCGAACTAAAAATAAAGAATAGACCAATATTTCCTTGTAGCCATTTTCATTAAAAAATCTAATCTAACAACAATTTATGAAGAAAAAACCAACACATTATTCAAATCATCAGTTTAACCGTAACTCCCCACAAAAACAGTGCAAAGTCAACCAATAATGTCGACCCTTAATCCTTTAACAAATTCTAACTAGAAACTGCAACATTTCGCTGTATTTAGTTTCCGCTCGTAATTAAAACCATTGTGATTAAACTGTGACGAATTAACTACAGTCAACCGGCGGGGAGAAGGGGGGCGGGTCAGGAGGGCGTGGCCTCGCAACATCAAAGGAGCCGCCGCTGCGCCGCAAAAGGGAATGCTCATTGATGTGCGAGAGAGAGAGGGCGTGAAGCCACGTGAGTAAGAGAGAGATGGAGGATGAGTGTGTTTGTAGTAGTAATCCTTATGAACGGGTTGATTCAAGATTGTGAGAATGGCGGATAGTGGTGCGCTGAGATTGGTATCGATAAAGTAGTAAGAATTTTAGAAGTTACCATGTTATCGTAAGGTGTGTGGGATAGATTAAGAATGAAACTGATAATGTTATTATGGTTTTAAATTTATATATATGTATGTATACTTTGCTATTTAAAAAAAATGGTTACCTACCTCAAGTACCCCGAGCTCATTCATTAGTCAACGGTTCAGTTTTGGAAAATTAACAGCTAATGTAAATAAGTGCTAACTTTGTGTTGCTACTTGGTGGAAATGCGGTTGTGCAGTTGACAACAGGGTGTAAATTTTTGTGTCTAACTAAATCCAAACGAGATTAATTTCTGCGTTTACCCCTGATATAGTCTATTTACCTTTCAGTTTGAAGATTAGGTACTTGCTAACTTGGTTTTAAAGGCATAAATAGTTGTTTATTATGGTTGACATCAACAAACTTTGCATTGGTATTTAATGTACCTATATAATTACTAATTTCGTTTGTTACTCAGTCGCATTAGCGACACGCACACACATACACTGCGACATTTGTTAGATAACAGCACTGTATTTGTACTCGTGTAAGTGTTAAGTGTTAAAAGCAGATTATTTTTTAAACTAGCATTTAATAGAGAACAATAATTTAATTTTAAAAAATCATTTCCGTAGTATTCCTATTTCGTGGCATATTTTTTACGGAAAAATAAGATTAGGTCTGCAAAATGATCGTTTGATTTGAATACCAACATCGATATATCGATATCCGCAGCATCTATCCTGTCCCAACCCTATCAATAAATCTGTGCCGCTAAAGAAGCTTACGTCATTGACGTATTGTTTATAAATCAAACTCTCTGGATGAAGTCTCCGACAACATTACCCGACTCAATTATATTGGACAGTATTGTACGACAATTTCTTCAGTAGAGTACAAGGGCAGATTATTTTATTTGCAAACGCAGGTATCATGAGATGCTGAATCTATCTGTAGGGTGATTGTTGAGTGTTTTACGTGTGTGAGAGATGTTAATGATAGAAAGGGGCGTACTTTTGAGATGACGACTAATAGAGTAAGTAGTATGGAAGAAGAAGAAGAAGAACGCTGCGACGAGCTTATGAATTGGGAGAAGAGCAGAAGAATGACAATTTTTTGACTATCGGAGGATAGATGAATAGGCTTGCGTAGATAATTTGCAAACGTTTCGTGAGATAAACTTATATTGTCACTAACGGGATATCTTCCGTGATTATTTATTATGTTGAGGTCCCGATATTTCGACACTGTTGCAAGCGCCATGATCGCGGGTTGACTATACTCCAGTCAACCCGCGATCATGGCGCTTGGATGGAAATTAAATTGTTACGAGCGGACAAAACTGTCTACCCTCTTTCTTAAGCAAGCATTGCTTAATCTAAAGATCGACCCGAGCGGCTGTCATTATTTAGCCACGAGCTCCTCGCCTTGAACCTTATGTCATAATGATAAAGTTGAAAAACTATTAAAGTGACTGATAGTAGTTACCTGATGTGCAAGTCAAGTCTTTGATTCAAGGAGGCCTAGTTTTGGGATAAGATACCGAAATGCTTCTGTTTCTGTAGAAATTGTTACTAAACAGCACTAACGCAATTGCGCCCTGTCTGGGGCTAAAGGAAGAGATAAGTAGAAGGATTGGCAAGTCACGGAATTTCATTACCTGCGAAAGTCAAAATAAAGTCAATAAACCTAATATGGACGGCACAGTTGATGCAGTAGCTGAGAGATCGGCTGCTGCACTGCGTGTTGCCGGTTCGATCCCCGCACGGAAAAAAAAAATTGTAGGGCCTACAAGAATTTGTTCTGGGGCTTGTGTATTTGTGTTTAAAAATTTGTAAACGCATGAACGTATCAGCGTACAGGAGAAAATCTAAGTGTAGGGCGAAGTTCAAGAATAAAAACTGACAAACAATTCCCATGCACCTTGCACCATTTCAATCAATATCATAATCAGTAACCAGCAATCACTTACAAAACAAAACAGAAAGAAAAAAAATGGCTGCCAAATCACAAAGCGGGAGAGTTCCCTAATTCGATAATTACAAGTTCCGAGCTATTAAATCGAATTATCTATGACATGTTCACATCAGAAGAGAAAAGCTAACTACTCATTATATCTAATATGACCAGGGTAGCAAGACCTGACAAGAAGTACCACATTACCCTTCAGGTAGAAGAAGTTCTTGGGTATAAGAGAGGTGGGACAGGTCATCTTAAATGGTGATGCGTTAATAGAAAGAATGCTGAGTCATGACCAGTCGAGTCGATGGTTTAAAGTGGTGAAGCTCCTAATAGATTCCCACGATCGCGAAATTGATAAAGATGGTATTTTTCGTTTGTAATGTATTGGGAGATGCGCTTTCGGGTTGATGCGTTTGAGTGAGCGGGATTTTTGCAGGCATATTTGTTTTTAAACCTGTCTCGTTGGACTAGTGGTCGGAAATGTCTTAGTAGCAGCCACAAGTTCTAGATTTGTGACCGATTTATGGGAATTTGTGCGCCATTTATTACATGGGATCATGGGACTAAACATATCTGGCGAAACGTGCGTGCATATTTAGATACACTTCTGCCTAACCTGTGATTATAAGCGTAATGTTTCCTACTCCTCCGCTATACTTTTCTGATTAATTTCGTTGCAGGATCCAAGACAGTTAAATTCATTCTCTAGGACTTCATCAAACTTCATTGACTCGGCGCTTTACTGGTGGCCACTGTTGATTCTGGCGCACAGGAGGCGTGACGACATTTTTAAAAAAGCTATTGGCTCTACTAAACTTTTGATGAAGATTATGCAATTCAATTGTTTAAAACTAAGGCCACCTATTCACACCCAAAATACCAAAATATTTGGGCATATTTTACCTCATAATTATACCAGTTGACTTTGCCAACACGAAACATGGCTAGCACAAACATAAATATTCAAATATTGACACAGCACAGGTGTGGCGAGGACACTCGGCTTCCCGTAGAATGTCACACCTAACAGGCATATTTAATTACATAATTGCTTTAAATAATTAATCATTGTGTACATTTTAGTTATCTTTATTAAAATTATGTGAGAATTTTTGCATTTTTAGTTCAGGGTTGGTTAATGGAGTCTATGGACTTGATAACTCTATTAGGTTTTGGCTTTTGGCCAAAGCTTTTAAGAGTATTGGATATTTAGGACAGCTTATTACCAGAGAGTTACATATCGAGTTTCCTCCCTGCTTCGGCGTTGGTCCTGGCTGTCATTTGTAGATCTTTGACAGTCGGTAAAGATAATGACTATCTTTACCGACTGTCAAAGATCAGTTAGTAGCCCAGAAGTCTGACAACTAGTCCTACCAAGGGGTATCAACAAGGGGTATCAAAAAATACCTAATACTGTTAACTAAATATAAAGCACCGGATAATTGAACGGGCCGAAAAGATTATTTGCTGTATTTTTAGCCCTAACAACTCATCCTTGGCCCAACGGATTTTTAATACAATTAACAACCTGTATGTATGTGGCTCTTCACATATATTTTTTATTTGCTGCCAATAGGCTTGTTTACTGAAAAATTCTAATTAGTCTGTCACTTAGATTATCTTAAAATATTTGACCTGTATTTTTTTTTGTCACATAAACCAAAATTAACGAAGATACGACGCTTTTAAAATTCTCAATACGTCACGCCGTGCTATAATTTTTAGTGCGTTGTGACGTCACGAGCCCCGACTCCCGAGTTTTGATGCGTTCTAACTTCGTCAGTATTCATTGATTTACAAAAACAAAAAATTCGTGTCCATTATTTTCCAATACTCTAACTGACGGACTAAATAGATTTGCAATTTATTGATGGTGGAAACTAGCCTCAACATTCTCTTTGAAGACATAACCAGCCTGCCTAGCGATGAAGAAACAGACAAAAGGTGATTGTATTAATTTTCAACAGAAAACAGACAAAACAATAATATGTACGTTTTATTTCTTTGACGAAACATTGTCAAATGTATAGAAAATGACCAAGCTGCGACAACACCTAATAAATTGGAATAAGTACAAGAACATGATTCTGATAAAATAAGGAATGAGTACAAAAAAGGAGGTCTGAAAGTGGCGCCGGTGACTGAAAAGTTGTGTGGTAATCGGTTGTCGTGGTATGGACAGTTGGACATATTGTGATGAGGAGGAATGAGTAACATGTCGTGAGAAGAGGAAAACCAAAGAAACGGTGTATGAACTGTGTGAAAAGGATGATATAGCTAGAAAGAAGATGGAGAATGAAACAAGACGTATCTAATAAATACACTGAAAAAAAAAAACCTATTTCATAGCGTTATGATGAAGTATGCCAACAGGCACAATTATACAGAAGCTTTATAATAATCCCCGTTGATTTGAATATTACAAACACATTTTGTATCTCTGTAAACTTGTCCAGTTTTTATGATAATTAAGAATTAGTTTTTATTAAAGTTCTGTAGGTCATAGTTGTTTCTTAATTTTATATTCGGACTTTTTGATGTGTTTAACTGGCATTAATAACTTTGTCAGTGTTTGTGCTGGCAGATGTTCTTGTATTTTTATTAGGGATAGAAGTTTAAATTAATCTATAAACACTGCCAATTAAGTGCCTTCTTAGTTACCTAGTTGAGGAACACTACTTAAAAAGGGTGACCACTGCTAAAGTTTCAGCTTAAAAAAAAAACAATTCCCTGGGGTTAAGCCATGTAACTCTTAACTGGGAAGGATTATAAGGCTAGAAAGGCCCCCCTCCCGCTCCCACTTACCCTAAGGGGGGGGGAGGGGGGTAGAGGCTTCTTGAGATGACGAGTTATAGAGAAATGTGGAAGAAGGAGACATGCTGCGATGACCCCAAATGGATTAGGATAGGGGCAGGGGAATGATGATGGTGGCAAAAGGGGAGGCCCAAATACTCAGAAGTGGGTGATTCCATTTTCAAACTATGGTGATAAATACCCTCTAAAAGTTCGTTAAAAGTCAAGCAAACCCACACGCCAAGCCATTGTCCGTAACAGTTGCGAGGCAAACCATTAGATTCAGTGCGGATTCGAGCCACGCCTCCTAGCGGACCGTTCCGTAATTAGCGATCATTTATCTTTGCAACCTCTGTCAAAACTGTGTCGTTCAACGAAAACATTTTAAAATATGCCATAATTAGGGACCCACTTGATTAATTTGACCACAGGATTCGGTGTTGCCAGTGTTGACGTTAGGTAAAAATATTGCCTTGTAGGTATGCCTTTTAAAGTAAATTGTACAATTAGCGTAACCGAAATGGCTCTTAATCATTTCTATAATTATTTGAGCATTTCGTGTTAAGTTTGTTAAAGGGACATTGCAAAATATGGATAAATATTTCTTTAGATGTGGTCCTGATTTTGGTCTTGTGCTATGGTCTTGTATATACAGCAAGCTTCAGAATTTTACTAATAATGAGAAAGCCTCACTAAAATAATGTGACTCTTTTTCGAATTTCTGTCATTCCAAAACTTGGTAACATTCGACGTCAAAACATCCAAACACAATCACCAGAAATCACCCACCAAAAAAGGTAATTAAATCACATGGCAACACTAATAAAAAAAGTTCGTCATACGTCAAAACTCTGACCGTTTGAAGGTGTGAATTAGACGATTTTTCTCCATGATAAAGGTTTGACGGATGGACGGAAAATGTTACATTGTCTAATTATTCACGGTTATCTGTTAAAATGTTATTTAATAACACACCTGATAGTCTGTTCCGGGCATATTTTGTTTATTTGATTGATGAGAATTGTCCGATTCTTTTGTGCAGTCGCCTTTATTAAAAGTTCTTGTTAGCTGAAATATTATGATGTGTGCGGTCAACTAGAGATTTTGGCGGGTTCTTTTTTGTGAAGATGCTAATTGAGTTTTATTTCGGTCTGTTGGTTATGGTCGGTAGGATTTAGTTTGTGGTAATTAGAGTAACGTCAAGATAACGTGCTAAATAATTTGTTTTTGATATTATTCAGGCTCATTTTTCTAAATTTGTTGCTCCGTCTTCGTCTTTACCGTGTGGTTAGTGCCAAACTTGGTGTTAGAGTTTTTTTGCCGCCATGGGCCTCTGAATTGGCTGTACATGTCGTCAAGAAATATGTCTCGTGCATGCTGGTTTCCTCACGATTTTTTTTCCTTCACCGAAGCAAGTGATAATTACACAATAAGTGTAAACGAATACAAAAAATCAGAGGTGTATACCTTGGGTTCGAACTCGGACTTCGAGCTTCGAACTTTTCTATCTAAAGCTTAAACAAAGAGTACCTCGTACCGTTGGCTTTTGACATTGGCTGGTTGGCTGTCATTTGTAGATCTTTGACAGTCGTTATGGGTATAAAAAGCCCAGACAGCCAGTTTCACCAAGAGGTATCGTGGGTTGTGGACATCAGACAGGCGCACCATGTAAGACACTGATATTCACCTTCATTTGGTTAGATTGGAAGTCGAGCTGTTCCATCTCATTTGCCTAGCCTTTGCAAACTGTGTTAGGGTCGGCTTCCAGTTTAACCAGATGCAGCTGAATTCCAGTATTTTACATGTAGCGACTACCTATCTGACCTCCACAACCCAGTTAGTACTGGGGAATACGATACCTCTAGGGGAGACTGATTGTCAGACTTTTTCGGCCACTGACTACCGTAATGATTGTCAAAGATCTACAAATTACAGCCGGGACCAACTGTTTTCCGAGGCATGGAGTTAACTCGGTATGTACTAGGTGGTCACCTGGTCACTCACCTGCAGACCAACCCAAGCAAGCACGGCTTAACCTAAAGTCGACCTGTTACATTTTAATTATTTATTAGATAAGGCACACCAATTACATATATATACAATATTGGTTTCATAAGTCTGCAGTGCGTGTAAAAACGTCACTTATAGGCATGCACAACATTTACAACAAACAATTAGATTAGATTAGATTAGATTTTGAACTTTGACAATCTATGAAAGAAAATGTCGATATTACTGTCAGCTGTACAGGCTCTGTTGTAAAAAGTCAACATTCGGTTTAAGGGAGCATGCTGGTCCAGATTTGTGCGACACGGTTTAGTGGCAAACGTCCTAGTGGTACGCTTGAACTGGAGGTGGTAATGACGGGGTGTGAGCAGGCAGTGAATCTAATTTGGAATATTTTAATCGTTCGGCGTAATCGACTCTAAGCGGACACTAATTGTGGTATTTAAATCGCAAGCACCTCGTCATTTTTCTTTTAATGCGTTCAATTCGATCGACTTATATGCATTTTGTAAATCGGTTTCCAGACTGGAGATGCGTATTCTACGAGGCTACGCACGAAGGTGTTTTATAGCACTTTCAGTGCCAAGGTTCCCTTGAATTTCTTGCCAATTCTGTTTATAAATCCAATCATTTTCATTGCCTTTTTCAGTAAGTATATTATTTTAAGGAAACGACTCGCAGATGCACAGATCTGCTTCCCCTTTTGAATAAGGATCGCTCTTTCATGGAAATAATAAAGGATCAAATCAATGGACACCTGGTCCGTCATTAATTAAATAAAATATACTCCTGAAAGACCACCATGACTGAAATTAAATATAACCGGCCATTATTACCCTCAGCTCTTATCAATGGGCCGACATCTTTTGTAGACGTGAATTTACAAAAAATCTAAAAGATCACATCCGTGGAACACATGTAAAGGGTTGCCCAAATTATTGTTCACAATGCCTTTGCAAAGTAACGTGTAATTTTCTTTTTGTGCCCTTTCATAACGCGACTATTGTTTCAAGCGTGGTGTGGAAACGTCTTAAGTGTTGGTTTTTGCTTCGCGATATTGATGATATCTAATATGAAATTAGGTCTGTTTGATTCTGAGAAGGCTGTAGTGTTTCATTGATCTTCTATAATTATTGGTTAAAAACATCGAAAGGAAACCTGCATATTCTAGAATCAAACATTTCGATCATGAGACATCCACCACCAATACACACATACACTGAGCACTCGTTGTGGATCACGGTTTAGCTAAAAACCTTTTTTTGTGTTATGACAGTATTTTAGACGACCCCACACATTCTCGCCCCCTATAAAAAGGGACTAAATATAACTGGCGAAATGTAGGAGTACTATTAAACTAGATACACTTCTGCCTAACTCTTCGGGGATTACAATTGTAAAAGAACAAAGATATTAACCCTATATTAGCCTCCGCTCGAATTAAAGTATTTGAATTTAAATTATAGGCTTCTATTGGAATTTTAGAGTTTTAATGACATTTATATTATTTAATTAATTATTTTTGTACTTAATGTGATTCAAATTTTATTTTTATAATTGTTAATTCTTATTTTAGTCATAGACTTTATAAGTTTGGATTTTTAGTATTCATTTATACTATGTATTTAATTGTTTTGCATGTACAGTCACGAGCACCAATATGTATACACTTTCCTAAATTTCAAAACAATGTTCGCGAGAAATAACGATTGAAACTTAGAGATAGGATCTTTTTCATGAGAATATGAGTTCGAGAATACTATGTTCGTAACAACATGACATTTCAATCAGAACAGTAGGAGGAAAGCACTTTTAAAAGTAGTTAAGTGTTCACATATTAGTGTTCGTGACTGTACTGATTGAAGTTTAATTTTGTAATAGTTATCGAATGTGTATAGTTATGAATTTATGATCCTAAAGGGAGTAAAATAAATGATTTTGATTTGATTTGATTTGATTACAGGCGTGATGTTTTTTATGCCATATTATGCCGTGGAAAGAAAAGTAATCCCGAAACCTTTCAACTACTAAATCCTATTTAGCCCATAATAAACCTTTGCACGAGGGTTGACAACAGTTGTAGCGTGATTGGTAATTGCGTTTACTCACTACAACAACAAAGTTCATTGCGTTATTATTATGATGTTGAGCAGATGAATTTTTCAAACTTATAAGAACGATGAATTAGGAATTCTTTGCAATATCCTTTGAATTGTATGGACTGTGTTAAGAAGGATATGGTAAGAAAAGAAGTGTCTGTGTCTGATGAGATGACGAAAAATAGAGAAGTATGGAAAAAGAAGACATATGCTGCGCCGACTGCTAATAATTAGGGATAAGGGCAAGATAATGATGATGATCCTTTGAATTGTTAAGGAAAGAGTTTTACGACGCCTTTTCACAACTCCCACAATTTCCCTAGCCTTTTCCCAACTACATATGCTAGGGTCGGCTTCAGTTTAACCGGATGCATCTGAGTACCAGTATTTTACAAGAGTGCCTTTCTGACCTCCACGACCCAGTTAGTACTGGGATATACGATACCCCTTTGTAAGACTAGTTGTAAGACTTTTCAGCCCACAGACCTCCTGTAACGACTGTCAAAGATCTACAAATGAAAGCCGGGACCAACGGCTTAGCGTGCTTTCCGAAGCTTGTAGGAAACTCGATATGTAATGGATAGTCATCCATTTACGGACCAACTTTGGCAAGCGACGATTACTTTGAAGATTGACATGAGCGACCGTTTTTTTCAGCATTCGCCTATAATGTACAGTTCAGATTCAATTGTTTCTCTACAAAATCATGCATGCATGTTACAACAAATTGTTACATCATCATCATCATTCCAGCCGAAAGTCGTCCAGAGCTGAACAAAATGTCTCCCCCTCCCGAAGTGTCACCATATTGACCAGTCCCCTTTGGGTGTTATTTGACCATTCTTACATGATAACAAGCAAACATTGAGGTGAGGGAGCGCCTTACACAATTGGGGTGCTGATTAAACTGAGAATACTTTCAAAAACCTGAAATTTTAATCTAACTTAATTAACACACGAGAAAGTGTCTTAACTACTCGTAATTTAAAAAAAGAAACCATCAAACTGAATCTATGACTGAAACTGTCAAGTAATTTTAAAACTTAATGGCTTTTAATAAGTATTTATTGCACACATTAATTGAATGTCCATCAACAACTCATCAATTACAAAACAAAAGATTAATCAATTAAGTTTTTAAATTGATACTACATACGTTGAAGATGACTTTATCTTAAAGTAAATGCAACTGTAAGACAAATGGGTGAAAACGGGGACAGTGAGCATTTGAGCAAATTGATAATGTCAAGTATTATTTTATTAAAAGAAGTATCAATCAATCTGTCTACTTTTGGACTCAATTTTCATAAAAATCTATTGAGTCTCAGCAGACTTTTTTATTCATGATCTAAGTAACTGATATCAAGCTTACTTTCATAGAACTAAAGTTTATCATGCGTTGCATTCTTGAATTCAAATGAGCATTTTCATTTGAGTATATTTATTTTCTTAAACCATTACGTCCGTAATTTTACATAGGTACCTACCGAGTTTCCTCGGTGCCGTGGAAAGCACTTTAAGCTGTTGGTACCGGCTGTTTTTCTAGATCTTTGACAGTCGTTAAAGGTAAAGAATTCAATGGCACGAAAGTCTGATAAAAGACTTAGCAAAGGGAATCGTATTACCCAGTACTAACTGGGTTGTGAAGGTCAGATAGGCAGTCGCTCCATGTAAAATACAGGTATTCAACTGGATCGGGTTAGTCTAGGAATCGACTCTAACCTAGTCAGGAAAAGGCTAGGCAGATGATGATCATTGTCAGCACCTATCATTCATTTAGCAAGCTATAATTAACAAAGAGCCGATATTCCAATTGAAAACACCAATAATTCATCCATTTAAGGATCTTACTAAAGAACTGTCCACTACACCAGCAAAAATTACCAAAGTAAAAAACCTCATTTACCCAAAGACCTGTCAATATCATCAACTCAAAAAATTACCGAAATCGATTCACCTAATTGACGGCATCGGATCACCTCGCCAATCGATGTTTCGAGCGACAGAGTGACATCACTAAAGCCAAGTAATCGGTATTAACCGAGTTGTCAATTTATATTGTCTCGTAAGTAATTTCACATTCCGTGGCTCGATTGTGAGGCGTTATAATGACAGGAGGATGACGTATGGATTTGGCGCTTACGGCGTTTGGCGGCGCGCGCCATCGGCCACATCAAAGAGGTGGCCTCCTTTGATGTAGCCGCCGCACCGGCTTTAGGGATGTGCGTGTGAGTGAGCGGTTTTGTTGTTGTCGATGTTTTTTGTAAGAGTTAATCTTTTACATTTGTTATTCAAGAACAATAATTGTTATCAATTGATTTGGTTTTTTCAAAGTTTTCGCTGTACAGTGAGGATGGATTATATTTTTCGTATCGTACGCGAATAATTAATTTATTTCGATGCCCATTTCAATACATTAGCTTATGTATTTTCTAAGAGGTTAGTTTTGTTTTAGTAAAAAATATCTTGTAGTTTAATGGGACGGTATAAGTTTTACAGTACCATATTGTACTATGTAATTAATTACTCGTGACATGTATAGGGGGACTGACTGAAAAGAATCAGCTGTTCAGTACATTTATGTTCGCCTAATGTACAGAACAGCTGATTATTTTTTCGCGATTTCAGGGTATATAGTTGCGGTAACTGGGTAATTAAGGCCAAATAAGTGTTTAACTCATCTTAATCGTCCCATTATTTCTAAAAGAGTGACAAAAGTAAAAAAATCTCTTCTCTTCACTTCTTGTCACCATCTAATCCATTTCACATTTTATCGAATTTCAGAAAAGAAACAAAAATCTATCGATATCGACGTCCCGCCCTTTAGCCACATCACCGCAAGGTAATAAAACGAACGGAGCACGTATTTTGACGTGGAGCGGCGCTTCTGGTCGTGCATCCCTCTCTCACAAATAACCTCGTCCCTCTCTGACACGCGAAGGTGTCTGAGAAGCTATTATAGCGTATAGCTCGTCCGGGCTTCGCTATAAATTATGGTGCAATAGTACCTATTCTTTTGGTCATACCTTCGGTTACAAGCAAAACGATATGACAGAAATATTTAAGTAGGTAAAGGTTTTCGACTATGTGTCTAATTTTCTAGGTTTCTTAAGGTTTTCTTTGTTGAAAATTATATACTTAGTAGGTAGGTGCCTACTTAAATATTTAAACTTAAGAGCGAAGAAACCGCTGAAAAGTTTAACAAATAAGTCTACATACTTAATTTGTTTCATTTTTTTTTTAAATTGGTAAGTAAGTACATACCTACCTATAGCGAAGCTGTTGAGGTAAACGTAGATTTGAAGGATTTATGAAGGCTGCATCTGTAAATGCTTCTGAAGAAACCAAAGGTTCCCTTCCTGACGACATCTGTCGATAAAGTGAGGAAAGTTTTGACTATGATTGTGGATGCTGGCTATAAGGGTAAAGAAAGACAAAAGAAACGATGGATGGACGGTGTGAAGCCGATGATTTGGCAAGAAAGGAGATGTCTGAGATGATGAATAATGGAGAAGTATTGAAGACAAAGACATGCTGCGTCAACTCCAAAGAAGCTGAGACAAGGGCAAGTGCATATAATGATGATGATGATGATGATGTCCATAACAAGCTACAAGAATGCCCATATTTAATTGGTTTAGCAAAATAGGATGTAATTGCTTTCGGCAAAGCGTACTAATCGGGTTCAGCCGGCTCAAGACTACCAATTCAATTTTTCATAATCATAACTAAGAATTTTAAACCCACCAACATATTAGTTTTTATCGCTAACTTTTTCTACTTATAATTCTACGTTCAGGCTTTAATCTTCGTCCATTAAACTAGAAGCTTCTGCAGCTACACATTTAACATAAAAACCTCGGACATGTTTATGATATTGACGAACGAAATTAACTTTAAGTGTCACTCAAAATGTACAAAGATTTTCAATTTTCGAACAAGCAGAGTTGACCGAACCACTTTTTAAAACAGAGACATTCGAAACGTTCAAATTGAACGATTGCATGGAAGTTCTAAGTTCCGAACTGTTTACACAAAAACTTAGATCGGGGCACAAAAAAGAGGCCAATAAATAGTACGGCAGGCTCTTTGAAGGCCCGCGTGGTCATAAAACGGCCCATAAGATGTCCTATTAACGCCTATTTCGACATAATTAGGATCAATTCACTCCTCAAACGGCCTAGAGTTATATAATTGTTTATGTTTTATGTGTGTATTAATATTAATGGAATTTTAGGGTGGCCGGCGTTCTCTATTGAAAGGTATCGATTAGCTTAATTTAATTTAGTTAAAGGCTACGGGCGTTTTTTTGCTAATGTTTAAGTCTTATCTGATAGTTTTTTGATGGATTTATTTTAAAACTGTTTTTTTTCGACTGTCAGTTTTAACATCTGTTCTCTCTTCGCTTTTTTGGCAGAAGAAAAAACTGGGAAAATGAAATGTAGGTATCTTTATTTCGTAACGCATGTGCGCATATGCAATGACAATCACTTTCGTATAAGTAAAAGACAATTTCTATCATTTGAAAATGACAATTACCTTCATTTCGCCTGACTGCTTTTATTTTAGTAAATGGTAAATGCTATTTTCTGTGGAATTGAATAAGTATTGTATTTTCTTGTCAATCAGACCCATTTTAAAACATGAAAACCATAATAATTTTAATGAACACTCTCTTACCTACGCAAAGGAGGTGTTGTTTTCACCATTTTATTTTAAACTGTTTCGACATAACGTAAGGAAACCAGCATGCCTGAAATATATTTCTTGACGGCATGTTAAGCCAAGTCAGAGGTCCATGGACGGCTTAAGAACTCTGACACCAGACCCCATATTCACAACGCTTCGATTCGATTTCGATTCGGTAAGTCGTATGTCTATCTCGCTCGTTTTCGTTATACCAAACAGGGATAGACATACGACTTGCCGAATCGAAATTCATTCCGAGCGTTTGTGAATACGGGGGCAGGTTAGTCAACTAACCAAACGATAAAGAAAGAAGAAGATTTCCGCTGTTTCAGTAAAGGACATTGGTTATATTTATAGGATGCACAATTTTTTTATGAAACACTTTCCAATACAAAGATCATCTCTACTTTCATTCTTGTTTGCTACAAGATAGATGAACGTGAAGGTTTAGTTAATATGTAGGTAGTATAAATAAGACATTAACACACAGGAAGTTATTAACTTTCTATTAAATATTAAGTACTAATTTGATATGTTTGCTTAACCAGTACCGTAATCAACAGGCCTCAAAATTGATTTTGCATTTTTACTGTATTATCAGCAGGGTTGTTGTGGGGAAAATTGGGTGACTCCTTTTTCGAGTAGTGGACTGCAATAGGCTGAATCGATTGATTAGAGTTCAGTAAGAGTGATCATTTTCGCACACAACGGAGAATTGCTGTTAGTGTTGGCTTATTTATTTTTTAAGATCTACGGCAATGTAGATCCTCTCCATCTTTTTTTTTTGGGAATACCTTACTGCACCATTCTCAAACGACTGCAACTCCTGAAAGTCAGAATCGACAGTGGCGACCACCAGTCAAATAAATTTTAACTTGTATATAAAAGTAAATATTAGTTTTAAATAATCATGTGTTTCTATGAAATTCTATTTATAAAAAAATTGGATATTCAAAAAATATTTAAGTACGCCCTAAAGACGCTTATTCCGTTAACGAACTTAAAAAAATCAACCTCTGACTATAGGCATATAGGTATAGTTATCTGTGGCAATTTTCGTTTCCGCACACGTGTTGGAAAACTGTCAAAAAAGCACTCGGGTTAAATACATTGCATGTAGAACCTAATCGAAAAAACCAGTTCACACGCGTGAGTTTTTCATGTATTTTTTCACACATGTGCAGAAAGCAAAATTGCCACAAATAACTAAACATATACTTAGTACAAATTGGTTCATTGCATACTTAATTTAAAAAAAAAACATTCACCTCTGACTATAGAGTCAGTGTTTTTTTTTTAATTTTGGAAAAGTGATCTACGTCTTTATTTGTAAACATTTATTGAATATTTAAATGGTGTTTATAAATTCAAGATCGTAGATAAACATGATTATTTATAAGTAATATTTACTTTTATAAACAAATTAACATTTATTTGTGTTCTAAATTCAAAATAATAAAAATAACTATTTCTTATATTAGGCTGTATAACGGCTTCATACCTTTGCCTCTCCTTCAACCTGGTGAAAGCAAAGCGCGGAAAAAAATAAAAAATCATAGTCTCGTGACATTCATGACACAAATATTTTACATTAGTTTATTTTATTTCTTCAAAAGTGTATTGAAAAACGTCGTTTGATACATGTGGACATTTGTTATTGCAGTTCTCGGCTCAAAAACACCCTCACCTTACGGCTCGTGTGTTAATACCGCCTTGAACTACAATAAAAAACTTTCTCCACTTGTATCAAAATGTACTATTCCAGTTCTGGTGCATTTATCAACTCGCGTTTTGAAATATCTTCAGTCCATAACATTTATGGCAGCGATTACAACCCATTTCAAATTCACAACCGCAGTTAAAACCCAAAAGGATGTTTAAACAACGCTCAAAGCCGACATTACTCATAAAACTATACCTGTGTTATCTCACATCTACCAAAGACACAATAATTCGTTATGTTTATGAAATGATAACAAACAAGTGCTAGCTTCAAACGGGAGATTATGATATTCCTTTGAACGATGCTCCGGCCTTTGATTCGATAAATAAGATATAAATCACACAGTTTTATGTGATCCTGGTACCTCGATGCTCGTGGTCAGTAATTAATGTACGATTTCTGGGAAAGATTTTGGTTAAATGGGATTTGACATCTTGTTTTTAAACCATTTTGTACATCCTGACTTTATTAATATTGTCTTTGAATTATTTTAAGTCACCATTTTTGTTGGGGTTGTTCTATTATACTGGTGCGGTATCTCCAAGGAATTCATGAATGATATTTTTAGCTACTGATATTTACTGACTAGTTCTTTCATTCATAATATCTACGAAGTGGTCGATCTGGTTCAAAATTTAGTTTTATAGATCACTCTTTCTCTTACTATTTAAGTACATATTTAGCTTACTTGCGAACCCAATTGCTATCATATGATTTGGGAGGATGGCAGAAAATGCATAACACTTCAGGCTTTGATCATTATCATCATCATCATCATCAGTATCCTGCCCTTATCCCAATTTATCCACTCCTTGCTTTGATCCAGAATATTAATGCAATAAACATTATTGAACTGTCGCAATTAAACTTATATTGGCAATGCCTCCGTTATTTATTGCTTAATAACATCGAGATGGAATGGACATTCCATTATGCTTAAACTGTTTTCTCGAGTACAATGAATAGAGATAATAATGCAATATAGCAATCATATTAATTCAATGATTTTGAGGGCAATAGAAGGATGAAAGAGAGGTCAAATATAAATCAAAGTGGCGTGCAATTGAAGAGACTATGTCTTGTCCTAACAGTGTTCTGTGGTTAAGCCGAAATAATAATGATTAAAATGTATTTTTGTAAAACAAAGGTATAGTTAGTTTAGAGGAGATAAAATAATAAGCCTAGCAATGGTTTGAAGTATAGTATGAACATGTTGATTTAGATGTTCTTAAAGACTCAGCACGATACAAACAAACCATCGCGCATCAGTAAGATTAGCCGAACACGGCATCCCCTAGTCACCCGACGACCTATCAGACTCCTCCAGTAAAGTAGTCGAGAAGTAAGTACAAAACCAGTCCCTCTTCACTCGCCCCCAATCCTTGATCGAGCCAGCCTGCGGTGCTGAGCCAGTAGGTTAAATCAGCCCCTAAATAATGATCGCACATAGATCCATTCTGCCCTTTTACTGCCCTTCCCAGAGACGGCCCACTATTGCTTAGTTATAAGTTTGTTGCACATGGCTGGAGGCCTGACACTCTAGGCAAATACAGGATAAAGTCTAGTCACCATCATAAGTTGAACTGCAAGATGTCATTAGAAAAAAATAACCTCCCAAAGTCTAGTAGATGGAAAAACCGCTATCTTTTTGCGAATAGGAATGGTCTGAAAAATGATTTGCCAGCAAACTCCTGCTAATAAGACGCATGTCAATTTCCAACATGAAATAACCACATCCTTATTCCTCAAGAATATTGATGAGCGACATAAAATTGCCACCCATTACGGTGTCAAACCATCCTACTAACCAATAGCATTTTTTTCGCTAGGTAGCAATCTCCATCAGTACTAAAATTACGTCGAAAGTTATCCAGTGATGGCAATAATAAATTGTCCAATAAGCTAACTTAATACAGTTTTTCATTGAGCACTTTCTTTGATAGTTTTTGCTGTCGTTGTCATACGTAATTGATCATGGCGACTGTCTCTATCGGTGTTATTAGTGGCTTGTCTTGTGGACTAGTTTTAGTTGATGTGATATTAGCTTTAACAAGTGCATGAGATGGTGAATTGAGTTTGAGACCTTTTTTTTGTGTTGCATATCTGCTCTAGATAAGTAATAAACAAAAGTTAAACTGTCACTTACGGGATATCTTCCGTGATTTTTTCAATTATTGTGAGCTCCTGATTATATCGGTGCTGTTGCAAGCGCCATGATGATCGTGTGATGACTGACTAATGACTGAAACTAACGAGCTTCTGAGAAAGAGATCAGATCAGAGTTATCAAAAGTGTAACATTGTTATTTTCTCTTGTTTTTATAAATCCTTAGTTCATTTGTTAGAATTTCTAGGAAAAGATTGGGTGACCAAGTGCGAATGAAGAATTTGTAACCTGTATATCAGTCAGCAGCGTTTAAAACATGTAAGATACTCCTTATTTTCCAAATCTCAAAAAAATCGTTTGAAAACGTTGACAGAATCGCCAATCAGAATTGGGTAGCAGTTAGACGCCGGAACAGGATACCACCTCTTATGGGTTGATTAATAGTAATAAATCCTAATTTTATAGCTGCTCCGAATTCTCCACTATAACTGATTCGACATTTTGCATACATTCATCAATCTGTCACAATCAAATTCATTTCTATGTCAGTATCGGCTGCTCCATCATACCACAGACGAGCCGAAACTATTAAATCGTTTCTAATCCTAGTATCAAAGGCGGCATTAACTAGACCCGAATAATGTTATTATCGGCTTACAATATTACAAACTTACTTTTGCATTCATTACACTATACCATGGAGCTAGACACAGAACAAATAAGGTTTAAATTTGAATGGGTGAACGGTATTGTGGCTTAATTCAAATGTGTCGTTCGAGAGACAAGGTCTACCCAAAGGAACCATGCCTCATTAGTACTTATAGCAAATCAATTGATACCGAAAGTATTTATGACATTCTTAAGGCACGGGTGCGATATCTAGCGGGTTGTATAAATAAGATAATCAAAGCAGTCCATTTTACAACCACTTAAAGTGATTTAGATAAGTTTAGAGTTTTTGAATTAGATGTGTCGTTTGTTTTGATTTGGGTAAGGCTTTTGATAAGGTAAAGCATGGCAAAGAAGACTCGTAAATCTGGAACTTTACAGTATATTATCTGGATGTAGTGTTATAAAAACTAAGTTGAATTATCTGTGGTTAGAGCGAGCAATTCAACAAGATTGTGATTCTACTTTCTTAAATGAATTACATTACATATGTATTGTTTAAAATAAAACCTTGTACTGTTCTTGTTTGTGTGTATGTTTTAAATGTGAATGCGTATAATTATATCAATGAGCCATTGCAATCCTCAATTCTATGACTAAGGTTCAATAAAAATCATCATAAGTTCAAAAAGCCAATAAATCAAGTTTTATTTTGGCACACTCTTAAAATCCTGCTTACTTTCTATCTTCAATCTGTGTTAAGTCAGACCTTTTGTTTCCTATCAAATCGCTCTCAGTCTAACCTCTCCTCAGCGTCACAAAGAAGGGATTAACACACGCGTCGTATCGGCAACGAGACACGCCAACAATACGCCGGTGTCTTTGATACGACGATACGAACGATACAATTGACGCGATCCTTGTTAGTTTCTACTTGACGGCTGTTGTTCATGTTAAACAGATTAACATTTGGACAGGCGGGGGTTAAATAATCGGAATGATGCGGTTTGACATCTGTGGCATGTTAGTTTTGAACTTTTGGTAGGCTAGTTTACGAATCCACATCATAACATCACGCCTATAATCCCCGAAGCGGTAATCAGAGGTGTATAGTACACACATATTTCGCTAGTCATGTTTAAGTCTTATATAGCGGGCGTGAGACTATTGAGGCTAGGGGATAACCGGGTACAAATCTTGGCTGCTACTGGGGATCTCTGATGTATAAAAATCCAATAACTGCACCTTAACTCGACCCAGGAATCGAACTCCTTAAGCTCAGCCAGTCCCTCTTGCGATAGCTGGGGCAAGCGGGACTCCTCTTGCAATAACTGGACCAATGATGCTTACGAATCTATTTCTAGAAGAAGTTTATGTAGCTTAAAAAATAGCTTCCTTCTACTAGGGGCCAGGGTTTTAATTTAAAGATTTGGAATATCATTTTTTAAATTCTACTTCACGAGTAGAGGGGTTGTATCGGCAAGTGTAATATGGTTCGCTTCCAGGCTACGAAGGCTAAGAACAAACGATCTTCAATCTGCAAGAAGAGAGCTTTTTGGCTAGGTTGGATTGCACGCGGTTGGCGCGGAGGCCAGAGAGTTGTGCCGCTTTGGGAGAGTTTTATGTCCAGCAGTATGATTCAATGATCTAAAAGTACTTGTCTAACCTAATTTTAACCAACGACTATTGAATTTGACTCCATTTATGTACTTAGAGGATACATTCTAGAAGACTAGTTTAGTACTACAAATAACAATTAGTAAGTACTAAAAGTTCACAAGTATCATAAAATAGTCAAGTAAATCGCGGAATATAACATCATAACTACACTGCACTGTCATCAGAGATCATTAACTCTGCACTTTAAGTCAATGATACTCAGAGTACTTGCCAAGTATTTATTTATAGTAGATAATGGAAGTACCTATACGTATCACTTGTCTCAGTTGATGAGTAGACATGCAGTATTTCAACTAGGCACAAATTGATGGGATCGCACACACGAACATGAAAAAAACCTACGAATACTGCTATAGTGGTCCAGAAAGCGGGCATGAATTACAAAAGATTAAAATTCTTAAAATGAGTAAAGACGTGATTGGTATTATAAATTGTCACTTTATGAACATTTTACGAATTGTAACGTATGTAAATCATATTATTATCCTGCTTTAATTTTGCTAAAGCGCCCATTTTAGTTCTCCAAGTAACAGACTACTCGCGAGTCGCGGGTAAGTAGAGGGCTGGCGCTTGGAACAAATAGTTACGTATTAGTGTGTAGTGTGATATAGCACCGGCTTGATAGACTAGTCGCAAGCGCGACGGCTGTGCATGAGGTCCTGGGTTAGATTTCCGGGTCAAGCAAAATGCTATAGGGTTTTCACATCAGGATTTTGTCAATTGGAGTTTCGTCCGTGCCCCGTTGATGGCAATATGGTCGCTCCCTATTATGTCGGAAATAAGTAACTGGCGAAATGTGGGTGTACTTCTAGTAACACTTCTGCCTAACCCTAAGGGTATTACGGGCTTGATTTTATGTATGTTACATAACAAAAAAGTTAAGCTGAAAACCTAATACTCGTCTGATTCCCCAAAAAGGCCCTATTTTGTTTACTGGTCGTCTTATATACAGTGCATAAGACAGGGGGGTGAAACTTCCACACATCGGCGTCAAACAAAATGTTCATAGATAGTGCTGCCATCTGTGTGTTTGAGAACACAAACTTTTCTACTGTTTTACAACTGTCATAATGAGAACAGCTATTTTGGACAATTTGTCAGTGAAATAGATAGCCTAGCGGTGACAGCAGCTGCCTTGTGATTTATAGGTCCCAGAATCGAAACCACAGTCAAGAATTCCTTTTTGTATTTATTTGGTTGAACAGAAACGAACAGTGCCATCTAACAGTTTGGGTCTTCGGTTTGGGTACTACACACAGTTTTAAAAACGAAAACCGTAGTTGCGCATCTATCTTGTATTATATCGTGTATTATCTATGCATAAGACTTGTATTGCTGACAATACCGTTAAAACAATGTCAACACATAGAACATTAAAACTAGCAATCATATCCCATTTAACGATCACAAAAAACATTGTATACCAAATTAACAGCTTGATGTACAATTAAATACATATGAAAATGTAAACAATAGTGTAGCTCTTAGCCAAAACCGTTTTAGATAATCACACGATTGCCAGGTAATGATATATGGTACATGGCGACATGTATGCGCGCGTAGTGCTAATTACAATACATTGTTTATAATAATACCCTGTCTATGATTGTCACAGGGACTAATTACACTACTGACACTTGTCGGTAAAAACATTGCAACTTTGTAGTGCTAATAAAATGTGGTGTGCTGCGGGCGCGTCTACTTTTACGTCCATATTAAGACCTGCTTTATTGCAACACATAAGTTCTTGTCATTTTATTCTGATTGGCTGCTTGTTTTTTGCAAGAGCTGCATACAGGAAGGTTCGGCAGTTTTTTTCATTAGGTATACTCGGTTGCAGGATGCTCGGTTGACGGGAATAGGCTTGTCCCTATTACATGGGACTTAAAAGTAACGTGAAAAATGTGGTGGGTTGATGTCATGTTTCACTCAGTTCATACAAAAAAATGTTTAAAAAATGGTTGCACTCAGTGTTTGAGGAATGTGTTTGATAAATAAAAAGAGGTAGCGTACAAAGGCGATTTTATAAACTCTTTGGAAACTGAAGCAGGCAGTACTGTCCTCTTTCTGGACTTACATACAATCCAGTCGAGTCGGCCATCATTGGAGATGGTGGCGTCCCCGCTACGTATTCTTTTGCAAAAGTACATTCATGCAATAAGCCTGCCAAAGGTGCACTTAAAATGCGAAGTAATAATAAGTTCGATATCAATATAATGAAGAATATATAAATGGTGTAAAACACCTCTTAACGAATACGAAAGGCACTTGTTCTCCTCGTCATTCCGAACCTTCTATTACGGAGATATTGGGGGTCAAAGTTGCAAGATTTTGACAAGTTTAATACAACTTTTTATCTTATGATTTTTACTTTAAATATCTCTACCACTCTCGTACTATTCAATCCATCCATCCGCACAATGTTTTGAGTGCGTTACATTGAGTTATACCACAAAACGTGATTTTACACCACAAAAAAAATTTGTTTTCCAGCAATTTTTTGCGTAAAGTTACTTAGTTTAATGTACAGAATGCTTGGTTGCCGGCTTCGTGATGAGGTGATTTACACCCTGTATAATAGATTGGATGAATATCCAATCCTCTCTTCTTGCAGATTGTGTTGATCTATTAATTTAAAAAAGAGGGGAAAGTTCTTCATCTTCTTCAAAAAGGGGAGGATATGCGACAAAACGGCTGTCGTGTCTGGTTGGCTCGTACATCTCTCTCTCTCTATTGCTCATATATATTTATACTAAACTAGCTGATGGTCGTGGCTTTGCCCGCGTAAAAAATATTTAATAAAAACTTCCTCGAGAACCACTCCATCCATTGGTGGCAACAGCATGAAAATCGGCGGCAGACGACTTTGTTTTATAACGAAACGTTCTGGCATTCAAAGCGATGACGTTATGCCTTGGGTAGACCACGCTTACCTAGAAGAAACCGATTTACGCGAACTTTGAATAGATCCGGATTGTAATGATCAGGGAACGGAGAAGCCGGCAGTGACTTCTACAATATTGTGTGTCTAACTCTAAGATCGAGATGTAGAATACCTTAGTGTCGTGCGAGGCGGAACTCTGGAAAAAGGTCAATTTCAACAAAATTGCAAAACTGGCCTTTGCCCAGCAGTGGGACAATATAATAATGATTTAAAAAGTACTACTTAATACGACGTAATATAGTACATTATTATTCAATCGTCAAAGAAAGCCGTTGACAAACTGGTATGTGACGTAAGTCTGTCTGCTACAGATTTTGATACATTTCCTGTTGATGCGGTTAAGTGTCAGCAGTCCCTTATGCGTTAATGACGTTAGATCTATAACAATGAAGCACGTACACGTTGTTAATGCGAATGTTTCACAAATCTATTATGTTCGGTTTTAAAATACCTTCGGTCACACAAGTTAATTCACGTACTGATACTGATGAATGAAGACTGTCTAAATCAGAGATTCCCAAAGTGTCCCGTTGGATCCGACAGGAGTCATGTTGGCGTCAAAAAATGGGGGTCACAAGTTGTAAGTAAATTAATCCACGTAAAAGTATCTGGTTCAGATACTAAAAAACAAAACTATTAGACTGGCAAAAAAGTAAAAAGAAAACTAAATGTTTCGGTGATTTATGACACGTAGTATTTCGATAAAAATGGTATTGAGACTTTAAAAAGTATACCTAAGCTTGAAGATTTTAATTTTTCAGATTGATTACCTACAATTTTTAGGAGCTACGGTCCCCATGTAATCCTAACAGAGAGCGCGAACATGCTTACTTGAAAAAAAAGCAGCAGATCGTCCACAGAAACCCAGAATATTTAAAAACTTCTGTAAGTACCATAAAAAGTGTTTGGGAACCTTGCCGGGCTAGCATGGGCAGGGGATAAAACTTTTCTCCACCGGTTATATCCACTGACAAGGGACAAGTCAGTAGAAATGACAGGTGGAGAAAATTTTATCCCCTGCCCATGCTAGCCCGGCTGATATGAATAATCAGTAACGGTGACTCTTGAAACATCTCCGTCATTTTGTCGTTTTCCAGATTGTGTCGAGCTTTCAGTAAAGCTTCCAGCGGAGCACCTGCTGCTATGGCTCAGCTGGAAACGATTGCGAAGCTAGGTGGGCCACTGCAGATACAACTTGGTTCGGTGGGTGTGTTCCGATGAAGAAGAGTGTCACTGCGCTGCTTCGACACAAACTATGCCTAACCTCCTGTCTTGCTCTGTATGTAATTTCACCTGTAATTTGAGGGGAGTTCTGCGGGCCGAAACTGGCCGCTTTAGCAGAATCATAATAGGGATTATGCATGTATTTTTTTCTTCATTTAAATCAATTAATTACACTATTACCAACACAAGAAACGTATTAAAAGTTAATTTCAACTAGGTACTGCTTGTCGCTTAAAATTAATTCTAAACTCCTGCAATTTTCTATGACTGTTCAAACGTCCGTGATTGTCGCGACCATACTTTGATATCATTTGTCGAAATCTACCTTGTTTACATCTATTTTTTTTGGCCTTAATAAAGTAATTTTACTAATTGTATGTGGTATATTTTTTTCAACTTCATAGATCCCTTGGACAACCACACGTGCGATTACCCATCCAGGTGCAACGAAGAGAAAGAAGCTGCTCCAAAAACACTATTAAAATTAACGCTCTATGACACTTCAGAACGAACCAAACCATTCTGAACGCAACCGTACACGATTTCAAAACGTTTCACAAAAGCGAACGCCTCCTCGATCCGTCGCACTAATCGTCCAATAAACGACCATTTATAACATAATTGTGCTTTAATATACCCACACGCGGTGAAACGCCTAAAAACATGACAAAACCACTTCATTATCTCCCTTTGTCACCATTTCACTCAACTTCCAATATCCATTGTACATCTCGCACAACTTTTGGCGGGCCTGTTTTTTTTTGTCAACGACAATAAAGTTTCGAATCGCGCGTTCCATTTTCGAACTTACACGTACTGAGAGCAATCGAAAGAAGATTCATGAAATAGCTTGATACAATTTTAATCTGTATCTAATTGACATAGAGGTTAAAATACTTTGTGTCCATTTTGACAGTTCTTAAAGTCGTGTTGTCGACGTCGCTGGCAGTCGGTAGGCAGTTTTAAAAGATAATAGGGAAACGAATGTGCGAAACAATTTATCATTCAAGCGAATTCTCTTGTTAATTCGATACAGTGAAGGCTGGATTTTTGGGTCAATTCTTTTGCCTTGGGGAGTTTAATGTGGAAAGAAAAAACTTTATAATGGTCGTGTGGGGTGATGAATTTGTGAATATTATTTATTAGCGTTGCAATATGGCGTTATAAAATTGTTTATTGCCATAACAGACGTTTTGACCCGCTTTTGGTGTTAGAACTTTCTAAAGTCTTATTTAATTTATTTCTTGTATTTACTCTTTTTAGCATAAAATGTAAAGAATACCTTTAGAACCTAATAAAAAGTTTTTAAAACTGCGAAAAGTTTTGTAACTGCAGGTTATATTTTAGTTACAACCTTGCTTGACTCTTCTGCTTATTCCAATAAAAATTGAAGCGGAAGAAACTTATAATAGTACATATTATTCCTACCGCACATTTAAAGGGTGTAAAACACCTCTTCACGAAGCCGAAAGGCTCTTGTTCCATACCTGGGAATCTTCTAGTTACGGCGATATGGGGGTCAAAGTTACAACTTTTTGCCAATTATTTTTTTTAATACAAGTTTTGTTTTGCAAGTTTTTGACTTTTAACACCTCCACCACTCCCGCACTATTCAATCCATCCATCAGCACAATGTTTTAAGTGCGTTACATTGAGTTCTACTACAAAACATGCTTTATAACCTCAAAAAAAAATTGTTTCCCAGCAATAATTTTTGCGTACCTAAAGTTACTTAGTTTGATGTACAGAATGCTTGTTTAACGGCTTTGTGATGAGGTGATTTACACCCTGTATAGTGGGAGCAATATGATGTGAGTGACATTTTAATAAAATATGGATCAGCTCTGTTTCAAAACATGTGTGTTGAAGTGAAAAACCACCAACAGCCTGCAGCTGAAAAGACCTCCTTTTTAAAGTTCTTGCAATTGACATTTGTTATTATGACAAAAACACTGGAAGTGTTCCATAAATGAAAGAACCTTTCATGCTTTATGATATCAGCCAGTATTTTATTAATTTTTATATCAACTCCCAGAATATCCACCTAGTAGTGGGTGGGGTCTATTAAAAAAACTCACAACTGTCAACGCCTCAGGCGCGCGTGCTGTTCAAATTAATTATAATGACGCTTTAATTATAATTAAAATGACGTTTTCATTATACAAACTATTATTTCTAAATTACGTACTCGTGTAGCAACTATCGAATACACGGTGTGGCGAAAAGAAAAATTAGTCGTTTAAAATTGTCGTCTTTAGTATGTTAACGTAATTATAGCACCAATAAAAGAAATAGGGAAACTTTATATCAAGGAATGATATTTTTACTTGCCAATTAAAATAATAATTAGGCTGGCAACACATTAACCAAACAAAGCTCCCACCTTTCATTACGATTCCAAAAACAAATGCTGCGTAATAACATCCTATGATGTGCGCAGTAATTATTTTGAATTTCGAATTGTTGCATTCGAAATCAACAACTGTTATAAGGTTGCCAGTTTAAGTTGGCCCCTCCCACCTTTCGCATTTGTACTTTGAAAAGATGAGTCAAGAGGAGCAGCGACGCCCGAGGGTGTATTTAAATTGGTCACATTTTACAAAGCAACATTACACCCCGCCATCACGCACGTTGACCTCAAAAATTATGGTATTAAACATGGAACAAAGAGGCCGAAAGCCGCAGTTTTAACTTTTTGAGTGCAGCCCGCGAAATCAATAAAAGGCGGCCCAGTATTAATTACGGGACAATAGGCAACATAAATTAACAGCTCATGACTGTGTTATTACTGGATTTCTTTCTGTACAGTGTGTTTTTGACTTAATTACTGTTTATGTTTTTGTAATTCACAATTTTTGTAGTGTTTCCTTTAATTTCGCGTTGATATACCAACCGCAATTCGAAGGCGGTCGAAAAAATACAAGAAAAAAATCAGTCTTAAATAAACGGAGCCTTAAAATAGCGAAGGAAATTGACTATAGTTATAAAACGTTTGGTGTGGGTCTTAGACGGTATTTAAGCAATTATTTATTGTTTACGGTTCATCATATCACGCTAGTGCAAGAATAGTGACCATAGTTAACGTATTAACAACCACGAATTAATATTTAAAATGTGACCGAAACAAGCGTGCGTGCTAACATGGGAACCTCTTTGGAAAGGCTTCTAACTTCTAGAAACTGCTTCGTCTTCGCAGGTCAATTTATTCTGGTGATTACGGCTATAGTGGGCGACCAATTAACGTTTAACAAACTTTTGTCCGTAACAAATTCTCGTACAGTTTTAACAATTTGAGTTAGGAACGTTTGGTGTAATTTGATAACGGCTGTTAGGCTTAGTTTACATTTATCAGCTTTGTTTTTTTTATTTCACTAAAATTGTGAGCCTGGCGATCTTGACAAGGGACTTTGTGCGGAGGTTCCTAGTTTGTGTTCTGTTATTATAAAAGAGAATATTGACATTAACGAAATAGCAAAGTGTCGCCGCCATTTCATTGTTTTTCCTTTTAATATTTTGGGTAGATAAATGACATACTGTTTTAGGCTTTCACGGTTTAAAACTAAACTTATATTGTCACTTACGGGATATCTTCCGTGATTATTTCGGGAGCTCAACATAGAAAATAATCACGGAAGATATCCCGTAAGTGACAATATAAGTTTAGATAAAGGACATGTCTGTCACATTCCCAACAAGCTGCGACACGGTGTTGACGGAATATCAGGAAGTAGATCGCTGGATGAACTGGATGTCTTCCTTGAAAATGAGGAATTAGTATTACAGAATCGTGACCATTGGAAGGAACCCAGTACTGGGACAATATGAGCTATCCAGCTATAATTAAATACCTAAGACGGTGGACATTACCTTGCACAACTTCAAGCACATCAAACAGTATTCTTTTCAGGTCACGTTTATCACAAAGATGGCAGTATCTTCTGCAAATCGTTTTGCAATAAAAATCTATTTTTTTCCATCGGCTATTGTATCCCCAGCTGATGTTCATCCGGCACGCGACGCCTACAACCAAGCAACAAACACTGAGCTTTGACTATCGCTGAAACATCGTAAGCGCAGCCTCCACTGAGTGATGGGCGAGAGCGATGATATACAGGGTGTATTTCACCTCATCACAAAGCCGTTAACCAAGCCTTCTGTATATCAAACTAAGTAACTTTCCGCAAAAAATATTGCTGGGAAACAACTTTTTTTTTTTGAGGTTATATAAATCATGTTTTGTGGTATAACTCAATGTAACGCACTCAAAACATTGTGCGGATGGACGGATTGAATAGTACGGAGGTCGTAGAGATATTTAAAGTAAAAATCATGCGATAAAAAGTGCTATTTAAAAAAAAAAACTTGCAAAAATTTTGCATCTTTGACCCCCTATATCTCCGTAACTAGAAGGTTCCCAGGTATAGTGTAGAACAAAAAAATTATCAAAATGACGAGGAGAACAAGTGCCTGTCGTATTCGTTAAGAGGTGTTTTACACCCTTTATGAAGATAAACTGCGATACACAACGTAACATCACGCCAGTAATCCCCGAAGTGTTGGGCAGAGGTATACCTACGCTGCCGGGGTTGCGGGACTGTTAGAAAGAGATAACGCGGCCCCGGAACATAAAGGGCGAGGAAGGAGGAGGAGGAGGAGGAGGGAGTGGGACAAGTTATTTGATGATTTCCCATCAGAAAACAAGAGGTACTTACTACCTACCCACATTTCGCTAGTTATGTTTAAGTCCCATGTGATAGAGGACGAGCCTTTTGCCGTCAACCGGACCCAAATCCAGATTTCGTGGCGCTACTGAGAAATATTGATGGAAAACCCTACAAAACACATTGGTCAACACGGAAATCGAATAGAAAAAGAAAGACTATATGATTTTAGAAAGATTTCTTCGACGCCTTTCTTTTATAGTAATGGTGTACAAAAGAATATTTTTTTATTTCAGTTTCCCTTGGTAGCTTTCAGTAGATATTTTATTGTAATTTCCCTCGTTTTGTATGAACACATGTTAAACTAAACTCCCACTCACCCGCAGTCAGCACGCTAAGCTTCTAAAACAAACAATTGGTAAAAAAAATACTTGCATAGACCAAGAGTTGCAAAACAAATTTCTCGTAGCAGAAACCGTAGCAAAGTGCTACGAGCGCTACGAGTAATTAAATCTTTATATTTCAATTATGCTAATGAGCATAAATGGCGTAGTTTACATTTTAAGTTATCAGTGTTTGTGATTATAGTGCTCGTGGCTAAATAATAACAGCCGCTCGGGTCGATCTTTAGGTAAAGACGTGCTTGCCTAGGTTGGTCTGTGGATGGCTAACCATTACATACCAAGTTTCCTCCGTGTCTCGGAAAGCACGTTAAGCCGTTGGTCCCGGCTGTCAGTTAAATATCTTTGACAGTCGTTACAGGTAGTCAGTGGCAAAAAGTCTGACAACCAGTCTTACCAAGGGGTATTGTATTACCCAGTTCTAAGCTGGGTTGTGGAGGTCAGATAGGCAGTCGTGATACTGGTATTCAGCTGCATCCGGTTAGTCTGGAAGCCGACCCCAACATAGTTGGGAAAAGGCTAGGCAGATGATGAATAGTTTTAATAGCAAGACAGTGTTTCCTTCACTATTTGACTTTTCTACTAACTTTACTACTTTTTTTATCGGTAGACAGCTGAAAGATGAAACTGTCACCGTAAAATTGTCAAACACGTTATATTGTAATATAACGTGTTTGACAATATAAAGTGTTTTAAAATTAGGTTATAAAAATCGGTATTTCTCAGGAATGGTACAATATCTTTTCATGAGAGTTGTACCACTGGGCAAGGGGGACCCCTCCTTTCCTCCACACCGCGTAAGTTGACTAACATCGCATGCATATCACGAAAAATAATGCGTTTTGTTGTAAGCAGTATATTTATTTGACAATATTTCGAGATTTTACAATATCGCTAGCGATATTACAATATAACGTATTTGTCAATTTTACGGTGACAGAACTATTGCTATCCCTCAGTGGAGAGCGATCCTCTTGCTCCAAGTCCAATCTGTACCGAATTGATTACACCGACCAGCATGAGAACACATGTTTGTGTTCGGACTAATGTCTGCACGGCATATTTCTGATTAGGTAATAGTTTGATCTATGCTTAGTTCCGGTATTGCTTAATAACACTTGGTTTGTTAGAAAAACTAACACTTGGGTGCTAAGTACTTATCTCCGGTTTCTGTAAGGCGAAGCCACACAAATTTTTTGAAAATCTGTCAAAGTTTTTGTAACCAAGTTATATACTCATATAACTTGGTTACAAAAACTTTGACAGATTTCTTGATTTCCACAAGACGTTAAAGACGTTAAATGTATTGCAAAATAATTCGTTTTAATTTTAAAGTAACACTTTTAATTGTTATGAATGTTGGGTTTTATCGGCAGAAATAAGCAGTAACTTACCTTTGTGCTCTTCTATGTTAATATATTAAATCCTCATAAGTATTTTGTGTGTACATAAATAAATATATATCATCTGCCCATGCTAGGGTCAGACCCGCAGCTGAAAGATATTCCCGGGTTCAAATCCCGGTAGGAACAATTGTTTGTGTGATGAACATGGACATTTGTTTCCGAGTCATGGATGTTTATATGAAAAGTATGTATTTACAAACACAAAAGTATATATGTAGTATATCAACTATCTAGTCTCCACGACACAAGCTTTGCTTAGTGTGGCACTAGGTGGCGCTGTGTGTTAATGTCCAACGATATTTATTCATTTACATGAAGCGACTGCCTATCTGCCCCCTATAAGTCCAAAACCCAGTTACTGGATATGACTGGTTGGCAGAAACAATATATGCTCATTTTTTTTTTTTAATAAAACATCATAATCGAAACAGTTTAACAATCGAATCGGAATTGTTTTCCAGGAGGTATTTTACACCTTTGATTTTCACATCATCTGTATTTCGAGTGTCAAAATGTGTAATGATAAATGATAAATGATAAATGATAAATGATAAATGATAAATGATATTTATTTTGCAAATTGGTTTTCACAAACACTTTTACACGTCCTTATTTTTTAAACTAGATGGGGCCGGTGTTTCGTACCTGACTACTCTGAGAAGAAACAGCCGAAACAAACTCAGAGGTCATAGTCTCTTTTAAAGTCCAGACAATCTTGTTCAACTTACATGAGAACTATGCAGATTAGTGTCTGAGATGGTCTTTTGAAGAAAGAACCATACAGATTTGAGTGGACCTGTCCAGTCAGTGCAAGCATTTGTCAGTTATCGTGTAGCTCGACTTTTAACTCAAGGAGCTCAACGAAACGACGAACAATACGAAAGAAAGGACATTTGGGTAGGTCGCTTATAGTACTCAAACTGCCAGACAGTCGTGGGAAAAAAACAACAAAAAGAGACCCACAAGGTCCTCACATTCACAATTATTAAATAAAATAAATAATAATTTACAAAAACAAATGTCAATAAAAATACGAAATGTCAAATACAACACATAAAATAAACAAAAAATAAAGTAAAAAATAATAAAATACTGAACTAAGTATTCATGTCAAATCATTAAATGTCATGACAGTCACAAGTAAATATTCATGTCAAATAAACACACACATAAAAAATAAAAATAAGTAAAGTAAAAAAATAAAATAAAAATAAAATACTGAACTAAGTATTCATGTCAAATCATTCAATGTCACAGTTTATAAAGTTAAAGGAATCAATAATAAACAAGCGAAGTCCGAAATTTCAACATTCACAGAGCAAATTGGAGCAGCTTAATCCCAAGCCTTTTTATCTTCGAGATAGTGATTAACATGATAGAAGGCTTTCAGGCAGAGCTTTCGTTTTATAAACAATTTGAATTTATTTAGGCTTAGTGCCTGAATATGGGTCGGAAGTTTATTGTAGAAACGTATACATTGGCATCTGAACGTACCCCCTATTTTTTTGAGCCTCGTTGCAGGAACAACAAATTTATGTTTGTTCCTCGTATTTATGTTGTGGATATCACTGTATTTTTTAAACAATTTAATATTTTTATGCGCGTACAAAAGGTTTTCATATATAAACTGAGAGGGCACAGTGAGAATATTAATCTCTTTAAATTTTTCTCTGAGGGAGTATCTGGGACTTAATTTATAAACAGAACGAATAGCCCTTTTTTGCAAAACAAATATTGTCTGAATATCGGCGGCATTGCCCCACAAGAGAATACCATACGACATCACGCTGTGGAAATAACTAAAGTAAACTAAACGAGATGTCTCTAAGTCAGTTAGATCACGAATTTTTCTAACGGCGTATGCTGCTGAGCTAAGTTTTTTTGCCAATTTGTCTATATGTGGGCCCCACTGAAGCTTATCATCCAAAGTTATGCCTAAGAACACTGTGTTATCCTCCATTTTTAATTCTTCATCCTTGATTAGTACCCTAGTTTCCACTTGTCTTACGTGGGGTATCGTAAACTTAATACATTTCGTTTTTTTCTCATTAAGGAGTAGATTATTAACATTAAACCAATTAACGACTTTTGCCAGGGCGCTATTAACATCGTCCGTAACTAATTGCTGGCGTTTGAGTTTAAATAAAAGAGAAGTGTCATCTGCAAACAATACTATGTCATGGTTATCCTTTATGAGGTAAGGCAAGTCATTTATATAAATCAAAAACAAAAACGGGCCGAGAATTGAACCCTGGGGCACCCCCATTCTAACTACGGAACCGGGAGATCTTTTCCCGTTAACATCAACTCTCTGAATCCTATCACTCAAATATGAAGTAAGAAGATCCAGAGAGGCATTACGGATCCCGTAGTGGTGTAGTTTCCTGATTAATGTATCATGAAGAACGCAATCGAAAGCCTTAGACAAATCGCAAAAAATGCCCAAAGCATCGCATTTATCTTCCCAGGCATTATAAATATGTCCTAAAAGTTCAACACCGGCATCAGTAGTTGAACGACCCCGTGTAAATCCGAACTGTTTGTTATGCAATAACTTGTGTTTATTAAAAAATCTTTGCATTTGTTCTAAAATTAGTTTTTCAAAAATTTTACTAAATGTGGGTAGATAGATAGATAGATAGATAAATCATTTATTTAGTGCACACAAAAGACAAAGCACAGCACCCAGAAATACAATTAAATAAAGCAGTTCACTTAAAACAAATAAAAACATATTTACAAAATAAGTATAGTAACATTATGACAAACTTCAAATAATAAAAAAAAAAATAACAAAGAGGGTATGCAAGGTGCGGTGTGCGTCTCAAGGTTACACCAAATGGGAGTCCAGCTCAGCATGTGTCAGGCATGCACCTGACGCTGATATTCTGCTGGATCCCTGTAGTACTGAAATGGGTCTATAATTAGTGGGGTCCGATGTGCTACCCGATTTAAACAGTGGTATTATTTTACTATATTTCATTAGATCAGGAAACTCACCACGGTCAATACAATCATTAAATATAACAGCTAAAGAAGGAGCTACAATGTTTATAATGGATTTAGCAACGTCCACAGAATGACCCCATAGATCGGCGGTCTTTTTAACATTTAATGTAGATAAATAGATGCTTTGTAAGTCAAAACATAAGTTTAGTTTTCATTCTCTTGCTGCCCTAATCCCAATTGTTAGAGGAGGCGCAGTCATCATCATCACCATCTCAGCCGAACGACGTCCACTGCTGGACATAGGCCTTCCCCAAGTATCGCCACATTGACCGGTTCGTTGCGACTCGCATTTAACGGATTCCCGCAACCTTCACCAGGTCATCGGTCCACCTAGTGGGAGGTCTCGGAACGCATCGTCTTCCGGTTTGCGGTCGCCGCTCCAGAACTTTTCGGCCCCTTCGGCCATTCGTTCTGCGACCAATGTGCCTTGCCCACTGCCACTTAAGTTTAGCAATTCTTCGGGCTACGTCAGTGACCTTGGTTCTCTTGCGGATGTCTTCGTCTCAGTCCCGTATGTAATCACTGGCAACACACACTGGTCATATTAGACTTTCGTCTTGAGACACTGCGGTAAGTTGGACGAGAAGATACCGCGTAGCTTCCCGAACTCTGCCCAGCCGAGTCGAAATCGACGATTGATCTCTTTCTCGAAGTTAGACCTACCTAACTGGACCGTTTGTCCTAGGTATACATAATCGTCTACAATTTCGAGTGTAAAGTCTCCGATCTTGATAGGAATGGGTGTGACATGGGCATTCAACATGACCTTCGACTTGTCCATGTTCATTTTTAGACCACTCTTTCGGAAGCTCTACTGAGGTCATCGAGCATTGTACTGAGGTCCTCCATGGTCTCAGCTATGACCACAATATCGTCGGCAAACCGAAGGTGATGTACTCGCCTTGACGTTGATGCCTAGCCCTCTCCAGTCCAGAACCTTAAAGACATCCTCCAGTGCAGCGGTAAACAGTTTCGGAGTTATGATGTCTCCCTGTCCTACACCTCGCTGCAGAAGGATAGATTTTGAGGCTTGGTCCTGTAGTCGGACTGACATGGTGGCGTTTTTGTACAAACACTTCAACACCACGATGTACCGATAGTCAATTTGGTTGGAGAGACTGCAGTACAGCCCAGGTCTCGATCGAATCAAAGGCTTTTTCGTAGTCCACAAACGTTAAACAGAGAGGCAAGTTGTACTCTTCGGTCTTCTGTATAACCTGCCGAAGCGTATGTATGTGGTCCACGGTGCCAAAGCCTTTTCGAAAACCGGCTTGTTCGGGTGGCTGGAAATCGTCAAACTTGCGCTTGAAAACAACTTGTAGACATGGCTTAGAAGTGCGGTGGGCCTGTAATTCTTCAACCGGGTATTGTCACCCTTCTTGAAAAAGAGTACCACCACACCCCTGCACCATGCCTGTGGCGTTTTCCCCTCGAGTATGACGGAATTAAACAGCTTCTGAAGGGCCTTAAGTACCGGTTTTCCACCCGCCTTCAGGAGTTCGGCCGTAATTCTGTCATCACCCGGTGCCTTGTTGTTTTTGAGCTGTTTCAGAGCCATCCTAATCTCGTACAGGCTGACGTCCGGGATGTCTTCGGTATAGTGTTGGGTTAGTCTAGCTCTTGGGTCGTTTGCTAGGTCGACAATGGGTTTGCTGGTTGACGTGTACAACTGTCCATAGAAGCTCTCGATCTCCCTCAGTAGCTCCGGTTTGGCGGATAAGATACTGCCATCGTCGGTCTTCAGTGTCCTGACCTGGCTCAGCCCAATAGCCAGATCTCTTGAAAATACTTTTGAAGCTTTGTTCCGCTCGATCGCGTCTTTAATACGCTCGGTATTAAAGCGGCGGAGGTCGCTCTTTAAGGATTCAAAGATCCGTCTATTGGGCTGTCGGTATTCCGACGCCTCGTCTGAAGACTGCAGGATCATCTCGCGCCGCTCCTTCATGAGCTCGAGAGTTTGATCGCAGAACCTCTTTTTCTGATCTGTACGACGTGTCTTGAAGTACTTAAATTAGACCCGGTCGTATGGACAGTTTCCACGAACCCATCGTTGTATTTGTCCACTGAGCTCCCTATAGGCACTCGAAACGATTCAAGTAGGCGCAGTATGTCTTCTTTTTCAATACTCTTAATCGCCATCTCATCAGACACCTCCTTTCTTGCCATAACATCCTTCACACAGTCCTTCAATCGTTTCTTCAGTCTTTCTCTACTCCTAAATCCAAATCAAAATTGTCCTCATGACATTTTCCCCACTCTTCCGCATCACACACACTACGGTTAGTCGACAACCGATTACAACACAACTTTTCAGTCACCGGCGCCACTTTCAGACATCAAAACTTACTTAAGTCTGTAGGTAGCCTAACGTAGAATATTACTCGATGACTCTTTGGAATTCCCTGAGTCGCCAATTAGGTGTTAAGAATTTTATGATCGTTAGCGTTACGATGATTTGACGACCTCCATGTTGAAATTCGTCAATTGTTTTGACGCCCACTTTATAATTTAATCGATGTTTCAAATTATTCGATACTAATAATCGATTTCCAAATAGTTTCGGTCCCTAATAAGTTGCACAAGGTTCTGGTTTGTCTATGAAGTTCGAAGTTCAAATCATTATCCAAAACAATACAATTTCATCACGTTTGGAATGACATTGATTTGCAACTTGTAGCCTTTTAGGTAGATTTCCAGAGCCATTTAATTAACTCAACTCTAACTTTCCATTATAGGACAACTATTTTGAAATCATATTTTTTATGTAGATTGTACACTTAGGTACAACTCTTTATACAAATTTTCAATAGTCGTACGCTCCAGCACCTTCTCCGAAATCTACCTCCTCCTGCGGCTTGCCGGAGGGATTTTTTTATTAGGTACCTTATTACACTTCTCAGCTGTCTTCTTCTCGAACATTTCTTATTTTTATAAGCTTTATTCAAATTGCCTTGCTAGTTTTTAGTTTGTTTTTTAGTATCAATTGGTGAAATCTTGTTAGTAACTGCTTCATTCGGCTGCCTGCTGTCTTTTTATCTCGATTTTTCATCGCAATTACCTACATCGTACTACACATCTGACTACCTTTTCCATCGACTGCTCAGTGTGAAGTCCTGGGTACGATTCCCGGGTTGTGTAAAGTGTTATTGGGTTTTCCCATCACGAAATTATCAGTAGCAGCCGCGGAATCGAGATTTGTGCCCGGTTTATGGCATTAGGCTCGCTCCCAATCATATAGGACTTCAAACTTAACTGGTTAAATGTGGGTGTAATCTAATAGGTTTACCCCTGAATACCCCTTTAGGGATTATTGGCGTGATGTTGTGTAATGTTATGTTATAATTGCGTACATTATTAGCTAGTCCATTCCCCGCTAAAAAGATGAGGTTGAAGTCAGACTGACCGTCTAAAATGCGCTGTAAGAGTATGTCACCGTAAAATTGCAAAACCTGTTAAGTTGTAATCTATCTAGCGACATTGTAAACTCTCTAAAGATTGTCAAACGAACATACTGCTTACAATTTAACGCATTATTTTTCGGTAGATTATAATCTATTCCTATTCTTTTATTGCAAAATAATAGACATACAAATTAATAGCAAGAATACAGCTTATATGCAAAGGAAGAACACAATGGAAGTAAAATCTTAAAAATGTAAAATGTATGCGACGGAACTCAGGAGGGAGGGGGTTAGGAGGGGAGTTCCCCCTTTCTTCCTGGTACAACTTCCATGAAAAGATAATGTACCATTCTTGAGAAAACCCGATTTAAGTAACCTACCTCAAAATACTTTACTTTCGCATGAAAGCGTAGTCGACGGAGCCCCGCAACGCGGGGCTATTTCTGTCTTCAGAGCTTTAAGGAACCTAACTAACCTAAAGTCGGGGTGATACAACGTCCCGATTATGGGTCAAAGATACTTACTTCCGTCACTTGCATTACACAATATTACGGTTTCACTTCGATAGATTACAACCTACCGAAAAAATTGTAAATAATATGTTCGTTTGACAATCTATCTATAGATTATAATCTAACGGGTTTGCAATTTGACGGTGACATATACATAATATTATAATAAGCATAACGACAATGTCAAATAATAACAAATCTATTTAGTCCGTCAGTTAGATAATTGAAAAATAATGGACATGGACAGGTACTTATTTTTTGTTTTTGTAAATCAATGAATATTGACAAAGACAAAACGCAACAAAACTCGGGAGTGAGGCTCGTGACGTCAGAACTAGCTAAAAATTATACCTATTGGGAATTTTAAAAGCGTCGTATTTTCGTCAATTTTCATTTACGTAACAAAAGAAAAAGTACGGGTCAAATATTTTTAATAATCTATTTGACGGACTTATTAGATTTTTTTGTCGTTGAGGTGGTATAGTTAGTGTATCTCACAGAGTACTTTTGGTGTATCTGTCCTTGGAAACAGAGATGTTCATGGCCGTTTCACACCTACGTCTTATTTATGTTTTGAGGTACGGCCATTTGGGAAAGGGTTGAAATAAACTCAAACAAAGCATCTTAGAACACATAATGTTTATTTACACTAAGTAATATTCACATAGTTGAAGCACTGATAAGTGCCTATTGTAAAATGTTACATTAAGTAGCTGTAAGTTATCATAGTAGGAACAAGAAGACACTATCAGATCAAAACCACTGCCATCCTTTCAAGAAAAAAAAACTGTCTATGGAAGCGTGGTGGAAGCCGACAATTTCTGAATTTGAAAATGGAATACATAGTTAAAAAACGTTAGATAATAACGATTTTTTAGTCGATAATTTATGAAATTAAAATGTGGTATTTAGGAATTGATCTCAATGGGTGTAATTAACAAATAATAGAAAGAAAATGTAGTTAAAAAATATTCCAAAGAGAAAATATGATTTGTTTATTTGTTTTAATATAAGTACATACTTGTACGTGTCATTACACGCAATGAAACATCGTCAGATTTTTAATTACAATAAAATTGATGAAATTTTACAATGACGACGTAAATTCATAAAAGGCAAGAATCTTTTATTAATATACTATGCATACAGGCTGATCTCTAGTCCTCTTAAATAAAATAAAAATGTAACACGACCAAGTCACATTTCTAATATTTATTTAATACAAAAGTTTTTTATTGAATCGTTAAAAAATGTTGCCAATTCATTCAATTAGTGATGTAACCGACTAATAATGATTTATTTACACAATGCATACAAAATTGTAAAACTGGAAAATAATAATGTTGCTCTCTTAAAAGTTATTGTATTTTTTACGACTTTACTTCATTATTTTGCACGTAACGGTGTTAAAATCACATGAAATTACTTAGTCATCACCATTAATATTCGTTCTCTATTGCTGTAGTTAATTAGTAGAAATCCACAATTTGAACCAATTTAAAATTAGTAATTACACTTACTAATTAAAAATTAGATAAGATAGGTAGGTACTATACACTTCATCGACTCCATACTCTCATTAAGATTATAAAACTACGCTTCAAGTTTTAATTACTAAACAAACTACCTTTACATTAATATGTACAATAGTAATGTAAGCTGGAAATTGTAACTGGCTCACAGATGATGTAATTTTATCATAATTATTGCACATTTATTGAAAAACTTCTATTTCTGTATCTACATGTCCAAAACTATTCACTGTTTCGTTACTTATATTCAATAAAATCATTGATGCCACAAGCCAGTTAATAATCCAACGAAAATAAATAATTTAGGAATATCTCTATAAAATATTAAGTACTTAAATAATAAAATCAACTATCACATTTATTTCGAACGAAGCTTCATAAGTTTTGTACAACAATACACTACGGTCAACTAATACTATTTACAGACGTATTAAATAGTGATGTACTTTACGAAATACTATTAATAGTGGAGATAAAAACATCTAACGTCACTAGAACGTTCGCTTTGAAATCGTAACACTTTGTCACTTTAGTCGATTCGACTATTGAGTTAATAGTCGAGCACGCGTCGATCATAGCTGGCTTCGTTGGCGATCGCGCGTGAGGCCTCGTTTCATTTGGACGCGTTCACCACAAGGTTCGTCGCCGCTTCCTCGCTAGCGCCTATACTCATGGCTTTCTTCTTCAGAATTCCCAAATCAGTCACGTTCTCTAAGAAGCTTTTGTGAGCTGACAACACTTTAGCACTTTCGACATCTTTTTTTAACTCCTCCATATCTCGTTTCAACTTTGCTCGTCTATTTTGGAACCATGTGATGACTTGGGCGTTGGACAGCCCCAGAGAGCTGGCGATCTCGTCTCTGTCCGCAGGTGAAAGGTACTTCTGATACAGAAATCGTTTCTCCAGCTCAAAGATCTGGTGGTTGGTGAAGGCTGTTCGAGATTTCCGTTTCTTCTTGGGTTGCGGTCTCGAGTTGAAGAGATTCAGGTGATTTGACTGACCATCTGGAACAAAAAATCAAAGAATTAGTTACGGTTATTAAGTTATTAACTATGTGTAAAAAAGAATTTAGTAAGTGGCCAATTGACAAGGTATTAAAAGGAAAAAAGTTGCGTTAAACGATAGAATCAAACGAGTTTGGTGATTAGACGAATTTACATATATTTTTTGTTACTAACGAAGCGCCTTTCTCTAAAGTTAACAACGTTTATGCTAAAACTCGTCTAGGAGTTATGAAAACGCTGGCAAATACTTCAAGGAGTATTACAATCGAGCAGATCTGCAATTTAAATTGAATTTAAATTCAGAACCTTGGCATAAAATTTGTTTAATTAAGAAGCAGCAAGACATAACTCCGAGAAGAGCGTTGGCTTAGTTGTCGCGGCCCCGGCTTACGAGCAGGAAGTCGAAACTTCGAACCCAGGCAGGCGCATTGCTTTATGTAATTTATTTCATCACCACTGCTCTCAAAACGGTAAAGGAAAACATCGTGTGGAAACCGGCTTGTCCTAGAACTAAAATTCGAAGACATGTGTCATCTACCAACTCGCACTGAGCGGCGTGGTGGATTATAGCACACTCCTACCTCCCTGAGGCTATGATACCCTCTCAGACCTGTGACCCAGCAGTGGAAACATAAAAGGCAGAGAATAATGATGAATAACACGAAGCTACAAGTTCTATTGTGAACGTAACCCATTTAAAACCTCTGCTCTAAACCTTTTGGAGGATGTTTGTCCTCCAAAAGGACTTAAAAAGGTGTCACAGAAATCAGGTCCAATATAAAAAGATTAGAAGTAAAAGTAGGGTTATAGCGGCGCAGGCGCACATACAACCACTCCACTCGTTATCAGACACTAAAACACCAGTCTCTATGACACTGCAATAAAAGGCCCGCAGCGCTAAAATGTTACTGTTCCCTCGTAAAATATACTATAAAACACACCCAGGTATCGTTACAATTTAACGAGCAGAGAAATCATATACGGGCCGTGTCAGTAAAATAGTTTTATAATAATGAACAAAACAATCAAATAGGACTATGTTGGTGATTTTGTTGCGTATATTATTAGTGTTATATTTGCGTTTAGTTACTTTTTTTAGACCTCTATGTTTATAATTTATGCGTACTTATAATAATAATAGGTGTTCGATAAATTGATAATTGTCTATTTAGTGGAGTTGGTTGCAGTTGTTTCTTTCGATATCATATAACACCATTAATAATAATTCATCACCTATTGAGGAGCTTGGCTAATTCCGTTATGATTATTATCTGCATCTATTAAGCCCTTTTTGATCTTTTAATATGGGAGAAATACCTTTGTCTTGTAACTATAGTTTTGTAGTTTATCTTCAATTTTGAATCTGTTACTATTTTATGACCTTCAAAAATAATGACTAAATAAATTAATCGACTCATGCACAAAACTTGATGTTTCCAATATATTTTAATAAAGCAACAAAATAAGGATATAACACCATCAATAATAATCGTTATCAACAGTTACAGAGAAAAAAACAAAAACGTTTCTTAAGTGCTTAGTTATTTAAGTTTTGTAAACATTTTCCACGCCTGTTAAAATTCAATTTTCTATTTATTGCTCTGGCAATAAACGTAAAGGAAATGAAGACACAACAATGGCGCTATCTTTACATCCGGCACATTTTGTATTATCTGTTTCAAATTGCACACTGTGCGTAATTATTTTTTAAAAATTAACTCGTTAGGTAAGTAATGTTTTTAGGTTTGCTTTGGTATCGTTTCAGAATTGTTTTAGTTTTTATAATAATACAATAATTTAGATATGTATCAGTTTTGTGTATTAGTAACAGTAATCTTTTCATAGTTCATTATTATTGTACCTACTATCTGCTATCGATACTACAATACAATGGTAGTAACTCTTGGTCGCTGAAAACAATAAAAAATAGAAGATTGTTTATGATCATTAAAAAAGTATGAATGCAAAACGCGACCTCCTCAGAGATATTTTGCGCGGGAATTTGCGTGGTTGACCACAGATAACATAATAAAAAGTAACCCTTAAAATAATGGTCATCGTTAAGTAAAACTGCCTATGCATTGTCGGATTCATTGGAATTCACAACATTGAAGTTAATAACACAATTACATTGACCACATGCTAAAAGAAAACTTTATGATTTTTTTAACGTTAAGTAAAGTCGGTTTGGTGGTAAAGAGCATAATTCGTCATTTTAACACAACTTGATGATTAATCTTTCTTCAGTGTGTTGTAGTGAGTCATGTAACATTGTTAAAATATTTAAATTACGTCCGTTTTATACAAGTAAATAACAAGTTTTGGTGTAAACTACCTACTTGCTTTTTCCCAGAATCCTAGTTTGAATTTTCTCTTTTTTTAGCGTCAGATATATGCCATGATAGAAAAAAACCGACTCAAAAAAAAAATTGAATAAGTATTGCTGACTAGTTACCAACACTTCGTTACCTGCTAGAGTAATTTAACAAGTTTTTATCACACGACTAATGAGAATAAGCGCAAAACAAGTAGTCTAATAAATAACAAGGAAATTAATTTGCTTCATAAAACCTTTTTGTACACGCTAAAGAACATTGGCAAACATTTTTTTTTTTCAAAGACATAAAAGAACGATATAGAACTTTTTAAAAATAGAATCCGATACATCAAAAGAATCAATTAGCACAAACAGGACATGAGATGCATGGAGTTGTAATTAAATATAATAAAATGAATCCCATCCCATTTATCAGATGTCAGCCACATTCGGTCACCGTCACGTCTCATTTGCGAAAATTATTAAAGAATATATTTTTAAGAATACATTTGTCCTTTTTGCGTTTTGAAGAATTGAAGCTGATTCACGTAGGTAATCTATGTACCTAAAATTTGTAAATTACAATTTTCTTAGAAAAACATTTAAGGAAGTATGCTGGCTTAAAGATCATAGCTATGAAAATGTGGGCAAGGAACTAGATCTAAGGTGACTTTGAGTCTTAATTAAAAAGCTTCGATAGGTACACAGTACACAGTCACACGGCGACACGGGCTCGCTCTGTATAGATAATCACTACAATGAGAGATGAGCATAAACTGGTTTTGTATACCTTGATTGGTCGCCGTGCGTACCAAGAATCAGTTTTCGATGGAACTTGGAACATTACGTTTAGGTACTTAAGTGCCAGTTTATACAAAGTAATCAACTAAGACAGCCCGGTACAGCTGTATTATATTTCTCATAAACTTCTCCACTGTCTTGTATTAATTATCATTACAAGTATTACAACCAAGATTTCTTCCAAAATTCTCTCAAGTGCCATCGTCCGCCAACAGTAAAGGTTACCTCACTAAAGATCGCCGGCTGTATTAATCATCGCCTAATCGTATCCTTAACGAATTCGGACCTCAATTACATGTGAATCAAACGGGCAAAGTGCGAAAAAAGAGTCGACCCTAAGACATCGTTAAAGACTTGGCAAAAAATATGGAATCAGTCACGGTGGAAACACCTGACCAGCTGTGTCACTTGCTGGGAAGATTTTGGTGGTGTTAGGGTTTCTCCATGGATTAATGGCGAAATAATTGCGCGAGAATCACACTATCACAGTGTGCTCGTGCGTTCTTGGGCGTGAAAATATTGAGCTTTTAAAAGTCATGTTGGCAAATTACAGTGAAGCTCTACTTAGCTGCATCGACATTTATGTTTTAATCAATTTCTCTCAGAATCCTAAACTACTGAAGCGTTTTCAATGACATTTTGCACAGTTGTTCTTATGTAGAACAATTGCGCTGGGGAAGTTAGGAAATAAAACTGAATAAAAGGCCTTTCAGCACAACTATTATTATTACGTGAATATTTGTAAATACATTTTTGGATGTTTATTGTCAACAGATAGCTTTTATCCTGGATACTTTTATCCCGCGGCCAACGCAGATGACGTTGCGGGCAGAAGTCAGCAAGAAGTAGGTCATAAATGTTTACGGCCAGGCTGTGCACAACTTTCTGTAATCAGAATCACTGCTTCTAAATTCGAAAAGTAAATTTGTGATAGATTTGTAACTGGCAGTTTATAATATTCACCTCTTTTGTGAGCCTCAAATAAAAGCTGAAGAATGTTTTATTTAAAGTTATGATGATTATGGCAATGCTACCAATTATGTTATTAAAGGAATTACTTAATAAGGAAGGTTTGAACATGATGTGTTATGACAAGCTTATCACACGATAAATGAATCATAACAAGAACCAATTAATATTCTTTTTCAATAAAAAACATTGCAGCAAAAACGGCACTGCAATAAACTTAATTAATTGCATTTTTTAAAATCTAAAACGATGTCAATAAAAACATGTAAAGAAATAAAGTTCTTCAGAAACGCAAAGGTCGAAAGACAATCATTCCGACCGCATCATTTATCAGAATTAAGCTGAATCTTAATTCCATCAAAGATGGAGAGAATCGAGACTTCCTCCATCGTTTTATTTTGTCATGGATGTTGCTTTACGTACTTAATTAAATCTTCAATAACATCACGCAGGGGCTTGTATGTGAGGGGCATCGGACTGACCCTTTTCTCCTCTCAAAACACCAAGAAACATGATCAAATCATCTCTACACCATTCATTGCTTCATCGTCACGCACGAGTCAATAAAACAGTTTGCTTGACGCGCAATGTATAACGACTCATCAATAGTATCGCTATTCAGTGTTACTATGTAGAATAGACTCGTAATCAATGGAGTTGCCAGTTCGAAACGGATCGATACGCACGTAAACTGTAGTTTAAGGTCGGTTTTGTTTTGCAGCTCACGGTTAAGTGAAGGGTTAAGTGGTAACTGGTTGGGTGCTACTAGCCGACGAATAGCGGATCGTTATAAATAAGATCACTGATTTTTATGCCAGTTATTTTGGCTCTACTAAATTGAGGTGAATTTTTCGGCAATGTTCGTCATACTTGTTTGTTTTGTCGAGTATTTCGGCGTTTGCTTTGGTCATTAAGATTTCATTGGGTATGACAGCAAGACATATCACAAACATGTTAAAAAAGTGATTTCAATATCATGTTGGTTGCACTAGCTCGCCTTAATCAACCTGCGTCTATATTCTGTATACCCTCAATATTTGAACAATAGTGTTGGACAGCTCATAACGATCACAAATTGAATGTCCTGTCCTGTTCCGTTTTTTCCACCGCACACCTTGTTATTCGGACCCCAAGACACAATGGAAAGGCCCTTTTTCTTAGATCGCACGCTCATTTGGACTTAAACGCAAAAAAGCGTAGCGAAAAGAGGTTCTATGTGTGGTGCATTGATTTTTTTTAACCTTGCTTGATTGGAGAACAGATGGTCTTGTTTATCGATTTTCATTCGACTCGATTGAAAACAATTGCCGATTATTCGATCATAAATCTATTCGATCGTATCAATTCGGTAAAATCCGTGTTATTTTTAATTTAATTTGCTTATAAAATATTAATCCCTTGTAAATATTAAATTGTCACGTGTTTTATTAATTGAATAGTTAGATTATTTTCGTGTTAAAAGGATTAAATTGATTATTGTTTTTATACAGTAGTCTTTAAGTATAGGTCACAACTTCATATAAGACTAATCGGTATTTGCATGTTTTTGCAACTCTGAGTGCATCTTTAGTTTTTATGCAAATTACTTTAGCTCTTCGATAGGCAGAACCCGGAAAGTCAACAGACAGCTTGATCATCATATCAGCTCGGAATCACCTAGGGGCTACACTAGGACTAGACCTTCCCTTACTTCTGCCACACTTCCTAGGTCAGTGCATCCCTTATCCAGATGTTTCCCGAGGTATTGATAACAATCAGTTAACCGAGGGGTATCGTATGACCCAGTAAATGTATTTAGGAGGTCAGATAGGTAGTCAACGTCGTCGTCGTGGTGTCCAGCTTCATCCAGCTAGACTGAAAGCTGACTTACACAGTTGGAATAAGCTTAGACAGGTGTAAAGCAATGAGAATAATGTCTGTTTTTTTTAAAGATTAATCTAGAATGGTGATTACAAATAATATTAAATTAGAGATAATCCAGCATGAAAGTCCGCCATAGTTTACTTTTTTTATCTGTGTTGTGTAATGTTGCCAACACGGATATAAAACCAGACACAAGAAAAACAAAAGAAGGCTTACATCCATTTGAAATAAGCAGCCAGGAAAAAGATAACTTCCTTATTAGAAGAAGCTTCCCGTATGTCTACAATTATTTTGGAACTGAGAACTTCTACTTCTAACTGGTTACCCCCTTTTCAAAGGCTTTTTGGCGTGTGTCCCAAAGGCGGCTATTGCGCATGAATTCGCCACTAGAGGCGTTCGTGTAGCGTAAGGTCTTCAGAAATGTCAGATGTCATAGTGTTTATTTTCTTTTTGTCACGTAATTTTACTTATATTCACAATTGTGGTAGTCTGATTATTTACAGCTTGAAGATTTTAAATAGCAAGTAACGATTTAATTTGTTACTACTTAGAGGACGAATGGTTTTTTAATGCTTTCTAAATTTAGAGAGAATATTGTAATAACATGTACTTATATGTAATTTACATTATGATGCAATGCGCAATAAAATAAACTTTAATTAAACTCGCCAGTCAACCTGGTAAGCTCAAAAACCCTCAAATGTACTCTACTTAGAAACGAGCATTTCTTGTATTTTTCATGAAATTTAGTATGCAGACGGTTTCGGGGGCGATAAATCGATAGGTGTCTTAAAAAAAACCAAGCACATCAAGATATCTATTGTACTTATATTAATACCTGCACATACTATGCCACTCGTAATTGAATAATCAATAAAAAATAACTGGCCACCTACTAATTATAAAAGTTTTTTTTTTGTCAGTACTGTCTGGCTATACCAAGAGGTGTGATTTTGCAATTGAAACCGGTTCAGTGACCACAAATCATGCCTCATTGTTAGGGTACTGTAGTATCCTTATTGAGGCTAATGTGTTAAAGATACTAGTATATTAATATCATTTTAATTGCCAGTCTCTTTGGTATAGTGGTTGCAACCGGTACTGCTAAGTGAGGTCCTGGGTTTGCGTGCCAGGTTATGCAAAGTGTTATTGTTTTTTTTTCATGAATAATTTTCATTAGCAGCCATTGAGGCTTGAATGTGTGCCCGTGATGGCAATAGGCTCGCCCCAATAACCCCATCCCCTGTGCAACCTTAAGAATTACAGGCATGATGTTATTATGTATCTTACGTTTAATAAGCTGGTTTCCACCATCAATAAATTGCAAATTTATTTAGTCCGTCAGAGTATTGGAAAATAATGGCCACGTATTTTTTGTTTGTTTTTGTAAATCAACGAATATTGACAAAGATAAAACGCATCAAAGCCGGTCGTGACGTCACTACGCACTAAAAGTTATACCATGGCGTGACGTATTGAGAATTATATAAGCGTCGCATCTTCGTCAATTTTGGTTTACGTAACAAAAGAAAAAATACGGGTCAAATATTTTTTAGTAATCTAACTGACTGATCTTTCAGGACTAGAGCCTATTGTCCACGTCTATTGTCCAGTATTGTATCCAAAGGTCTTTTTAAAACACTGAAAAACTTTTGAAAACTGCAAACCATGAAAAAAAAGTATGAAATGTTTACAGCAAACAAGGAGATGTAAACATAAAAACAATGACACGGAATCTGACAGAATGCGTCAATAAATACAGAATAAAAAATAATTCACCCATTTGTTCTTTACAAACGGCATAAACTTTTACAAATAAAAGTAATTTCGCTTATTACACACACAGTAACCGTAAAATAATATAAGAATTGAAGATAGATTACTCGATAATATCCTTTTACACATTTAACATGCAAAATGCATTTGTGAGTGTAATTACGAGAACTATGCATAATAACGAGGTAGCTACCAAAAAATAGAAATAATATGAAGTTGTTTGATTGTATGAATACGAATGAACGTGCTCGCTTTAATGACTGTTATTTTATATTGTTTTATAAAAAATTGTTCTTGTACCGCGTTTTTGTTTTGAACAATCATGTTAATTCGAAAATGCTGTGACTGGAATGTGATTAGCGTTTGCTAACAAATTGGTATTTGATAATTATGTTATTGTAACTAATATGTATGAACAAAAACTATTGTTTTGAATATTGAAGCGTGTTTCAGTACATTTAACTACACTAATACATATGTAATTACAGGCCAGTACTTCTACAGATACTAGTTTTTACAGGCAGTTATAAAAAAAAATATCAGTAGTAGTATCTTTAATCTATGTTTTAATTTTTTACCGTATCTTCAATTATTGTTGCTTTTTTTCTAACACATGTAATGTCTGATCTATCAAGCGTATTTTATGTGCTTCAAATGCAATTCTAGACCAGTAACTTTGTATTTTTCTTTGTTAAGTAATGATACATGTTGAATATTCAATAACGGCTATAAATTACGATCTACTTATAATCTACATTAGATAAAGTATACCTTAATCTGAAAGACTTCATGTAGTAGTACTTTTTAAGTACTTACCGATTTTTACGAAAAACAAAGCCTAAAGATGACTTGGAGAAATACGTAGGATTACTCAAGACTATAGACAAAAGTCTGTGCTCAGATACCTACATAGTTCTTTAGGCTAGGAAGAGAGTGCTGTTGAGCTGTGTCATCTGATCATCTCGTAAAAAACAAGGAAACATTCGCAGTTGGTATCGAAGAAAGTATCAAAGAAAGTAAAAAGTTAAAACTAGTAGCCCACCGGTATCGGGAACAGAGTCCAAGGTAACGGCGCTTCAGGACTCCAGAGAGAGGAACCTCCTAACAATACGAGCAGTTTCAAGGTGTAGGTACCGCTTTCTGTATATCAAGCCCTTGATCCAGCTGCCTAACGAGAGTCTTCTCAAGTATTGGGCGAAAGTCTTGGCAATTAAGCCACAGAGCGCGTACATCATTACAAGAATAAGACTGAAGAATATTCACAAATTAATGTTTAAAGTTCTAAAACTGTCAGCACATCACTAACTGCCATTGACTGTTACAAATCAGTCTCTCAATTCTAATTATATTCCCAGACATGTGTCACTTCTTAGATTCGGTATCAAAAAACGTCACAACACGGCCATTATCAAAACACATCACAAAGCGTTTTCATGGTAACGGGTGAGTTGGTACCACGGCCTATTTGAGACAACTTCGGAGTGTTCCGAGTTAGTCCGTCGTTTGAGACACCGCCGCAAAATCGTCCGTGACATATAACGATGTTTTTAGTTCTTAATTAGGGATAAGTATCCGGTTAAGACGATTTTTTTGGGGATAAAATTAGTTGGTTGTTGTTTTAGGGATTAAGAAAATGGTTTGAGAAAGTTAATTAGGTAAATTCAGAGTAGAGAAAACTCTTTTAAGTTTGGCAATTATTGACAGCATCAGCTTATATCACACGGCCTCCTCGAATCTCTATGAGAGAGAATGGGCTATAATCCACCACGCGGTCCCAGTGCAGATTGGTAGATGTCATATGTTTTTGAATTTTTGGCTAGGACGCGTGACGTGCCGGTTTCGTCGCCATGTTTTCCTTTACCGTTTTTGAGAGCAGTGTTGATTAAATAAATTAGACAAAGTGATGCGCCCGCGTAAGTCGGGGCCGCCGTACAACCGCTGCTCTGTATGTGACAGCTTTCTCGTTAATTCAAAAAATAATGTTCCCATCTGATAAGCTACGAAAATTGTCCAGTGAAAACAAAAAAGCTGTAACTGCCAATTTGACAAACGAGTGAGTTGCGGTCGAATCGAATCGAAACGATCACAGACGATTCGGTTTGTTGCGGTTGCTTCTCGGAATCCATGTCAAAAATAATATTCGAATTCTTTCCGAGATTGACTTTTTTTGCGTACTTGGTGACGAAGATTGAATGCGAAATAAAAATAATACTATTTTTTTTTGATGATTTCATTCAATCTTATTGAACAGTTAGGCCGTGGGTTGCTGCGTCAATGTAAATCTGGCAGATTCTGGCACGATTTCAACTTGCATGCATTATGATATCGATACGCGAATTGATATAATAATAATAAATAGCATCTCTAATGAAAACAGGCTTGCATCATAGTTATCATTTCAATGAGTTTCTGTATAGCCGTTATGAATTTAAACGATTCATTAAATCATGTTTTATGCAATAAATAATGAATATTCAACGCATTAAGACTGTAAATAATTGGTATCGTTTCTATTTTCTTCGATACCGATGAATTAATCGAAGGAAATGGATGACTATGTACCAGGATCGCAGAATAAGGAAGGGCGTTAATCTAATAAAACAATCGAAGTTCGACCACATTCTCACGGACGCCAGTTCACACGGACTGAACATTCGGGTGCTTTCTTGACACGTCGGACCTTCTGGTTTCACGGCCCGTTGCCTACCAGATTACGAAGAAAAAAATCAAATCGTTTTTACAAGAAAAATCGTGTTCAAATTACAACTCTGTTTGCAGTTTTAGTTTATTTTGTAAGATATCGGTAAGCGTCGGTAAACCGCTGGGAAATGCTCAATAGAACTCACTCAATTTCGAATAAGTCAGCATGACTTTACGTCGTAACGGGATTTCTAAAATTAGAAAATGGCTTTGACTATTTTAAATTCTCAAGTAGGTGCTCGTGCTTCAGTAGTTCCGGAACATTACTTGAATCTAAGCAGAATAGAAAAAAAACTTGGAGAATGCAATTATGCAATAATATGCATTACACAGGAAATGAAGAAAAAGATGCCACATTCATTAAAAACTAACAAACAAAACATAGAGAAAGTCGGAAGAATCTAGACTCTGAAAAAAAATACAAAATAATAATTGCCTTATAGGTACTTCGTTCTGCACTATGTCACACAACACGAGTCATAAAGACATTCACATTTGCATAGACAATAATTGAGCCGATACGTCTACTCGATCATTAACGGCCATTAAATTACTTTAATTAATTAATGGTTAATATCAGTGTGAGTGACAAACGCCACGTATTGCGCATAAAGGTTGTCTTGCCCACGCTACAATGCCACAATGTCTCATTAGTAACAATTAGTATGGCATAAATTACTAGACATTGTCTTTGGCGCGTTGGCGTTTACTGCTATTATATTGTCTATGATACTAAGGAATTTGTAGAGATTAATCTGTGGATCTTAGGCGGTTTATATCCTCTTTGGCTTTTTCGTTAGCACGTGTTTCGCGGTATTTGATGAAATATTTAAGAAAAAATCGTTCCTTTTTTAAATCGACGAATTAAATAGTCGTAAAATGCGAAATGTTTTGATAAAGTCTAACAAATTAAGACAATTATCAGATTAGTTGCAGATCTTTTTTTGGAAAAGAACCTATACAAACAAATACAGAAAACCGTTAGCGGTCTATCAAAGTTGGCGCCAAAATACCAACCATAGACAAAATCAATTTTCAAATTTTTCAGCCACATAAATCATAGGCGCTTACTAATTGTCCGTATTACGCATACCAGCACGCATTCTAATTTAGAATTTGAAAGAAAGCCCAGTGCTACAAAAAGGCGGTGTTGTGGACAAAAACGTTGCACGCGTGGTGTACCCCGGCAGTTAGTGCACCGCCCGTGACTGCGTAACGACCGATGTTTATCGTAAGATCGGCGTCTTTAGTCAAGACGAAGCCGACAGACATTTTGTAAAATGTATCTATGTACTTTATTTAAATACTCTCTCGTTACTCATACTTCCGTATCCTACCTAGCTGTAATTAACTTGTCAGATTTTTTAACATAGAATTTTACACTACACAATGTTGGTACAATTTTTCTACAACTTAATAAACCGACCGCAAAAAAATCCAAGTACCAAATCAAATTCATACTTGAAGCGCACTCATGTTCGCCCGTGTCATATTAATTTGTCTTCCACACTGATTGACAGTACCACACAGTTTAACCATTTGACACGAGCGGGGGCCTTACGAGGCCATGTTGTATGCGCACCTCATCAAACATAAATAAATACATGCGTACTTAATATGTACATTACAGCTTATGTGCCATTAAGATTCCTATCTTCCTTCACGCTGCCGCTGCTGCATTTACCATACTTTGAATCTTTGTACAATAGACGATAATATGTGTACTTAAATGATTATTTAAATTGAAGCTGTTGACTATATTTTGCATGGAAATTACGGCAGAACCCTGAGACTTCGAAGAATCGCTAGTAAGGCATAATTTTCTGTGAATCATAAAATCTAATAATAATAATGTACTTTATATTACCCTTGGGGTTAACAACGTATTATGAGATGCTAACTTAAATACATTAACTTCCCTGGGTGGACAAAGTTGATAGATTTGTAGTTGGTAATGATACCCAGCGCCCTCTTAGATATTAAATCACAGCTTTTATGACAAACTGACGTAAATGTAAAACACATTTTGCCTGAGGCGATCTTTCTTTGAATCGAACACAAAGTTTCGATTTTTATTTGCTTCCCGAGAAAATGATTCGTATAACATTTTAATATGCTTTTGATCTTTACAGAAAATAAATTATATTATAAATGTATACATAAGAACCCATTTAGCTGGTTGAATAATCTCAGATATTTAGTTAAGTGATTCGGTTGAAAGACGCTTTGAAGTTTCAGTAGGCTGATAACGTTTTTTAATACCTCTTCAGGAGGGTAGTCAAAACAAACCGTTTGAGTCCCATTGAGAAGCCACTTGAGTTTATTGCCTCCTTTTATTGATGTTTTTATATTTACTGTTTTTTTTTGTCCTTGAAGATGTTTGTGTCTAACCACTGTGCGACCGTCAAGTAGTCGATTTGAAGTGTTTTGGGTGCACGTGACAGATAATTAGGTATATTTTTTTTTTGTGCAAATTTAAGTTGATTTTAATCATAATAAACTACGATTTTTTACAAGCGGTATAATTTATAGGTAACCACAGGACTCTTTCATTGCGCGGCTAGGTCAATCGCTTAATTCAGAAAGCAGTACCTCCTCCCAGGAGGAAGTAGGAACTGCTTTCTGAATCAAGGACACAGCACGCACAGTCAGGAGGTTCCTATCTCCGTAGCCCTGAGCACCGGCAACCAGGACCTTGTTCCTCATGCCGATGGGCTTCTATTTCATATATGTATATATTTTTTTATATGTAAACAAATGTAAAATAAAATGTACAAAATATATATGAATGACAATTTAAATAGGTGTAATGCTATGAAAAATAAAGGAAAGTTTAAAGCACAGATATATTTTTGCTTGCAGTGTTTATCTTGCCGTCCCACCGAAGCATGAAGGTGTTAGTTTAAGACCAAAGTGGTTATTCCTACTTTAGCTTGACATTATTAATACTTGGCCATTAGAATCTACAACTTCAGTCTAGACATGATTCAGAAAACATGGTAAACGGATCATAATAAATCTTGTCACTTGTGTTAGGACTGGAATCATCAGCGAATAAACTTAAACGTATTATTAAAACGTTTATTAGCATTAGTTAATTAAAATAATAATCACAATAAAAAAAAATAAAAAACATTTAAAAAAAAACATTACAAATTACACAGTAATTCATCAGTAAATTATCTAATTGTAAAATAACATAAAAAAAAATCTTTAACATCAAGATAACTTTACCAGTATACTTTGGCCGAGATACATGTACATAAGTAGATATTATAGTAAAAAATAAATAAAATTAGAAACTAAGGTGGCTAATAATGATTTACAAATCATATTTACTTCATTGTTTCTTGGATTCTGTAATTATTGCTAATTGGTTATTGTCTTTATTTGTTAATCATCATCAGTCAACATTGTTTGTAGGATTTATTGTGCTTTGTACTTTGTTTAGACGTTATATAGATATTGTTGCATTAAATCAAGAAATATTATCTATATTATGTGAGACAGATTAAGGACGAATTTCACCCAAATCTAAAATTATAATTGTAAATATTTCATGACAAAGATGAAAATGACAGCTGCAACACTTGAACGCAGTTCAATGTGTTCAGTTCCATTGATGAAATTGGCCGTTAGAAACAGTTACATTTTCTTACTTTCAAAACACAGGAGATGCGCTTTCACGACATCAGAAAACACATTTTTAACGCCATTATAACATTTCAAAGTACCACAATATCGTAACGCCGCAAACGTTCGCATTAGGTTCACTGGATACAATCTGAGGAGACATTTGTCTTTCCCACAGCTCACAGTGGGCGCGACGCGGTCTCAGTCGGACATAAATCGAGTTTAACAACAATTTGTAAGAGTTACGCGACACCGCTTTGTTCCCCGGCTTTCTTGTCGCGGCACACTGTGTCTGTGACTTACGTTCCGGAAAAATGATCGCAATCACCCTAAAGTAATCTGTTTCGTAAGAATTTGTACTATTGGGTTTTCTATTTATTTATAGCTGTACCTAGGTACCTAATCTGGTTGCGTTAAAATTGATTAGTTTTTTTTTGCAGTACGGTCTTGCTTGAACTAAAGAGCCCTACGCAATGGGCTGTTAGCCACAAACCAATTTTTTTTGCTCAATTCATTTGCAAGACTTTCATCAACCATCAATACAGTTTTTAATTAAAGTAAAGCCATGATATTAAACATTAAAATCACATTTTAATAACCGAAATTCAATTACGAATCGACAGACGGACACTCAAAGGCGCGAATCCGATTTGAAAAGAGAATGAAACGAAAGAGGTTACCGAAAACCGGTAGCGTATTGCATATAAATCACAGCGAAGCAATAATGTGGTGCCCCCCGGGAACTTCGCCCTCGGAGAGAAATGCGTTCGACGAAAACACTTCCTTTTGTCACATAATTGCCTAAATTGTTATTAGACGGAATAAAGACATATTGCTGTGGGACTCGGGAGAACACGATATTTATAGACTGTACGAGATGATCTTTTAATAGTGTGATACGGATGAATCGTTGTGTGCTGGTAATAATTTTTGGGGCGTTGCAAGGGAGATCTAGTTTGATAAATGATGTGATTTGGAGCTATTAAGACGGTTATTTGTCAGTTTCTTTTTGTGTTTTTGTAGATCTAGTGTTCTGTGACGATATTTAAGACAATGATGAAGAGGACACTAAAAATGTTGCAATTAACTAGTTTTGAATAGTTTGACTTTATATTCAGCCTTTGATATTTCAAAGATGATATATTTTCATGTTTGTGGAAGTAATAAAGTCAATGAAACTATCTTAATAACATTATCATTTATCTTCTTGATGAGCCAAAACATCAATCGTTTAAAACAACATTCAGTAAGTTTCCTGCCAAGAGCGCAGCAATCTAATTCATAACGACTCGAACGTTGACAATGAAATCTCCTCCTAATAGTTTTACGAGTTTCAAATGAAGTGACACTTTAAAAATGTATTACAAACATTTCGGCGGCCAATAACAATAATAAAACAGAGTATTTGTGTGCGGTCCAAACAAATCACTGCCATGTGTTCGACACTAAAACCTATAACAAAACACCCCACTGACAGATATATTAGCGGCATTGCATTCACACAAAAACCACGGAAGAGATACACTTACAAAACTCTCTGCGACACAACTTTCAACTTTAAGCCCCTGAGATAAAAATACAAGTGATTTTTGACAACCGCAAACCACATACATCTTAATTCACAACTGTAAATCCAACAGAGGGTAGGCAGAATCTGGATGTTTCATCAGTTAAAACTCGAATTCTCCACTTTAATACGACTGTTTGACATATTTATGGAAATTCCATGCGTTTCCGTAAAAATCGGGCCATTTACACAAAAAATGTTAAAAATAGCAAAAAAAGGACCCACGTTTAGAAATCTTGTGTGGCATAACTTTTATGTGATGAATGAATGGTTTTCAAGTGGTTAATTTGAGGTCATCATTTGCAATGACAGTTGTTTGACATTTTAGCAAATGTGATTGTCTGATTGCAAAAACATTTAACCGAATAAAAACAATGCTTTACACATTTCGCAGCCAGGCATAAAAACACCAAAAACCATATTTTCCGGAAGTTCGTCAACCTTTAAAAAAAATACAAATTAAAGATTTTTCGTCTTAACAACTTTGTCCCTCTGTAATGACATTTGTCGCAGTGTGCGTCTCTAATTGTGACACATTGCGACGTGTGTCTCTGTATCGCCACATTAAACATGAAGTCTCTTTTGAGGACGTAATGGGGATTTATGTAGATAGCTTTTACTAATTATTGTTGAGACACGAATTACTAATTGAGAACGTAGTTAGCTATTAATTAGAAGCTTAGATGTGTTTGTTCCTATCCTGAAATTGAATCAAACTCAGTATTTTTGCTATCATACCAACTCGCAAGTCAACAATGTCAATTTTTTTTGCAAAATAAATAGGTTAAGTATGAAAAAGTCCCTTTTAGACCTTGCAATACCCAGTGTTAACTTGAAAAGTTTCATGATTAGGTAAATTATCGGAGACCAACGTCAATCTATACTAATATTATAAAGCAGAAGAGTTTGTTTGTTGGTTTGGTTGAACGCGCTAAACTCAGGAACTATCGGCTCGAATTGAAAAATTATTTTTGCGTTGGATAGTCCATTTATCGAGGAAGGCTATAGGCTATATAACATCACGCTATGACCAATAGGAGCGGAGCAGCAATAAGAAATGTTGCAAGCGGGAAATTCATGCGAACGAAGTCGCGGGCAGAAGCTAGTGAATGATAAAATTTATAGTTCCAAGCTGTGATCCTATGTAAAACACAGCGTCTTCTACAAGGCCCACATAAATTGTACCCACCTGATTCCTAAATTTCAATTCACCCAAATTCCGCCACAAATAATCCCGCAAATAACGCCACTGTGGATAAAACAAATGGCGCCTATTCGCCACAACCGTTGTTCGGGCAACAGGAACGATTGTAGTTCAACAATTTAAACGTCGACGCCGAATTAGATTTATTTCGTCCCGGGATTTATGGCCAGTCCCGGTGGGATGGCACAACACTATGGATGCGGATATAAGTCAGTTTTCCACAGAATCTGTTAGTTATTGTGACTGGAAGTCGTGTTTGTCAAGTCAATAGTCTATTTTTGGTTTTGTCGTGGTTTATGTTATTTGTCATTTACTTAGAACCCCTGTGATGGTTCTTTAAATTAACTTACAGTCAAATAGCTTCGCTTATTATTTCCTGTAACAAGGAATTAAATCCATCACAAAAATAATTTGAAAAAAAAAATGAAAAAAATACAGTGTGATTAAAAACTACTTCGCCTGAAACTCATTTGAAACGTCAAAACGTGATCAAACTATCCTTCAACTAACACTATCTACTGACCATTAAACTCAATACATTATCCCAGTCTTCAAAACAAGCATTTAAACCGACAGGAGAACTACAAGCAACACACGCAACCCTCGCAAGGAATCATTTGTCAAGCGAGCAATTCCAGTCCAGTAACAGGGCTGTTCCAATCGGGTCGCAATCGATTTGTGTCAGCAAGTATTGACAAATTGATAATCGATTGTCTCTTAGCAACGTGCTGAGGATCAATGTGGGTGAGTGTGTTTTGTTTCGTAAAGGCAAGCCTTTTGTCTCAGGGCCTATTTCGCGATGTCTGGATGGCCAGTACTTACCGAATAAATTCAAAAATGGAATAGAATTGGTATGAAATTGTCTGCCAAGTCAATCAGGGCCTACGTTCTTTCTTTAAATTGGTTGATTGCCAGTTTGGTATAGAGATCTTGGACAAAGTGAAATGATGATCAAAAGAACAACAATCAAATGCATTGACGAAACGAGCTATCGAAAAGTCAGTGTCAATACGAAATCAACTCACATTACGTTGCGTTAATACGATATAAAATCCTGTTTGCGCCCGAGAAAATGTTAGAGCGATGATTACTTAAAAGATAAACATTACGTCTACCATTAACTATTTTAAAAGAGAGAGAAATGCTCTACATTAAAATAAACTTTTAAAAAGATAGCTCCATTTATTTGATCGTCCGCGGCCACATGATTACATGTAAGTCACGTGCCGTCAGCGCCGGGATCCCTTTAGCAAACAAATAGTGCGAGATTATCCCGGGATTGGGGTGACAATTTGAGCGGATAACACGGGATCGACTTGAGAGCCACGACCCACGTCGGTAATTTGTTACAATTACTGAAGAGAAGAGAATTGTTGTAAATTGCGTTTGTCTTAACGCTGTTTTTTCAAGATTAACCGTCGGTTTCTTTACATTTGATTTGTTGTTATTGACTTTCTATTTTGTATTTGTGAAGAGGGAGATTTATTTTACAATCTCATACATTGTAAACGTCTGAAAGTAAAAATGTTCCATAAAAATAAATTGCCAGACCCTTTACTAAACGAAATGTAGCTCCCACAATTTTAATTAAATATGAAAATAGCTTTTCCCAGCTTGTCGGGCAAAATTACCTCCCAAGGTAACGATCAAGTCAGCTCCGAGCTCTGTCCTTCATTACTCCGGTCTATTTGCTGTAACTAAAACTAAAGCAATCAACAGTAAACTTCGGGCTCGCCTATTTGAACATATCAAGCGCATAGTGGATCGACCGGCGGGTTAAAGCGGACAAAATTCACTCGACAAAGTGAAATTTCGTTAGCGCACGTTAAGGGCAATAGAGGGGGTTGCGAGGGGGTGGGTTGTCACTAGAGGGGCGTTTTCCATTTCACGCTCCGTTCGCCGCTGATGACACCGCATTCCGGTGAGCAAATGGCTCGACAAATGAAGAGAGGGCGCAGTCGCGGACACGCCCTGCCACGTCATAACTGTCACTTGGGCTAAAGGGCGACTTTGCTCCCGTTTCCACTGAAAGCCTTTGTACTGACAAATTGATTCGATTTAGACCCGTTGCCCTTGTCTTATAGACGTCGGGCACCCCTTTAATTAACGCCGATACAGTTAAGTGTGTGTGTTGACTTGTAGGGTCCGTACAAATTACGGGATGTTTGCCATCGTAACCAAACGTAGTCATGAACAATGGAAAGGCAAGTTAAGGAGCGTTGTCATTGTTGTAAAACAAAATGACGTAGAATTATTTCTCCAAGCCAATTATTTTTTTCGCTCTTAATTGTTGGCTATAAGCTGTTTTTGTAACGTAAAAAACGGGCTATCTAATCGTGGGTAATTATTTAAAAGAAAGAAAATTAATTTTATTTACAAGTCGTGCAGTTAGAGGTATTAATGTGGTCGTTATTTCAGTTTTAAGTGTCGTTTATTATATTAATTTGTTAAATCGACAAGCGCTAATAGTTACACGCGAAGAAATACAGGTGAAAGAAATGATAAGTTTGAAAGTAATTAATTTTCTATTAGTTTTATAAAGATAGTTATAAAAGTTCCATCAAACTGACGTAGTTGATGCATCGTTATAACAAGAATGTCTAATAAAACATCCATTAGCGATCAGTATTTGTGACAATTGTTCCGTAACTGAGTATCGTCGTGTTTTCTTGTGTTCCACGATTGTTAAGCGTCGCTCGTGACAACTGTCGCACCTTGCAACCGGTTGTGATAAAAACTTGACTTTTTGTCCACCTGACTGCGATGTGTAACACTGTGCGCGTGCTTCTGTTTGAGAAAACAGAGGTACTAATGTATGGAGTACGTACTTGGTTTATTGCGGGAATCCATTAAGAGATCGTTAAGTTCGTCTATGTATTTGCTTACCTTACTTAGTTACATTGAAATGGAAACTTTCACGATGGAAGCTCATGGGCTGAAATTACTTCCACTTAAACTTTTAACATAAAAGTTTAACACGCATCTTTGATGAATGCATACCATTATTTGTAATCCCATCTTTATGTAAACGTGTACGGGTGTGCTGTTACTTCTATAAGTACCTAAAAATAAACTTTTAATGTGCAAAATCATTTTTTTAAACGTTCTGAGTAGAGGTAGACATAATAAAAATAGTTAAATACCTATGCTAAATTGATTTATCTTTTACAAAAAATTACAATAGAATGTCAAATGTCAATCAGTTGCTATTTCTGATCAAGTCATGGTCATCATGACCTGTAGAGACACACAGCGACACAGCAAACAATACATTTCCAGTATAATATGGCCTCGTATTGTACAGATTTACCGTACAATGAAAAGTCTACATTAACTGGTTAATATAGCTTTACGTGGTCGTCGCGCGTACTCATGTAATAATAATTTTATTTTATTCTTCAATTCAAACAAACCTTAAAAAAGCGGCCAAGTGCGAGTCGGACTCGCCCATGAAGGGTTCCGTAGCAGATTGAGTGAGAGGTAAATTGCTGTTTACGATTTTCAACGTATTAAAAAAAAAACTTCTCACTAGATCTCGTTCAAACCAATTTTCGGTGGGAATTTACATGGTAATGTCCATCATATATATTTTTTAGTTATATCATTCTCGTATTTTAGAAGTTACAGGGGGGACACACTTTTTTCCACTTTAGAAGGGTCTCTCGCTCGAACTATTCAGTTTAGTAAAAAATGATTTTAGCTACCTCTATATCATTTTTGAAGACCCATCCATAGATACCCCATACGTATGGGTTTGATGAAAAAAAAAATAGTTTCAGTTCTAAGTATGGGGGACCCCCAAATTTTATTGTTGGTTTTCTATGTTTGTGTGAAAATATTAATGCAGTTCCCAGAATACATCTACTTACCAAATTTCAGTAGCATAGTTCTTATAGTTTGGGAAAAAAGTGGCTGTAACATACGGACGGACAGACAGACAGACAGACAGACTGACAGACAGACAGACAGACAGACATGACGAATCTATAAGGGTTCCGTTTTTTTCCATTTGGCTACGGAACCCTAAAAATGCTCATATTTCTTGAATTGTAAATAAATATTAAGTCATTCGAAATGTGAAGTTGCAATAGATATTGTTTTATGTTGTTAGGCAATTTTCTTTTAATTTCCATAAGAAAATGAGAGAAACTCGTAAACAGCAAGACTTGTACTAAGTAATTTGTAAGAGGGACGTAAGTTATTGACTACAAGTATTTTGTATTAACTATGCAAATACATAGTTGCGGGTCATAACTATGAAGAATTGTAATTTTGTAGACCGTCTCAAATGAAAACAATAGCTACTATACTGACTTAAAAAACATCATGTCATCAATGTCTTGCACTTAAAATTATTTAGCATTTCGGCTATTTTTACGTGGACCTTCCATACTAGATCTTGACTAGATCTACAATATTTTCGTTCACGAATCACATTAGAATTTGAATTTTGGAATGTCATTGACAGTTCAGAACACAAAACCACAGATTAACAAAACCTCCTTTATTATCCCCTGTATAACCAGCCTGCTACACTGAAGGAAACTTATCAGTGCAGGCGGGAAACCACAGACTAACTAAAATAAATGTATTACATAATTATAAAGTTTGACATTTCGATGCAAATTTTCTTAATCAGCATCGCACCATTTTGAACTACTCACTTTAAGTGGGCATATTATTGTATCTTTTTTGGTTTTTTGTACCTCTGATTTTGCAGTACTTACACTGACTTTTATTCTTATTGGTATAAAGTTCACATTAGACGTAAAATCAGAGAGAGGACAGTAGTATCTAAGGTGTAACTAATACATAGCCCATCGTCAATCAACAAATAAGTTTTTCTGTTCGTGGAACAGGTGGACAATTGCTACCGTTCCGCCTACTTGACGGTGTTATGTAAAACGACATTCCTTTGGTCGTCGTCTTGTATTTTATTATATGCGTCATTGACAAGAGTGTTCGATCTGGTACTCTGCGGGGAGTACCTGGGCATAGAGTAAGGAGGCTGTTGCTAGAGGAGGCATAGACTAAACTTTCCTGTCGAACCAAGCACGTCTAAATGCGTCTTAGTTTTCTCGTACTGTGACACAAATGGCGACCAGTGAGAAATAGATAGTACCCTTAACGCATTTAAGGTATCATGAATATTGCATGTGCGACAGATGAGCATGTCCTGAAGTCGATACCCAGTTCAGTAAAATGTTTCATGACGTATGCTACCAAGATTTTCTTCAGTAGTAGACTCTGAAGTCTGTCTTTATGCCTGGTTGATGTCAATAAGCTCGCCTCCTATTACATAGGACTCAAACAGCCGACGAAATGTGGGTGTACTGTAAGAATGTGTGGATTACAGGCGTGGTAGTAATAAATAAATATTAAATATCGCTGGACATTACACAGAGCCATCTAGTGCGCACAATAAGCAACGAGGCTTGTGTCGTGGACACCAGGCAGTTGAAATACCACATAGATACTTTTTGTTTGTAAATACATACTTATTACATATCCATAACTCTGAAACAAATGCCCATGCTCATCATACAAACATTTGCTCCTATTACCGGAATTCGAACTATATGAAGGTTTTTTTTTTCTTTTTTGGGATGGGAAATGATCAAATGACTTCTTCCACTCTGGGCGGAGCGGGAGGGAGTGTCAGACTTTATGCCAGCTCTAAACGTCGACAATTCCATGCTCTGTATTTCCCTGTGACTGTACAGGTGCAGGCCGTGGAACGCGGCGATATCATCTGTCATTCGATGTGATTAGTGACGCTCGTGTTTTATACCCCGTGCTCCGGATTCCGTAGTTTATTTATGTACAGAGTGGCATATAAATTAGTTCGGGGAACTAGGTTTGTACAATGATCAATACAGTTCTTTTGCTTTAAGTGTGACAAGCAAAATGCATCAGTAGATGACCATTTTTTCGTTTGAGTTCTTTTTAATTTAATTCTATTCAAAATTAGAAGATATCAGATAAGGACGAATTTTACGAAGGAAACTGAACATGCATTCAAACCGCGTTTGAAAACTGTCAGTGTCATAATTGTTGAGGAATATTCATTCTGTTCTGACGCTCTTGAATTGATGAATATTGATAAACATGACGGTAAATGAAGATACACGTAAAATATACCTGTAATACAGGCTTCATTGAAAACCTATTTTTGTGGAAACCAATATTGAGTAGAGAGAATGAATCAAAAAAAAAAAAACATTTATTTCTGAAACATAAACATTAAACAATAATTTTCACGATAAGACGACCTACACTGTAGTTATTTTTCAGTACAGGATGTGATTTGAGACGAAGCCACGGGGTGGGCAATTTCTTATTTGGTTTTTCCTATTTAAGGAATTTCTCAATTGCAGCTCAGTATTTTTCCCCGGTTGATAACTTGCCCCCTATTACCTCCGGGACTTAAATAAAACTGGCGAAAGGTGGGAGTACCATTAGTTACACTTATCACTTATGCCTAGCTAATGATGTTTGTCCAACAAAACTTAAAAGTTCTTTAAACCCTTTAATTTCCACAAACACTCAACAAAACAACGATGAACTCTATTCAGAACAACATAAAACAACGCCTGTAAACTGTTTACAGTAATTACATTTCAGTTTCAGTCGTGAACTGAAAAATGTCCTCGCAGTGACGTTTGTTATTACCGAAGCATAAACGAGTGACGGCGTCGTAAGTGGCGATAATAACGCTTCGTCTGGTTGATATATGGAGGTGGAATGGCTGATGGAAAATAAAGTATAGTCTGCATGTAGGTTGGTTGAAGAAAAGTTTGTATGTTTTACGTAATACTGGCTGGGGCTCTCGCCAGAAACAAACTTTTCATTAAAAAAAATAAACAACTCTTTGTTTCGTCTGTTTTTTTTTTCTGAGAAGCGGCTAGTTCTTTTTTTTAAATTTTCGAAACTTAAATTGTGTGCATAATATCCTGTGTCTTTAAATCTCTTTTTTTTAGTTTTTTGGTTGATAGAAGCGTTTCGTCTGTTTGATATGTGGAGGTGATGGAGAAAAATGTTAGGTCTTAATAAACCTGGCAAACTTATGAGTATTTTCGAAGGGGACCCTTCGTCAATGGGACCTTCTAAATCCAAACTTACAAACTTCACCTCTTTTTAATTAGAGTTGCTGGGGATCATGGTGATGTGTTTTCTTTTAATCCAATCCCGTAACATGGAAATAAATTCAGATGGGTATAAAAATGGTGATTGATGTTTGTCTTGGTTATCCGTATAAAAAGAAAAACCTTTATTTTGAAACTTTAGCCACAAAAGTAGCTTAGAGACCAATTACTCGTTACACTAAAAATAATTAACGAATTTATGGAAAAATGATGTGAAACATAAGAGCCCTAAACCACTGTGTATACTTAAAACTATGTCTATTGTCGCTATGTGATGACCACGAGCGCTTTGCAAGTGTCACGAAGAAGAAGAAAATACTTACTTATAAAATTATAGAAAAATTAGGTACGGTCGAACAAGCTATTTGGTTTACAGTTTAACCCACAAATTGCATTGTAAACTGTAAACCAAATAGCTTGGTCGACCGTACATAAAACAACACGGAGCGGAGTTAAGACACACTTTCTATTCATGGTGTTCCTTGGATTTTAAGGAGATCTTATTGCCATCAAACCTAATTATTATTATTATAATTAACCCAGACTTCTTTGTCCTTTGATCAGCAGTTGCATTTGCGACCACAAGACCATCGAGGTGGTTTCATTGAACAGAACATTTTCGACGGTAAATGAACAATTACAAGTTAATACAGTAGTGTTAGTAATTGACTCTGTAACAATAAACTACGTAAATGATAAATGATATTTATTCAGCAAACTCAGGTTTTCTCAAACACATCTACACGTATTTTTTTTAAACTAGATGGCGCCGGTGTTTCGTACCTGACCACTCTGAGAAGAAACAGCCGAAACAAACTCAAAGGTCAGACAATCTTGCTTAATTCACACGAGGACTATGCAGATTTTTGTCTAATGTAGTCTTTTGAAGATAGAACCACACAGATTTGAGTAGAGCTGTCCAGTCAGTGCAAGCATTTGTCAGGAACCGTGTAGCGCGTTTATTGTAAAAACGTATACATGCTACATCATTTAGCCGTATTCGGTTTCCACAACAGTTTGACACTATGTATATCACTTAGTACCTCCTGGCCAGAGTCCTAGTGTATTATTTTGATTAAACTTAATTCATAATTTCACGCTAATGTTTTAAACGTTTACCTAGTAAGCTAACTCAGGAATAACCCCATATTATGTCGAGATTAGTCATCAAAATTTGACGTCACATATGATTTAAAAGTTGTCGTTTATAGTTATGTACAGATGTGTATTTAAATACAGATTGACACTAATTAAACGGGTCCGTTTTATGCCCGGCTAGTGTGCCAGAGATCGGAGATTCTTAGGGCTGATAAATTTGGTTGACATGAGTCTTAGTAAGTACATGGTTATCATTAGTAACTAAGAAATCTATGTAACTATAGATTGGCGTTTCTTAAACAGTAGGTGGTGTTAATTTTGGGGTTGATTCACAAACCATGCTTAAAGTGAAAAAGAGTTCGTTAACCTCTACTTCACTTTAAGCATGATATCTGTAGTCTAGTCTGCTTCACCATTAATTTTTGATGTTTAAATGTCTCTTAACTTTAAGCATCGCATACCTAATTTCTGGCTACTTGTTTGCTCTTGGAGTTAGAAGTTTTGGAATTGCAGTTGTTTCACTGACAACAGACTTTTAAAACGACTATTAACATAATATAAAAAAGTGAAGACTATGTTTTGTTTTAATTAGACAATACGAAAACAAAAGACATCTACATAATTTCATAAGCTTCAGGAAATGTAAAAAGACAATTTGTGTTTTATGATGAGAAATGTCTGTAACGACAAAGATAATGCAAGAAGGAGCCACCCCTAACATCCGCAGACCATTTGCCGCGATCATTTCACTAAGATAGCAAGATTTAGCTCCAAGATACACTTCTGAACAATCTGTTAACGTGGTATATTTTCAGATACACCATTTTGAATACGAGAATAAATTACTTGTTCCAAACGATTAATGGCTGCGTGGGTTGGAAAGTAATTGGACATTGAACTGACAAACTAAATACGATGTTATGATTGTCATCTCTTTAATTCTACTAATTTCTTTATTGATAGCTTGTCTTCTCACTCGGGTCGATCTACAGGATAAGCCACTATTGCCTAGGTTTTACTGTGGATGGGTAACATCCCATTACATACCAAGTTTCCTCCGTGCCTCGGAGAGCACGTTAAGCTGTTGGTCTCGGCTATAATTCGATCTTTGGCAGTCGTTACAGATAGTCAATGACAGTGGATAAAAGTCTGACACTGAGTCTTACCAAGGATATCGTAATAACCAGTACTAACTATGTTGTGGAGGTAAGACTGGAAGCCGACCCCAACATAGCCATAGTATCTTAGGAACTACTGGTTCAAATTGAAAAAATCTTTTTGTGTTGGATAGTCCATTTATCGAGGAAGGATATAGGCTATAAAACATCACGCTACGACCATTAGGAGCGGAGCAGGAATGAAAAATGTTGCAAAAACGGGGATATTTTTTCCTTTCGTTTTTCTCTCTTATGTGACGCAGACGAAGTTGCCTGGGTCAGCTAGTTATTCATAAAGAAGTAATTTTTATCTGAATTTACAGACAAAATTACACTGTTACAGTTGGGAACAGGTTAGGCAGATGATAATGTCATTTCTAAATAGGTAAAGGTAGCTAGGTCAGATTGGATGCGGATGGTGGAGCATGAGGTAATGCGATGCAGCTTTCTAGAGTCCCATGTCAAGGAGCGGGCTGTTGACTGCAATAGGATGAGATCTTTTTTTTTTGTAATGGCCAATGGAAAATATCGTTTTCAGTACTAGCTGTCTACAGTGATTAAAAACGTCTTGAGGAAACCGGTGTGTCCTTGAGGCAAAGAAACCCAAGATATGTGATATCAATCAACAGCATTTAGTTACAGGCTTACTATATACAGATACTCCTCTATGGTCGCATCAATTTCTTTCCGAGTTTATCTGCAGATAGGCACAAATGACATAGGATAGTACCTACGATTGTAAAGACTTTCAGGGTGGTCCTTTACAAGTACCGACAAAGCTCTAACCATAAAATTAATAAAATAACATACAATTACCCTATTTATTTAATAAAAAAGGATAATCCCTTAATTACACCAAAATAACTCATGATTGCCGTATACAAAAAAAAACTATTATTTTTATGGCAAGCTCAATAAACTCGGCGAGGATGATTGTTGGCTGTATAAATAGTCCCCTTTGCCATGTGGGTGTGACAAATATTATCTTTTACTGTACATTGAGTTACACAAGTGTGTGTTTATTCACACTTTGAAAGCAAATCTGATGAAAACTGATTTTTATTGCCGGTCATCGACATTTTATGGAGTTTGATGAAAATAAATGAGACACTGTTTGGAGATACTAATTGATTTCGACAAGTGGAGAAGACAACTCAATAACAGCTGAAAAATGTTGTTTTTACCTAGTTTTATTTTCTGTAGTTTAAAAACAGCTTCTATTTTCTTGTCATTCAAAACGATAGTTAAGGTAAAAATATCTTACTTCCTCTAATATTATACGTAAAACCAAGTTCCACAACGTATCCAGTTGAAATAAAAATTGGGACCCTATAACCTAGATAGGATACTTTTATCCTGGATGGGATAGTTCCCGAAATTCACGTGGGTGGCCTTAAACAGGTTTTAAATAAATCTTGCAGTGCCAGAGTGCCGATATCAAAAACCTCCATAGAATTACAAATACATACCAACTTGTAATATTCTAGTATTTAAAAATGTACCTACTTAGGTAAGAATTAACGTCGTCTTTCTATGATCCTACCTAATTACCCATTGGTTAAATATCCGACCATACCCCGAAGACCATATTCTAAAACTATTAAAGAGTAGAAAATGTTTAACAGGGTCAATAAATTTCCCATTCACGGAGTTTCCGCAATAGATTCCCTGGATCATAAAGCTGTGGACACACCGGCGCAGTCCTGCCGCTCGAACGCGCGGGGACAATCGCGACCGCGGCACACAATACAGGGTTATTTTGTCATTTTCCAAACCACTACTCTACAGGGTTTTATACGCAGTTTTGTCCGTAAGACTGGGTTGTGATTGGTCCTTTGTTGGGGGTAATAGTTTTATGTTTGTTTTTATTAGTTTTTTGTGCGGTGTTTTTTTTTTCTTTTGGTTGATAAATTGAATTAAATGTTTGCAGTAGCTGAAAAGAATAAATTCAATTGAATTACTGTCACTAATTTTAAAACAGAAACTTTAACTCTGGGGTTGCTATTTAATACAACTCTTTTTTTCTTTATAAAAAATAAGCCTCTTTCACATCCTTCCTGCAATTAACATGTCCATCAAAGTCCCTACCAATCCGACATTGGACACAAACATTGGCCCAACCTTGGCCATGCGTCCACATGCATGACAGATTAAGATCTGTCAGCATAACATTGTGTTTGTGCCCACACGCAACAGATGTAATAACTGATAACCCAATGCTGAGCATATACCGCTTGATAATTGAATGAGCATGTTTTAGATTCATTTCGTTTTATCTGTTTAGAAATAATTGTAGAAAACATGAAACGATTGAACAATACATAAATGTGGTGCACTTTGAAATGCTATCATGACTTCTGCCATGATAACGCCTACCTATTTGATTGCCTGCAAATGGTAGGACAGGACGATGTACCTATTGTTCAAGTGATGCATGCTATTAAATTGTTACCTAGCTTTTGAGTGCAGCCGTAACAATATTTTTTATGCTTGCATTTTGCTGCACGACAATAAAATTTATTTGATAACTAGAAAATATTAGTAGTAAGTAAAAAAAAAGGGAAGCGCTTTTTTAACCTCACTTTTAAAGCAGAGTTTATAAACATTAATTACACAAAAAAATATGTCATTTAAATGAACCAGAAAGCGGCAAAAAATCACATTACAACCGGTCCCCGAAGCCAAACTTAACAAAATGCGCAATCGTGTTGAAGCGTACCGAATCACCCTTCCCTTGCTATAACATTAGCACAGATTAGGGGCTTCCACCAATGTTGTCTTTAGCTAAATGAGTTCTTGCTTAACACCCTACACATTGCGCAGTACCCTTTACATCTTTGCATGTTTGTTGAAGCATTAGCAGCATTGAAAAGCTTTGCAATCGTAAAGTGTGAATGATATTGCGAAATAATTTGGGGCTTTGTTCAGGAGTGCATAAAATTGAATTCTGTTCAATAAAAGTATTGACGCAAGTGTTAAGGTTGCTGTTAATTAAATTCTCGCACTGTTTATGTTAGTAGATTAAGTGTTTTTTCTTGTATGTTTTAACAATAGAAGCCACGTTGTAAACTTGTTTTAAATATAGCTGGGTATGATTCAATGTTTTTTTTTAATATGATGAGCAAAAAAATGAGAAACTAATCAGGAAAACCACTCCTTATTTAATACTAGTTTCCGCTAGCGATCTTACTACTGGAATCCAGGTTATAAACAATATGTTTGCAAAATTTCATTCAAATCCGTTCAGTAGTTTTTGCGTGAAAGTGTAACAAACATCCAAACACTCAATGAAAATCTGTGCATTTTTCTTTACGAATTTTTAGCGCTGGCTTTTTTTCCTACATCGTAAACTTATTCTCAACACAAACCAAATAAGAATTAGTTCCGTGCACAATCAAAGTCTGGGCTACAATTAGGGTAGTTCCGTGCCGTTTCGCCGTCGAGACGGTCGCGTGCCGAGCTATCGAGCGTCCGATCGCGCGTTAAACCGCGCGGTCGCACGGAATCGCGACAAATCACTGGAATTACGAACTAGCCCTCATTAGCAGCTATATTTTAGAAAGAAACAACGAAACGAGGACATGGCTGGTTGTCGTGTGTTCCTTACATCAGAATATATGTTGGTGGGTGGGTTATAAATAATGTGAAGTACTACGCATGAGAAATGGGTTGGCTAATTGAATTTATGAAAAATGTTCGTGTTGCTTTGGGATTGTGCTTTGAACTTTTATTTGCTGGTTTTTTGAAGACTACTTACCTAATAATGTGTGTGAATACGATTATTTGGGACTTTTTTAAATGTGTTAACTAATCATAATGTTGTCCATTACTCTTTTACTTGCATGTGTGACCCGCTACTTCATAACCAAAAGAGTGTTCCGTTTCAAAAATATCAATTTACATGAAGCTTTAAGGTCTTCAGAAGCTGCCGACCAACCGATGCGTACGCGCATTGGCTGATTAACGCGGCAGCGGCATGCGGTATAGCAGCAATAAACGGAACAACAACACATTGTGCACCTCCCACTGTACACAAAACGACTTTTTCAACGTCCTACTCAAATATTAGGCCGGACACACACCGCCCGAAAGAAAAAACAGATAACGAGTTGCACTGCTACCGGTCAAAGCAGCCGCCCGTGCCGCCGACCAAGTAGGGGCGGGGCGCGTCACGCATAAAACAAACTGAGGCGACGCGTGCGACCGAGACAGAGACACACGACCTCCACGCGTAAAACGAGACAGAAACAGCCCGGTGCTACACACACCTAATTTAAAACTCGAAAATAAATTGATGGTGAGTTCAAAACAAACAGATATGGCTGACAAAAAAGGACGGCCGCATACGAAATCTTCATTAGCGAGCGAGCTAGAACAAGGGCGCCGGCGAACGTTCCTAATTTAAAAAGCATCGAAAGCAATCGCGACGGTGATTCGACATTAATACGGGTTTTACAAAATTCTCATTTCTTACTGATTCACCGGTGATGATTTTTCATAAAAGGGAAACAAAACAGTATGACGCTGCTGAATCGCGATCGTAATGAATGAGACGCGGTTATTAGCAAATTGAGGCCGTTAAAATGAAATTATCTCTCAGTAGCTTCGTTTCTAACGTAATTAATGGCCTAATAAATCTGTGGAAACCTAGTGGAGGAGTAAATGAGTTTGAGCCGTGGAGGTAAATCGATAAACTTTATTTTTATGATTTTACGGCAGGAAAACGAAGCTAGACTAGCTACACATTTTGTAAAGATCTGCTTCAAGATAATTATTCAGTTGCTATTACGGGATACCTCCTCATACTGGTGTTAATCACAAAAAAAATACACACACACATTAAACACTGGCGTCTTAATCATAAAAAAGTTTGCTTGGTAGAACTTCATAACCTTTTTTGTATTGCACTTGAAACGTCAAAAAAAGTTGCAGATAACTTTTTCCCGCCCTTTTTTGCCGTGGATTGGCGCCAATATTTTGACAGACGCGCAACGAGCCAACACTAAACAGACGCCGATGTTGCCATCATGTTATGAAATATTACTAAGTGGTAGTTCTGATAAGCAGCCTTCTTGCCGGCCCGCATGTGCGTACTCCCTTGATCTTTATGTAATGGCCATTATTTGATTTATTAGGCCATTATTGTGTAACGCAAGTTGATTTATGTGATGTAAGTGAGAAGTGTATCTAAGTAAAGGTAAATATAAAAAATATGTACATGGATACTTAAAAAGTAATTACCTACGTCTTGGTACAAAGAGATGTAACTCATAGCTGATTTATCTGTTATAAATCTGTAGTAATACATCTATTACACAATATACTTAACGAGTGCCTATCAAATAAGAATTAAACATCGTTATAAACAATCATGAATAAGCATAATTCCAAAATGTTTTATTACTAAATAAGAGACGTATTATTACAAGGTAATTAATAAGCCTTCAAGTTAGTATTATTAAAAGCAAAATTTATCGTTTCAGACACTATAAAAAGTGCTGGCAAATATAACACTAGTTTCCTAAACCAACGCATAAATTAATGCGACCCGTTTACATATGGCCACCCACTGCATTTGCACGAAAAGTGCGGAAACAATATGTCAGAATGTCAAGACAATACATTTTATTGCACAAGTGTGTTGACTTTTGTTGAAAAACAAAAACCAAGGGTCAAGACCAACCGACCACACGTACGCGTTAAGCAGACATTTTGACTTTTGACCAACTATATTTATCAGTTTTTGTTGGTAAACAAAGTTGGGTAAAGTTTTTTTTGTAAAACTATTTAGTGATTCATGGTGATCCCGGAGTGAAAGAAATATGTTTGAACAAAAACTGCTGTTCAAAGGAAAGCATCATTTTACATATTTTTGTTTTGATTGGGATAACAGTTTCTTCTTCACAAACAAAACGCTTTACTGTAAGATGATAAGACTTCATTTGACTTCATAATGACAGTCACTGGCAGTTCAGTGGTTTCATTGGTTAAGTTCGCACAAAAAAAAACAGACACAAAATTTGTTTCTTTTCCCTTAAACATTCCGACAAATCAATTCTAAAACACGTATCACACAAGCCCACAAGAGAAACCGCGGCATAAAGCAAAGAGTACATCGATAATAAAGAGCTATTCGCCGCGTTTAATGACGGTACATCTTGTTCTACCGGCAAATTGGTAACCCGACCTCGTGACCCGTGTGTGGGGCCGAGATCTTAATGTGTAGTGTGCACACTGCCTTATAATGCGAGCCCTGTGTTTGATTTTTGAGCGAATGCAATTGTTTTTAAATAAAGAATGTATCAGTTGGTTGACGTTTTGCATAGGTAGTTGTTTTGACATTATATTTTTTTCTCTCTGCGTCGTGTCGATGATTATCTTAAGTAATTATTTGAGTTAAATAAGCTTCTACCAGAACTCAACTCTGCCACATCGACGGCATTGGGAGTGGCTTTGGACAGGTCCTTCAAAATACTCAATACGTTTATTGCATTCCACAATGCAAATACAGGTGGACTTGCACAAAGAGGAGGCCTGCAGAAAGTTGGCCAACGTTTGTGTTGTTTAACATAGTAGGTACTGTAATTTTTATCGAAAGAAGCTCTTCCAACGGTTTAAGAGAAAAGCAAAAAAGAATAAGAGCCAAACATATCCATTTCAAATAATTAAATTCATTCCATAAAATCAAAAATTAATAACATAGCAACCTCTTATTATTCCTCACATCTTATTAAAACAAAACACGAGCACATTAGGAGTCGGTGTGTGTTGCACACATCAGGTACAGGCTGTAAGAAAAGTCGGCATATCAATTAGAGTATATGTAATGAAGGAACAACTTCGAGTAATGAGATATAACTTGATACTCCATACTCCAGGAATACCAACCCTATGTGCTTGGCGTAATTTAAAGAAGTTAGCGGGTACCTTGTGGGGTAAGGAGGTTTTTTGTTGAGGCCCTAGGTATTCATTTACTCATAGGTAAGTATATTTTTTTCTAATAAACATATTCAAATATAATCGTTGATATTTTGTTCCACAAATGATGATAGTCAGTTTTTATTTAAATATGTACCTACAATCATTTACACAAAAAAAGTGTATCCCAATTTAGCACGGGAAATGCCCGTTGTTCTTTTCTGTTTAGAGAAACAGAAAAGGAAAATGGGAATTTTAGTCAATGGCCACTGGCCCATGTAAGCTCTATGTGAAATTGTGAACTATCAAGAAAACCGTACCTAATCATATATTTTATTTTAAAAGAATACCTTAATTCATTTAATAGTAAATTCAACGTCCTTGAATTAAACATTCTTACACCAAAAACAGTTGAAACTTAAACCCAATGTAACAGATCCTTTAACCGCCAGACCCTTATAAACGAAGCATGTTTATTATTTTGTATCTCAAGCACATGTAATTTATGCAAAACTAGGTAACCTTTACAAACGGGGAACATCGTTAACTCGCATCTTTGCTAACGATTATTATAGGTACTATTGGCAGTAATTGGGTTTGTTACTGCGTCCATACAACAGGGTTACCAACGTTAAATTAAAAGTTGGATTATGAAAACCTTTTGTTTGATAGATCGTCTAAAAAAATATAATTGTTAATTTATTTCCTGATTTATAGTACTTTTTGTGCGAAGAAAAAATAAACATGACGGAAAAACACATTGTAGTTTTTGAACAAAACGTGAAACAAAATAATGAGAATTAATTAAAACAAGTAGCTGTCATTACCTTCATACTTAACAAGTTGCAATAAAAACAACAATAATAAACACCGTAAAAATAAACTTTAAAACGTTTTACATTGTTTTTTGTTGAAAAAGGCAAATAAAAAAAAGTAGTTCACGACAGCCCTTATTATCAAGCGTGCGTGTCAGAAGTCAGCCATCTTTACGATCAAATTATGTGACGTAAGCACGCGAAGGTAGAGAACTATACTTACTTTTTGGTACTGTTGGCTCACGTAATCCATACATTGCTCTTTTAAAATAAAAGACGCTCGTCAACGGTTTTATTAAGGCAACAATGTATTTTGAAGCAGGACCAACATTGGCCATTATTCTTGGGTCATAACTCATAATTTATTGATCTGCATTTTAACTAGCTTACCACTTCTAGTAATTAAATTTTATTTTTAATTTTCCATAAAAGGGCTTGTAGAACATCGGTGTACCAATGTAATATAACTAAATTATGCAAAGATCTTAGCATAATTAACATACTACGCCTATATTATAACAGTAATTAAATGAATTAATGAAGCAATTATCGATTTAACGTTAATTTTGAATAATGTGAAGTTTACCAGTTATTTAAATGCGTTTTAGTCTTCCGAGTTAAAGTTGAATAACGTCGGTGTCCGGTTGAACGTCTGCCTAATGCCAATCGAACAAGGTTCAATCAATTTGAATTATCAATGTTTTGTCACAATACGATTTGGTTGGTTTACCTAACTAAACTAAGTGAAGCAAGTACAGACTCCAGCACATCAAGCTACCTGAAGCTGTCAAATTTTACAAATCAGCTATGAACATAAATGCTTTAGCAATAAAATTGAAAATCATTCATCAACAAATATGACAGATTGTAATAACTTGGTAATGTGCTGCCCTCTGTACCTAAGTTAGGTTAGCTTACTTCAGAAGACCAAAACTAAGATATTAATTCACTTCTTATAGAATATGGTTGAGCCAGACGGCGTGATTTTATAATACAATAATATATTAAGTAAGTCTATGTTTATTGGATGACTCAAACTATTGATCATAACAGATTCTTGATTCGACAAATTATCGCGACAATATAAATTACATTTATTTGCGAAGCAAACGCGGATGTGCTTATATTAGATTTTTATTGACATTAATAGTTACGTCAAAGCTATATTGCCGTTGACAACAGTCTAAGATAAATTAAATTAAAAACAATCGAAAGGAAAAACCACAAAAGGGAGAAAAACATTTATGAAAGTGTAGAAAGGCTATCACAAGACCTCAGTTGCCTCAGTGACGTCTTGAAAAAAAAACATAACCTAATTGCCAAGTTCGACACGTTACTCTTGTTCCAACATAAACTAGTTGGCTCTTGCTATAATAGTAGATAAAAATTATTTTCGTGCTCTCGCGTTTGCCATACGTTTATTTCAATGTATTTAGTAAAGGCTACATTACAAATTCAATTACCAGACAATAATAAACTCTACTTAGCCAAAGTCTAGACGCAACTCATAATAAGTAAGTAGCCATTTTGTCGTTATCATAAGTACTGTTTAATACATGGTTATGTTGAGCTGAGGCTCATATTCTACACTTAAATGTCGTTACCCACGGATAAGCACTTTGAGCACAATGTTATTAGTAGCCTATATATAAGTGAAGGGAAAAATGGTTGTTTGGGAATACAAGGACGCTTTATAAATCATTTAAAATGTGTAGGGAATCTCGGGACATATTACTCTATATTAAGCATAGTTAGACTAGCTATGTTTTTGAAAATAGTACACTTTTGCTTTTGTAGTCAGTTGACAGTTGATAGTTGTCATGTTTTCTTTGTTGATTGACGGAAAAATATTTTCTTGGTGTGCTTCTTAAATTCTTGATATAATATTTCGGTCTTGAAAAATATGTATCTACTTACTATAAATGTCAGCCGGTGTCTTTTTGAGCAGCCCACGCACTTTTTTGCCTGATTGTATTTTATTGTCCGTGTAGCGAATTATTGTTCTGTGTGGTCTACCAATAAATTAACTTGAATTCCACAATATTGATGTCAATGTCATAATAAAAAGTTCCATTGAGTTATCGACAATTTACAAAAAAAGAGTTTTGAATAAATTAATACCTTTAATCAATTATCGAGCTTGCAAATTAAAAATGAAACGTTCCGTTTTTAAAACTATTTGCGGTTTTTTATTACCGACCACAACGCGTCGAACCTTTTTCAGCGTTCGAAAGTGTTGCTAGCGGGGTATTTTTGCTGCACCTTTACCTGGCAACACTAGCCAATATGGCGGAGGACTTAAGGCCAAATTACATGCGACAAGAAAATTACGTTCACAATTACACGCTCCGCAACCCATAATTGGATAAAGAGGAGGTTTATTTTTATTGACCACCGGCCTTAAGTAGGTAATTAATATGACTTCCGAGAGAAATAATATATTTTTGAACTTATTATGTTAATTTTCCGTGTTAATTGATTAATGCTCGAGTTTTTTAAATATTTTTATGCGGTTTTTTTACATTCTCATTTGAGTCTGTGACGTCTGTATCTTTGAGACAAAAGCTGAAAAGTCTCACAATATGTGCTTTTAATAACTAAGGCAGGTGCAATGCAAGGGCACACCATGTCCTTCAAGACGGTACACAGTCAAATTGCTTGCCAGCAGAATTGGCCAGAGGCAGAATCATCATCTTCCTAGTCTTTTCCCAACTACATTTATGTTGGGGCTGGCTTCCAGTCTAACCGCACGCAGCTGAACACCAGTATTCTACATGGAGCAGCTTCCCATCTCAGTCTCCATAACCCAGTTAGTACTTGGTAATATGATATACGCCTTGGATTATGATAATGATGTTTTAAATTATTTTAGAAATAAATGTGTTAAGTGGTTTGGGATGAGGAAGCTTCATTGTCAATTTTGAATTAAGAATTTTCTATATAAAAGGTTCTAAATACAAAATCTGAGCCGAAAGTTTAAGCATAGACTAAAGTCAGATCTCGTTTTGTAGTGAGGCGACATATCGTCAGTCTATGGTCTACATTTCTGGCCTTTCAATCTCATAAGCGTAAGTTTAAATGAGTATCCACTTAGCAATATTGTATCATGTTAATATATTTGACTTCCTGACACCCATTGGCATCCAACCTAGCCCACAATTGTGCATAAACGGCACGGCTCATTACTCCTAAGTATACAAAATTACAGCTAAAATTATATGCTGCCAGTTATCTACTAACAAATTAAATTATGTATTTGTATTGGAACGTTTAGGTTAAGTATTGTTTGCGAGGTTAAAGTAAAGGTTAAGTTTGAAAATGTTATATTGACTACATTATTCTATACTTTACACGTATTCTTTATGAAGCTATGTTGTCCCACTGCTGGGCAAATGCCTCCCCATATTACTCTCTCTCCCCTTTTCTACTCCGATAAAGTTTAATTTTTCGAGGTTGTAAAATTAATTATTATCAAATTCTTATTCTTATAAGTAGGTAAATGCGAAAACTTTACTGAAATGTCGTAGGTCAATAAGAAGTCGTCGAGTTAAGGAAAAGTCTGTTGTTTTATGCAAAATAACTCTCATCACCATCATATCAGCACGGAATCACTCACTGCTGGGTATACAGGGTTATTTTTTGTTTATACTAAACCTGAAAAGGGGTCATTGTACTCATCATTTTGAACAACTTTTTCTATGGGACGAACCCTGAAATCGCGAAAAAAAAATCATTTGTTCCCTACATTTATGTTCGCATAACTCGTCAAAATGTAGGGAACAGCAGATTTTTTTTTCGCGATTTCAGGGTTCGTCCCATAGAAAAAGTTGTTCAAAATGATGAGTACAATGACCCCTTTTCGGGTTTAGTATAAACAAAAAATAAGGTTGTATATGTATAGGCCTCCCCTTTCTTCTGTGACACTTCCCGCGATTTTTATTTCATCGACCCATTATCGAGCTTGTGGATGGCCCTAGTTTCTTTAGTAGAATGCAAATCACGCAATTACAGGTTTCGACAAACATGTAGTACAGTACTTAGATTACAAATGAGACAAAGTATTAGCCACATTAAGAAAACTACATAATCTACAAATAATTGGCACTGACAGAACTCAAGACAATTTTACGTAAAAATATGTGCTACTAATGAACAGAAGAATTTACGCTAATCCGTGAGAGCGGCAACTTTTGAACTTGCATGACCAACTAAAATCCTCTTTACAATAAGAACTAGAATTATCTTTAACTGCTAATATTCGCCGTAACAAAGATATCCTCCGAGCGAGCACATGCTAAAATCGTCTTTGAGTGGTAGTGATAAGGTTGTTGTGGTGTGTATATGTTAAATATGTGAGTTGTTAAGTGATCTAGTACACAGGAGATCATGATCGGGCGCCCGAGGCCGCCTCATTAAAGAGAACTAACGATGTAATTGGCACACAGTCGAAGTAACCGCTAAACTACGGAATTGGATGATTGAGGAACAGTTCAATAGCTCGTACATGCATGCAATTCTTGAGCATGCATGCAAGTTTAAGTTTTACACACGTCATTAAAATTTTCTATAAACTAACCACAATTTTATGTCAGTAATTTTTATTTTTAATGACTGTATACAATTCACTTTCGTACTTCAGAAAGACGTTAACTTTCGTAGTTAATTAATAATGACAAAAGTATACTATATTTTCGTAGTGAATAAAACTAACTTCCTGAAAAGTAATTGGCTAAACATCTTATATGGAAGTTATTGCTTTTAGCCGATTTAATACTTCTCAGAAACGCGGCGGCTAGGCATTGGTCTCTCAGGCTACGCCGTTTAATTGCAATCTTGCTGGATAATTGCCGATATCGACAGTGCAGTGGCGCGACTGGGTCAAAAAACTTATTTACACGTGAATAAAAAAAATATTAAAGCAAAAGTAAGGCTCATGGAGAAAAGATTGAGATTATTTATTTATTCAATTTTAAAAAAAGCTTACAGACTAATAACAATAATGAAAAAACATGTAGAAGTAGTGACAATTGCTAATTACAAGCTCCCACATGTATATAGGTATCTAATTAGTAATGAGTTACATGCGTTGACCAATTACAGCAAAATATTTATTTTTATTTTATTTTAAATTTTATTTATTTACGGATGAAAAAAATATTTTTATTGATAAAATATACTTTTCATTTGCCAATTTTCCCTTTTCAAAGGTGCATTTTAATTATGTCCTACAACTTTCTCATATTTGAATCTACTCATACAAGTATATATTTTTACTTATAAATATGTGTTAAAGCTGTTTTTTTTTCAAACTAGTAACTACCATATATTTCCAATTTCAAACTTTCCCCGCAGCACTAACAACTGGCAGTCACGCTAAACGGCCGCGTTATGTCGCTGAACAATGTCGTGTTGCCGGTGGCGCACCCTGCCGGCCGCGCTGGGAACTTGTCCGTTATACCAAATTACGTATACGTCATGTCACATAGCCAATGAATGACTGATCTGCGAATGAAGTGAACGAAGTGGACATTGACGACTCGAATGGCGTAGTGGTAGTGACGCTGCCTTACGTTCTTAGGGTCCTGGGTTCGAATCCCGGTAGGAGCAAAAGTTTGTGTGATGAGCATGGACATTTGTTTCCGAGTCATGGATGTTTATATGTATAATAAGTATGTATTTACAAACAAAAAAGTATATATGTAGTATATCAACTATCTAGTGTCCACGACACAAGCTTTGCTTAGTGTGGCACTAGGTGGCGCTGTGTGTTAATGTCCAGCAATATTTATTTATATTTTATTTACATTTTGGCGTGATTTTGAGATTTTGGGGTCACGATTACGAAAAAATCGACAGTTGGTTAAAAAATACGGGATTGCCTGGAACAAAATCTGAACTTTTGAGTCTTCTATTTGATCTGCTCTATTTCCGAAGCAGTACATCCCAAAACAAGAGTAGCTAGTCACTTTTTTTTTCCAAATAAACAAAAAAATTATAAAATAAATGTTGAATGAATGAAAAACGTAAACGACACAAAATCTTAAAACGATAAAATCAGCAACCACACAATAAACAAAACCGAACATGATCTGCCATAAAATAAAAAATCATTCATTCGAGTTTTACTGAAAACCAAATCATAACAATATCAAAATTACTCTCGACAATCTTGAAAACGCCCTTAACCACTTACATTACGGTACATTTTCGCTGAGGAGATGAAAAGGAACAAACACAAAATTACTGATCACACTTGACGCGTCAAAAAAAAACAACAACATGAAAGCATTAATTAAAATATTCTAATAGGTTCGCGAATCACCGACGATTAGTCACCAATTAAGTTAACACCAAACAAGCTATGCTCTATCACTATAATTAAAATATTAGCGTCGCGAGTAAGGTGACCATCCGTCTCGATTTATCCGGACATGCTTGGCTGCTAAGTCCCGCGTCATGCATTAGGGTGTGATGCGATCTGGTCAATCATCTGAGCTTTTCGTTATTTCTTTAGAAATAAAAAATAAATTGTTTGCCGACATGATAAAAATACTCATGCCTTTTTCATGGAGTTAAGCAGCAACTACACTACGCCACCAGCAGCGGTCCTTACATTTATACTTTTTGCATCATCCACGATCAAACATCTGGTCATATACTCTCGCCGATTGCGAACAAAACGCACCTGACTATTCGTTAAGGTCAATGAATACATTAAAAAAAAAAAACATTAAACGGTCCATAAAACATCTGGTGTTTTTGGCAAATGTCCGCCTTTTCGTCAGGACTTTCCCAATTTCGAGCCCTAGTATTTGGTAACCCTAGTCGCGAGTGAAACCTAACGCCATGGCATGTCCGCTTTCTAACTATCTGATGGTGTAACTATGCAATTATTATTGATAAAAACTGTACTAACTAGTTGGGGATTTCATTTGTGGGATGTGTCCTGATAAATGAAGATGTCATCATCATCATCATCAGCCTTTAATGTTCCCACTGCTGGGACACGGCCTCCTCTCAATGAGAGGGAATGGGCTATAATCTACCGCGCGGGCCCAGTGCGGATTGGTAGATGTCACATGTCTTCGAATTTTTGGTTCTAGGACAAGCCGGTTTCCTCACGATGTTTTCCTTCACCGTTTTGAGAGCAGCGGTGATGAAAATAACTTACACAAAGTAATGCGCCTACCTGGGTTCGAACCCACGACTTACTGTTCGTAAGTCGGGGCCGCCACCACTGGGCCACCGCTGCTCTCGAATGAAGATGTTATAGTGTTAAATTGTTAAGAGAAAGTGTAGCATTTATTATGGTGCTTAAATTTTTAATGGAACTCGCGTGACCGTCACGTACGCTTTTCGTAGCACTCGTAGCCGATCCTCTACGGTTACGCCGTTTTTTCACTACCATCGGCAGACCCCAAAGATCTTTTATTTAGCCTGTTTTTAGCCTATTTAGGTGCATGTTCACCAAAAAGGTGACGGTCTGATTATCTAAAAACAGCTGTTTAACCTTTTGACCGCCACAGCATAAGCGCACGCACGTGCCCTCCACGCCAAGCCACAATTTTATCTACTATTTTGTCACATATTTGTGTCGTTTGGCGTATAGGGCACGCGCTTGCTTGTCACGTATATGTGAAATGGCGTCCAAAAGGTTAAAACACATTTTTGCATGGGAACATGTCACATTGACAGCTGTTTGTAGATAATCAGACTGTTATCTTCTCGGTGAACACGGACCTTAGCCTGTAATTACGATGACGCTTTGTCCACTAGGGGGTCAGGGCAATAATTCCTGCAACGAGATAAACAAAAATAGACAAATTGGAAATGAAAATGCATGTGTCCACTTGTTTAACTTTAGCTGTAAGAAATCCAAAATTCGTAATAATATGATCGTTTATTTTTGTAGCTAAGTAAAGAGTTAAGCGCTTAAGCTATTAATAAACCCCTCGTTTTTTCTTGTAAAAAATAACTATAAAAAATACGGATTTCTTTCTTTCCATTTTCACTTATTTGGGGGTTATTATTGACAAAAAAGACGGTAACAGATTAGAAAGTACACTTTCTGATTCCTGTTTCTCTTTCAAATTCTTTAAACCACTAATTAATCGACTGTAAAATTAGTACCGAAATCAAACAGTTTTGTGCTCAAATCCTAAATAACCTATTAAAACAAATCAAGACTAACAAGGTAACTAGATTTAGAAATTCCAACTTGAATGCCTAACTGTTTTTAGTGTCTGGGAAAAATATCTAAACTATAAATGCTCCACCAATTTATTTCTGAAGTAATTTTTCGCAGCTGGTAACAATTTGTCTGGCTTTAGGTAAATTACATCAGAATCATTAAAAAAACATTTAAATACTATCAGTTACAGACTTTCTCCCGAATAAAACCTAACTTTACTTATCCTTAGTAGTTTATGTGGTAGGAAATATTTGTAAAAAAAACTGGCCAAATGCGGGTTGAACTCTCACTGAAAGGGTTCTGTGCACCAAACAATATAATAACAATATTTTTTAACACTAATTCTTAGGTCAATTTAAATCAACAGCAAAACTAAATCTGTTTTTGATTTGTGTTTTGAACGAAAAACAAAGTCACTGCTGTAGTTTCACGAAGTATAATGGCTGTGACGAACGGATAGACCGACAGACGGAGATAACTATTCCATGGTTCCATTTTGGCAACGAAAACCTTAAAAAAAATATGCAGCTCAGTATTTGGAGACTGCGTCTGCGGGTTGTGCACCGCGCACGCCTAAGTGTTGCTACGCCGTAGCGGATCGGCTACGAGTGCTACGAAGCGTTAGGTGACGGTCACGCGACTTTCATAATTTTAATTCACCCAAAAAGTGCTCAGCGTGCCTAAAGAAGTTTTCACTTACACTTTTCACAGACACATACCTCCTACATATTCCCATAGTGTATGTCGAAACCTTATTTTTTCCTCACTCGTCTACACTACTGTATAAATGTAGGCCAGTTCTTTCGGTAAAATCGCATCCAAAATCCAGTAAGTTAGTAACCTTTATGTCAAACTTTCCTCCACATTTACGAGTGACCAACAAAACTTCCTCTGCCCGGGGCTAACAGCCACATTATCGTTTTTAAACTAGCCCCAATCATGAGGTAATGTGTTTTAAATATGACGAGCATAACACTGCGGCCTCTTTGATTTAAAAACGGGACACACACTTTATTATGTCTTATGGAAGCCCGGTTTTTGAACTGAGAATTTTGTAGTTGACAACTTTGTTTTACTCTGCTATAGCCGCTTGAGCGTTTCTATAGAGCCCTTCGCAATTCAAATTTCGAATTCAAGAAAAATTAAAAAATTTAAAATAAAAAAAATTTAGGACATTTAAAACTAAGTAGAGTTTCTCTCAACTTCAAATTACCAATTCAGTAACCGGGTGTTGGTTTTGAATCAGGCTTTAGGGCTATAATTTCTTTTAAAGGCTATTTCTTTTTAAGGGAAAAATACCTATGTAAAGAATTTTGCGAGAAATTAAATAAAAAGAAAAGATAAAAAAAAAATGTTAAATTCTAATTATCGATGTTCTAAACTCAGCAAATTGTATTCAGATTTTCCATAAAATTAATTATAAAACAACAAATTAATCCAGCATTAATTCAAATTCTGTTCAACCAAAAATAAGGAAATGATATTCAAATAATCACCACATTTACATTAAAATCGAACAAATCAGAAATAGAAACAAGACCATCGATCATAGGTGATTAGAAGTAATTATAAAAACCAATACTAACGCAGCATAGTTTACGATTTCAACTCCTGCTCTTAGATATTTGAATAAATTCCTTATAAATTAATTGGTTCATTACCACATAGCATTTGCAAGTTCGAGAAGTTTTTTTACATTTCTGAGACGATTTGCAAACATGGATTAAAATTGAATAGGTTCAAAAAATACCATTACTTTCTAAATTATGACCCCCTCTATGGGCATATCTATGGTTATATCGTACCTACAAGCTCAAATAGTACTTATTAATTCCATGCATGCTCATTATCAAAATCAAATTATTCAAAATACTTTATAGCCAGAAGCAACTATTACTGATGATCTTAAAACTGTTATAAAACAGTAGCAGGTTCCAGATCACTTAAAGTAATAACTGTCATGTCTATAATCTCTTTCAAAATACCGCAGAGAGAATCATGTAATTTTTATCATAATCGTATTTAAAGAGAAAACTGCGAATAATTACACATCAAACCCGACCATAAAACTAAAGGCTGAACTCCAAAAATCTTTCCATTCCACTATTTATAAACGCAAAAGTTCGGATGGTTGAATGTTTGTTGCTCAATCACGCCAGAACGACTTTATAGATCTGGATGAAATTTTGCACAAACATGGATTTTTATTATAGTCTAAAATAGCACATAGGCTTTTTATACCGGTACTACGATCCTGTGAGACTAATACTGAAGTTCACGCGAGCGAAGACGCGAACATAAGCTAGTTAAAAATAAATCTCTCACTTTTTATCATCTCCACGTCACTAAACAGTTTCTTTTTAACAAAAAACCAATTTGGTTGGTTCTAGTTAATATCATTTTAGTAAGTAGCCATGATGTGCCATAAAATGACGAGAAATATGTCGTAAATAGTCGTATTAAGGTTCAAGTTAATGAGGCCGGCGGCACTTTTGAAGTTAAGTTGCAAAAGCGTCGAGATTCTTATAAGTATGCTAATTTTATTAATTTAATGCGATGAAGATCGGATTTGACGCGCGGGGCTTATTGACAGCCTGTTTTATATCATAATGTATATAGATATAATACCGTATTAATGTGCTTCTCGTAAATATAAAATCGTTTAGTTTGAGAGGTAATGAAGTTCATTTGATTCTCTTGATTGTAATTAGCTAGTCGCTTTTTTCATAAATAATATCTTAGTTACATGTATTGACAGTTTATTCTGTAAATGTGACCTTTGAGTAAATAAATACACATACCTCTTATCAATAACTTTGGTACTGATAACAAACCAAGCGCTAAATTAAGTTAGTTTAATCAACACAGCTGAGGCTTTACTTGTATTCATAGTTCGTGGCACATAAGGATGTAAATAACGTCAACTATATGAACTAAACTAACTAACAAAGCTAAACTAACTTACCTTAGCTCTTGGATTGCAACCGGCTGAACAAAAGAGCTTTAAAACAGAGCTCTTATAGTATTAAAAAGCTCGCCAATGTTTTATAGAGATAGCTTTAGCATCTTCGTCATTCTAAGATCTAACTATGAATTCATCATTAGTCTTCATCTAATTGTTAACAAACATGACATCATCTACCAACAGCTTCCGTGTCGCCAATCATAGTCATTTCATCAAAATCTCTAAGACATTCGTTACACTAACTGCTTACTCGTTACGCGTATTTATTCGCATACCGTGATTAATACAGTGTATTGTTAAGAGGAGAATTTAGAAACCTTAAAGTATGGTAGATTATGTGTAGGCTTTGATAAAGTTGAAAAGATTTTGAATTTGTTTTGACAAGCTGTAGCTGCGGGGGCTAAGGCAGTTTTTAACTTCTCGGGATGAAACGGTCATTTAAATCAGTTGTGTAGTTTACCTTCTAGTAGGACACCAAGTAAAAACAAACAAAATTGTTCCAGACAACCTGCGCGTTTATGAAAATTAACTGTACTTATTCTGCTTTATACAGCAGTAAAATATTGTGGCTAAAAATTGCCTCAATTTCGTCCAAACTTGATCTTCTTAAAACAGCATCAGAGAATTTAAAATGCCCTCAAAAAATCAGGTCTTTATTATCGAGTTAAGATACTGACACTTTAATGCAAGGCGCATTCATTTCCGTGACACCGTTGATTACGGCACAATCAGTTGTCAGGTTCGATTTTAGACAGTTGTAAAATCGAAAGTGGGAGCCACATAGTCTCGGAGTGTTCGGCCCGAGTGCCCGTCGGTCGGGTTAATCGCTGTTTAATAGCAGTCGGCACTTCTCAAAGAACCGGGCGCTTCGCCAGTGGCGTGCGGAAGGACCAGGAATGCGTTTTGAAATATTCTAATTGCTTAATACCGCCCTTGTGTTGCTCCGTGTTTTAGGTGTTAGTCATAATTATTAGTGTGGGTGTTCGGATGAATCTTAATCTTTAATTAATTGACACTTTTGATCAGTCTTTTTAATCTAAACCTGTCATTTATAAACACCTCTAGATTCGTACTGTTCAATTAGCAATATTTTTGCACTTGCACTTTGCCGTTTTCCATTTCTCCACTGAAGTTTGTGTCGGCATCAATGGAAAGCCCCAGCTTGTGAGTGGGTGTCATGAATGGCTCCACACAATGGTGTTATGGCAGCCGCCGGCTTGAGCAGAGGGCCGCAAAGCGATGTCTCAACTCACGAGATGGTTCTTTAATGGATGGATGCTGACTTTATTGGAATGATAAGGGCGTTATAAACGCGATGAGTTTTGGAGAAAGGACGTTGAAGGACATTTTAATGTGAGTGTATTGGAGATTTACAAAGGTCTCTTTTGACGAGATGATTTGGATTCCAAAAAGTTTAATAGCTAATGAAAGACACAGCAAACTGAACAAGGCTCAGAATTCTTTGGAGAAGTTCAGTTCGTCCATAATCATCTAGCTGTACAAGCAATATTGTGCTTAATGTGTCAATATATATGTCTGTCATATTGGTAGAAGTCTTAATACCGTCACAAAACATTAATTGCGTTATATTGTGTTTAATTTGTGTCGATGACAATGGACAACGGTTAAAAATGAATCGATACCGTGAATGGTCCCGCATAAAAGCTTCGTGCCGTCGATGAGCCCCAACTATTTCGACCTACGTGTCGGCTAAAATCGAAAGTTAACTTACGTTATTGACTAGTAATAACTATCCTAGCACAAAATAAGGGAACTATGGAAACGTTTCAACCGGTTTTCCAATGCCGTAAATTAGACTTACTTTAATATAATCGAGACTGCATCTTTACAAGTAAACTTATGTTCAATCTCAACCAGCAAAGTCCAGTAGCTATGAATTGTGAGACATTTATTACGTTGCTTATAATTTTTTATTGTTAATGGGTTAATGGGACACGCAACTAATAAATTACTTAACGCAATAAGGATTAATGTACAGTTCAAAACTGCCGGCATGTAAGTCGGGCCAAGATTAGCGAATTCGTTCTACTTTTTATAGAATTGAAATCTCGTAAATCTATTCGATTTCATTTGGATTTTAATCGAGCATTTTTTTTAATTTCTCGCCCGGCAGAGGCACTAACACCCGCTGTTCGTCATAACGTTGTACGTGACCGCGGCTCTTCTTTGATATACATCCTTTTTTCTCTTAGCATTTACACGTTTTTTTACTTTTTATTTTTGTTATTGGTTACAATATTATCTGGCGGCTACTGGTCGATGCAAAGGGCTGTTATAATTTAGTTTTATTTATGCAAAATAAAAGTGATACTGGCGAGATTTATTGTGGCGCGGGTGGCCTTTAACGGAGAGTTTTAATATTATGTTCGTTTGTCATTTGTTTTTAGTATTTAGCTTTCATTCTTTTGGTATTGCCTACATTGTAAGTTAACAAAATTGGACAGGTTTAGAACTATTCTTTAACGAAACTTATGATTTAAACGCACGGTTCCAAATTAAAAAGTTTTGTGTTCAGGTTGATTTTCAAAATTGTGAAAATGTTAAGAAAATATTTGTTCAAAATAATAGAAAATTTTATTTAGAAATAAAGAGTTTCATAATTCCGATTTAGCTATAAATGATTATTAATGCTCGTACAGATCTAGTAATTCAGTGACTAAAGTCTGTCTATCTAGAGACATTTCAATTTGCCGACGGCAAATCAACAGTGCGCGAAATTATTTCGCTTGCAGACAAAAATAAGCATGAATGAAGATGTTTTAAAATTAAACCTTAGTTATCTCTTCTGTCGTTTTTGGTTCACGTTAACAATTTTGGATTCTGGATTTGTGCCCATCTAACGGCAATACGCTTGCTCCCTTTTTCATGAGACTTAAACAAAAACAGCGTATCTTTACCTAACCCTTCTTGGTAGAAAAGGCATAATGTGGTGTTGAAGTATCTGCTATCTTCCTTTCTTTGTCGTGAGGTTAGTGACCTGGTGTCAGGGTTTTTTTGCCGCCCAGACTCAGGCTCAGGCTATCAGGCATGTTTGGTTTCCTCAAGATGTTTTCTTTTACCGAAGCTAATATAAAACAATACGAGATTGAATCCGAAATCTCAGAGGTGTACGTTTTTGGTTGAACTCGTGACCTAAGACTTGATCTGCTACTGACCGTCTGCTGTTAGTATGTGGCTAGCCAAAATAAAGCAGGCTAGCTTACTCAATGTTACTTAGCATTTTACCGAGCGCTAAGCCATTTTACACTAATACCAAGAACTGTGAAAAGCCATGAAAAACAACAGTGCATAATTAGAGCCAAACTGTTAGTCTAGAGCTTTCGAAAATTTACATACTAGTCTGTTTCCCCGACCGGTCTGCTGAGGCAACTGCTATTACCAATGCTTTAGCATGGAAACAATTTGAATTTGTTACTAGAAACCTTTAAGTTAAGCGTTAAGTCCAAACTCAAGGTTTGCCAAAGGGCGATGGAGCGTAGTGTATTGGGTATCAAGCTCAGTGACCGAATTCACAATACCACAATACGCTCAAAAACAGGAATCGCTGATGTGGGCAATAAGACTGCTAGGTTGAAGTGGGATTGGGCGGGCCATGTCTGTAGAATGCATCAGGACCGATGGGCCAAAGTCGCCACTCAGTGGGTGCCAGAAGACGGGCAGCGTCGCCGAGGGAGGCCTAGAAAACGCTGGCGTGACGACTTAGAAGCGTTTGCGATGGATTGGCCTGAGAGAGCCACACGTAGGGAGGAGTGGAAGACTATGGGGGAGGCCTTTGCCCAGCAGTGGGACAATACAGGCTAATAAAAAAAAAAAACTAGAAACCTATGCTTTTCTTGAGAATTCTTATCCAAATTCAAGAGTCAACTTCAACTTGGCAGTTTAGTAGTGCTTATGTTCTTTTTGCCCTTAACCTTTATGGTGCCGACGGGGATTGAACTTGGAATGATAGATTATTGGCGAAACGTTTTGGTCCTTCGAGCCGGATTGCTAGTGTCCTTGCTCTACTAACGTCAAAGTCAGTAGGTACAAGTCAATCATACATCGTTTTGTATTAGAATGTAATTAAGTTAACATCTACCTATTAACCAAAGTAAAGTTACGACAAACTTAGACCTAATAAAATGTAAACTTAAGTGATATACCTAAATAAGCGTGTATAGCTAATCATCATGCTTCCTATCGCATTGGGTTTAGAACTGTTAATTTGGACACAATTTCGTTTGGTACTCAAGTTTCCTTTATGCCAACAACATTAGTCAAAATATACAGGTCAGGCTCACCCTGCGGTCCTCAAAGCCCTAGAATTGAATGAGTAGCCGAGTAGATATCAACATCGTAAACTAAATACCAAATGACTTTCAAAATGTTCTCTAAATCTCACAATAACTGTTTTGTTCAGGTATTAGAAGGTCCCGAAGCTAATCGCCACACACGTATAAGATTCGTCTTGGTGGTGTAAAACAAGAAGATTGGATCGCACGGGAATCGAACCTTGGCCTGAGGTCGCGTCGCCCGCCGCCGACGGCCCATTCATAAAATCGAGTATTAGTTACCTGTATAACCTTTTATGTGTTCGTAATTGTAGAAATTGTTCGTTTCCGGGGTTAAGTGATATTTTCCGTAATTTATAAAGGAAATATTAAATTTTATTATTGATAATTTTGTTTATGGATGAGTTAAAATGAGATAAAAGCGGATTTATTACGATGATTTTAAGTTATAATTTTGTCGGAGCCGGTGTCAACTTTGTTATAAAGTTAATTAATAAAGTAAGCATTAAATAATGATCTACAATGTTGTTAAGAAAACTAAACGAAACTTCCCGATCCGAGAAACAAAATCCCATCGAGCACAAACATCGAGTAAATTGTCCACGGAACACGTCCTGCAATACGCCGTAATCCCTAGTCACCTCAAAACCTTAAAACCTAACACCTCCAACGAACCAGGCATTTAAACCAAGAAGTATAAAACGAAATGGCACCGGCTGACGGGAGGGGTGTTAGAGCGAGACGGCAAGCGCCGCACGAGCGAGAGCTCCGACAGCGGCCGGCTCAAAGCAGGCGGCGAACGCCAAAGGCGGCGGCGAGCGCTAATTGGAGAGCGCGCGACTTCAAAGTGAGCCGCCCGCGAAGTTTATATTAGGCAGGTACACAGCAAGCTACGATTGATTAATTTCACCGCGAGATGGCGGGGCAATTAGTAAGCCTTTGTTAGGGTCACTTGATACGGTTCGAGATGTGTGTCGGTCGTCGAGTGTCGCTGCAGGAATCTTATTGGTGTGGGCGGTGGATAGGTGCGGGACAAGGTTACAGGGCCGAGGTTGAGAAGATATACGAAGGCTGATGTAAGAGAATTAATCTTATGAGATAACAGCAGCAAATGTAAGAAAGTGAAGTATAAAAGAGTTTGTAGAGGGAAAACAAAGTTTACACTTAGATGAATCGATGAAAAGTGTGCACAAGGAAATACAGGGAAACCGTGGATAATAAAACTATTAAACACGATACACTACTACCAGAAGAAATAATTGCAAAGTTGCTATGTAGAAAAGTGACGTTAAAAACGACACTAACGTAAACGCATAACAAGATCCTAATACACAAAGAGTGAAACGCGACAAAACAACAAACAATCTAACCAAGACACCAACGAAACTATGCAAAGAATTACAAAACGGTTACCGTGAACAGGCGTTCAATTCTTTAGCATTTACTAGAAAACGCGTGTAACTCCGCACTAGAGAACAAAGAGATCGCATTCATTGTAACACCCTACCGAGTACCATTTACCAGGATCGACGTTTACTGTTGACAGTAAGCCCGATTTCCTACCAATTCGACATAGCTTCTCTCATCTACTCCACTAACTTATCATTACCACCCATCAATACCTTAAACACTACAAGATAAAGTTTCAATTCGTTTGGTTCAACAGCTTTGGGTGCTGGTTCGGGTTTCCTTTCGGATCTTTCTGATAAGACTTAAAGGGCTCAGATTGGTAACGGACAGACGATTGAAGGTATAAATCATGATGATAGGTGTATATAGGTTAATCAGATGAATGGGATTGTTCGCGTTAAGTTTTGTTCTGCAAAAATGATGGGTTTAACTTTTTTGTTCGACGCGCGATCTAAAGAGGCTTTAAGATCGTTAAAGACATCATGTTATGAGGGTTCAAGGTTATCTTGTATTGTAAGGAAGATTTAAACGTTCAATATGACTCGTTAATGGATAATAATTGGATCAAAACCGTTTGTCATCAACAGAGCCTACTTTTCGCAATTTACAATACCGTCTTTCATATCCAGTCTAATCCGGCTTACTTTTTTCACTCTCTCTCTCTCTAAAGTTAATTTAATTGCGCATAATCGTCTGTTTCAAACGTCATTGTGAAACAAGTTTTATTTTTATGTATCTTTGCATTTAAATTTTACACCAAATCTTGGAAACCTCATTCTTTTCTGCAACACGAAAAAGGACACCCAACACACTAAACTCAAGTCTAGACCTATTAAAACCCCATAATGAGCACAAAAATCCCACAATTACATAGGAATGTGCCCATGCGTCAGTCAGAGCGCTTCCAATCCATAATGAGAGGTTATGGTATCAAAATAAGTGAACATCAGGACGCCTCAGATAAGATCGGACCTCGGGCGGCGATGAAATGGCTCAATCTAACGCGGACTGCGCGTGAGTCCCGCGTCCCGATTGGACGGATTGAGTGTGCCTGTGATTTAGTGACTCAATACTACCGGCAGACACGATTTCTGAAGATGGAAGTCGCTTAGGAGGATAGAGTTCCGGTTTTCAGTGTTGATTTTACTGCAATTGACCAGCAAGAAAGAGTTTAATCGTATAGAAAAGTGGCTGTACGTTCTATAGTGTATAGGGATTGAGATAAAAGGAATTAGGGACATATTAACAAAGGATCCGAAAAGTTCATGGTTGAGCTTGAGCACTTCATACACATTTAAAAAACTCTAGGATGTACCTAACAAAAATGAATACCTTATACTTTTTTTTTGTAATAACTTCCTAGCACTATTAATTAGCAGAAACAAATAAAATCTAACACAATGGCGGCACGCTATATTCAGTGTTACCGAAATATAAAAATGAAGCGAATGCGATCTCATCGAGATATGTCGGGGCTTGGGGATCCACGCCCGTGGCAGAACGGTGATTATAAATTATAATCGATTTGGCTGAAACACGCGTTTCTTCTATGATAGTATCTGCTACTGCGGTTACGGAGATTAAAAGCCTGTTTTTGGTTTTTTATTAAGCATTGATATTTTGTAATTAAAGTATTTGAAAAGTTAAAGGGGGGGGGGGGGGGGAATGGAAGTAAAAATCGTGTTGCGCCGACTCCAAGTAACATGGACAAGGGCAGGAAGGTGTTGATGATGAAAGTATTTTAAAAGATGAAGGTTTGGGTTTTAGTTGGTGAGGACTCCTAATATGGGCGAGATTTGAAGATATAAGCGCAGGTGCTGCTGTCAACATTAACGGATTTACCAAGAGTAAATCGAATTGTAGTCTTATTGAAACAGGTTGTTCTTTAAACTAAGCAGTTATATCCCAATTGTTTCCTGAAGTTATAGCCATAAAACAACATCTAAATACAAATCCAGTAGTAATTTCTTTGTAGAGAAATCTGAACGCGGTTGTACCTATATAATCTGAACGCGGTTGTACCTATAGGTATTACTTATTACCAAGCTTTGACATTCGCTGACAAACAAAGTTATGGTATGACGTCAAAAACAAAGTCCCATTTAAAACGTCATTAAGTTAAAGCGACAACTTTTGAAACAAATATTTATAAACTTAAACTGCAAAGCATTCTTCTTAAGCCGCACGGCCATAAATACTTGGACTTAGAATAACATATAACATTGTGTTAATACTTTAAAACAATGTGTACGGAACACCTCAACAATGCAATGGTCGTACTTAATCAATTATTCATTATGGGACTCTATAACGTCTCTATTTCTGTGTTTAATGGCGTTTCAATGCACATTTCATACAGCTCTGGAGTCAATGGTGTTGTATAAATATCGGACTGAATTAAAATTTTGCCTCTTTATTTGTAAGTACGTAAGATTATCCTGAGATTCTGGGCTTTATTTGTAAGTACGTAAGATTATCCTGAGATTCTGGGCTTTATTTGTAAGTACGTAAGATTATCCTGAGATTCTGGGCAAGTAAACAGCGTGCAAAGCGTTTCATATTCATATTATGACTTTCAACAGGATGATAGGTTGAACCTTTTCGGTAGCTTATGATATTCCCAGATGAATATTTTCCTTTTCCATACTTTTCCTCATCGTTATTACTGAAAGAATGTCGCTCTGTAACTTTGTTATGTCTTCTAGTTTTCTTTATGACATATCTCTAAAACTTAGCACTTATCAGCTAAGTTTACATTCTACTTTATATACTGCTCTTACATCTGGCGTCTGATCTTTTTTCATTGATCTGCAATCGTGTATACTGTCCGAGACATCATGCTATTCTTGCCGTTTCTTCTTCTATTAAGGCACCGTAGACCTCTTGGATCGGGCAATTAGCTTCAACTAGTTTCAACTAGCTTGAACACTGACTTGACAGGTCAAAAGTACAAACAAATGTTCTTAAGTTTAACGTTTAAACAACCCTATTATACTTCCTAAAGGAAATACCAGTCACCAGCTATTTACTGAGAACCATAATAGCACAAGCCATGTTCTAGATACCCATTTAATCCATATGTGAGCGAAATACAAGCATTTCATAAAGCCCTACCCCGTAGAACCGGTCGGAGCGCGCGTGGCGCCGCCGGTGGTCGATAACGTAACTAATCGGCGACCATTACCGTCATTACATCTGCTGTTCCAAACGATAAGTATTTAAATTGTAACTCTGAACGAACATCAATAAAATTAGCTATCATTACTTGTTTTGCGAACGAATGATGTTTAAATTGAGCTAATATTAGGACGTTAAGAAATGTTCCTGAGGCGAACGCCGAAAGGTGTTTGAGGTGAACTTCTAATAGGCCACCCTGAAACATTTCGTAGGTGGTCAAAAAAGTGTACCTACAGCTGTATTTGTGTGGAATTAAAAAGGATGATATTGCAATTACCAATCTATTTACTCAGCACCTCTGTTTAGCGTACCCGTCTATGAAGGACCGGTCCTTCAGAATAAGATTGCTTCTATCAGAAAAACTAGATTTGAAAAAAGTGTAGTTCCTGTTCTTATGTCTTATGTCCAACAACGAATTGATAACATTGCATTCTTTCTTTTTTATTTCTGACAGTCTTCTACAATACCCTAGCTGAGACTGATCTGCACCCGATTCAGGATTGTTAAAGTTAACACAAACAAGTCTTAAAAGTACACATACAGTACAGGTCATAGTACAGTTAGAACAGCCATAAGTAAGCCGTCAATAAACATTCAAATGAAACTAGTAACATTCCCAATGCAATACAAATCCCAGATTAAGTCTAGCACGCAAACCAATTCTGGAAGAACAATACCTTGACTAGTTAGTTACTCAATCCCCGACTATTAATACTCTTCTAAAAGCTAAGACGTACTCGTACTGAAACAAAACACATATCGAACCAAACGACTACTGCCACCATGTTTAATTAAACCGCTGCTATTATTAACGCTGATTACCCGTAAGCCTGTTTTAAGTGCAGGCATTCGATTAGTCAACGCAGGATTAGAACAACAATAGCTTATTTATAGCCAGTGGTTGTGCTGAGCGGTTATTGTATCGAGCAAATCGACTGTTTATTGTGATTTGTGCCACCAGCTTCTATAGTACATACTTTCTGCTAGTGTGTGTGTGAGAATTGTACCAGTGTGTGCTGTGCATAGGGTTGTTGACGATAACTTTTTTTTGTTGATAAATTAGAAAACTTTTGAATTCAGCGAGAATCAAAAATAGTACATTTTATAACGAGGGCCTAAACGAAGCCATAATATACCAGAGGTGGTTTGACTCCCGAGCGTGCGAGGGAGTGCAAACTGTACTTTTCATTTTGAATGCCAGTAAAATAGTCAAGTTAGTACAAAAACATTTGTTTCTTACTCCTCCAGTCCATAAAACTTTCATATGTTTTTAGGTAAATATTCCGAGATTTTGGCTGCAAAAGTTTATCTACTATATCTTTTGCTCTTTGCTCGACGTCAAACTCTTCACTGTCGCTGTAAAAACCTAATTTTGTTGAAAACAAAACAAATACACTCGACAAAAATTTTTAAATTCTACTTGGTGTACTTTATAATCTGAAAAAAAAAACAATACTTTGAGATCAAAAATTACTCTGACTAATTCAAGTCAGTATTTTTTTATCTCTACGTATTGTTTTTTAAAATTATAAAGTACACCCACTCGAAATATGATAGAGCAGGCGCATTACTTTGTGTAATTTATTTCATAACCACTGCTCTCAAAAGGGTTAAGGAAAACATTGTGAGGAAACCGGCATGTCCTAGAACCATGAATTCGAAGACATGTGAAAATGTACCAACCCGCACTGGGCCCGCGTGGTGGATTATAGCCCGTTCCCTCTCATAGAGGCCTGTGTCCTAGCTGGTGGGAACATTGATAGGCTGATGATGATGATGACGATGACTCGAAATACACTCGAACTGCGAATGGTTAGCAACCCTATAGCTGCGCTGTTCGATTTTCAAATGTTTGTTTTGATTATGATCCGTTTGAAAATATTGAGAACGAACTCTAATGAAGTGATTTTAATATATTTGAACTAAGTGAGGTTTAGTTCTATATTCGTTTTATAGGCAATCAGTGTTTTACATAAAGGTTCACCTTCGGCAAAATATACCTAAGCCGTGAAATCAATTTATTCGGTGGAACCTTTATTAATCAAATGCTTTAATGACAGTACAGTTTCCGAGAATGATAAATCAAGCAAAAATCTACCTAAATAAAAGACAGTCGACCTAATAAAATGATTAATAGAAAAGCTAAATTAAATTGTACTCTAAGCGAAATTACTAATGAGATCTTAGGCAAGATGTGCAACTAATCCACAAGCTAATAGGCTGTCAAATATTTAAATTGCTCAGTGGCTTCCTCCTCCAAGATTGAATGCGGTTTGTATTACAAAACGCAATGGCCCTACAACACTGTATTCCAACTAACCAACATTACCAACGATTTCTTAACACAGTGTTTGAAATTCTTCGTAGTCTGAACACAAAGCGACACGGTGTGTTAAAGTGTCGGGTTTAAACGGGTTACGGCTGAGCTTTGATTTCGCAAAACATTTTTGTTGTCATTCGAAAGTGGCACATTCTGAGTTTCAAATGGACCATTAAGATAGGAATGGTTCGAGCAACATAATGTAGTTTGATAATAACTTGGTGTGATAAAATCTCTGTGATTAGACTGATAGGTGCACATAACTCCATGAATACAATTAAGCGTTAACCAAGTTTGACATTTAAGTTTAAATTGGTACATAGTAAAATAAACGCTCAGGGACGAATTTTCAGCGACATTATAAATGTGAAAGTTTGTGAGGAAGGATTGTATGTTTGTAACTCTTTCACGAAAAAACTACTGAAAGGATTTGAATAGTATTTTGCACACAGATAGTTAAAGACCTGGATCAACATATAGGATACTTTTTATCCTGTTGCTACGATCCCGAATATCATGCGAGCGAAGCTGCGGGTATACCCTAGTTAAAAATAAAACACTCCATATATGATATATGATACAAAACCATATTTTAATTACAACACACAAACAAGAAAAGCTTATCAATACTCGTGTTCTCATTAACAATTTTACATTAAAGCGTTACGCTAACAACGTTGCATGTCCGCCATTGTTCTAATTCAAACGGACCAATCAGTGGCCGCGGAGCGTCGCCACGTCATGACGTCACATGGAACATGTAAACATAATTCAATTAAGTGGATTGTGAACGCTCGCTTATCGGTGCTATCGTGTGTGAAAAATTGGCGCTAATAGATTGCTTTATCAGTACCGTGACGATGGAAACCGTGTAAACATACGCGGTATTGCACGTAAATTAAATTGTTATGTGCGTAGATTTTCCTTTTGATTTTTCACTGCATGGTAGGGAAATTCATAGGTAGTGCTTAGGTATTTCATTTCTTTTTATGGCTTTATATAATTTATTGTGTTATGTAAAGGTAAGAACAACGCCATTACAAGTACCTAGTTTCCTACAGATTGTGTGGTTTTTGCTATTTTCTGAAACAATTGCATGTAACACTTTTCTATTCCAAAAAATAATCAAGCGTCTTGAGCCTGTTATTAGCCAATGATTAAAAAACTAGGTCTACAATCAAACACAATGGGTAACAATAAAATTATTGTGCCTACACAACTTCGCACGCACAGAGTCAAATTATTTTATTGCGTTATAATTGTTTCCTTCACTTTACTTTCACACAAAAGGTTTTCTGCAAAATATCTCAAAAGCCGCAAACTTCAATAAACTAATAAGATAAATTCGTGACTTCGATATTAAACATAATTAAAAGAGCACAAATCATGAGAAAGAATCCAAAAAAGACTTAAACGTCGAAATCCAGGAATTGATTCATCTTTTGTACGATCAAGTCTTTTATAGTCCATTATTAAAATGCTGTCAATAACATTTGTGATGATAATACCGATCAATGAAGGATTTTTAAATTTTTCTTCGTTTTTGTATAAAAATGGCGTTGCGTGTTATAAATATGAATTATGATGGGAAGTCGTGACGGTGTTGTCCATACAAAACTTTTGGAAAGTGAAGACTTTGAGCTCGATTATAACAGTCTTTTGATCAGACCAGTGTTTCTGTAAGTCCTTGCAATGCTAATAACAGGATCACACTTATTCTTGTGGCTCAATTGTGATACGAAAAGCAATTTTATATCATTTTAAATTAAGAGGCGAAGGCTTTTGTGTGTTGCGTGTAAATTTTAATTGGTATTGTGTTTTCGATGTAATTATATCTGAATTTGGGGGCCATGTTGTGACTGTTATGTTATGCAAAACGTAATGTCGTTTTTTATATAGCATAACGTTACTTTTGGATCAAATTAGGGACAATTAATTATCTAAAACATGTCAGTGGGATCAAGGTAAATATCAGTGGGGTGTGTTTAATAATGCATTGCACTATGTAATGATAGTCTGGTTTAATTCTAGTTACATAATGAAATATACAAAAACAATAACTTGGTAATTTTTGGCAACTTAACTTGACATAAACATAACATATTTTATTTCAAAACCTGAACATACTCAGTGTGTTGAATGTTTTCATCGCAATTTGTCTTGTATAATCTACTAGTTAGCATATTCTTATAATACTCTCGCTGACTTTTTAAAACAGTTTTTAAAGCATTGTTTAATTCCACAGTCGTAGACCTCTATGTTACAATCTTAATTAGCCTGTAAAACTATAACTACCTCGCTCGCACCATTCTGAAATTTTCACAACTTAATTTCTTTTTCTTAGCACCTTAGCGCAATAGTCTAGGCATTAAATCGAGATAAACATAAAGTAGTCATTCATCCTCTTGAACAATAAAAAACACATGTTCTTCTCATCCAATTAGACGTGCACTTTTTCGTGTAAATAGGCAGATAGGCACAATACGTGGCCGTACCCACGTAATATATTGTACTTATTTACACTTCTATCTCTGTCTGATCTTGGAGTCAACGACTCAAAACGGATGTTCGGGCTATAAATCATGAGAAATGCGTACTTAGGTATAAATTTTATGTATATTAATTATAATTAAGTATATAAGGTATGGCCCTCGTTTGATGTAAGTAATGTTGCCATTAAATTACCCTTTATATCAGTAATGTAGATGGTTATGTCTTATGACAAGCGCATCCATTGTTTCAAGATTTGTTGGGAATCTTGTACATAAACTATGTACCTTATTGAGTATCATTTGTAATTATGTATGCAGATTTTATACATAAAATGACTGGAATGGCGGATATGTCTCTTTATTGATCATCAAAATAAAATGTCATGTAATGAATCATCCGAAGAAACATATGTTTTGTAACTAGATACGAGTATTTAGTTAGTATTTGCAACTTTACTTCTGTGCAATGAACTCGACAATGCTGCTTGTTGGGTCAGAAAAATAAAAAAACGAGGATAAAATCTTACTGAAGACTTCATATCGGAATTACTTAGACTATATAATAGGTACTCCTAAGACTGCCTGAAAATTTCATGGTTACATTGTGTGTGCAACGCCCTAACTGTACTCGTAACTGTGTACGTAATTGTTAATACAAAATAATTAAGTCAAAGTGATTACTTGAGTAAAAGTCTTATTAATTGAAAATACGGTTTTTATTCTGTAGTTTAGTAATAAGTCGAAGTTAGAGCTGTCTTTGCTTTCTTTGACGATTCTTACTTGGTTTAAATTCTTGTCTATTGCATAAAAATGTTTGCATAAGTTATAATAGCTTAAACTCAAGTAGGTAATTACTTTTAAATTGCCTATAGTTGAGCCTGTACTAGTTAAACCACTTTAAAAACGCAACATTATTCTACAACAATTTTCGACAGGACAGCTTAGGACACAGTTTTCGTTAGCTTATGTCAAACCATTTTTTTTTCTATATTCCTCGTTACAGCTGATGGAACGTCACTTGTTTTAGGTCCCAGAGCGCCACTATTAAGTTGTCACGTACAAATGCAAACATAGACAACATTTCTACGTTACGTCACACCACGTTGACAACAGAATAAACACAAATATTAACGTTCGACGCATTACTTATATGCGTTTAACTAACTAGTTTTATACGAACACTACACATAACTGCTTCGGAATTTAACAATGGAAGACTTAATTGCGTACAGCATTGACTTATGGAAGACAATGCCCTGTGCTCGTTGACTTTCTGTCTGAAGCTGAGCATATATCATCGTGGTAATGGGCAGAAAGGCTTAACGGAGATTAGGCAGAAGAGAAATGTCAGAAGATCTAGTCGTGTTCAGCAATTTCAGAATGTAGCATTGTAGACAGTTTTCCACACATATATCTGTCTAGCACGTAAGTTCACAACCCTACTCATAAGACTTTATACATACAGACGCCAATCGATCAAATTTCATAAATAGATTTTCAACTTTATTACAAAAGCGTTAGGGCCAAGGTTGATTGGGTAAAATTTGACAATTTCGGGTAGCTGGATGTGTTGGCGTCTGTCGGTACCATGTTGTTGGACAAATAAAAAACATTATATTGTATTCGGGCCTTATTGAGTCCTAGTGAATGCAGTTGAAAATCAGTTTGCATTCACGAAGGGCAGGTTGACAACGGGCGCAGGAGTAAATCTCATCACTCACATTTTGGATTCCTGGGGAGAAGTCTCAGGATGCCATTGGCATTTTCTGTGATGTCTCTAAAGCGTTCGACTGCGTCGACCACACCATACTGATGTGAAAATTACAACATTACGGAATTTGTGGTCAAGCTGTTGATCTGGTTCTTTCCTACTTATCAATCAGGCAGAAAAAAGTAAATGTAAATGGGGTGACGTCCTCCGGGTCTCTAGTCAAGATAGGCGTGCCTCAAGGTTCAATTCTCGGTCCTTTCCTATTTCTTGTTTACATTAATGATCTCCCTTATATGATGATCAAATTATCAGATATAACTTTATATGCTGATGACATCTCTCTAATTTTTAAAATTAATAGAAAACACACGAATGTCCTACATGTCAACGAAAGTCTAACTGTCCTCTCGAAATGGTTCGCAGCTAATAATCTTATATTGAAAGCAAGCAAAAATTAATGTTTAAAAGTCATTTATAGAACTTACCGATGGAAAGTTCAAAAACTATATTAAATGTGTCCCTATGAAAAAAGCATACTTATTAAAAAATCAAGAACTACGTTGAAGACAAAGAAGTTTGGTTATAGTTCCTTCTTTGCATGCGGTTTCCCTGGTAGCTTATAAACGGCACAGATTTGTGGATGTGTCACTATTCTCAATCTCATTATTCTTTTTCTTTTGATTCAGATTATTACAGTAGTTTTCAAATCATTTTTTCTCATCTTTTGCTCAGTATAGTTACATCACTGATGACAATATTTGTGTCACTTGTTTAGTTTAGTTCTTTAATTACATATTCTTTTTTTTATTTTTATTTACTTACCTTTGTATAGATGCTTTTTTACCTATTATTTGTGAATGAGTGAACATTGAAAGCCTTTTAGATTCCCGGATGCTGTTTAACTTTTGTTAAAAATTCCTTTTGTTTTACATTTTTTGTATTGCAAGCAACGACCTATTGGTTCTTCTCCATGGAATCGACAACCGCGAACCGTGCACCTTTTTCGACGTTTTAAAAGTGCCCATCCAGGCCTGTGTGAAATAAAATATTTTGATTTTGATTTTGGTTTTATAAAGTCGGTGACCTTTATTTGATTGTTTTAGTTTTTTTGCCACGACTTCTGAAGCTAAAGTTATTTTTCACCTTTTTGTGTTTTCAGAAGTCTGTTTTATTTTTGCAAAATATACAAGGGTTTATAATAGCATGAGGTCCTGGGTTCGATTCCCGGGTAGAGCAAATTATTATTGAGTTTTCACATCAGGAATTTGTCAGTCATCATCATTATCATCATTTCAGCCGAAAGACGTCCACAGCTGGACATAGGCCTCCCCCAAGTGTCGCCACATTGACCGGTACCGTGCGACTCGCATCCAACGGATTCCTGCAACCTTCACCAGGTCATCGGTCCACCTAGTGGGAGGTCGTCCAACGCAACGTCTTCCGGTTCGCGGTCACCACTCCAGAACTTTTCGGCCCCATCGGCCAGTCGTTCTGCGAGCAATGCCCACTGCCATTTAAGTTCGCCAATTCTTCGGGCTACGTCGGTCCTTGTATAATATCTCAGTAGCTACGAAGTTTAGTTTCGTGCCCGGCTGACGGCAAGAGGCTCGCCTTCAATTACAATTTAGTTTCCTGGCGAGATGTGGGTGTACTAATAGGCACACATCTGCCTAACATTTTTCGTATTACAGGCGTGATGTTATGTTGTAAATCGAGCATGTCTCCTGAAAACTATGCTATACTGGCAGTACTCTAAAAAGAATATTAATTTTGGAAGAATGTTGATTACTAACCAACATTCTCCCAAAGTTAATTTTCTTTTAGAGTTCCTTTCATAAGTTTCCAAAGTTAGGTCACGTTTTAGAAATTGATAAACAGAACATTGTTTTACCTTGAATAATTTTGGGCTTTATTAGGTACATAACAGGACCATGTAGACACCCATGTGCCAGAATTAACACGTACCCATTTCAAATGGGCACCACCCTTCGATGGCCCTACATAATAGCAAAAAACCAAACACCTTTTATATAAACAATTAAAAAATGGCCACCTGACCCTATACTCATAGACCCTACTAGAAAACACACATAATATAATTATTTTAGACCGTTAAAAGGGACAAAAAAACTAATTCGATTGATTTTATAATCGATTACGAGTATGTTATCTAAATCAATAACTGAGAAAAAAGTTAATGTGCCACCATGACTTGTCTATGGAAAATGATGGGTAATGGCGCGAAACGTTATGCGATGGTTTTGTTTTGTAATGTTGGTCAAAACATGGGTGAAATTAATTCAATTTTAAGAAAGTGTATTTCATACTTGCTTATGTTATTCCTGGCGATTAATTTGATAAAATGTCCAGAGCTCCATTCATGAAAAACACCTATTTTCATAGTTTTTTTGTTGTTGTTTTCATGGAGTTGGAAAATGGGTCTTGAGTCTTAGAAAACCTGCCAGTTCTCTTTAGGGAGTGCTCCTTAGTTGAAGGAAACAAATACCAATTATTATTACAAGTGTGTTTTTAATATTAGTAATGTTTTTGAAATAAAGTACCTAGATGAGATGAAGTAGATGAATAGATATGTAACCTTGCTGAAAGATGAATCTCAGATGAGAATCAATCGCATAGAAAAGATCTGTGACTACCTATTTCCAATTCAAGAACTTGTACTTAATTTTCATCGTTCAATTGGTCAATTCGCTTCAAAGTGTCGCCGAAGTTTTTATGGGAACTTAAACCGCCGTCACTTCAGAACTAGCAAGGTTCTCGCGGTTAAAGCTTAGGTGCTAACGGCCCAAAAATAGCCTGTCAGGCCGACAAAGTAAATTGTCTATGACTAACTACTTACTTGGCTTGAAAGAGGTTAGCGTTGGGAGTGTTGGGATACTTAGCTGGAATGTATTTACGAGTAGGTATACATAGATACATACCTTCTTTTTCTTTTTCGTAGGCAGAAACCACCTGTACGATCCTTGCATACTCCTTACATTCAACCTCTTGTATGCCGTAATTAGAGACACAATTAAAAATCCATGTGTCTTGTGTAGATCTACGTTCCGGCAAACGAAGGGTTAAGTACTGTATGTCATAAGAGTTCTATCTAAGTATGTGATTTGAACAATACACATTGAACGACCCGAATGGCGTAGTGGTGGGTGAGGCTGCCTTACGTTCTTAGGGTCCTGGGTTCGAATCCCGATAGGAGCAAATGCTTGTGTGATGAGCATGGACGTTAGTTTCCGAGTCATGGATGTTTATATGTATAACAAGTATGTATTTACAAATAAATTTTGTATATCAACTAAATGGTGTCCACGACACAAGCCTTGCTTAGTGTGGCACTAGATGGCGCTGTGTGTTAATGTCCAGCGATATTTATTTTATATTTATTACATTGCTAAAAAAAGAGTGTGTTATAGGTGCGTACACCTCGACCTACAGCTTCGAGATAAAGAGGCTTCAAAATATAAAGTGTGATAATCAGTGACGTGCCTAGACTAGAGACCAATAATACGGCAAGTTTTTATGGTGAGCAGGCTGTTCAAAAACCCTTACACCATGAAGAGTAATCTATACTAATATTGTACAGCAGGAGAGTTTGTTTGTTTGTTTGTTTGTTTGAACGCGCTAATCTCAGGATCTACTGTTTCGAATTGAAAAAATCTTTTTGTGTTGGATAGTCCATTTATCGAGGAAGGCTATAGGCTATGTAACATCACGCTACAACGATTAGGAGAGGAGCAGAAATGAAAAATGATGCAAAAACGGGGTACTTTTTCCTTTCGTTTTTCTCTCTTATGTGACGCAGACGAAGTTGCGCGGGTCAGCTAGTTGACATACTAAAATTAAAATATGGAGCTATTAATCTAATTCATTAAAGGACAATGAGCATGGATATATGGAATCCCGTACCATGCTGTATCAAAATCAAACTTTGTCTTTAACGGTTGGAATGACAGGTTAGTCGATTTATCAAAATAGTTTTTATAACATTCTACATCTCTATGACCGGTTGTGTAAACGTCATGTATAGGGAGTTAAACAATATTCATACTTCTATACTTTAAATTAAATTCCCTGTTTAAAAATCCATTCCCAGACGCGTGATGTCGTTAAAAAATATGGAAATAATTATTTTAATTACATTTTAATCTTGATGCATGATACTTTTTGGTACCACTTTTGATCATCTCCTACCCCACTCATATTGAGGGGGGCTGAGTCCCAGCAGTGGAAACATAATAGGATGATGATGATTTAATGTTACAGTGTGTAATTATACAGTACCTACCTCCCAATTGCCGTTATCCTTTTTTGGCTTTTACGATCAGAAATGACTGAAAAACCAAGTCATTGCCAATAACTACGTAATAGTAACCACCATATTTTTTGCCAAAAATTAAGGTTCATCTAACACTAAACTGCGATAGGCCGGTCACTTCAACCAGTTTCATCAAAATTAACCCTGCGTTCAGCCGGCGGTTTATTGACAAAAAGAGGCCTATAATTCGGCACTTGGGGTGTCGGGGTTCTTTCAAATGAGGGGTTATTAAATAATGACCCGCTGCCGATCACGGGTTGAGCAGAATGTGCTTTTGTAATCATTGGGAATGTTTGTATGATCGAGCTGCGGTTTTGTATGACATTAGGGGGAATAAATTGAATTTATTTTCATTAATTGGAAATTTTATGAACGTATTTTATAACTTGTTTGTTATACTCTCGTACATGTATGTACTCTTATTTTATGTCTTACTTATAAATTAAAAGAACTTAGGGCCTCGCGGTAACATAAGTATGAAATCCAAGAGGACATGTAAGAGTTCTGTTCGTTCAGCCTACCCCTATGAGAATGAAGCGTGAAGATTTAAGTAAATAATGTCCAACTTAAAAAAAAATATAAACTATTTTTCTGTCAGACAAATGGAGATTGTAGTTTTGTAATATTCGTATTCTTTTCTTTTCTTCAATGTTTTTCTTGCTTGCTAAATAAATCTTAATTTAACTTTCTCTTGAATAAAAACTGTAAATAAATGATTCTATTTCCTATCCATGCAGGTATGTTCTTACTTCACTGAAAATCTACTCATAAAAAAAATCACACACACGGTCACATAATGTGGAAGTCCAACCTGCGTCACCGGTAGAGATGGCGCTCAGATAGCGTAATTAAATTAACTGACAGATCACCTGTCCCCCTCCCTCGCCATGCGTGCGACAAGGACGGACATATGCACCTTGCTTCGCTGAGAATTAGAGGGTTAATTTAAAAGATACAATTATGTTCTGAGGTGTCGTTGGAAATGGTTTGTCGAAGTGTGTGGGTTTTATTTTAAAATGTTTTAGAGGTTTGAAAATTGTCAAGGATTTTTTTATGGAGAATTTGATGATAGGGCTTTCATATATACAAAGAGCAATTTTTGTCAATGTCAGCAAAGAAAAATACCTAATAGATCACCCACTTTTCAGCAGTTATTTATGGGGCCTTTTGCCATCAACCAGGCACAAATTCAGACTAGGTGCCTAGTTGGTTCAGGCTGGATGCGGAATACGGAGGACAGGTTGAGTTAGGGGGCTAGCTTAGAAAGGCCTAAGGCCAGCAATGGACTGCAATACGCTGAGTTGACTGAGTCTAGCAAGGAATAGGGAACGTTATAGAGCAGTGATAGCCTAGTTATGAGACTGTCGGACTGCCAAGCCAAAGGTCTCCAGTTCGAACCCAAGACACGCACCTCTGATTTTTCAGATTAATGTGCGTATTGTATAATTATCACATGTTTCGGTGAAGGAAAACATCGTGAGGAAACCAGCATATCTGAGAGATATTTCTCGACGGCATGAAGGCCCTTAGGCGGCATACAAACTCTGACACCAGGTTAGGCAACTAACCACACGATAAAGAAGAGAGGGAAGGTTGCAAACAGATTTCCTAAATGTCTCACTTCTTCAACCTGTGGTCAACCAATGCTGAGTGTAGGTCTCGTCCAAATCTCAACGCTTTTTTTGGTTTTGTCTTATAGTTTCTTCCGGAGATTATCTGTCCACCTCATACAGTTGTCCTAAATGTCATCATCTGCCTACTCTTCTCTAAACTATGTTGGGGCCGTCTTCCAGTCTAACCTGATGCAGCTGAATACCAGTATTTTACACGAAGCGATTGCTAACCTCCAAACACAGTTAGATCTGGATAACACGTCGATACTCCTTGGTAACACTGGTAATTCGGTTATCCAAAATGTACCTAGGTATAAATAAAACCATAGACCACTAATCATAATTAAGTGACCATAAAAGCAAGGAATTCAAATTAGAAATTGGAATGTCAAATTAACTACGTGCAGTTAAGCACTGGAAATAGCCCAAATAAACCTTGAGTAATAACTGAGGCATAGGTGTTAGGACTACAGCCAAGTGCCAAGAATTAACCATGGTAATGGGCACATTCTGTTTAGCACTACTGTTCAGGAGGTTTTTTTAAGGTAAAGTACGCTTTACTGAAATTATTATTGATGATTTTGGTGTGCGTTTTTTCATTGCTTTATCTCGGTACTAAACAAAAACGAAATAAGTGTTCAGTACATTAGGTACTTACTTCATGACTGCAAAGTTTTGAATTTAGAATAGTCATTTAAACTAATGTATTAATCGTCAGCGCATTCGATTCAGTAGTTACACCTTCAATATACATACTTCTTCAATTGTTTTTTTACCAACTATCAAGCAGCCCATTTTCCAAACCAGCGAAAATCTAACTATTGACACCCCATCGATTTTCAATTTAGTAAACTCCGCTATTCACAATATTCAATTAGTCAGCGATTTCGTTTAGAAACGTACATTATTCGTGTAAAAGCTTACTGTGCGCGCCCTTCGATGGCGGGTGCCTTTTGAGCTTATTTTTTACATATTTTTTTCATAATAGGGGTAATATAAACGTGTTGGGACCGACACCTTGGCGGACCCCACAAGCCGCGGCATAATTTGTGGGATAATAAAATATAATAATTCCTTGGACCCGACTGTTAGTGTCGACGGAGTGAGATGATTCGATGACGTTTTTTGTGTTGTCTATGATTGTGGAACGAGTTGTATTTATGTTTTAATTTGAAGTGTGTTGTGACGGAAATGGAACGCGGTGAGATTTGAATTAAGAATCAGAAGGGTTGTAAGGTTTTTTTTCGAATTCGACAAAGATGTAATTCTGCTCTACATGATGCTGATTTAAAACAACCTTTTTTTCACATCGTAGTAGATGATAGTTATTTCTTTTATTTTATCGGTTGACGTCAAATCCAACCTAGAAAGTTTTGATCCTTCAAGATTAAATTTTGACAACATTTTTATTAACGTTACAGGATGTTCTGTTTTGTTCGGTTATACAGCGTGTCTTGAAGCTCATCACGCTTGAGCTCCAACTCATCACGGTCTAAAAGCCATATCTATTCAGTACGTACAATAATTACAAGTACATACATAACATTAGTAGGTACAATCGTAAATATAGCAATCAGCAGTAGTTTAGATTGCATCTCTGTAATAACTTTAATGTTACATTATATACTAACATTTGTATTATGTACAGTATCTGGCTATTTACCACGGTAAATCTGCACATTATCATTGTTTTGACCTTGTAGGGAGGTAGTTTTGAGCACAATCGCTATGGTTCTCTGTACTTAGGCTAGTTAATTACTCATTTGCCGTTTGAGGGTAATTAGAAATAATTTTCGAAAATATAATGGGTACCTACGGAAATATACCGGTTCAGTTGTACCTACTTGGTTGGTTTTAAAACTGACGTTTAGTCTGTAATCTATGATATAACTGTTAGATCTGTAACAAGACACTTTCTGCAGATCACCATCATACATTTTTCTAAGAATAATTTTGTTTTGCACTAATGTGAGCTTCTCAGTCATCGTTATACCGTGCTGCAAGTTACTTTGGCGTCTAGTAATGAAAACAGTTTTTATCCTATAATAAATTATGATCCAACGTGATTCTCTTTTAATAAAAACCTTTAATTCCATCCTTAGAAAGAGGAGACACTTCCATATCCCCATAATTATAATGTATCTTTATGGTACGGATTCACGTAACTCTCTAATAATCACACAGGCATTACCCAAGTCTTCTAATGTCCCGCAGTGAACAGGGGATGTGTAAAAAAAATATGATTTCCGTTCATAGACAAGAAATGACTTCCTCAATCAAGCGCTCAGTGCTGCCAATGACAAATGACCATTTGTTACATGTTAATCTCGTAACATATGGAGCATAGACAATTCCCGCCTTTTCTATTTCGAATTTCGTTTTTTTTCTCGCCTGTTAATCGTAGTGATGTCTTCTTTTGTGCCCGCACAATAGATTTTTTGCAAAGTCCGTGTAAATTAGTGTATGAAGTTTTTCAAAAAGGTTCGCTCGCTTGAATGATGTTTGATACTTTGGGGGTCTTTAGGAGCTCATTGATTTGTTCTGTTGCTGCATTAAGTGGTTAATTCTCATAAATAGCGTTCGTTATTAGTGAATGGGCGTTAATTTAAAATGCATTTGGGGTAAATTAGATTATAAGGGCTGCAAGCGTTGTAAGTGTGAAAGGACATGGCCAACTTTTGTATGGGAGTGTGCATACCTATCAAACTGAATGTACACCAACGATTTTTGTTGTTTTATATTCGTGAATATTTGCACATTAAATTACTATAAATAAAAAACTCATAGCACTTGTCATTACAACAGACTGGACGTGAAAAGTTTCACTTAACCTATAATCAGATCACTGGCAATAAAGTGAACTCAATAAGATTTGCTATTAAAAACGTATTTATTTATTTAATTCTTTATGCACTACGAGTACAGAGGCGGCCTTACTGCCTTAAGGCTTTTTCTACCAGCCAACCTTTGGGTTTTGGGTGCCGCAGAGACAAATTGTGGTAGGTGCAATATTAAGCATTACCTACTTAATATAACATTTTTTATACAAATACATACCTATAAAATATAAGTACAATATATTTATTTCTCCATATTTACTTAAATTAGAAAGAAGAAAAAAAAGGAGAAGAATACACGAATGTAAACAACGCACAAAAAACACACACGAACACAAAACAAATCAGAGTCCAGTGTTAACAGCAAGGTAAAAACGATTGGTAGAATGTAACAGTCCGTGGAGAGAACCAGGGGTTAAAAATATTAGGAAATAATCACAAAAACACAACACAGAAACAACGTAACTGAACGTAACGAAGAATGTGCATGTGCAATGCAAATCGCAATGACATTATGACATGACATGACATTTGACAGTTAAAACACACTGTCAAACATGAAAACGCGTTCCGTTATAAGTTATATTTTTTTTGTATGAAATAGATATTAATTTAAAAAAATCTTTATGCGCATTTATTTCATTAAATGCATAATGCATGTTTTTATGAAATAAATATTTTATTTAAATGAATTATTTTATAAAAAAAGACAGTTTTGTGTGAATAAAATGTTCTTAGTTGCATTGTCGTCCATATCGTATATAGGTAGAAATCATGTTTTGGAACGTATTAGTTTTTTTCTATGTTCCATTATGGCGGAAGCTGACAAATGGCGCTTTGAATTTATCTTGCTTTACTTAATATTTTGAAATAAATACTGATTCTTCCAGTGAAGTTCAAAACTACGTATTAATTCATTTTTCTATTTCTATTTTACGTCATATTTACTAAGTATGTGTACATGGAATATACTTTTTTGTCCATGTCCTTTTGTTGCTTTTGGAAATATTTCTATTGTTGCGCATTGCGCCTTTTAAAAGATCTTTCATTCATAATGCTTCATCTTGTCAAGATGACTTTCTTGTTTCATACATTGATGTAGCTTAACACATTCACTGTCCTCGAAAAGAGACAATAGTTAAACAATCGCTCTGAACCATATGTGGCTCATGGGACAGGAAAAGGGTTAATTGTCAGCGTGTTTTGGTACCTACATAAAAACAATATCTAATGCCATGTCTATACCAACCAACCACATTATTACAAAAACCTAAAAACATTTTAAAGTTACACAAACATTTCACAACTAACCTCGTCCTTCGCCGATTCATCAATACCAGAGACAAATTAAAAAACAAAAAGCTCACGCACACTAATGACAGACCGCGGGCGCGTTCGGTTCAGGGATCATTCAATTACAAACGCCGCTCTGTAATCATAACACAATCATCTATTTCGGCATAACACTTGGTGTTTGGTATAGCCGACATCTTTATCGATAACGATCGATAAATTGATATTGCTTTGTTGATTTCGTGTGTGAATGCGACACTGGATTTGGATTTTGCAATTTTGTTACGTGGTTTGGCAAAAAAAAAATGGTTAAGAAATTTTGGCGGTTTTTTTTATTTATTTTTTTTGTATTCTAGAATGCAACAATGCGAAATTCTTGGTAAAATATGCTGGTATGGAAAATGAAATTAGAAACATTACTAAAGTACGCCAGTCTCTAGGTCGGGCTTTCAATGAATATGAGTAAAACAAAACTCATGACGGTGAATTAACTCATGGGTGCGGTGATTGATAGTCAATCACCACTGAATTTCTATGTCCATGAGTATGTACATATACCTCGGCCAGATAGTCTCTATTTCCAGGCAAGACAAGATAAAGAAGTTGCTCGACGCACCGCCTGGAAGAGCTACTAGTCGATGAAACATCTTATGAAGGGATCTCTCCCTCTCTCACTTAAGCGAAAGCTCAAGGACATGTACATTCTCCCCACCCTCACCTATGGAGCGCAGACGTGGTCACTTACAAATCGTCAGAAGTTCGCACTTGGGGTCTGCCAACGAGTTATGGAGCGAAGCATACTGGGTGTCAAACTTACGGACCGTGTCAGAAACTCTATAATTCGCTCCAAAACCCAAATAGCATAGATGTGATAGACTCTTTCGCAAAGGATTGGCCTACAACCGCACAAAATCGCGAAATGTGGAAGGATATAGGCGTATAATAATAATAATAAACTGTACTTTTAATTGAGTAAAGAATGAACGTCTTTCAAAGAAAAGGCACATGGACTGTACTTTTAAAGCGTCATAATTAAGTCGTTGCGTAGGAAAATATTTTTAAAAAGTAATTTAATTAATAAAATTAATGAAATAAAGTCTTGAAGTTATACTTATGAATTACAATGAAAATATTCAACGATTTAATGGCATGACTTGTGGTCATAGAATACCTAAATTGGACGGATTTAAAATAAAACAGGCATATTTAGGTACCTAGTTAGAAAATTAAAAATATTATACCTAAGTGTGTTACATTTGCATATGTCGTAGGATAATTTGATACTTCGAATCTTCGCGGAAATCCTAGGGGTTTTGCGAAAACGCGGATAATTAGACATAGGCGAAAAATGATCAAATCTTACTGGACAAAGTCAGGATTTTTGCGAAAATACTCGTTACTATAGTAAGATTTGATGTGCTCAACACTGATTGGCTACAATTTTTCTGGCTGACTTCTAATTGGTTCCTAGTTTGCCGATGATTAACTTCAAGTATTGTATCATAGAGTTATGAAGGTTTAGAATAGGTGAGAAAGGAAAATCAAGTCCAAGTAGGTACACTATTTACGATAAAAAACAAAACACTTCTGCAATTTAACTCAGACACAAACGTAAACAAATAACGTGCGGCAACAAATGATTGACATTTAAGACGTCAACCAATCAGAGACGATCTCTTATTGAACGCGCTGACCGACCAATCAGCGTTCTTATTTCATAACAGCCAGCGTTTCGTTTCGCAATATTGCTATAATAACGAGTATTTTCGCAAAAATCCTGACTTTGTCCAGTAAGATTTGATAATTTTTCGCCTATGTCTAATTATCCGCGTTTTCGCAAAACCCCTAGGATTTCCGCGAAGATTCGAAGTATCAAATTATCCTACGACACATATAAAAGATTAAAATCTTTTAGACAATTATCTTTTTTTTTAGAGAACAATTAAGTTATTAACTCCAAGGCTAAATTACTCTTAATGCGTTAAAATAATAGTGTCACAATATAGTATTTAGGTTGTTTTAAATAATAGTTTCGTCAATCTTGTTATTATTTTAAACATTAAAGTTTTATTTGAAAGCAAAAACTGTCTAAGAGCCGTTTAAAATTACAGTCGACCTATAAAAAACGTGTTAATACTTAATTCAGGCAAAATACAGCAATAAATTGTATTGAATAAAATAGTAGGTAGGTATCAACTGTTAAAAAAAACATAAGTAAATAAACTGTTTAATTAATTTACCTATATGACGATGACGGTAAATTAAAAAGTGTTTTATGTTGCTAGGAAGTGGTGTGTTTTTAGTCACAGCTTACTTGAGATATCTAGGATAAAGATTATGAAAGAAAAAATCTTCTCAAACTATCATTTAAACAGTTACATCAATTTTACATAAAGAAAACGACACGCGAACGAAAATAAATTAACAAATCAAAACCTTGGTGTTATTTGTCACAATAAATTCATTGTATCCCAAATATAATATATAACCTCAAGCATCATGAAATGTCAATAAGCACATACTGTGTTGTCTATGGTAAATGACATGACATTTGACATGTAATAACAGCACAGCTAACAGAAATACCTAGATTTCGTTGTTTACCCAGAACGATGGCACACAACTATTTTACAATCATCAAATACGTATTAACTGAAATAGGCTTTACTCATTGCTAATGACATTTCAATCAAAAACGAATAAATAAAACATTATTTAACCAAAGAGGCTTTATTTTGTTTGACATATTTGTATTTGTTTAAAAAAAGAACTAGTGCTCTATGGTTATGGAAAATACAGAGAAAATGTTCAGAATAATTTACGCATTTACGCATTGTAATAAGAAATAAAAAAAATAACTGGTTAAACTACAACTGTAGTAGATGATGACGTTTATAAGACTGCCTACTTATTTTTAGCTTGCAGTAATACCTATAGCTAAAATGATTAAACAAACATTGTTTCAAACAATTCCATTTAGAAACCTTTTAGAAGCTGCGTATTCTAAGCCAAGCTTGCTTCTATGACAACTACAGGGCCGTAGTTGTCATATAAGCATGAGATATATTGCATAGAAATAAGCAGCATGACTAGTGGTTGCCGAGTCACGCCCAATAACACCCCAATGGCTCCTAATTAGAGCAATTAATCCACATATAAACAATAGATCAGCGTTGCAACAGACCGTCTATTTGAATCCGGGATGTAAAGCTCTTAGCACACTTGTAAGCACTGCATCAGAGTGGCATCACCCAGAGACACTTAAATATTTAGACGGTACCGAGACGAAGAAAATAGTAATCCAATACTTGTTAGTAACAAATAGTTCTGTCATATAGTGTCCGCTTGTGAACGTTGTGTAATATTCGTGTGTCAAAATTGAAAACGTTCGGGATCAACATTTTTGTTTGGCCTTATTCCCTTCTGTAAGACTTTTAAATCTCTTGGCATCACCTTCACCTGACAACATATTTACTAGCTGATCGCGATCCGCTGCCAATTGTTTACGATATTAAACAAAAGGGAGAACGCCTATAGTCGTGGAACAAGGCAGTCGATGATGAATTGTGCGTAGCAATATTGAGTTGTCATTGGGTTTTTCCATCAGGAATTTCTCAGTAGCAATCGAAGCCTGTATGTGTGCCCGGTGTTTGGAGACGGGGCGAGCATATTGCCCACAACCTGCCTCGCCTTCTATTACAACATGAAACTTAAACATAACTGGAGAAATCAGGATGTAACCTCTACCTCAACCTTTGAGGTTTACTGGCGGTTCGAATTGAGGCGATGTTGGATGTTGAATTGAAGCGATGTTGGATTTTGAATTGAAGCGATGTTGGATGTTGAATTGAGGCGATGTTGGATGTTGAATTGAAACGATGTTGGATGCTAAATTAAGGCGACGATGTTGGATGTTGAATTGAGGCGATGTTTGATGTTGAATCCGTCCAGGTGTAACTGTGCGTTGAACTTTATAGCGCTGCTTGCCAAAATAGAACGAGGAACATCATGTTTATTTGCAGACACGGTTTATGTTTTATTTAGTTAAATATAGATGAGTATGTCATAATTAGCGTTTGTTTAATTATCTTTATTAATGAAAGAGGGACATGAATGATATATCAATCTTCAAGCAATGGTCGCTAAGAGGAAAAAGTTTTGAGATCGCATCTTTGTTTAAGTTTTTCTGGTATTCATCATCTGCTTAGCCTATTTCCAAGTAAGTATGTTGGGGTCGGCTGCCAGATTAACCGGATACAGCTGAATACCTTACTTTTTCTGGCATGATAGGATATTTTTTCCTTATCAATAATGTGTAGGAAAATTGTAGTTTCGTCAAAATACCCTATTCTATTTACTTAGTTATAGAATATAATCTTCTCACGCAAAGAAAACAGACATCACGGCCCGTAATTTCTATAATAATTCAGGGCGGTTTTGAAATGAAGAATGTTAAAAGTGGTCAAAGTACCTAAGTACCTATCTTATGTAGGAATAAAGATGTTTCATTTTTTTTTTGAGTGTTTGTGAATTTATCATGAAACAGAAATCACCAGAAAAAAACAGGCGACAAACAGGCCACATTTTTCAAACTTCTGCAAGAATTGTGTAAAAAGAAATAAGATAGGTAAGTATCTAACTTTATTAGAACTTTAGTTCAAAGCCTCAATGGCATGTTACAAAAATATTTCGGGCCTAATATTATACGCCACCTGATTACATTGAGAATATCGTAAACAATGAGAATTTGAGACTTTCTCACAAAAATTATGTTAAAAAAACTACCCCACAAACATCTTAAACTTAAAACCGATAGTGAAAACAATTTATTTAAGACGGTGTTCGTATAGAAAAGGCAACAAAATGTTAATAAATGTAAATGTTTAAAACGTAAAAGTTTATTCCGCCAGTTTCCAAGCCAAAGCGAATATTCTTATTGGATGTCAAAAAACCGTCAAGACTCATCTTTGACGTCGGTTTGTTTAAATTTCCAGTCATCTTTACTGTCACTAGTAAAGAGAGCACGCATACAAAGTTGCAGAGCTTATTAAGCTCAACTAACTTAACGTCAAAGTTGACCGACGAAGATAAAACGGTAAGATACTTTTTTTCCTGTTTAATACAAGTTACTGTCAAAGTTGGCCAGAGAAAATTGAAATGGTAAAAAAAATACTTACCTCCACTGTCAGGATTATTGGCCTCGAATGTCTTGCTGGTCATGTGGAACAGCGCGTCCAGGGGAGTGTGTGGCGCGGCAGAGCCCTGCTGAGGGGCTCGCCGGGGCTCCGAGCAGCAGTCAGATGCTGAGGAGGATCTTTCGGAAGCAGAGTCGCAACACTCCGCTGGTGCCATGTCCCGTGGCCGGAGGAGCCCCAAAGCCGCCAACCTCCACCTCTCCCCATCCAGCAGCGCCGCTCCCGCCAGCCGCTGCAGCCGCTGCAACCGCTCGAACCCGCTCGCATCCCACGGACGCACTATACGCGGCGGAGTGCGCGGACTGTGCGACAAAATGTCCAAAATCGAGAAACTCTTCACACCATCCCCTCGCCTCTCCTCCGCTGGCTCCGAAGCCATCTTCAAGCGCTTCAGCGGCCTGAAGTAATCGTGGGGTGAAGGAGATCGCGACGGCGCCGGTGACGGCCGACCAACACTGATATCGTCCTCAGAACAGCTGTGTCCCGACATCGACTCCTCCTCCATTTTCAGTTCACAGATCCATCACACAACAGTCACAAAATATTTTTCGGAACGTTCAGTTGATTGTGTTTATCTCACAAAACATCAAGCTAACACGAGATACGGCTGACGGCTCGACGCGCCTCGGTCAACTGACGTGGCGGGTGACAGCCCTGGCTCGGGCGGCGGTCAGGGGCGTGGCCCATTAGGCTGCGGCCAATGGGAGCAGGGCATTTTATTGCGGGTGTGCTGCGATTGGTTGGGTCGGGCTGGTGAGGCGCGCCGGAGTGTCACACTTGCCTCTCCAATAAAACTTTTTAATCCGGACCTGGATTGGGGGGCGAGATTCGTGGTGTGATTAATTTAGGTGTGCGCGGGTGGACGAGGCGCCCGGCGGTGAGGCGGGAGAGGGGGGGCTGGGTGCGGGGTGAGGGAGGGGGGGAGCACGCCGGTTAATTACCGGGATGAAGACGCGCGTCTAACTACTCGCTCCATTATTTAGCGTCGATAAGGCCGACGTTTGTCACTGGAGAAATTGCCACTTTCCTTCATTTATAGTTCATCGGTTAATTGTCTACGAGTAAACTCGGCGTCGACCGCCGTCTATTGTCGTTGGACCTGCAACTGCTCATTGGAAAAATTAATAGAGGGAATTTTACCAGGTGTTCAATTAAATTGCTGTTTGAATTTCCTTGCGATGTTTCTACCGGTGTGATATTAACTTCTACTTGACACTACTGTAATTAACACGACAATTAAAGCCATCGATGTGTGATTAAGAGATTAGAGCTTTTTTTTATTTTCAACTGAAGGCATTCTGTGGCCATAGGTACTATTGAATGAAATTACACTCTTTCGAACATTAAAAATTTAACCATTCTGCCTCTACTCGTAGGGTGCGTCTTTCTTTTATGTTTTTGTTCACTTTGTGGTACTCACTCACATTTACTTGTCTTCGATATCTATACCTGGTGTAAGAACTTAAGTATAAGTGCACCATCTTTTTCCCATCTAAATGTTGGGGTCGGCTTCCAGTCTTACCGGACGCAGTATATTTTACTTGGCTATCTGACCTCCACTACCCATGCAGTTAGTACTTACTGGATGATATGATAAATACGCCTTGGTGAGACTGGTTGAGTTTTGTTAATAACTTAGGTAGCAAAATGACAAGTCGTTTCAGACTGAATGAGTGTAGGTATTTATCAGAGAAACAGCTCGTAAAATCTTTTATTGAGCTTGTTAATTCTTTACAACAAATTGTCACCTACCAGAAAAAAATAAATAAATAAGAAATTATAAAAAACACTTTCAAAATTTTAATTTTAAATTACACATTTAGGATTTAAGTAGGTACTTATAAGTAACCTACATGAAAACTCTGTTTTATTTCATAAACAATATTTACATTAAGTATATACTTAAATAAATTCAATCATAATTTGGCTCCTACATCAATACCTAATTACGCGGATTACCTATTCCTTATACTTACCAGCAACAAAAACAATACCTACAAGACTTGCACTTAAAATTCAAATTCCCCGTCGCACCGTTATTACGTCCGCCATTTTGTATGTTTACTTTCCTCAACGTCACGCTCTGTGGCTTTCCCGCCTCGGGGTGACTGATGTGGAAAAATTAATCTAATTTGACATTGAGTTTAGTTTTAATGGGGGCACTGACTGGCACCCATGCTGCCTTGTTTTGGGAGGGTGCGGTAAGTGTGATGTTGGCTTTAGAATTTTGAATTAGGAACATGTTTTTATTTTTTTGGATGTATTCAAAAGTACTCAAACAGTACGGTATTCAAAGAAATTAAACTGGAAGCGCCAGGGTTGCCCGCAAAACTATAATTATCTTACGTTTTTTTGCAATTTACAGGTCAGCGTCAGACTGTATGTTGAACAAAATATGAATCTCGACCGTACATGACTTTAAAGAGTTATAACCATTAAATCATCAATACAATCATCTAAGTTCATTTTATCCCATTTAATAACTTTTTCATGAAGTACTTACTCATACAGCCTGATACTGACCTGAAAATTGCTAAAAACGTTAGAATATTTCACAAAATTATTGTTACCCCGTTGCTTCCCTTATGGAAAAGATTATGTTCTTTCAAGTCACGTCTAAATTATAAGGATCTTTATTCTAATTTAAACAAAGGTTGTCGAAGAGTTGCTGCTGTCAAAGTTAAGCTGTTTGTTGATAATGTATATGTATGTGCTGCTCTATTGTGTTGTGCTGTCCATTAACGAATAAATGATTATTCTATTCTATAATGGATTCCCATGGTAGTAACGAAACCAACATGCCCGTAAAGCTAAGTCTATGGGTGGCATAAAACTCTGATACCAGCAGTCCAAGTACGTAGGATTCGATAGGACACGATTAGATAAATTTGACAGTTATTCTCGATAAAATGAGTTTTTGTCTGATCAAACTAATTGTACTATACTGTCAAATTGATCTAATCGAGTCTTATCGAATCCTACGTACTTGCACTGCTGGTAAGACACTAACCACACGATAAAGAAAGAAGATAGATTCCCCTTCTTTGACTTAGTTTAAGTTCAGTTACTAAAATTCAACAGAAGCTTTGTTTTCAATTGTCTGGAGCAATAATTGCACCGTGTCAGTTCGCATAAATCATAAATATGTTCATTTAAGTATATGATTATGGCTTTATATACTTTGGTCCTGGACACGTACTTTTTAACTGTAGCAATTAGCATTATTTTATTCAATTAAGTTGTGTCATATCAACAACCTTTTATAATAATTTCACTCCACTATAAGAAAAAGGCCATAAAATAAACAATTATTTTAATATCTCAATAAGCATAACAGACGAACAAAAACAATCAATAAAACTAACATTTCAACAGTTTAATCCATGTTATTAGTTCCGATGTTATTTCCCATAAACGCGCGACCGGAACCGACGCCATATTGTGCGCTTTCCCGCGCGGCCATCGACCAATCAGCGTCGATTTCCGCTGCCATAGACAAACGGAGCAATTATTGATAGACATTTTTTTCTATTATTCAATTTATGTCATTTCGTGACATTATTATTTTATCCATTATTTATAGTATTAGTTTCGTTTTTAGATTGAATTCGATTTTTGTAATAGATAGGTTGACTATATAGAGTTATTACTTGGTAAATGCCCTTTATTTTGTTTGAGTTAATCAAAATAAGTACCTGTACGTGCCTATGTACTTACAATAATTTCCATTGATATATTCATCGTCAGAACTAATGTATAGGTCCACACCATCACTACAGGTACCATTATTTGTATTGCGTTATTTAAAGGACTACTTTAAACAATAATTAAGCAAAGAAGTTAACGCGCTACGCAACTTGCCATGAAGTTAAGTAATCAAATGACATAGCTGACGCACTGTGTAGCATGTTGCGTAGAACGTGGTGATTGCGCGTAGCGTTCTGCGTAGCAAGTTACGTAGCGTACTGCGTAGCATCGTAGCATAAATTCCGTAGTACTCCGTAGCGAGCTGCGTAGCGTAGTTGTAGTACACTATCGGAGTGGCAATTTAGCTATTTGGATTTTTGACATTATACATTAGCATGATTAGCGTGTAATGTCTTCCACTGCTACGAAACAGGCCTCATCTTTTGCAGGTTCAGTGTGGTTCGATACCGTTAAGCGTTTTGAGGGACCTACCGCCGTTTCGTTTCCCTGTACCCATAGAAGATTAAAACCTTACATTAACGAAGCCTCCATGCATCCAAGTACTCAGCATCTAAATAACAGGACGTCCTGCTGTCCCAAGCTTGTCCTATACAAAACAATTTCTCTTAAACACGCCCACTTCCTCGCCAATGGCGCGAACTACAACTGTTACTCATCGTAATGTCCACAAATTGCGTCCGCCGTGTGTTACTGGTTTTTACTTCCATCTCCTGAATGGTCATCATTAGAAACTCTTTGGTTGTTATTAAATAACGTTTAGTGGATTTTGTTTGTGTTGGGTTTGAGGAGGAACTGAGTGAGAACTTTAAAAAAAGGGACAAAATGTGTGGCACGACTTTACGTGTCAAAAAGACGTATTATTCAAGTTATCATGTAACTTTTTGTTGACACTTTTAGTACTTCCCTAAATAAAAAAGTAATATTGCTTAAAACACTACCTAACTGAGTAATCCTAGTTAGTATTTTAAGCAATATAGGAGCATTTTACGATTACGATGGCGGTCCTATAGAGAAAGTTGTTCAGTTTGATGGTCTATACCTATAGGACACCCTTTCATCATATGACTATACCTTTTTTGTAACACGTTGTATAAAATATTGGTATTCAGCTGGCGACCCCGACATAGTAAGGAAAAGGCTAAGCAGATCATGATGATCGATGATTGATTTAAATCCCAAATAAACAAAGGTAGCCCTGAAATCAAGGAACCATTTTAATCATTTTAATACCATTGCGTTTCCTTGTTACAGCAAATATTCCAAGCATCTCGGAAACTTAGAAAGCAATAGGAAACCTTAAAGTAAATTGAAATACTAAGATACCACCTAAAACTTCACGGTCACGTGCAAATGCAATGTACTACCTGACTGAAAAAAAACTGAAGAAAATCATTTAATATTAAAAAAAACAATTTCGTTGATGTTCAGGCAGATTAAATGAATTTTTAAATTGTGTTTCTCCTAATGTACTGATTAAAATTTAATGTTATTACGTACATATAGTATTCTGGAACTCATATTTTTATGAAAATGTTGCAATTTCCTTGTTATATTCGTATTTCTCGAGAAAATGAAAGTGTATACATATTATTATTACTAGACGTGACTGTACCTAAGTATTGAAACTCGTGGTAACTATTAACAGCCTAGTTGATCTTCAGGTTAAAGCTGCGCTGGCTTAGGTTAATCAGTGGAAGGAACGCATTACAGACAGAGTTTCCTTCGTACCTCAGAAAGCACGTCCCGGCTGTCATTGTAATCTTTGACAGTCGATACAGGTAGTCAGTGACCCGTAAGTCTGATAACAAGTCTTACCACGGGGTATCGTATTATCCTACTATCTGGATTGTAGAGGTCAGATAGGCAGTCCTTCCATGTAAAATACTAGTATTCAGCTGCTTCCGGTTAGACAAAAAAACTCCAATCAGTTGGGAAAAGGCTGCGCAAATTCATCATCATTATCATCATCATCATCAGCCTATAATGTTCCCACTGCTGGGACACGGCCTCCTCTCAATGAGAGGGAGCAAATTATGATCTAACTATTCAAGAAAAAGCACTGAAATAAAGCTTGCTGGTGTTAATGAAATGCTGGACAATGACAGAGTTTGTTGTATAGATTGGTAACCTCAATATCTTCAATGAAGTTACGTATTTTACAGATAAATGGAACCCATATCGTTATAGAAGTTCCCACGAAAACTGCGTAAAACGGCTTGTCATGAAACTTTCCTAAGTTAAATACGTGCGGTATTATGTTATAAGAAATATTATTACCTATGTATTTCCTACTCTTTGTATGAATAAGTATGTCTGTCAATCAAGATTCTAAGGTATTGAATGTTTTGCAAAGTTTTTTAATGACCATGTGCAGAGGTGCCTCTTCTATGAAAGCATTTCAAACTCGGAGTACCGTGGTTGATAATTACCTGAGGTTAAAGTAGAATATGTGCGACAGACACCATTGACCACCCTAGGTGTGAATCTTTGTGGTTAAAAAAAAACAAACACGGAAGTCAAAACCTCGAAAAACCTTAATTCGAAAGCGCCAAAAAGAGCATCTGCGGTTGCCATTTATGTTTCAAAATAACACAACCTAACAATTATAAAGAACCCCCAATTTTAATAAATGACATCTCTATCGCTACCCTACAGTTATAACTTACAAACTTTTTAATTCATATTATGGTGGCGCTGCTTGTCAAAGGAAGTGTCAAAGTCCTGTCAAATGTAGTACGTTTCTCGCTAGTTCTTTTTTTCACCACCTGCATCAATTAGTTGGTCGGTTTATAATATAGGTGGCGAACTATTTGGTTGGAATTGATAACGGAAGCTAACCCCCGGCCGCATTATGCATTGTATGTCATTAGGGGTCTCTAGCACCCGTAGACACGGCATTTGGACTCGCAATTATGTAAGCGTGTTCGATCGTTACAAAAGAACTTTTGACAAGTTTAGATCTACAAAAACTAAAGAGAACTGCAAAAGTCTCACACTGTGCTGCTGTATGCATCCTCCTTAGATTTTGATAACTTCCTGAAATTAACTTAAACAGTGGTTAATACCACTATTTAAGTAAATTAAATTAAATAGAAATTTTAAAATGATGTCAGAGCTGTATCGCCTCTTTTCGGGCTACAAACAATAACCATAGAACGGTTAGTACATCTCATGAATTAATATTTTTTCAGAAAGCTCTTGAAAATCATTATACAGTTACAAATTCACACAATAATCGTCTTTTCCGACGGTAGAAACACTTTTAGAAAAAATCCCTTTAGCATTATGTGGTTGAACTAACTACACGGTCGAAACCAGCCATCCTAAACGGGAACACACAAAAGTAGTCGGTAATTTCGGGTGCGGTCATTATGACACATCTTAATTTAGTTTCAACACATAAATTGTAATAAGTAGACGCGAGTCCAATGCGGGTGGCCTTAAGACGAACGACCATTACGATACAATAGAAAATGATGATGGACCTGATGGAAAACGAACTAACGATATTGGAATTTGGAAGACTTCGGCCTAATTAGAAACTAACATCAATAAATTATCTTTAAAATAAAATTTAAATAAACTTCTGTCGCTGATTTTTTATCTCTATATTAGTCTATGATCTCTGACACTCCCTTATTAATTATAGTTCTGCATTGTTACTTGATATTGCGTTTCGAATCACGATAAAGTGGTTTCGATTAAGACTGATTCGATTTGCAAAGAAAATTATAAATCAACTACGAAACTGTGTAGGTGGGGATTAGAAAATAAGAAGATATTAAGCTCTCTCTTTATAATAAAGATACCTACTTGTATGACGAATGAAAAACGTTAGAGGTCAATTAATATTTCCATACCTATATTTCACACTGGCTGTCTGATACAATACAACTCAAGCTTTCAAAAATGGTGTCTACGGAGACACTTTTTTTCTATTCTAAATATGAAAGCAACGGAAACAAATAGCCCTAGGGGTGTATTACGATGATCGTCCCTATTTCCAAATCGCTCCAATTTGGTCATTACACGTCTATATTTGTTCGAGTCATAACGCGATGTGTGGCCAGTAATCGATTATCATAAGAGCTGGCTGGTGGAACAGGAAATATATGTGCTATTTTGTGTGTTTGAAATTGGAAGGCATTTGTTTTTTTTTCGTTTTTGGAGGTGTGATGTTTGTCAGCAAGGAGGTTACATAGAGAATTTCAGCTGGAGTTTCGGTCTCTACTTAGATAATATTTAAAACAGTTGAAACAAAAAAACCGACTGTAGTTGGGGAAAGTCTTGGCAGATGTTATGATGGTGATAAGAAATCGGTAAAGTAAAATTATCATAAAAGTAGTCATTTAGTTAGTTTTACATGGGAAGATCAGTCCTAAGTTAGTAAAGTAAGTTCAATCTACATTTTTCTAATTTAAAGTACCCTACAACGCAATTCTACTAACAAGATACTTAATTAACCAGTCACAATTACTAATCATAACTTACAAAGATTAATATCTACCTCGCATATTTCATTTTAGTTTCTAAAACGGTACTCAAATCATTCCGTCCATGACGGTGCCTACTAAACCGAAGTAAACACGGCATGAAATACATTGATATTAAAGCAGACGGTAGCGAGCGACTACCTACAGGCGAATTACAGGGAATTGCATTCAATCGAGTGTTTGTACTGAACTGATTGCTTTTACTGTTGCCATTTTAGGTAGCAGGGACTGAAACGATCCTTATTTTAGAATAAAAATGTTTTTGTTTTGTCTGGAACAGACTATCTACTCTAGGAAATAAATTAGAAAACGGCATGGAAGTATTAGGTACTAAGCTTCGTGGAAAACTAGCGCTGGCTGAACACTTTAGGAAAGTGCCGATTTTGAAAATGGATCTTAATGTACTAAGAAGTAAACATCTTACAACTTTGAACGAGGAATTCCTATCTACACTACAAACAACCTATCTGTGCAGGGCGTCTCGATATACTCGTAGATGACGACAAAATCGCAAACTATCGATCCTACTTACGAAAAAAATTGGTTGCAATAATGATGCTTGCGAGAAACGCAAGTCTAAACGCATCCCAGATGGGTTTCTCGAAAGGATCTTTATTGCCGGCCCAGGCCAAAAAACTAAAGATAGAACTAAAATTAATGTGCAAGTTTCATCGAAGCTTTCTTGAGAAACCACCTTGAACGGCACACTTAAAGTGGTCATACTATAGAACTCAAAGGACACCAAACTCTATAATATAATGTTATTTTATGTCAATTTACTGAGCGCGAGAAGTTTGAAATCATTTCAGCCGAAAGATGTCCAATGCTGGACATAGGCCTCCCCCAAGTGTCGTCACAAAAACTTTGAAACACATTAATAAAATGGTCATTGCAATCTTTGCAGATAAGACCTTGATATTTCAGTCTTTGATTTCTCCTATCAAACACAAGACTTGAAGTGACTTAGCAATTATAATAATGTCGAACTAGTACCGTAAATAAGATTTCATACTAAATTTAAACCATCTGTATTCCATTTTTAAAATAATTATTTTGCATGGTGCTCAGCCATCAACTACTACATCTACCCCGCTTCGTTGTTGTTACGCAAACTCATAAACCCATTTATGTATTGGATTGTGAGCAACATAGGTTTAAGTGAGGTTATTTTGCCATTTCATATTTGCTTACAAGAATTTTGATGAAGGATTAAGTGAATATTGCAAAAAAATTGAAGCGAGTGCTTTTTAAATCATAAATAAATAAGTGATATTCTTTTGGTGGTGAAGGGTAATATAATAAACTGAGGAAAAATTGTAGTTAAATAATAAAAAATTAAGTTAGGATCTTAAAATTTGTGTATGGGTTGACGATTGAATATTAATTCATACGTGTCTCAGCGTTTTTGATGATTCCACCCCCAAAGGGGATGAAGTTGTGTATGGAAAGGTCTTAATTTCTGAAGAAAAAAATATAAAAAAGTAATCTAGGCGTATGGTTGGAAGCTACCGCAACGGTGTTGTTAAATTTCTATAGTAAACAAGTAAGTCATTTTCCTCCATTCCCTCCCTCTGATGCACCCATTCTGACGGCAGTAGGTATAAGACGATGACTCCCGAAGTCCCCCGAGGTACAAGTAATACTTTCAGGAGAACCTGAAGTTTTTTATCAGAGGAAGAGAACCTAGAACGAGCGCGGGGTTTCGCTAACACCTAACCCAACGTAAAACATTATCTGCCTAGCTTTCTCCTAACTATGTTGGGGTCGGCTTCCAGTCCGCATGCAAATGAATTTCTAAAAGTATTTTACATGGAGCGACTACCTATCTGACCTCCACAATCCAGTCAGTAACTGGGTAGTACGACACCCCTTGGTAAAACTGGTTGTCAGACTTTTTGGGCCACAGACTACCTGTAACGACTGTCAAAGATCTACAAATGACAGCCGGAACCAACGATTTAACGTGCTTTCCGAGGCACGGAGGTAACTCGGTATGTAAGGGTGGTCACCCATCCACAGACCAACCTAGGCAAGCACTGCTTAATCTAATGATTGGCCCGAGCGGCTGTTATTATTTAATCAAGGGCTCCTCCCAGCGCTGCCTAACGTAATGTAAATATGACGATAAAAAATATTATTCAAAACTCGTATGTCGTATCGCATGTAAATTTTTTCTGGTTTTAGTAATGCTTTTTTAGATTTCATCAATCTATATAAAATGATAAAAAATAAGTATCTATATGGTGTAGCTGGGCTATTGGAGTTCCACAACAGGTGTCCCAGATCTTTGATTAAGTCAACAGAGAGTGCTCGTCAGATTGAACTACTTTTGCTAAGACGTCATTCCTATATGTGTTATGGTGTAGCTGGGCTCTTGCAGTTCCTCATCAGGTGTTCCAGATCTTCAAATTTATTCTCTCAGCAGAAAATGCTCATCACGTTGAAAAATTTTTGCTATGGTGTCATTTTTGTATCTCTTAAGCTTAGCTGGTCTGTTGTGGTTCTGCAGCAGGTGTTCAAGTTTCCAAGATAAATTATAGCCTATATGTTGCCCAGACTTAATATCTATACAACAAAAATAAAACATTCAAATCCGTCCAGTAGTTCCGAAGATTAGCGTGTACAAACAAATTGACAAACAGACAGACTTATTTTTGGATTCGTGCTCTATTACTGTTTCTAAACCCCCTTATTTTTTTTATATATTCAATGTACAGAAACAGTTTTTTTACCCTTTTATTATATGTATATAGAAATATAGATAATTCTCGTAAACAAGCAGTTAATTTTTAATACATTATTTTGTACCCTGTTATTAATTATTTTTTCCTACTTGACCCTAAGGTTGACTGATAGAGATTGTGGCATTAAGTCCGCCTAAGTACCACTCTTGTACATGAAGTTTAAATAAATAAAATGCAATAGGATGGTTATTTTATGTTTATTTATTTATTTATTTCAAATCTTCCTTAAAACTATAATTACAGGTAAACCTAATGCGATAGCGCGGTTTCAAAATTAACTTATATTAAAAAACTAGTACCTACTACTAACATACCAACATTAATAATAAACATAAATCATAAACATAAGATAAGATCTAAGTTATATAAAAATAAAAAAAATCAAATAAAAAGAACATTTTCTCATCATTTTTTGTTAACTTAATATTCGACATATCTATTTACCTAACGTTTACACTGTGCTCTCGTGTATTAGGGCCTTCATCATCATCATCATCATCAACCTATTAATGTTCCCACTGCTGAGACACAGGCCTCCTCTCTATGGGAGGGAAATCTAAGGCCGAGGCTGAGGGCCTTAGTCCTATTTAACTAAACCCATCATGAGTCTAGCCCTGTCGCCCATTAAGCACTTTGAGTTTGTATTTCTGTGAGAATTTCTAGAATCTATACTTTACTAATATAATAAAGCAGAAGAGTTTGTTTGTTTGGTTGAACGCGCTAATCTCAGGAACTACCGGCTCGAATTGAAAAATTCTATTTTTTGCATTGGATAGTCCATTTATCGAGCAAGGCTTTAGGCTATATAACATCACGCTGTGACCAATAGGAGCGGAGTAGCAATGAAAAATGTTACAAAATCGGGGGAAATTTTATTCCCTTTGTGAGCTTTTTCTCTCTTATGTGACGAAGACGAAGTTGCGTGGGCCAGCTAGTTCCAGTATATCCAGTAATTCCATTGTTTTCAACGCTTTTCATGGTTTCAATTGCAAAACATAGAGTTCAATGACTAATTGAGCGATCACTTCAGGTACTAAACTTGTTGAATAAAAAGACATTTTCAACACACTTGCTCATAAAGTGGCTCTAATTTCACCGCAATTAGGCACATAATGACACCTGTAATCAAACTGTGACTTTTTCATTGCTATTATTCACAAGTGAGTTATAGGGTTTTTTTTATTTTATTTTATTGGTTGAATTGCTTTGTTCTTAAAAAAGTTTCGATACAAAAAAGGTCGTGTTCAATAGTACAAATAAATTAATGTACCTATTGCTTGCTCATTTCACGTAAATTCGTATCTACATAGATAATTTCAACTTATAAGTTTTTAATAAATAAAACTTTCACTCAAATGTAACTTTTGTTTTCTCTGTATTAAATAAAACTTTGAATTCCCCATTTCGTACGTGGCTAAAACGCTATCCGCGAAAAGCCAAAAAAAGAAACCTCATTCTTTTAGTCTATGGCCGATCGCCATTGTTAGATGCGCGCGCATAGGAAAACTGATTAATTATTCCCGCCATTGCGAATTTTTTTTTTTTTAGTATTATTTTATTCTCAAGTTTGTTGAAAAACGTCGTATGATACACGTGTGTGTTGATGATTACCGTCCTCGGCTCTCTTAAGACCCTCGCCTAGCGGCTCGGGTCTCAATGGCGCCTCAGCGGTAATCACCAACATTACACACTTGTACCATAATGTACTATTACCTACGTAGTTCGGATAATATCCGAACTACGTAGGTACCGTCAGTGAAATTGGTAGTACATATTATGTACTACCAATTTCACTGACGGTAGACAATTTTCAACCTTATTACAAGCATTAAAACCTAAGGAAAAAGCGTGTAATTCCTAAACTTTCTTGACCAGTCAATAACCACTTAAAATTTGACCAGTCAAATCAAGCGGAACAACCACTTTTTGTAGAAGATATAGTTTTCAGCGTTTTTTCCTTGTTTATGGACGGAATGAAGTGGCACTCAATTCTTAAACGATTTCTTTTTTCATCTCGCTCAGTTGCCGATAAATTTGAATGTCCTTGATTCGTCTTGTACAGACAAACTTAACGGAATACCATAGATATGCAGCTATTGACGTGACTATCATCTACTGATGATCACTGGGCCCCAATTCTGCTATTGCAATAGTGTCACAATGGTCTATTTTGGTCTCATAATTGTTCATTTTGGGTAGTTTGGTGATCTACTAATATAAAGGCGTTATTATGACTTTCCAATGGTCAACCACTGACGCTCAATTGAAAGAAATGGCTACTATTGTTTACCGAGAAGATAACAGTCCGATTATCTGAAAACAGCTGTCAATGTGACATGTTCCCATACAAAAATGTGTTTTGAACCGCTGTTATTAGATAATCGTCCATCATTTTTTTGGTGAACATGGACTTCACATTTATCCGTTTTACATATAACTTTATGTTTTTTGCTATTTACGAACGTCTTACTACTTCAGATTGCTTTTATCACAAATAAATAATATGTAAATATTTAATATAAATTATCTAGAAATGAAATCTAACATGAATAACTGTTTAAAAATATTATAATATTATTTTTCGAAAATCATTTCTATTAAGAGGCCTCTTACAGTCCACTAGCGCCGCCAATCGAAAAAATGTCATAACTCGTAAATAGAATCAAACATACAAAATGTGGTCTATTATTATTGCTGATTATTATTATTATTACTGAAATATAGCTGTTTAGCTAAATCGTGCATTTGTAACAAAAACGGCCGTTTATGTTTTGAATGCACGATTTAGCTAAACAGCTATATTTCAAGTGTTGACAATGTGTTATAAAAATTACGTTATTGCCTTTTCTACAATAATAATAGACCACATTTTGTATTTTTGATTCTATTTACGAGTTATGACATTTTTTCGATTGGCGGCGCTAGTGGACTGTAAAAGGCCCCTTAACAGGTTTTATAATAATGGCAATACAACAATGTCATTCTAACACATTTGCGAGACCATAGACCGACCAATGATCGAACCATTATGATGAGTTCAGCAGTTTACGAACTTTCAGCAAAATGACAATGGAGATTCCACTGCCATTCATCAACAATTATGAAATCAATTATATACTATTGTGGTACTATTCTAAAGAAGAAAATAAGTTCGTCATGGGTTGAAGATTCATCTTGCATTTTCACCCGCATTTCTGAGGTTTAAATTTGACTTTGAAAGCGCCTTTATTTCGTAGACATTAAGAGTCGTTTTAAGGTGGTCGGCCCCACTTACAGGTAACACGATTCAAAACCACCATCAACATCATTATCATCATCTATAGCCTGAATTCACTCATTACGGGGCCTTTCTTTTCTTGTGCCAATTTCCACGGTCCTGTGCCAGCCACATCCAGGTTTTTCCCCCGACGGCAACTATGTTGTCGGCCAATCTCGCCGGCTGAGGACCCACATTTCTTTTCCCTGATCTTGGACGCCATTCGGTCATAGCCTTGGACCACCTGTCATCACTCTGCTTTGCTAGGTGGCCTAACCAACTCCATTTAAGTTCCGTGACGCGATTTCCAATATCGAACCATCATGACTTTGTGTAATTGATATCACTTCTGCTCTCAAAACGGTGAAGGAAAATGTACTAGAACCAAAATTTGATGATTTTGTGATGCCAACAAACCTTCCCTGGGCCCATGCGGTGGGTTACAGTTTACAGCTCTTCCCTATCCCTACTATAATATTATAAATGTGAATGTAAGTTTGTTTGTTACTGTTTCACGCAAAAACTACTGAACGAATTTCGATGAAATTTTGCACACATATAGTTTATAACCTGGATTAAAACATAGGATACTTTTTATCCCGGTAGTAAGATCCCATGGGACAGTAATAAAAAACTTCACGCGGGCAAAGCCGCTGGCAGAAGCTATTCATAGATAATTTTATAAGCTGATGGTGGTTTTTGCAGTCTATGTCAATAATGGCGTACCGCTGACAGTACCCTAAAAAAAGGGTGTAAATAAATACTTAACGAAACCGAAAGGCACTGGTTCTCCTCGTCTTTGCGATCATTTTTTTTTGTTCTAGACCATACCTGGAAACCTTCTAGTTAAGGAGGTATTGGGGATTTGTTTTAACGTAAGATTTTTACTATGAACATCTTCACGACCCCCGTACTATTCAATCCATCCACCAGCGCAATGTTTTGAGTGCGGTACACTGAGTTTTATCTTAAAACGTGATTAATCACCACAAAAAAAGTGTATGAAAGTGAGGCAATGGAGGAGAGATCATCACCTTATATTACCAGTTACCACAACAAACACATTGCCACAACATATAAACTTTTTGGTTAAATTGTCATCAATACTCAGTAACACAATAATCAGATCGATCGTCAATCCTCGTCAAAGTTCGTGAATGGTCGGGCGCGGTCGTGTGACATCGGGTGACATCGGCGCTGACGCGTCAAGCGCGCGACAAAGCCACGATGCCGCGCCGACGTGGCTAATCATTTGTATTGTTGTTCTGCAGATGTTCGGGGCTGGTAGGGTGACACCGTTTTTAGGAGGATATAGATTTTTTGATGTTATTGGGATAAAGAGATTGGGATTAGCTATAAGAGTAGAGGAAGATCAAAGAAACTGTGGATGGACTGTGTTGAGGATGAAATGGGTGGAAAGGAAGTTTCTGTTGAGATGATGAGTTATAGTGAAGTATGGAAAAAGACATGCTGCACCTACCACTAATAAATTGAGATAAGGGCAAGACTATGGTGTCGATTCTGTTGTGCACAAACTGAACTTAATTTAGGGTATTGCTATCTTTTACTAAAAGGCAGTGCGAGAAAAGGACGGCTATAGCTATGCACTAAGTTAGAGATGTCAAACTAGTTTATGCCTTGCGCTTCACCATGTTTTTAGTCGACATGTTTTTACGTGCACCCTTCATTTGTATGGAAATATTAGTTCAAATTAAATTTGACAGCTCTAAATTACGTCCGTCTCTTTCTCGTTTTATTAGTGAGAAAAAGATAGCAATAGCCTAAATTAAGTTTAGTTTGTGCACAACAGAATCGACACCACTGATAATGAGGACGTATTGATTGGTAATTCCTGAAAGAATGCGATTGGAAGTGTACAGGACCGGTCTCAGTCTCGACAGAGATAATGACAAAATCGCTAACTTTCAATCGCTGATTACTAACGAATGAATTCGCTTGCAATAATTATGCTTACAAGAAACGCTTCTAGGATATAGAGACTTTTATTACTCGTAAGCATCAATTTTGCAACCGAATTTTTCATTAGTAATAAGCAATCGAAAGTTAACGTTTTTTTCGTTATCTCTGTCGAGACAGGCCAGGGCCTTTTGTGAGTTAGTCGTAAACAGTGAGGTGTGCCCGAATGGCGTAGTGGTAGTGACGCTGCCATACGTTCTTAGGGTCCTGGGTTTAGGGGAGGGCTTGTATTTATGCTTTTGCGGTTGCACAACGACATGCTTTGCTTGCGCTTTGCTTGGTAGTATAGATGCAGGCCTACCTTACTGCTTCCCTCAGAGGCAGTAGGGTGGCGGGGTCTTGAGGGGGAGCGCCACAGTCGTGTAGATCCTCAAGACAAGTCTGGTGTGTTTACCTTCACGTGGTTGCCGCCCTGTTTTTGGTCTAATTCCCTAGGAAATAGACGCAACAAAAACCACCAGGCGCTTTTTAACCTAACCATGACCCTCCGTGACTGAGGGGTTGTGGGCTCGACCGCCACTAAACACTGCTGGCGTCGTGTAGGTAAACCTGGTCACCTGCGCTAGGACCTGCGCAGTTGAGCGCCGTAAGCGGGGATGAAGGAGTCCTGGAGGGTTGAGCCGAGCGGCGCTGGTGGTTATGCGTCCGTGAGGCAACACGCCCTCTTTGGTCTGGATTTCAAGCGAAACGGTGGCCCTACCCAATAGCCAAGGGTAGGGAAATGGCCAAGTGTCCCGTCAGAGGGCCACGGCGAGGGGTGGGAGGTCTGCGGAGGTCGTCTTCGGACGGCTGAGGCAGTTGGTATAGGTCATGCTGAAGGTGTAAGTGAAGGTTGATTCGTTGTCAACCTGATCAAGCGCCCGATGTCGCACTGTAAGCCAGCCTCACGCCCCTATATCTCGAAGGTAGTCCTAACGGTTGAGCTAGTTTGTAGCGAGACGTTCCCAGGTGCGGGCTCCAAGGAGGGTGGGAAGCCGGAGAGATGAATCTAGATACACACAAATATGGATACCCAAAAACCCCATAAACCAAACGACACCACACACACACACACACCTCTCACACACACAACAACCACACAAACTCACACACACACCACAACCACACAAACTCACACACCCGACACACACTCAAACAAGAACACTGGTGAGGAGGCGAAAGCCAGTTATCCTCCCAAAAGGGGTGCATGCAGCACCTCTCAAGTACCCGGATGCTCTGCTGCTAACACGGCGGGCTCCAGTACAAGTGATGGTCCGGCAGTGGCGAGAACCGCTGCCAGGAACAAAACGTCCCATAATAAGAACAGGAGGAGTACGGCGCTGCTAGGGACCAGTACCGCTCCCCCTTCTTCTTTTTCAGGTGCGGATACCGCCACGCAGGTTAATCCCTCGGGCCGGGCTCCCCTGTTACATCCTCCCCCACCTACCGCTCCCCCCCCGGTGGCCGTCACTGGTCAACCGGTGGGGACAGGCATCGCCGGCGACACGTTCGCGCTCGCCTGGCAGGTGCAAAGGAGCAAACGTAAAGGTGGAAGGAGGGGTCCCTCCAAGCACAGCGCTGGACCACCAGTGCAGGCTGCCCCGGCCCCCTCGACGGGCAATCCGAAGAGGAGGAAAAGGCCGTCCAAGAGGCAGCGGCAGGCACAGGGGAAAGGTATGCCTCCCCTTGAAACAGGGGCTAACGCCGCGGGCCGAGTAAAACCGGCCAGCGGTAATGTCAACTTCTCCGCAGGCAAGCAGTCGCAGGCCGTGGCCGGCACCAGCCGACCGGGCCCCAGCCAACCAGCAGCCAGCGGAGGGAGCGGACCAGCCGACCACGCAGCACAGCGTCCTGGCCAGAGTGATCAGGCCGCGACCAAGCGGGCTCTCAACGAGACCTCAACACCCCGAGGGGAGCGCAAACGGCCGCGGCTTGACCAGTCCAGACGGGACGCTACAAGAAGCTACGCCCAGGCTGCAAGCTCTGACCTAGATGTCGCAGTTACCTGCGAACGGTCGGGGCACATCAGCAGCGAGGTGTCGGAGCAGATCCTCGCGGCTATTCAGCGGAAGATAGTCGCTGAGGCCTGGTCCTTAATACTGGACTCCCCACCGACCTTCAGAGCGAGGCCGGTGTTCAACAACGGAGCCCTAAAACTGTGGTGTGGGAACACCTACACCGTAGAGTGGTTGAAGAAGACGATCTCCGAGCTGCCTCCGATCACTAGCGCCACGCTAGTAGTCAGGAGACAGGCGGACATCAAGCGCCGGGTGAGATGCGGAATCTCCATCCCTGACGGGCAGGGGATATTTACAGAGCCGTCCCACATTGGGCGGACTCTGTTTTACCAGAACCCCTGGGTCCCCGTTAGGGAATGGGTGATGTGGGGCGCACACAAACAGGCCGACGCATGGTTTGTGGTGGTCGGGATCCCTGAGGACCAAATTCCGACCCTGATGGAAGCCGGACGCCGCCTCTCTTTTGGAGTAGGGGCGGTCTACGTAAAATTCCAGGGTCGGAACGGCAAATTTGTCGACGTCCCTCAGGGACTTCCGGCTGCTGAAGCCAGCGCCGGGTCACAGGTGGAGGTAGCAGCCCCGCCTTCTACAAACACCGTGGGGCCACCCGCGGTCGAGCCTGCAGAAGCAGCGCCAGCCGCACCTACTGCCGCCAGCGTGGGCGCCGTCCTCTCGGGTGAGGAGATCGAGGACATCGTCCTGTCTTCGGCCTCTGACCTGGAGGGGGACGACTTCGACGCGGGCGACCTGTTCGCCGGGCTGAGGCTGGCAGGAGACGAGGAAGGAACGACCAGCGATGGCGTCCCCTTCGTTAGCCTGTAAAGTCCTGCAAGCCAACCTCCACCACAGCCAGACCGCGACGGCTCAGCTGCGGAAGTGGCTGGAGGTTCAACACACGGCCATTGTCCTGATCCAGGAGCCGTGGGTCAGAGCGGGCCAGGTACAAGGACTCTCCAACCTTGGCGGTAAGCTTCTAGTTAGCACAGACCACGATAAGCCAAGGGCGTGCATCTACACGACACGCAATATAAAAACACAGCCACTAACAGACTTCTGTTGCAGGGACGTCTCTGCAGCTAGGATGTTGATACAGCGGGAAGGCACAGAAACAGCCGTCGTCTTCGCCTCCGCTTACATGCCCGAGGCAGAGGAGCCGCCCCCGCACGACCTCGCCCGCCTCGTGACTTACTGCGAGAGCACTGGGCTGGAGGTCGTCATAGGCGCCGACGCAAACGCGCATCATCCTCTGTGGGGCATGGATACACCTAATGCAAGGGGTAAGGCGCTTGTGGAATACTTGTTTACAACTAACCTAACCCTACTAAATACAGGCTCCGAGCCAACCTTCGTAAACAGACGCAGTCGAACAATCATAGACCTCACCCTGGCATCGGAGGGGGTGGCGGCCCTCACCACCGGCTGGCAGGTCTCAAAGGAGGCCTCCTGCTCGGACCACAGGTGGATCCGGTTCGACATACAGGTCTGTGTGACACCAACACTGCCACGGCGAAACCCACGGAACACAGACCGTGCTGCCTACACACGCACCCTCGAAACCAAACTTGCGTCAAAAAACTACGAGATGGCCTACGAGGACACGGCGCGGATCGACGAGAGTGTAAGTCACCTCACAATATCAATGGCAGACAGCTTCCGCTCAACCTGCCCGGAGTCCACTCCGCCCGCTACACCAGGGAATCAACCATGGTGGGGACCGGAGCTGGAACGTAAGCGTGGGAAGGTAAGGTCTGCCCTAAACAGAGCCATGAACACTCGTGCTGATAGAGACTGGGACGCGTACTACGCGGCCAAGAAATGCTATAAAAAATGCATCAGATACAGGAGCTCAACTGGTTGGCGTAAATACTGCAGCAGCATCGAATCCTGCCAACAGGCAAACAGGGTAAGGAAGGTTTTAGCACGGCAGAACCCGACTGGGCCTGCTGCTCTCCGCAAACCAGACGGCACACTTACCACCTCACCAGAAGAAGCAACGCGCGTCCTCACTGAAACTCACTTCCCAGGTTGCGCTTTCACAGAGGCTATCGACTGGACTGAGGCAACCCAAACACCGTCAGAAAATGACTGGCGCTATGCACAAAAAGTCGTTACGCTGGAGAAAATCCAGTGGGCGATCCAAGGCTTCCATCCTTTCAAGGCGGCTGGTCCGGACGGGATCTTTCCTGCCCTACTCCAGTGGGGTGGGATCTCAGTCGCCCGCAGACTGGTCCCTATACTGAGAGCGTGTCTGGCCTTCAGATACGTTCCAAAGGGATGGAGAGAAGTGAAGGTCATATTCATTCCAAAGCCAGGTAAGAGTGACTATACTGACGCCAAATCCTACCGAGCTATCAGCCTAACCTCTTTCCTACTTAAAACCATGGAAAAAATGTGCGAGAGAGAGCTGAGGGACGGCGCCTTGCAAACTATCCCACTTCATACTAATCAACATGCATACAGCTCGGGTAAGTCCACAGAATCCGCCCTCCATCTAGTGGTCAGCCGGATAGAAGAGGCGATTCACCAGAAGGGAAGCTGCCTGGGCACCTTCATAGACATCGAGGGAGCCTTCGATAAAACAAACTTCTCCAGCATCAACACCGCGCTCTCTCGCCATGGAGTGGAACAGGTACTGATAGACTGGATTACAAACATGCTGAGCAAACGAGTGGTGCGACTTGAAGGGGAACAGCAAATGGCCATGATAGCCAGAGGCTGCCCCCAAGGAGGGGTTATATCTCCGCTCCTCTGGAATCTGGTGATTAATGACCTCATCACTAGACTCAACGAGAACCACTTCTACACAATAGGGTATGCCGACGACCTCGCTATTCTCATCTCGGGGAAAGTGACGGGGACGATCTTCGACCTCACTCAGCGAGCTCTACGTATCGTTGAACGATGGTGCAGAGAGTTCGACCTTTCAGTGAACCCAACGAAGACTGAACTTGTCCTGTTTACCCACAAACGAACACTAGGCCCCTATCGCCTACCCAAACTCTTCGAGACGGAACTCCAGTTAGCCGAGGAGGTCAAGTATCTGGGTGTCATCCTAGACAGTAAGTTAAACTGGAGTAGCCACCTAGACAACAAGACAAACAGGGCCTGCATAACCTTCTGGCAATGCAAGAGGATGATAGGTAAGAAATGGGGCCTATCCCCGAAAATTATACTCTGGATATACTGCGCGGTGATCCGACCCATGATTGCCTATGGGGCTGTGGTCTGGTGGCCACGCACTAAACTAAGTACAGCAGCCATCAAGCTGCAGCGCCTGCAAAGGCTTGCCTGCATGGCAATCACTGGTTGCATGAGGACTACCCCGACTGCTGCTCTCGAAGCCATGTTGGGGCTTCCACCGCTCCATCTGTTCATACAGCAGGAGGCGACGATGACGGCAGTACGCCTTAAAACACTTCAACTCTGGGGTAAGAAGACAACACAGCACAATGCGATACTAGAGGAATTCTATTGTGAGTTCCCCTTGGCGAAAGCATACAACGATCGAATACCGAAGCAATTTGTATTCGACAAGAAATACAAAATCCAGCTTCACGAGGACCACCGCTGCGAGGGATTAAACCCCGCGGAACTACGGATCTTCACAGATGGATCTAAAACAGGTACTGGCACTGGGGCGGGAGTCTTCTCGGAAGACCTCAACATCCACATAGCTACACCTTTGGGGGCGCACAACACGGTATTTCAGGCAGAATGCATGGGCATCTCCCTGGCGGCATCGGCCATCATAGCCAGGAAAGTTGTGGGCCACTCAATCCGTATACTGTCGGACAGCATGGCGGTGCTGCTGGCCCTAAACAACCACACAGTGAACTCCGGGTTAATACACGAGTGTCACCAACGCCTGAACCAGGTTGGTAATCTCAATAACATAACCATCCAATGGATCAAAGGACACAGCGATTCCCGCGGCAACGACGCGGCGGATGAACTCGCTAGAAGGGGATCGAGCATGGCAGCGGTGGGACCAGAACCTATCGCACCACTCCCTTTCGGTTACCTACGCACACTGGTAAGGAAACGAACCAGTGAAATACACCACAAGCTGTGGCTTGACCACGGCGAGTGTAGGCAAGCCAAGGAGGCACTTCCTGCCATCGACGGCCGCTTCACCAAACGCGCGCTTAGGTTAACCAAGCCACAGGTGCGTATAATTACAGCCGCCATCACCGGTCACGGCTCTTTTAACAAACACCTCTTTGTCATAGGAGTCACAGACAGCCCCCTGTGCCGCGCATGCATGGAGGAAGACGAGACTGCAGCCCACGTGCTTCTACACTGCCCAGCGGTTGCAACATACAGGGCAAAGTACTTCGGTCGTCCAAGTACTCTCCGCGAGATTGTCGGCAACATCGGGGCGCTGCTGGCCTTCTTTGGGGAGCTGGGATGGATCGAGTGAAGTTCCCACCCGTACGCAAAATACGCGCCTTGCCGTGGAATTGCGGACATCAGCCCGCTATACAATACAATACAATACAATAGGGTCCTGGGTTCGAATCCCGGTAGGAGCAAAAATGTTTGTGTCATGAGCATGGACTTTTGTTTCCGAGTCATGGATGTTTATATGTATAATAAGTATGTATTTATAAACAATGAAGTATAAATGTAGTATATCAACTATCTAGTGTCCACGACACAAGCTTTGCTTAGTGTGGCACTAGGTGGCGCTGTGTGTTAATGTCCAGCGATATCTATCTATCTATCTATCATTTAACCTACCTATGAACTTATGAATTGGGAAATTCTTCAGTATTACGCAAATGAGGTGCTGCTCAGTTTAATAAGACCCATCATACTAAATAGCAGGCAGCTAACAGGTCTGCCGGGGTTGCGGGCCTGTTCGAAAAAGAATACCGCGGCCCCGGAACATAAAGGGCGAGGAAGGAACATGGATGGGTTTTAGTCAGTAAGAGTCTGACACTCCCTCCCGCTCCGCCCAGAGTGGGAGACGTCATTTGATGATTTCCGATCCTAATAAAAAAAAAAAAAAGGCAGCTAACAGGTATCTACTCAAATATTCCTAAACAAACACATTTACCACCCAAGTCTCTTGATAACTTTTATCAGCGAAGAACAGTGATAATCAATGGTCTAAATTCAGAGTAATATTTAACTCTTAATCTTTTGCCAAATATCACATGCTTTTAGTGGTTGCTCGACCAATATCGGTCAACCAACCATTAGCTTAGCTGTTTAGTTAGACATCAGATTTAGGGATCAGAAGAGACTTGATCAGAGCTTTCAAATGTTGGCATCCTGTTGGGGTCGTCGTAATTATAAAAAAAGGTAATACGATGCAATAGAGTTGCAATAGTGGAACAAATCTATCTATACTTATAATAAATCTGTAGAGAGGTCAATTCTGTACATGAAATATATTTACAAAATAACTATCGGGGGGTGATTAGTGATCGATACTGATGCCAAAAATGCAATCAGTAAAATTTTTGTCTGTCTGTCTGTCTGTCTGTCTGTCTGTCTGTCTGTCTGTCTGTCTGTCTGTATGTTATTTATAGAAAAAAAAACTACTCGACGGATTTTAACGAAACTTGGTACAATTATTCTACATACTCCTGAGCAGGTAATAGTATACTTTTCATCACGCTACCATTAATAGGAGCAGAGCAGTGAAAGGAAATGTTGGGAAAACGGGAGAAGTTACTTGGTTTTTTTAGCTTCCGTCACGTGTGCAGCCTTAATGGTTAAAGCTACATAGAAATCATGTATAACGGAAATATTCCACATAAAATTATATAAAAAATATCCCAAGACAGCATATGTCTATCTTTTATAGTTGACTCACAATAACACGTGTAACTCCCGATAGCTTAGCAGTTCGGAGATTTGTTATTATTATATTTGTTTACTCTTACGTTTATATCATCACGCTATGACCCACATAAAACATAGGATACATTTTATTCCGGTAGTAAGATCCCATGGGACAATAATCAAACTTCACGCGGGCGAAGCCGCTGGCAGAAGCTAGTCTATACTAATATTATAAAGCAGAAGCGTTTGTTTGTTTGGTTGAACGCGCTAATCTCAGGAACTACCAGCTCGAATTGAAAAATTTTTTGTTGTGTTAGATAGTCCATTTATCGAGGAAAGCTTTAGGCTATATATCATCATGCTACGATTATTAGGAGTGCGGCAGGAATGAAAAATGTTGCAAAAACGAGGTTTTTTTTTCCTTTCGTTTTTCTCTCTTCAGACGAAGTTGCGAGGGTCAGCTAGTATTTATATAACCGGACATGTAATTGATCCGGGTCTGGCTGTTTGTGATGTGAATTTATATATATGTCTAATCTCAACATGAAAGATGTAACCAAGATTTTGTAACAACATTTTTGATTGAAAAGAGTGTCCATGGAGTTTCTTGCCCGTTCTTCTCCATAGGGATCTACGCTAGGGAATGGGCAACTACAGTACTTTCTCAAGTTATTATGCCTTGTGTCTGTGAATGTAGCTTCGTTTTTTTCTACGTTTTATCGACATTCAGAAGTGCCGAAATGGTCTAGTTGAAATAAATGATTTGAGTTTGACTTAAATATTTGTAAATGCACCCACGATACAGGAGAAGTTCTGTGTGTGGGGGAACGTTATATAAAGAGAAAAGAATGAGAGTTATTTGCTGGAAGCTTCGCCGAGAGAGAACTCTGAGTGTTTGTCACTTGTCAAAATCATCTTTATCAAGAAATTTCATGGCTCCTAAAATTCTTAACTGAACTTTGTGAAAGTAGACTATGAAGAACAAATTGTCAATTTTCTTCACCATTCAGCAAGGCAGACAGGTAAATATTTCAGGCGACGATATCAGCTAAATAAGCAACTCTATATTTTTGGTGGTTCAAACTTCGTTTGAAAAACTGTAAGAATAAAGTTCTAATTAGCTTGCACTACAAAGTGGTTGTTACTTCAGTCACTGCGGGCCGAATAGTGCGAAATGAGTATTTTCGATCGATTTAAAATGAGAACTTTAATACTAAATAATCCATCAGTAGATTTAGTTTATTTGAAATTTTATGTTATACTTTTAAATATAATTATCATTGTCAATAAATGGCTAAACTGCTTTGAAAGAAAATTAATAGGTATGTTTGAAGATTTTTTTGGTGCATTAAAGTTTTTCCTAGATTTTTGATGTTTGTCGTGATTAGGCAGAGGTGTAGGTACCTAAGTACATCCACATTTCGCCAGATAAGTTTAAGTCGTATGTAATAGGGGACGAACCTATTGCCATCAAATGGGCGCAATTCCAGACTACGTGGCTGCTACTGAGAAATTCCTAATGGAAACACCCAATAACACTGTTGGGGTACGAAGCGGGGTGTCGGGTGTTGTTGAGTAGAAACCAAAAGTTTATGTCAACCACTATTTATTGTCTCACACTCAAAATGTCTTTCATGTTTAAATGTGAATGAAATGTTGATGTTATTATAATGTTTGAATACACCCGGCTAACGCGGTAGACAGAAGTGCACTGAATATAATATGAAATCATCATCATCATCATCATCAGCCTATAATGTTCCCACTGCTGGGACATGGCCTCCTCTCAATGAGAGGGAATGGTATAGAGTCTATACCACGCGGGCCCAGTGCCCATGGTCTATACTATAGACCATGGGCACTGGGCCCGCGTGGTAGATTATAGAATCTACCACGCGGGCCCAGTGCGGGTTGGTAGATGTCACATGCCTTCGAATTTTTGGTTCTAGGACATGCCGGTTTCCTCACGATGTTTTCCTTCACCGTTTTGAGAGCGATCATTCAGATGTACCTAACCTGTAAGGATGGTAGATTTATCAGAGGTGGTACCAGGGTGATGTAATTATTACATCGCCCAACCTGAAAAGGTGGTCCAACCCAGGGAGGTATTCAATCGATTAAAATAAAATACTAAGTAATAAATGAAGTCTGTTAATTAGGTCACGCCAATAGTGAAAACTAAGGTGTTCGGTGAAAACACCGAACAAACATTTTGGCCGACCCGGGAAACCAACCCAGGACATCATGCTCAGCAGTCGTGCTTTCAACCTCTTGACCAACGAGGCAGTCGATGCATTTGAGGCGATTACATGAGCTAAACGCGAGTTTTATAATTACTAAAAGTATATGATTCACTGCTATAAACAAGACCAGAAAAATATATGATATTCTTCAGGATATATGCTAGCATGATACTGTTTTGAAAACATAATAGATACAATTAATTTGGCTCGATAAAAATAAATCACGAACTTATCTCTAAAAATATCTTTCAAACAGTAAAAAACATACTAATGTGCATGCGATCATTTAGATTTTTTGGCAAATAATTCTACAAGCAATATATTAGCATGATACTGTTTCAGTTTTTTAATCCAATCAATAGTTTTTGTAAATCGATCGAAACCACTCATTTCGCGCTATTTGGCGGTGGCTGACGTAACAACCACTTTGTAGTGCAAGCTGATTAGAACTTTATTCTAACAGCATTTCAAACGAAGTTTGAACCACCACAAATAGAGTTGCTAATTTAGCTCGTCTAAGTGCCTTAAACGAAGTCGGCTGCAGGAGTGTTCGAAAGAGATACCGTGGCCCCGGAACAAAAAGGGCGAGGAAGGAACATGGATGGGTTTTAGTCAGTAAAAGTCTGACACTCCCTCCAGCTTTGGGTGGAGTGGGAGGGAGGGAGTGTGGAGTGGAGTCATTTGATAACTTCGCATAAGAAAAAAAAAATAAACGAAGTCAACAAAATCCCACAAATGCCACCGATGCGCCTTGCCACCCCACAATAACAATATGTGTCGGTTTAATTACGCGTGACCGATGTACTTCAGTTATTGAGCGTTGCCCATTATCCGTCCGTGATAGATAGACTCGTCTGAGGACACCATGAATGCCTAATTGAGACCCTATTACATATATGATGGGGATATTAATGTGTGATCTGGAATTGAGAACGGTGATGATTGAGTGATGAGGGATCTGTATGAAGGGGCGACTTTTTTAAAGGAAATTGTCATCATTACGGAAATAAACATCACTAATGATGATTTAAAAGAAATAAGAAATAGGAGCGGGTAAAGAAGGTTAAAATGATGACTAATAGTGAGATATGCTGTTAAGAAAATTAATACTTTTGATCACGTTCTACAATGTGCTAGAATCATATACGGCTCAAAAACACCCTCGCCTACGGCTCGTGTGTTAATACCGCTTCGGATGCAATAACAAACTTCCTCCACTTGTATCAAAATGTTCTATAATAGCACACCAAAATCGTAACTGTTCAATATTGTTAAATCTTTGAATCGCATCTCTGAAAAGTATAGGTAAACTGTAAACAGAACATGCCGTGCAGTCTTTGTCTCTGCAGAAAGAAGTGAAAACTAAGTAATTTACTGCGGTTTGTGCTCCGCGCACGCCTAAGTGGTGCTACGCCGTAGCGGCTACGAATGCTACAAAACGTTAGGTGACGGTCAAGCGAGTTTTATGATTTTGTTCACCTAAAAATGCTCAACGCGCCTAAAGAAGTATTCACTTCAAAATACACATCCAAGCATCAAAAATCCAAGTCATCAAAGACCACCCGTCCTACAGAAACGGTAGTAATGTCCAAATGAAAATGAATCATCAACGTAACGACCACTAAACCCGAGCATAAACCATCACATACAAGATGGCCGACCTCCGACGCAGCTGATTACAAATGCGTAACTGTGACATTATCACCAGCTACAGAACTGCTATTAATAAAGATGATAAAACGAAAAGACAATGGCATTGTAATTAAAATATTAAACAGCTGTAAATATCTGAAAGCGCGACCTTCAAAGGATTTCGCATTCGTCGATTTATATGAATTACTAGCTTCTGCAAGCGGCTTTGCCCGCGTGAAGTTTGAAATTGACCCATGGGATCTTATTACCGGGTTAAAGAGTATCCTTTGTTGTAATCCAGGTTAAAAACTATATCTGTGTGCCAAATTTGATCCAAATCCGTTCAGTAGTTTTTGCGTGAAAGAGTCACAAACATCCATCCATCCATACATACTCACAAACATTGGCATTTTTAATATAAGAAGGAAGTTGGATGGTGGGAGCCATATTCTGAAGCCTTGTCATTTTAATTATGCACGTATTTTATTTGTACCGCTTTCAGTAAGCTTTTTTTAGAGCAATAGTGTGGTCATCTGATTCCCAAGTCATGGGACTCAAGTTCGAACCCAACCAAGGCACTCACCTCTGAGTTTTCGGATTCACGTGCGTATTGTAAAATTATCACTTGCTCCGGTGATGGAAAACGTGCGGAAACCAGCATGCTTGAGAGGTATATTTCTTGACGACATGTAAATCCAAGTCAGAGGCTCATGGGCGGCATAAAAACTCTAACACCAGGTTTAGGTTAAACATTAACCACACGTTAAAGAAGCAACCTTTTTTGTTTTGCTTTGGGTGAAATAAAATTCTTATTTATTTTGTACAATCAGCTCTACTTACTACACTCATGTTAGTTTACGCCATGTTCACACCTTCTTAAAATATCAACACATGAACATGAACATTATAATTACCTGCGCCACGAGCGGGACTCAAGAAACTCGATAAGACATCAGGAATTCCTCACTAGCAGCCACGGAATTTGGATTCGTGCTCGGTTGATGGCAAAAGGCTCGTCCCCTATTCATCATCAGCATTTATTATTAATGTTCCCACAGCTGAGACACAGACCTCCTCTTTATGAGAGGGAACGGGCTATATCCACCACGCAAGCCCAGCCACCCGGCCCCAGTCCGAATTGGTGGATGTCACATGTCTTAGAATTTTTTGGTTCTAGGACATATCGGTTGCCTCACGATTTTTTCCTTCAACGTTTTGAGAGCAGCGGTGATGAAATAAATTACATAAAGTAATACTCCTGTCTGGGTTCGACATAACTGCGAAATCGGCGTGTACTCTTAGGTACTACACTTCTGCCTAACACCACGGGGATAACATGCTTGCCGTACAATAGATGTTTCATCGTACAGCAGACCTCCCAAAATTCCCAGTTATTCCGCCACTGGAGACCACACTGCCTTTCCCAAGGACTATGAATCGCTAATTTTATGGCAGATGTATTAAGGATGTTAATGTCTCATTATATTCACAGGCAGCCCTCGGTAGTTATGAGCTGCAGGTGAAATTAATATGGAAGGCATCTACTGGTAATTTAATGGCATTGTTTGGTGAGAAATGCATGCTAGATGATCCGATACGGTTTTACATTTTTGTAATCAAAATTCCAATTTGGTAATCCCCGTACGATATTACAGGCAAGCCAATCTCTGAAGTGTATTATAAGTTTGGAGACCATAACAGTAAGACAAGTTTAACGTATCAGCCGGAAAACTTATACAATGGTTCAAAATTGAATGGAAATCTTATCTCTATCTAGCCATCATCATTGTAAAAACCTTTCCAAGAAGTATGTAAGACAAAGAGGTATTTCCAACAGATTTAAACTGAGATTATAATGCTAAGGTCCTTTAAACACGGAAACTACCCCATTGTAATCTGTCAATAGACCAGTTAGTTCGCCTTTTTAGAGCGGGAGGAAGTGTCAGACTTTTACTGACTAAAACCCATCCATGTTCCTTCCTCGCCCTTTATGTTCCGGGGCCACGGTATCTCTTTCGAGCAGTCCCGCAGCCTCGGCAGACTTCGGCTCATGCCCTTTAATGTGCTGAAACCTCTTTGAGGCGCGCGTGGAACACAAACGCACCGTTGACACGGCCTGTCGTCATAAGACGGACAGACGGCGAGCTAGCCCATAGCTCACTGTCCGCAGGCCCGTGAGTTTCTGTACACATTTTTGTTTTTTTTTTTTTGGTTGGCAAATGACCCCTTCCCACTCTGGGCGGAGCGGTAGGGGTGTCAGATTTTTACTGACTAAAAACCATGACAACGAATTTGCAAAATTTCAGAATTCGATTATCCTGAAATTTCAGTGGCGTGAACGGAAACAAATAAACAGCAAGGATTAGTAAGGATTTCCGTCATAAAAAATGATTCAATCTGTGAAAATATAATGATTCAATATATGATCTACATAAAGAGCGTATAAATACTCTTAACGTAACCGAAACGCACGTGTTCTCCTTGTCACGCATAATTGTGTTTTTTTTGTTGTTCTACACCATACCTGGGAACTTTCTAGTTACGGAGATATTGGGGGTCAAAGTTACAACTTTTTGGACAAGATTTTACTTTAAAAACCTTCACCAACCCCGTACTATTCAATTCATCCATCGGCACAATATTTCAAGTGCGCTACAACAAAAAAAAAATCTCTGCCAAAAATTGCGCAGTGTTAATAATTTTATGTTCTTACAGAATGCTTGGTTGACGGCTTCTTGAAGCGTCTGTTTACACCCTTTAGAAAACTAATGCAAATCTATTTAGACTTCAAAAACGACTGCCCTTGACTGCATTATCAAAATATTATTCGCATGACGTGTCCAAGAGCCCACCGCAAAAAAACCAACCTGTTTTTACTATCCAGTTCCACCCACTACAGTCTACGAGTACTTCGCATTTTTCAAAGGCTCACGCTAATTTTCACAAGGGAACATGAAAACGAGGCAAAGAGAAGCAAACATCTTTATCTTAATGTCAACAACTACATTCTGTACACCTTTATCAAAATGGACCACCTTTTAGCGCCTCCGTATTTAGTCACAGAATCCTTTTTGCTGAATTACAAACCTTTTTTTGGGAGATCCCAAACTTGATGTTCAAATGCTCAGTCTTGATAAAGTTTTGACATCCATTGGTGCTTTGCTAATCACTTTAAACACACCTTTGTAAGCAACCACAGCAGTGGATATCGAAGTATGTCTGACTTCGATGTTTCAGTTGTGGCTTTTAGAGTTCATTTTCGCCTAAACGACTGCAAGTAAAGTGGTCGGCACGGTCATCTGTCATCAACGGATGTCACATTATGTCTCGTTTTTGAACCACAAAAGATTCGGGCTCCTTTCTAAGCAGTTGTATTATGTTATACAACTCTTTCTAAAGTTTTTTTCATGAGTTTACAATCCATTGCTGGGTTTTACTCGAGACTTGCTTGACTTTTATGAGAAAACCAAGCAAAGATGGGTTTTTTGAAAGAGATGTCATAGATATTTGTTGGTGCACTTCAAAATAGACGATCAATAACGCTTTATTCCGGTTGAAGGTGTAAATTGACATTAAAATGTAGTTTAATCGATGTTCGGTTTATGAGAAAGACTTTTTTCTAAGATTTCCGTTCGTTTTGGTGGCACATTGTCAATAGAACCTCTTTGGTGAGTTGAGTATTGGTCATATATTATTCCGTTTTCAACTCCATAATATTGGTTTCTAATAAAAAGTGATATACATGTTTTGATAGTTGCTAGCACTGTATTTACTGGGGAGGTTGCAAATGCTACTGCTGAGATTAAAGGTCTGGTTTCGATTTCATCATAATTGTGTCCAGTAAATCCTGTCCGCTCGCCCCTGTTACATTACATAGGACTTAAATCATCATCATCATCATCAGCCTATAATGTTCCCACTGCTGGGACAAGGCCTCCTCTCAATGAGAGGGAATGGGCTATAATCTACCACGCGAGCCCAATGCGGATTGGTAGATGTCACATGTCTTCGAATTTTTTGGTTCTAGGACATGCCGGTTTCCTCACGATGTTTTCCTTCACCATTTTTGAGAGCAGTGGTGATGAAATAAATTACACAAAGTAATGCGCCAGTCTGGGTTCGAACCCACGACTTCCTGTTCGTAGGTAAGTCGGGGCCGCCACCACTGGCCACCGCTGCTCTCAGGACTTAAATCATTATACTTATTTGTCGAAATAGGGTAAACATTTTGTCTAACCCTAGGTGAAACACCGGGCGATAAGTTGTGTTGTGATTGTGATGTTATGTGGTAGGGCTTTTCCATACTTATACCGAATAGGCATTATTTATTCTGAATAGTTCCAGATTTCACGACGAGTCTCTTTAACAGAGTGTTCAAGAGGCTCCATAGGTTATAATCAGAGACCAAACAATAGACCATGGCATACATTGAAGTACAGTCTCTGCCTGATGGGCTTACTTTTATACTGGATAGTAACTAAATGGACGGATAAAATTGTGCCTAAGACAGTTTTATTTTTAAAGATCTTAAAAGATGGTTGACATAAATTGAAATTGGTTTTCATATTAAGTAACATGACATAATGAACAAATTAATGCGCGTGGACACCCACATTTCATCGGTTACATTTTAAGGAGGTTTAAAGGCGAGTTTAATGCCTTCGGCCAAAAATCTAATCAAGTAAATCATTTCTAGAATCCAAAATTCCTGCTTCGAAAAATCTAAAAAATATTTTGGCCGAACTGGGAATCGCGATATCAATACTTAGCTTATAATCCGCAACGAAAGAGCATATTATTTAAAACCCACAAAACAGCGACAGTTTATTTCAAAATTATTGTTAAATGACTCATTTTAAATGATCCCTATTAGTAAGGATTCGCAGATCACACTACTCTTAACGTTTTTGCTTGGCACGGATGAAGGTAGGATGCCGTGGTGGCGGTACTTTCATACAAACTGGACAAGCTTGGCATTCCCCTTACCTACTGCTCTTCATGATGTTCGGGTGTCGGAACAGCCAGCTAGTCTTGTGAGCAACAGCAATACATACAGCACCAGGGCCGGTGTTACCAGTGCTGTGACCTAGACATATTCATATATATATTGTAGTCTTTGGACCTAAACAACCAACATGGTATTGTATCAGCGAAAACAACAAAAATCCTATTTCAATCTTGTTGAGAGTCGGTGTAGATCATGCAGATTTATGAAATGCTTTGAAAGCGATGTTCACGTGTCAAAGTTGGTAAAACTCATTAATTAACGTTAAAAAAAGCGCAACAGAAACAAGATTTGTCGTTTTTAAATTTGATTGCATTCCACCCGCGTAATTAAAAGAAAACAAAAGTTTTTAAAAACAGCGCTACCTCAAGCTCAAGTCACATCTTTCACTAGAACAATATTTAGGATGTAGAAAATTATTAAAAACGAAATAGTCGTATGTATACCAATGAAGTATTTTTTTATAATTTTGAAACCGTCATAATCAGACCTTTTATTCATAGAAAAGAAATACTACATACATACCTATTACCCACTTATTATTTTTCCAATTCCAGCTCAAGAATCTATAGAAAACTGCCAAATACAGCCAGCATCCTAATCAAGAGCAATAAACTGATCCGCTTCTGATTCGAGCGGCCGAAGGTGGTGTCTTAAGGCCGCCGATTAGTGGCCTCTGTCGCTCCTCTCATTACTGAGAGCCCTAATTGCACCGCCGCGGAGCCTCAAACGTGCCGACCGCTTTCATCTCGCCGACGGTGTGTGGCCCAAAGTGTGGGAGCGGGCGGGTGCGGGCGGATAAGCGGCAGCGGGTAGGGTTAGAGCAACTTCTGACAATGAAAATGAACGCGGTCAGGAGTTGTCAGTATCATAATTGCTGCGGCGTCTTGGATTAACAGTCATTTAGATGTGATAATCATATTCGGTGTTATTCGAGCTTTCAGTAGTCGTCAGTTCTTAAACGACATACGAATGGTTCGTAAGTGATTATTTACTGAAAATTAAAAGCAAATTATGCAATTCGAATTCAGCGGCAAAGAATCTAATAACTGTCTTTCACATTTTTAATGTCTTCAACATTTATTTAAAGTATTTTATCTACACACTAAATACAGAAAATGAGAAGGTTACAAAGAAATAGAACAAAGGTGATGCTTTAGCAGCACCTAGCCTCATTCTTTGAGAGTTTTCTATAAATACGTTTATAATATTATCCTATTAATGTAGAAGTTATAGTGTCAGATAATGTTTTTTTTTTTCAAAACTTAAATCTACTTGAAGTGTCGTAAAAATTCAGTAAGATTCGATTCGATTTTCAACTGTTTTGTAACATAAAATATTAGTCTGTGTAACACTACGTAAAAATTAATCGCTTTCTGTGGTTTTTACTTTTTATAAACAACAAAAACTAAAGACTACAGAACAGATTAACCTAAATAAGTAAACATCAGCAAACCCGGAACCGTCTTTCACGAATTGATTAAAATTTATAATTGGTCAAAATATATCAATATCGAATTACCAATAATATCGATTGCTACCTACTGCTCCGCAAAAAACAGATCTATTATCAACTCTAGGTGTTTTCTAATTAAAATAGAAACCCAATAAACATTTTATTATATACCCTAATTGATAATATGGCAATTATGAAAACCATCTGACTGACACTAATGAACATTGCAAAAACTGTAACATCGTTTGAAATTATTAATTTGATACATCAATATTCATCATGGAAAAAGTGTTGCGTTACGACATAATAATACGCTATCGCTTCCGCTCGTGACGCATTGCCTCTCTTTTCACACAACGCTGTCCGCCCCAAATTATTCTGAAGTTGGTAAAAGGATACGCATAATGTAACTTTAGATTTTCGACTTTAACACTAAGACTTAAGATCTGTGTGAATTGCATTGAAGTAAGTGTGAATGTTTTATCAAGTTGGTATTACTGTAATTGTTTTTATTCATTTATTGCCCCATAGACTATCTGTAAGGTGGGCTTTATGGCCTCTCTATTAGCAGCCAAGGAGTTATCATCGCCTTATAGTGGATTTGTACTAATTTTATTATATTCTTAAGTTTATTGTCATGGACAATGTTTTTAATAAAAACGGATGCAACGTTATATTAATTAAATTTTAAAAAGCCCTGTGTTAGCTATAAAATGTCTACTGAGTTAGCAATCAAGATGGCGTCGATAAAAAATGACAGCAAATTGATAGGTTGATTGATTGATTAGCAAGAGACCGTTTTGAATAAAATATTAGCTTGTAAAAGTGATAGCTACTAGTTTCTGTTTCTAGTATGGAGTATTTACATCGTTTGTTAGGTTTTATTAATTTTATTAGTAAATAACATCTTAATAGGGAATTATTATCTATTATGTTTTTAATTGGAATCCAGTTCAACAACGGTATAAGCTTTAGTTGTTATAATTAGTATGTTGCTACCTTACTACATTAGTGACGTTCATTACATGAGTTTGAAGCTGTTTTTGCTTTGCATTTATATGTGTAACTATTTAGTGTTGGCAGCACCAACAGAGTTCTTACATTAACATATGTATAGTTTATTTTTGACTAGCAACATTGAATTTTGCTCTCAAGATTGTCACACGCGAATTAATTGTGTCCTTCAATAAATATCTATTACTTTAGAGGATTCAACAGTTTACATTGCAGTCGCCAAAACTTACTACGAACGCCAATAACCAGCCTTTGCAAAATAATACAGTCCACTCAATAATATCCCAACAAAATGTGCCCATAGACATTTCTAGAGTTACACACCGAATCAAAATCTCCATTCCACATCAAAAACAGAACAACAACAAAAAAGCCAACGAAATTCGCATCGCGTCATATTAAAATAGACTAAAATTAATTGATTTCTAGACTTCTCATCTTTAATAACGATCGCACATAACATAACACATTCAATATTTTTTAAAGCAATCTTCACGGACCACCTCGGTGCTTTTATATTAAGAAATCGTGATATGATACCAACATTACGGCAATAGGTACATGGATCGAGCATTTACCTTCTATAAACGTAGGCGTACTGAGAGAAAGCTATCTGTCTGTATGTCTGTTTGTTTGTTTGCATCAATTTAACGTATTATTGAATGGAAATTCGATGTTTGGGTAAACAATTTTGGGAGAGGAGGGCTTGCATAGTGTGGGATTGTGTGTGAAATGAAAATTCGTCTTAAGGCGCTTAGACGAGCGAAATTAGCAACTCTATTTGTGGTGGTTCAAACTTCGTCTGAAATGCAGTTAGAATAAAGTTCTAATCAGCTTGCACTACAAAGTGGTTGTTACGTTAGCCACTGCGGGCCAAATAGCGCGAAATGAGTGGTTTCGATCGATTTACAAAAAACTATCGATCGGATTAAAAAACTAAAACAGTATCATGCTAATATATTGCTTGTAAAATTATTTGCCAAAAAATCAGAATGATCGCATGCATATTGGTATGTTTTTTATTTATTGAAAGATATTTTTAGAGATAAGTTCGTGATTTCTTTTTATCGAGCCAAATTAATTGTATTATATTTTCAAAACAGTATCATGCTAGCATATATCCTGAAGAATATCATATATTTTTCTGGTCTTGTTTACAGCAGTGAATCATATACTTTTAGTAATAATTAAACTCGCGTTTAGCTCATGTAATCGCCTTAATATCACGCCTGTAATGGCGTAGGGTTATGCAGAAGTGCACTTAATAGTACCTACACACACATTTCGTCAGTTATGTTTAAGTCCTATTACATGGGACTTAAACATAACTGACGAACCTATTGGCGAACCTATGGTGACGAGCCTACTGCCGTGGCTGTAACCGAGAAATTCTTGCACTTTGCTTGACCCGGAGATCAAATTCAGAACCTAATACTCAGCATTCTAAAGAAAATTCAGTTGGAAAGTTAGGGATGAAACTGAAAATACATTAATGTGCCCTGCATAGACATGCATAGCCCGGTCACATTTTCCCTTTTAGTTGTCATCGTGATTATTAATGTTCACAAAAGGAAAAATGCTATACGGGAAAACGTTCACAAATAAGTATACAATGTGGAAAATCTAGGAAAATCTTAATCTCAAATCATCAAACATAGAATGAAAAGAATAGTCAAGTGGAGAAAGTTTGTTATTGTAGTTCGAGGCGGTATTAACACACGAGCCGTATGCGAGGGTGTTTTTGAGCCAAGAACTGCAATAACAAATGTGCACGGGTATCAAACAATGTCTTTCTATACACTTTTGAAGAAATGTAATAAAACAATGTAAAATATTTGTGTCATGAATTATTATGGGACTAAGATTTAATTTTTTTTCCGCGCTTTGCTTTCGCCAGGTTGAAAGAGAAGCAAAGGTGAATATAAAAAATAGTGAATTTATTTATTTTTTAATTTAGAACACAAATAAATGTGAATTTGTTTATAATAGTAAATATTAGTTTTAAAAATCATGTTTATCTATGATATTGAATTTATAAACACAATTTGATGATGAATTGAAAATGTTTACAAAGAAAGACGTAAATCGCTTTTCCGAAATTAAAAAAAAAAACATTCACCTCGATCTGAGTTCTGACTCTATAGTCAGAGGTGAATGTTTTTTTTTATTATGCATTGAACCAATTTAGACTAACTATGTATAGTTATCTGTGACAATTTCTACGCACACGTGTGGAAAAAATAGCAAAAATGCACGTGTGTGAAATACACTGCATTTTGAACTTAATCGTAGTGCGAATAGAACCAGTTTTCGAGGAAGTGTATTGAAAAATAAATTTCACAAAGTAATGTGCCTATCTGGGTTCGAACCCAAAACTTACTGTTCGTAAGTTGGGGCTACCGCTGCTCTTTTATATTTCGAGGTGTACTTCATAATCTCAAAAAGCAATAGAGAGCAATAATGACTATGACTTTAAACTGACTGATTTTCCTTCACCGTTGTAGCAGTGCTGCTAAAATAATAATACCTATGTAGCTAGTTTGTTGTTTATTAGTGCTTCATCATCATCATCATTTCAGCCGAAAGCCGTCCACTGCTGGACATAGGCCTCCCCCAAGTGTCACCACATTGACCGGTCCCTTGCGACTCGCATCCAACGGATTCCCACAACCTTCACCAGATCATCGGTTCACCTAGTGGGAGCTCTTCCAACGCATCGTCATCCGGTTCGCAGTCGCCACTCCAAAACTTTTCGGCCCCATCGGCCATCCGCTATATCAGTGACCTTGGGTCTCTTGCGGATGTCTTCATTTCTGATTCGATCACAAAAGGAAACTCCGAGCATAGCCTTCTCCATTGCCTTTTGGGTGACTTTAACTGACTTTAAGCCTTTTAATAGACCCATTGTGAGCGACCACGTTTCGGTTCCGTATGTAATCACTGGCAACACACACTGGTCATAGACTTTCGTCTTGAGACACTGCGGACCCGAACGCTGCCCAGCCGACTCGGATTCGACGGTTGACCTCTTTCTCGAAGTTAGACCTACCTAACTGAACCGTTTCTCCTTGGTATACATAATCGTCTACAATGTCGAGTGTAGAGTCTCCGATATTGATAGGAATGGGTGTGACATGGGCATTTTTAGACCCACTCTTTCGGAAGCTCTACTGAGGTCATCGAGCATTTTTGTCGAAAGCTAAAATGAGAAATTAATTAATAAGTGTTAGAAGCATATAACATTAGCCAGGACTTAGTAGAAGGTAAAGTTACCGTGAATCTGTATGAATATTTAGAATTTACTTTACGATTTCCGCCTACCGGGTGGTATCCTAAATACATAATATCCATCTAGGACACACTGCAGATCGAACTTAGTATGCCGCTGGTCGATTTATTTGATGACTTACAATATAACATCACTCCTGTACTTATTTCTCGAAGGGTTAAGCAGAGTGGTTATACCTAAGAGTGCACCCACATTCCACCAGTTATGTTTAAATCACATGTAATTAGGGCTAATAGGGGGCTTTCGCCGTCAACTGGGCACAAATCCTGATGGAAAAACCCAGTAAGATTTTGTTTATCCTAGTAATCGAAACCTGGACCTCATTGTCAACAGTCGCGCTTGCAATCTCTACACCAAAGAGGCAATTGAATAAATAGGTACCTAAACCAGAGCTCTCTCTTATAGTCTTAATTGAACTCTAATTAAAACATCTCATCTCGATTCTCGACCATATACAAAAAAAAAACAAACCGGCATCAACCAAAACCTTTATCACAATAAATCACAGTGAAAGCCGAGAATTAGAGGTGGCATTACAAACACAGAGGTTTCCCATAGACACTATAGAGTACCGGCACAATAGCGCCCCTCTAATTGTACCATAGAGTAGACCACACACCGTTGAATGATGGATGCTGTATTAACACGTAGTACCGTCGATGGGATTCTTATGAATAAGTATATTTCATTATTTATTAAGTTTTAGTATCGTTCTGGGATTTATTAAGTGGAAAGAATTTGAGAAACAAGTTTATTTAGTGGTTGGTGCGTGCTGGACATAAAGTAATTTAAAGATGACAGTTTTAATTTAAATATAACATATTATCGCACCTGTAAACCCCCCTAAGGGTAAGGCAAATTTGTACCCTTTAGAACACCCACATTCTGCCAGTTATATAAAGGGGCCGGCGGAGCATGCGTTATTCATACAAACGTAATACCAAAATATTTTGAAAATCAAACATATTCTAAAGGTAGTGTGTATTTATTTCGATTAGATTACAAATAATCTAGGTTTCCAAATATATTTTTTAGATGGACACTGATTTAAACAAGAGTTACGGGAAAAACAAGTTTTCTATTGAAATTTTAAATTCCTCATATCTCGTCTTTATCAGTGTCCCTTCAAAATATATTTGAGAACATAGATATTCTATAATGCAACATTACTTTAAGAATATGTTTGATTTAGAAATTATTTTAGTATTACGTTTGTATGAACTACGGACGCTCCGCCGCCGGCCCCTTAAAGCCCCATGTCATAGGGGGATAAATCAGATTTTGTATCTGCTGATGAGAAATTCCTGATGTAAAAACCCAATAACACTTTGCCCGACCTGGGAATTGAACCCAGGACTTCAAGCTCTGCAGTCTCCCCTGCGACCACTAGACTAACGAGGCAGTTCATTTTGTTACATCGGACCTACTAGAACATTCGAGAAAGTCGGCGATTACAGTGTGCGTACGTTAGAAGTTCGAGAGCATTCTATTATTATTAGTTTTAAAGTTAGGTAGGTACAAACTCGCGACCTATTTATAAAAAGACATTAGAATTTCGACCGTACGCCTAGGGCATAAGGTTCATATTTGCTTGTTTTGTACAAGTAGGTTATACCTACTTGTTTTTAGTAGGTACCTCTATTTTTTGTATCTACCTGCTATTTTTTGTTAGTGTTTTTTTATGACCCTCTCGAATGTTCGTGGTTATTCTGGTGTGTCTGTTGGCGAGTATAAATAGAGCGCTCAGGGCCGCGACCGGCAGTCTTGTTTTAGCGACACAACGAAGCGAATCCAAGTGAACTACAAGTGCGATATCTAAGTGAATAGTAAACAGTAGTGTATTTGTGATTAAGTTTTGATTGTTTTGTGATTAATAAAGTTATTGTGTTGTTTAATCGGTAGTAATTAATTTATCTCATACCCAGCTCGTAACAAATTGGTGTCAGAAGTGAGAGATAAATTATGCCAATCCTACCTAAGGACGACACGGAGGGTATCCGTACCAGAAGTCAGCGACAGCAGGACATGGACCAAAGGCGGTTTGGAGATTCTCCGACACAGACACCGGGTGCTGTCCAGCCTACGTCGCGCCAGTCGCTGGCCCATCCGGAGTTTCTCCAGCATCAGTGGCGCCAGACTTGTCAGCTTTAATGGCGTTGCTGCAGGATCAATCTCGCCGTCAAGAGGAGCAGGCTCGCCAGTTACGGGAGCAGTTGCAGCAAGACAAAGAGGAGCAAGCCCGCCGCCAGGAGCAGCAGGTCCGCCGCCAAGACGAACAGATGATCCTCATAAAGGACCTTCATGCAACTTTCGGCAAGGACCTGAAAGTGATGAAAGATCAGGTTCACCAGCATGAGAACCGCATCTCAGAGGCCGAAGTTAAGATTGCTGGGGTACAGAAGGCTTTGAGCGAACTGAAGACTGAAGGTGGAACTGTAGCTTCAGTGGTTGCTGCACCTTCTTCGCGTGGTTTCAAGGTTCCTCCATTCGACGGAACATCGTCGTGGTCGGCCTACAGAATCCAGTTTGAGGCCGTCGTGAAGGCGAATGGATGGACCAAACCACAAGCCATGACCGCGCTCACCTTAGGCCTCCGAGACCAGGCCCTAACCATTCTCGAGGCACTCGGCAGGGATGTAACCTACGAGCAGCTGCTAGAGGCGTTGGAGTCCAGATACGGCGACGCGCACCTGGAGCACGTATTCCGTGCCAAGTTGAAGGACCGTTTTCAACGAAGTGCCGAGAACCTACAGCAGTGGGCTCTAGAAGTTGAAAAGCTCGTTCGGAAAGCCTACCAGTCTGCCCCTGCACTGATTGACGGAAATCTGGTACAGGCGTTCGTTGATGGAATACGTGACTTAGAAGTTAGAGCCGCCGTGAGACTTGGGCATCACGAGACATTGAAGGACGCCTTGGCCCATGCCTTAGAAGTAGAGGCAGTGAGGCAAGACCACCGAACGCACCGCGTCAGGGAGGTTGTAGCATCACCTGTACGCGACCGCCCGCAAGGGTATAGTCCTAGGTGCTACACTTGTGGAGAAAGGGGTCATCTTCGGTCCAGCTGTCCTAAGCGCAGCACCCCGAGAGAAGATCAGCAGGGAAGAGTGGCTGAAGTGACTGCCCAGCCACAGCAGGGAAACGAGTAAATGCCAGGACTGGGGGGCGGGTGCTGGCTGGTATTGAAAGAGCCCCGAGAATCTTGATCTCGCAAGCACATGACGGGAACAGCCTGACCATCAAAGGCGAAGTCAATGGAACACCATGCAAACTGACGTTGGATACTGGAGCATCTCACACGGTCGTCAATTCCAAACTAGCAAGTCGGTTTCTTGGGGACTACTTCAATAAGCACGACCGTATACAGTTACTAACAGCTACCGGTCAGCACATAAACGTCCGAGGCAAGAAGGAGGTGGAGTTAAAATTGGGTGACAGATTTTACAAGCAGAATGTCATCGTGGCCGACATAGTGGACGATTGCATCTTGGGCTTGGACTTCATGCGGTAATATTGTTGTGAGATCGACGTTGATCAAGGAGTACTGAAATGTGGTTCGGAGGAAGTGTTCATGGAAGGTGCACCGTCAGGAAAAGTGTACTGCCTGAAGAAGATTGTTCTTCCCCGCAGATCAGAAACGATGGTGCCAATTAGTCTACCACAGAATTCTGGAAACAAAGGTCGGAGTGTTCTGATAGAAAGGGTGAACAATGACTTCCCATGGAAGATGGCACGAACTCTGGTCAAGGCCACCAACGTCTCAGCAGTACGTATACTGAATCCAAGTGACCAGGAGCAAGTGATTAAGAAGGGCACCTTGATTGGCACTTGCGAGGAAGTAGCTTGGATGCGTCAATTGCAAGATGTCCCTACCGGAAATGAAATTCGCAGTTCAAAATTTGACGTGTCAACGCTTTTGGAAAACTGCGATTTAACTAAAGGAGAAATGGACAAGGCTAAGAAGATGTTACTTCAGTACGCCAACATTTTCTCTTCGAATGATGCTGACATAGGGAGAACTGGACTTGTTCAGCACCAGATTAATACAGGTAACGAGTTACCTATCCGTCAGCGACCAAGAAGACTGCCAGTTGCACGAGAAAAAGAGGTAGAAACCATGATTGAGGGAATGGTGAAGGACGGTGTTATAGAGCCTTCATCGAGTCCATGGTGTTCTCCTGTGGTCCTGGTAAAGAAAAAAGACGGCAGTATGCGCTTCTGTGTGGACTATCGACGACTGAACGACGTCACGAAAAAGGACAGCTACCCGCTGCCTAGGATCGATGACACACTGGACACGCTGACTGGTATGAAATGGTTTACCACACTTGATCTGAAGAGTGGCTACTGGCAAGTAGAAATAGACCCCAAGGACAAGGAGAAAACTGCATTCTCAACAGGAAAAGGGCTATGGCAGTTTAAAGTTATGCCATTCGGTTTGTGCAACGCTCCTGCGACGTTTGAAAGGCTGATGGAGCAAGTACTCGCCGGATTGATTGGAGACGCATGTCTTGTCTATTTAGACGACATAATCATAGTGGGCCGTACATTTGAAGATCACCTTAAAAACCTCAACCGAGTGCTGTCGAAAATCCAAACAGCAAATCTCAAGTTAAGTCCGAAAAAGTGCTCGTTTTTCAGACAGCAAGTGAACTTCTTAAGACACATAGTTTCGGGGGAAGGTGTTCAAACAGACCCAGAAAAAGTAGTCGCCGTCAAGGATTGGCCAGTTCCGAAAGACAAGACACAGGTCAGAGCATTCCTGGGTTTGTGCTCCTACTATCGAAGGTTTGTCAGGAATTTTGCTGACATTGCAAAACCTCTGCAGAAACTCACTGAGGAAAAGAGGCAATTCTGTTGGGACGAGGACTGCGACGTCGCATTTCAGGAATTAAAGAAACGTCTGTGCAACACACCTATTTTGGGATATCCTGACACTGAAAATGACTTCATAGTTGACACGGATGCCAGTAATACTGGAATTGGGGGCGTGCTGTCTCAACGGAAAGGAGACCGGGAGGTTGTAATAGCCTACTTCAGCAAGTCTTTATCGAAACCTGAAAGAAATTATTGCGTTACAAGACGGGAGCTCCTCGCTGTAGTAAAGACAGTGCAGCACTTCAGTAAATATTTGCTGGGACGTAAATTTCAACTACGAACTGACCATGCTGCACTGAAGTGGCTATTACAGTTCAAGAATCCAGAGGGACAAGTGGCGAGATGGATAGAACTACTCCAAGAGTTTGATTTCATAACTGAACATCGCAGTGGGAGAACTCACGGTAATGCAGACGCCTTGTCAAGGAGACCCTGTCCTGAAGACTGTAAGCACTGTGCCAGGCAAGAGACTAAGGAGGTAGTGCCCGTGAGGATGCTTAGAACGGATCTCAGCGATGAATGGAAAGAGACCCTACAGCAAGCTCAGCAAAATGACTCGGACATCAAACCAATCTTCGAGTGGATCAAAGCTGGTGCTCCTAAACCCAGGTGGAGTGATGTGGCAGCGATGAGTTCCATCACGAAGAGTTATTGGGCGCAATGGAACAGCTTGGTGATCCAGGATGGAGTCTTGTGCCGTAAATGGGAAAACGCTAGAGGGGACAGCTGTCATCTACAAATGGTTGTTCCTAAAGCTAAGGTACCGGATGTTCTACGGCTCTACCATGATGGTTGTTCTGGAGGACATATGGGAGTAAAAAGGACTCTACTAAAAATTCGAGAACGCTTTTACTGGATCCATTGTCGTGATGATGTGGAGGACTGGTGCCGCAAATGTACCAGTTGTGCGGCCGTGAAAGGACCCCAGACACGCAGCAGAGGTGCATTAAAAGTGTACAACGTTGGAGCCCCTTGGGAACGGATAGCACTAGACGTTGCGGGACCATTTCCAGTAAGCGAGAGCGGAAACAGGTACTTCCTGGTGGTCATGGATTACTTTACAAAGTGGCCGGAAGTCTTCGCCATTCCTAACCAAGAAGCTACAACTGTCGCAGATAAATTAGTTCAGGAAGTCTTCTGTCGTTTTGGAGTACCCTTAGAAATACACAGCGATCAAGGAAGACATTTTGAATCGCAAGTATTTCAAGAGACTTGTCGATTGATGGGTACCCATAAAACCAGAACCACCTCTTACCACCCACAATCCGATGGAATGGTAGAACGATTCAACCAAACGTTGGAGAGATATCTGGCGAAAGTTGTGGAAAGCCGGCAAAGAGATTGGGACAAGCACATACAGCCGTTTCTTCTGTCTTACCGAAGTGCAGTCCACGAAAGTACGACTGTGACACCAGCCTTCGCGAACTTTGGAAGGGAACTACGGTTACCTGCTGATTTAATCACTGGAACTCCCCCTGATGCTCCATGTAGCGTAACAGATTACGCGAATGACTTGCGTAATAAGTTGAACGATGCTTATGAGCATATCCGACTGTCCGGCCAACAGATGTCTGAGAAGATGAAGACCCGTTATGACCGGAAAGCCAACGGTAGGTTTCGACGAGGGTTCACTGGTGTGGTTGCATAACCCAGTGCGGAGCAAGGGGAAGTCTCCGAAGTTACAAGCAAAATGGGATGGGCCATACCGAGTCGTGACTAGGATCAACGATGTCACCTACCGAATACAGAAGGGCCCACGAGGTGCGCCTAAGATTGTGCATGTAGATCGGTTGGCGCGATACTACGGGACTAATGATGCTCGGGACGAGCATGTCTAAGGAGGGGGCAGTGTTACATCGGACCTACTAGAACATTCGAGAAAGTCGGCGATTACAGTGTGCGTACGTTAGAAGTTCGAGAGCATTCAATTATTATTAGTTTTAAAGTTAGGTAGGTACAAACTCGCGACCTATTTATAAAAAGACATTAGAATTTCGACCGTACGCCTAGGGCATAAGGTTCATATTTGCTTGTTTTGTACAAGTAGGTTATACCTACTTGTTTTTAGTAGGTACCTCTATTTTTTGTATCTACCTGCTATTTTTTGTTAGTGTTTTTTTATGACCCTCTCGAATGTTCGTGGTTATTCTGGTGTGTCTGTTGGCGAGTATAAATAGAGCGCTCAGGGCCGCGACCGGCAGTCTTGTTTTAGCGACACAACGAAGCGAATCCAAGTGAACTACAAGTGCGATATCTAAGTGAATAGTAAACAGTAGTGTATTTGTGATTAAGTTTTGATTGTTTTGTGATTAATAAAGTTATTGTGTTGTTTAATCGGTAGTAATTAATTTATCTCATACCCAGCTCGTAACAATTTGAATGTCTGTCTAAATGTAAAGATTTTTTAAAAGCCTTTGTTTCCATTTTTGAGGCGTAAAACGGGATTTTTCTTCAATACTCAATAGTCTTTATTTGTAAACACAGGTTACAGCAGTGTGCAAGATGGTACATTAAATACAAAAATATTAAAGTTTCTCTATGCTTTGCCATTTGGCGTACAAATATACATTTATATGAGGGTTTTGCTAATCAAGTAAATTAATCTATAGGTATTAGTATTATAAGGGGAGGGGGGGTATTCATAATACATAATTATTAATGTTGCCTTGATTTTGCTACTAGATAAACTACGTACATACTCGTAGATAGACACATGCGTACCTGAAAAAAAATATTTTAGTACGAATTGAGCCACTTTTAGACACTTTAACCATTCAAATCTCAAATGTTTCAGCAGTAGCCAGAATGTTTCTTAATAAACAGAGCTTAGATTAATACGGAGAAAATTTAACTCAAATTATATGTTGAGATATATTCATTTAATAGCTTGTAATTCGGTAGTTAATTACTCCACCGCGAAACCGCAAGATAATCTTTTTAAATTAAAAAGCTCAAATCAATCTCCTGGTGGTCGCTACCGAATCTTACAAAAGCAGTTTTATATGTGAATAAATAAGTAGTTTCATAGACTTACAAAAGGAAAAATACCACCAATCTATAGCTATACGTTACACTAAATTAAATGGCGATGAAAAAAAACAAATACAAGCGTAACATGATACCAAAGAATTGATTTCAAAACGATCTAATAGTTAATAGCGAAATTGCTGGCGTATGGCTAAATAACTTAATGTGCTATGGGACCAGAATATCTACAATCTTGAATGTGTATTAAAACTCCCCCTGTATATTATAAACCAAGTTATTTTTACACTCTATCACGCGAAATTCACTTTTATATCTCCACAGTTAAGGTTCATGTAAAGTGTATGTGTTGAAGTTGTAAGAGCTGATATAGAGGGGAATGGCAGACCTTGATAGAATGGTGTGTACTACCAAAGCGTTCCCATTAAGGTTGTCTATTACGGCAATGATATTATCCACAATTTCGAATCATATCAGTAATAATACATTTATGCGTTACTCTGCTATTATATGATGAGCATTTACTGTTTATACATATACGTTAGAATGGTGTGCCTATGTTTGTGCAAGTGTGGTTTTTGGTGGATTTCAAGATTCCGTATGTTTCTTTACTTTTTCAGAATTTTCGTATGATAGCTGGCATAATTCTGTGGGGTCATTATACTCAAAAATCATACAGCGCCGTTCGCGGCCAATACATTACGCATTCAGAGTGCTGATGGGGTTGCCCCGATACTGCAGCGCATCAGGGATGTTTGCTGAAGCTCACGCCGACTGTACGGTGATGCGGAAACGGTGCGCATCCCAGCATGGACCAGGTGTGGGGCAGCGGCAAAGTCACAGACTATCAGCATTGGAATAAAGACCTTTCAGCATTTGATCAAAATTATTTCAATATTCACACTGTGATGAGGAAGGTGACTCCCGAAATAGCTGAAACAAAAAGGATAGGTAGTTGGGTAGTATCTGAGAAGTTAACTTATGAAGGATGCGCTAAAGTAGTTTTTTTTTGCAATTAGCAGATCGGTGTAGAGCACATAAATGATGGGGAAAACAAGTGCCTTTCGGCTTCGTGAAGAGGTGTTTTACACCCTTTAGATATACATAGATAAGGTACTATACAATATAGGATAAAAAGACCCATTTTCCCAAACGTAAAAAAGAAAGATTTCAAATACCGAGGCCTGTTTTCCCCACCCTCCATACAGAACCCTAAACCCGCGAGTTACGAATACCTATAATGTTTTATTGCCTTATGCACTCAAGTGGTCAAAGATGCCTAATTTAATTAGATATGTATTACGTACCCGTGGGTGGCGACCGCAGTGTACCAGGAAATAAGAAACAGAAAGAGATATCTCATTTATTTTGAGCTTTTGTTTGTTGCTCAATTTTTTGATAGGAAGTTTTTAGACTTACTGTAATCCTGGTACCTATAGACGATCGGTGTGTTGTGTGTAAGAGTAAAAGCGAAATGTTAGGTATGCGAACAATTAGTCTTCTAGCTGGTTTTAATGGAGTCTTAAACTAAGTTCCTAACGAGGAATCGAACTCGTGATTTTGAAATAAATTTCTCCGTCCTCGTATTATGATCTGCGTAGCCGTTTCTCAACTATATAAAAATAAAAAATAAATATCACTGGACATTAACACACAGCGCTACCGAGTACCACACTAAGCAAAGCTTGTGTTGTGGACACTAGATAGTTGATATACTACATATATACTTTTTTTTTTGTAAGTACATACTTATTATACATATAAACATCCCTGACTCGGAAACAAATGTCCATGGTCACCACACAAACATTTTGCTCCTACCGGGATACTCCTCCGATCCAGGACCCTAAGAACGTAAGGCGTCACTACCACTACGCCATTCGAGTCGCGATCCGGAAGACGATGCGTTGGAAGACCTCCCATTAGGTGGACCGATGACCTGGTGAAGGTTGCGGGAATCCGTTGGATGCGAGTCGCACGGGACCGGTCAATGTGGCGACACTTGGGGGAGGCCTTTTTTTTTTTTTTTTTAAGGATGGGAAATCATCAAATGACCCCCCCCACTCTGGGCGGAGCGGGAGGGAGTGTCAGACTCTTACTGACTAAAAACCATCCATGTTCCTTCCTCGCCTTTTACGTTCCGGGGCCGCGGTATCTCTTTCGAACAGGCCCGCAACCCCGGCAGGCTTCGGCCCTTGCGGGGAGAGGGGCCCTCTTCTTTTGCTGACATCTCTTTGAGGCGCGCGTGGAACACGAACGCGCCGTCGACACGGCCTGTCGTCGTCGTTAGACGGCCGGACGGCCAGCTATTGCCCATAGCCAGCCGTCCACAGGCCCGCATCTACGGTGGCCGGTAGCCACCACGTGGCCCCCGACGCCCGTTGCGTCTCCCGCGGCGGCCGGGAAGAGAGGATCTCTCCCTCTCTCGTTCCGCCACCTCCTTGGCTAGCATGACTGCTTCGCAGAAGGAGGCGACGGCTTCCCATTCCGTCTCGCTCCGGACCATGGATTGAACCAGGGCCGGACGCGAGAGGTCGCCGCCGCCGATCGCCGCCACGAGGACAAGGCGGAGCTCCGCCCACGCAGGGCAGACTTCCACCGTGTGCTCCACCGTGTCCTCCCGTCGATCCTCGCAGTGGAGACACCCGGGCGATTCCTCCCGCCCGATTCGGTGCAGGTACCTCCCGAAACATCCGTGTCCGGTGAGGACCTGCGTCAGGCGGAAGGTGAGGACGCCGTGGCGCCTCTCTAGCCACTCCTCAAAGAGGGGACTTACCGCCACTATCGTGGCGTGCCCTGCACGGGGTTGCGACAGTCGCTCTCTCCATGTCGCCATGAGATCGCGCCGGAGGTCAGTCCGCTGAGCGGCAATTTGCCGCGGCAGCGGAGTTTCCCCCCGGCGTAGTATCTCCGCGCGCCACTCATGCAGGCGCGAGAAGACTATCGCCTCCAGATCCCACGGCGACAATCCGGCAAGCAGGCCCGCCGCCTCGCGAGAGATCGTGCGGTACCCACGGACCATCTTTACGGCCACCACTCTTTGGGGCGCGTTCAGATAGTGAGCGGCACGCCGCTTCAACGAACGCGCCCACACTGGGGCCCCGTAGAGGGCCATGGACCGCACGACTCCCGCGTAGAGCCTACGGCAGGAGGCGTTCGGCCCCCCAAGGTTGGGCAGGAGCCGCCTGAAGGCAGCCCCTGTCCGTTCCAGCCTGGGGGCCAAACGTCGTCGTCGTCGCTTGGGTCCTCTTCCGGCACTGCAGGTGGCGGAGCCATAGGCGGGGGCGGATGTTCCCCCCGCGAGGGGAACAGAGCGCTCACCACGTCCTCCACGAGCTCTGGCCGGAGACTCTGCGTCAGCGGGGGAGCCCAGGTGCGGAGTTTATTCCGCACCATCTTGTAAGGGCGCCCCCACGGATCTCTGTCGAGAGTCTCCAGCATCTCCGAGCGGGCCAGTTCCCTGGCCCGCAGGACAGCGTCCCGGAGGGCGGTCTTCGCCGCTCTGTATCCCTCACTTGGGGGAGGCCTATGTCCAGCAGTGGACGTCATTCGGCTGACATGATGATGATGATGATGATGAATTTTCAAGCCAACATTCTCCAGTTTCTGTTGCAATTTCTCCAGTTTCCTCTGGATCTCAAGTCCATTTTCACCGACAAGAACAATGTTTTCTTTTTCAATTCCTGGATATCCGACGTCAAAGCGTCCATGGTACTTAATATAAATTTAATATAAATAAACTTCATGTACAAGAGTGGTACATAGGCGGACTTGATGCCACACGGCATTCTCTACCAGTCAACCTTTGGGTCAAATAGGACAGTACCTAGGTATTGTGTGTAATAGAGTACAATAAAAATAAAAATACCATTTATAAGCATAAAATTAAAACACATAAATGGGTACTTACACTAATACAACTAAACATATTTATGCACTAGTTCACCCACGCAACTTCGTCTGCGCCACATAAGAGAGAAAAACGAAAGGAAAAAAAACCCTTTTTTTGCAACATTTTTCATTCCTGCTCCACTCCTAATGGTTGCATCGTGATGTTACATTTAGCCAAAAGCCTTCCTCGATAAATGGACTATCCAACACAATAAGAGTTTTTCAATTTGAACCAGTAGTTCCTGAGATAAGCGCGTTCAACCAAACAAACAAACAAACAAACTCTTCTGCTTTATAATATTTGTATAGATATAAAATAAACTAAAATATATTTAAAAAAAAACATATAAAAAGACTGAAAAAAGAAACCTTATAATAATTAGTATGACTCTAGTAAATACTAAGAAGAAAACAGTCCGACTTTAGTAAGTTAAAGTTGGACTAAATTGTCTAATTGAACTTCAGAACTGCTCTTTTGAAAGAAAATTTGCTTTCAGCTTTTTTAATGGCAAGGGGTTAGTTACTTTAGGAAAGACATTCATGAATTTGTTTCGCTCTTATACGATAGATGGCGTTGTGCCCCGAGAGACCACCGGCTGAATCGCGCTATGGTTTCGTTACACGCCGTGGTATATAGTTCAAGGAATGTTTATCGGTAAAGTACAAACCCGCATGTCTTATGATAAATGCATAATGTAGCTTATGTACATAGTTATAATCTTTGACAAATCAGTCTTAAAAGAAAATGTAAAAGGCTGATTTTATAATCTCATTCTCAACCTTTATTGTAAAAAAACTATTCTCATTGGCCTTCACCACCATACTTGGCATGACGACAGTATCAAAAAATTGCAATCAGTTAGATTAGAGTACTTATTGAATAATAATGGACACGTATTTTGATTGAGATTGGATCACAAAGTAGAACCTCCTCCTTTTTCGAAGTCAAAAACAACGCTAACATAAACATCACCATAAAGAATAAATTAAAAACCCACCACACAATAACAACCTCCTTAATCACCATTAATTACAAATAATAACCACTGACGTCACCCACCATAACCCATACCCAATTTACATGTTTAACGCGAACTGTGCAATTTTTCACAATGTTTTATGAATTTTATCGGCGACTCGCTCACTATTAATTTCAATAATCAATGATCTTGTTTATACCTACCTATTCATTAACCGTGTGGGCTAAACAGCATGTGAGAGGGGGTGAAGTAGTGGGAAGAGGGGGCGGGGAGTTAATTGGCATTCAGTATTAGCACTAACTGGAAACGATGTAGATAACGTGAAGTAGTGCTCGTCTGTCTTTCTGTGTGATCCTGTGCCAAAGAGTACTGGGGACGGAAAAATGCTTTAGCTCCATGTTATCTATAACAAACGGCTGTTTAAGGGACATGTTCCCCTAGAAAAAGGTGTTTTAAATAGATAATCAGACCATCGTCATCATTTTGGTGAATATGGACCTTAATAGTTGTGTTACAAAATATAATAGTATTGTGCACATTTAACTAGCTACACCGTTAAGCGTTGGCAACACCATACCCCTCCCGCTAACCTTAGTGCTTACGGGGCGGCCAAGGCTAGATCATTCCATCGCTGATCGTCGACTCGAGAAGTTCTTATAGCGAAACCTCTGCCTGATTGACCGTTGCTCGTTGGAAGTTTAAAATATTGTAGAGTAACGGAAATATTATAATTTACTGTATGCGAAATTGCGGTTAGCTGATTTGCTTGTGAGTTTGTAAATTGATTAATAAACATATTTACCTCTGAAGCTGCCGTTTTTCTGAGTTGTCTAACAGTTGGTTTTAGGGTAGTGATTGATTCAGTGGCGAGTGGGCCAGCGCCTGCGGCACGTCGGCCGGCGCTGCCGCTACCTCCACCCCCCCAGCCCCCTACACCTCCCACGGCTGAAGCCGGATGGCAGGTGGTCGGGGAGAAGCAAAGGGGGCGAAAGGCGGCCAAAAAGGCCCGCAAAAAGGAGCGGCAGCGCCAAAACAAAGCGCGAAAGGTCGCGGCTAGGCTTGTCGCCCCGAAGACCGCAGCTGTAGTGATTACACTACAGCCGGAGGCGGCAAAGAAGGGTGTGACCTACCGCGACCTGCTGGCCAAGGCCAAGGAGACTGTGGATCTCGGTGAGCTCGGGATCACTGGGGGCCTCCGGCTCAAAGTCACCGGGGCTAGAATGCTGGAGATCCCCGGTGAAACCAGCGGCTCATCCGCTGACGCTCTGGCTGAAAAGCTGAGAGCGTCCCTAAACGCAGACGAGGCCCGAGTGCCATCCTAAAAATTACTCGTCACCTCATCAGATACCTCCTTTCTTGCCATATCATGCTTTACAATCCATCTGTCGTTTCTTTGGTCTTCCTCTACTCATAGACCCATCCACATTAATTCTCAAAACTTTCCTTATTTACTTGCATTAGATAATAACATATGTACTGGTAATGAAGCAAATTCATAATGCGTTTCCATAGGTTTAATGAACCACTGATTGGGCCCTTGGTCAGACCAGCTATTTGAGTTTATATTTTCAAAGGATCTTTAAAATAATGAGACTTGGATTTAGAAATGTTGTAGGTGGACTTTGAAACTTCAACAAGTTCCTTGACAAAACATTCAGGAGCGATAGATTCTTTATCTCTTTCATGTCGAGAAAGTCAGTATAGAAGTCCCGTACATATTTTCTGAAGTTAGGTACACGATAATGTCGTTAACATTTCTTCACTGGCTGATAATTAACACAGCATCCAACAAATACCAACGATGATTTCCCAAAAAGTAACACCACGTTTTGCTGAAACGTCTAACTTTAATGACTAATTTAAACCAGCTCGTAGAATATCCCTTCAATCCATGCCCAAACACATCACTAACGCTAAGCCATGCATGTCAACGTCACTCCCCAGTCTGATTTATACCCACAGTCCCGCAAGATTGTCGCCAGCTTACGATTATCCTTATGATAATCACACGTACGACTAATCGCACAGTCGCGTCGCCATAATTGTTTTATACTTGGTTGCCGGACGAGATCTCATACAGTTAGCCTCTAAATAGGTACAGATTATGGGGACTGATTAGATAGTCGCTACTGATTTTGCTTTGAGCTCGTTTTAGTAACTTGGTTGGTACTTAATATGGTAATGTGTAGCTGTTTTAAAGTGGAGCCGACAGCTCTTAATTGCGTATTTTAATCGAGTAAAATCAGAGCAAATTTAGAAATGAAATCGTTGGTTGGAACTTCGAAACCGCAACTAGCGCTTTGGTAATTTGCAGATTCTAACAAACACATACCGATTTATTAAGGAGGAAGAGACAAAATCTAATCACCTCACCCTATGATTGACCATCGACTGGTAAAGAACGGCAAAGGCATAAAGTTTGTCTTTTATTTTACCTCTACCTACCTACACCTAAGTTTTACTCAACAGTTTGAATAACTGAGCATAATAATCATTCGCCCTTACGTGGTAGGTCGCTCATCGTTCATCATAATCATCATTTCAGTCGAAAGACGTCTACTGCTGGTCATTGGCCGCCCCCAAATGTCGCCACAGTGACTGCTGCCATGCGACTTGCATCCAGCAGAGTCGTCCGTAAGTCGCTAGGTCCAGCAGATTTTCGGATTGTGATAATTCGGGCTTCAGCACATCCGTCAAACTTTCATAGAATTTAAGTTTTATCGCCAATCATATAGGTTCAAGGTTGATTGGAAGACAGTTTTAGGTATCTGGATGTGTTGGCGTCTGTACGTAGATTGACCATAGGTTTGCTAGTCAGTGGGAAAGGATGTGCATCCGTTTAATTACACCAGCTGCATAGCTTTCAAACTGACTCCATAATAAACTAGATAACTACACTAAACGGTATGAGGAAGCTGTCAGAAACCATTACTAGCCCACTAACATACCGAGAGCACTTTACATATCAGATGTGTTCAATTGAAACGCGTTCGAGTCCGCTCTAATTAGTCATTAGAGTAATTACTCGCATCGCCTGCGAGCGGTGACGATTGACATACGAATAAGTTTAGTTTGGAGTTATTGTAAGAGTTTGGATAGATTGGAAACATCATTTGGCTAGCTTTTTCTCAAGTAAGTATTTTGGGGTTGGCTTCTAGTCTAATCGGATGCAGCAGGATCATCAACGTCATCATTCACAGCCCGACTTCGCCCACTGCTGGTTATATACCTCTCTTTGCTTGTGTCAAGCTACACGCTGTTGCTCCAGCCTTATTCAGAATACTCTCGCAGTGGCGAAAATATCCTCTGCCCATCTCGTCGCCGTACGACCAACACTTCTCTTTCCAGTCCTTGGACATCCATGTTACCAGTTACTGACATAACAGCTAAATACTGAAACGTCACTCAAAATTTCAGTAGCACTTAAATTTAACAGATTTTCAAAAAAGACGTTTGGCTAAACAAAATTTAAAGTTTTGCAACTGCTCAAATGTTAAGCAGCCCTTAAATTTTGAGTCACGTTTCAGTATTCGGGGTGAGTAACATGACACACCTTGGCAATCATGGTTAACAGAATTTCACGCTTTTGACTGCCCGTAACGACAGCCAAAGATCCACAAATGTCAGTGGGTTTAAGTTCATGTACCATACAACCACATCGGGGCGTTTTGGTACATTCCAAAGCACATTATAAATTCATCCCTTCCATTTAGCGTCAATATTATAAGCTGCACCATTTTGTCGATGATTTGCTAAGCCCTGCGAAGCACGAGGCTTGTTAATTTTACTTTACAAACATCGGACTAACAGCAAAACAAAATTCTCAAAATCCCCGACTCCTGAAGCTCATCCTACTCCTACATGAAGCTCATTAGCTGAAAATTGCACGATTAATAACAGCGGGTGTAGCGACGAGGCGACGCGGGCGCACCGTGACCGTGCGGTAATTACTGCGGTGACCAAACTGGAGTCAGTGACGGGACATCACTGGTTACTGTGTGTAAGCAAGCTTACATGGTATTATGAAATTCCGTAATAGGTAAATGATATGGAAAAGTTAGCAAAGTGAGATGAAATTAGAGAACCCTGCAGCAATGAGCGAACTGAAAGTCTGAGACCTGCCTGAATTTTCCTGTAAAGTCAGATCAATCACGGCGATCAAAGAAAACTTTCGAAATACTATGCGTTTGCGTATGGACAAAAAATGACAAAGATTAGTTTTTGAGGGTTATAGAACCCTGCAGCAAAGAGAGTGATCTAGTCCGAGATCAGCCTGAAGATTTAAAGTACCTAAGTTCTTGGTCGAAATCCTAGAAAACCATTTACTTTCCTCAGGCAGGGGCTAGGGGTTTCGAATAAAAGGTGGCCTACAAATAGAATATGGATCGATTAGGAGACATTAAATAGCGCTCCTATAGCTACTCACTAGCTCAGGTTTTGGAGACATGTTGAATTGATATCTTATCAATTCAACATGTCAGATTTCAGACCTACCTATAACCACACATGCAACTAGTAGGTAGACCATACTGCTTAGCTCCATGTAAAATACTGGGTTTTAGCTGCATCTGGTTTTACTGGAAGCCGACCCCAAAATAGTTGGGAATAGGTTACGCAGAAAATGTAATAGTAGGTAGTTTCCCTACTGATGACACTTTCATTGAAGCCTGCAAACTTGGCTTGCGCTTATAACCTACTACTGTTTATTATGTTACGATTTCTGAACAGCCTGATTGCCTTGTGGGCTTGTCGTATTTTTTGGCCACTAGACACCCAACTGTTTCCCAAATATCAAATCTTCTATATATAAGGCAACCGCTTCCCCAAGCGTCGCCACGTGGCTACATAGACCGGTTCCACGAATTATTTAGATTTCAGCGACCTTCACCATCGTCGAATCAGACTCGGCTGGGCAGCGTTCGGGAAGCTGCGCGGTATTTTCTCGTCCAACTTACCGCAGTGTCTCAAGACGAAAGTCTATGACCAGTGTGTGTTGCCAGTGATTACATACGGGACCGAAACGTGGTCGTTCACAATGGGCCTTATCAAAAGGCTTAAAGTCACCCAAAGGGCAATGGAGAGGGCTATGCTCGGAGTTTCCTTGCGTGATCGAATCAGAAATGAAGAGATCCGCAAGAGAACCAAGGTCACCGACGTAGCCCGAAAAATTGCTAAACTTAAGTGGCAGTGGGCAGGGCACATTGCTCGCAGAACGGATGGCCGATGGGGCCGAAAAGTTCTGGAGTGGCGACCGCGAACCGGAAGACGATGCGTTGGAAGACCTCCCACTAGGTGGACCGATGACCTGGTGAAGGTTGCGGGAATCCGGTGGATGCGAGTAGCAAGGGACCGGTCAATGTGGCGACACTTGGGGGACGCCTATGTCCAGCAGTGGACGTCTTTCGGCTGAGATGAATGAATGAATGAATGACCTTCACCAGACCAGATTATCGGACCATCTGTACGTGTGCAAGTCAATCCAAAAAAGTCCTCTGAAGTACAAGCAAATGGCCAAGATTATCTCAGCAGGACATTTAACGAAACGAAAAATAAGACGTTATCCCATCTCTGAATCCAACATGGCGTCCCTAGCAATAATGGGCGCTCGTTTGTTGTTTTAATTTAGCTCTAAATACACGCATGTGTTACTGTCATTCATAAATAGATATTAATTAGGTGGGGACCGCTTCTTTTCGTTAGGATTTTGCTTAATTAACTATTAGTGCTGCTTTAGTTTGCAGTTCAACGTTTTATCTATGGATGTTAACTTGGAATTCATTTTAGTCATTTTGAATGAAAAACTAAATGCGGCTACAATAACGTTTAAATAAATAAATATCGCTGGACATTACACATAGCGCCATCTAGTGCTACACTAAGCAAGGCTTGTATCGTGGTCACCAGACAGTTGATATACTACACAATAAGTATACCTATACTTTTTGTTTGTAAATACATAAATACATATAAATACATACTTATCTATATAATATACTAGCTGACCGGCGCAACTTCGTCTGCGTCTCATAAATTGAAATGTAAGCTATCCTATCTCTCAAGTTGGATCGAACTGCACATGGTGTGCGAATTTTATTATAATCGGTTAACTGGTTTAGGAGTCCATTGAGGACAAACATTGTGACACGAGATTTATATATATTAAGATTAAGATTAAGATAAAGGAGAAGTCCACTCACTGACTACTCATCATGAAATCTCGGAAACTACTGAGCCGTGAGGACTAAAATTTGGCACAAGCACTCTTTAGGGGGTGCAGGCGCGCACTAAGAAAGGATTTTTTAAAATTCGCACCCCAAGGGGTTGAAAAGGGGTGTCAAAGTTTGTATGAAAGTCCTATATTTTTAAAGTTAGAGACATGAATGTTGGCCTGAATGCTTTTGTCGTGGTCTTTTCTTGGACGTGGTCTAAAGGCTTGTGTCGTGGTCACCAGACAGTTGATATATTACATAATTATATACTTTTTGTTTGACTCGGAAACAAATGTCCATGCTCATCACACAATCATTTGCTCCTACCGGGATTCGAACCCGGGACCCTAATACCCTAAGGCAGCCGCACTACTCTGCGCTATACGGGTCGTCAAATAAAACTGATAGGTATTAGACCTGTCACAACACTTGATGACTTGATGTGTGAAAGATGAGGGTAGTTTAACAAAAATATGTGATTAATGTTCTGGTTGTCAAACCCTTGATCTCTTGTGTTATGATATACCTATATACGAATTATCAGGCTGTACAGCGTACATAAAGTACCTAACATAAATGGATTTTAGGCAATTAAGTTGATAACACGCCATCTCTTACCGAGTAGCCAAACTAATAAAAAAAGCAAAACTCTGCCATCTAGCGTAATATAGCTAAACTTTAAAGTCTGTTCGCTCACTAAATTCGTTACAGACTTACAGTTTTGTTTGACAGCAGAACAAAGACACTATTCTCAGAACCATTACGCTACTAAATTTAAAAGTAACAGTTGATAAACAGAAACCCAATAAATTATGAAGTTTACTCGCGCACGTAGCGACACTACAGTTTATGTCTGTACTTCTATAAATTGTTGGTTAACATTTGCCCATGATTGTCAAGACTGACCTACCGCGACGTCATCACGTCAAATTTGCTGTTGAAACTAACTGGTTTACACAGAGCGGGAATGGTATGAAGACATACGTTTGCGGAGTGAAGTGGTCAATCAGGTGATAGTAATATATTTACGTGTATCAACACAATGCCGCCAAGTAGCTTACGGGTAGTGTACGCGTTCGCCAGAGAAATGCATCCGAAAACGACAGAAGTTTTCATTGAATACGGCACAGCCGGATTCCGCACAAAGTGAGTAAAAATTTACTACTTAATATTTTTTAAATTTCCTTTTGTGTATTTACCAAATAAGCTCACAGAATGACAATATAAACACATTTCGCTGCACCTTTCTCTCATGGTTTGTCACGTATGCATAATTTCGCGTACGTAATAGAAGCAATAGTAAGTAATTGTGAGTCATCTGGAATATCGTTTACTAACGAATTCATAACGGGAAGTCGCTGACACGACCGGCTGTGATTATGGTCAATGACTCGTGGTAATATATATAGGCAAAACAATAGGATACACTGTGATTCATTGTGTCTTACATCAATTTTGACTGAGTGCAATAATATTACTGTAATATAAATATGAGGAAAATGGTACTTATTGCAGTAAACTCCTAAGTAATTATTTAATCTACATTATCAAACTGAGCATTGTTTAATTTAAGTCTCCCAATAACTTTACGATGATGTCTCTCAGTGGGGGGTCTGATACATATTGTAGCATAATTCTCTCTCCCTGGTGGCAAAATGTCTGCTTTATAGTTTAATTATATCATAAGCATATTTATATCTTCTAATAAGAGTTCACAGGTCATTTCCACAATCTATATTTTTGTAGTCTGACATAATTGACCTTTCCAGTATGCAAGTGGAAGAAGTATTTAAATCTTACTCATACCTAGACTGACTATTAAAATACAAGAACATTTAAAAATATATCGAAAATAAGTTTTAAATTACCAACCAACTGTTCCTAATAAAATATTAATAGTTATCTATGGCACAGTTTTATAACTTTTTCAAAGGTATTGCAACTATTTGGAATGTATTATTTGAAAGTTTCAAGGCCAGCGATAATTAACTGTAACGGTTGTGTTAGATAACTGCAATTTTTACACATTTCATTGCTCTAGTTTCAGTGTTCCCGTTACTTTACTACATTCTTGAGGAGATTTACTACTAATAGCTACAAAATTTATTGGTAAATAAAATTACTTAGAATTTAAATTGATTTTAAACAACTTAATTTCATTAACTAAACAATATTTAGTAGGTTTTTTAATTAAGTTACCAAAACTCACATAATCAACTCCTAAACCATGTGAAATACCGCACCATGGTTACAGCTGTGAGTGTCACTAATAATTAAAGAGGTCGAGAGTTCATGCCCTGCATTCCTGCCAGCTAAACTATTTAAGTGAGCTCATTCCCACCATATAAACTAGGGGGACTATTATTGCTTTCATGTCAAGCAAGCATTTCTGAGGTGCAGTTTGAAATCAAGCAGATTCAGACTTACTTTATTTTATTTTAATGCATTAGCTCTGCTCACGAAACCACGAAAAAATATATTCTGATGAAAATAGCAGGATTCGAGGATATATATCAATGGTATAATCATGATATCGTATATAGGTATATCAAACAATTTTTTATGATATATAATAACATACAGTACAAAAATGGTTAAAAATGGTTAAGAGCCCTCTTACAGTCCACTAGCGCCGCCAATCGAAAAAATGTCATAACTCGTAAATAGAATCAAAAATACAAAATGTGGTCTATTATTACTGTAGAAAAGGCAATAACATAATTGTATAACACCTTATCAACACTTGAAATATAGCTGTTTAGCTAAATAGACCACATTTTGTATTTTTGATTCTATTTACGAGTTATGAGATTTTTTCGATTGGCGGCGCTAGTGGACTGTAAGAGGGCTCTTAATGGTTACTTCCCAAATGTAGATAGGGTTGGAGTAGAGTTAAAACATAGTCTAATTCATAAATTGCAACACTTCTGCCGGCATTAATGGCTTCAGTCATGATTCTAAGTACATAGTCTGATTTTATACAAATAAAACATTTCAGTTTTTTTTTAATAATGTTTATGTAGCACATATGCAAATAATTTACATATAATACAATAAAATAATAATATGGCTTTCATACAAAATGGATAATATAAATTCATTCCATTCTGGAAAATTCGTTTTCTCTATTTTCTCTCGAACAAAGTTGGTCGCTCAGGTACTATTGGCCAGTGCACCAGTGGTTAGAACATTATAGGCATATTTATAAAGATCATGAATGTTTTATGGCTATAGGATACAGGAACAGGAAACATATTTCAACTTTCACACGGACAGGAGATGCTTTACCAAAATTCATTGAAATCGAAATCTATTCTAGAACAATTTGCATACATGTGTGCAAAATAGAAATGTATTTATATCCAGGTTAACATATACCAGATTGCACAAACAAAATCAGCAATGCAAATGCCTAAAATAATAAAAATCCCACTTTGATCCCGTACCTTTTCCAATATATGAGTTTTGGCAGCTTTCCAACCACTTATAAGATGTATTGACTTTATTATTTGTTATCATAACATTCCCAGTTTATTATAAATGTTATGTTTTGATAAAATAACGTTTGTTTTATTTTGATAACATTGTCGGAAAGTATTTTTGAGTTTAATGTAGATCTAAAAAATACTTTGTAGATAATCGTTGTCAATTCTAACACATTATTTTATGTGCTCGGTTTATATTAATTGTTAACTGACATCTATTTATGTTAATTTTATCAAGAAGTATTCCTTAAGTATTTAGTCCTACATAATAGAATAATAAATTGTCTATCCAAATACAAAAAAATATACGTTTCATTTTGTTGAAAAATAAATAAATAGAATGTCCAATATATATCCAACTCTACTCCTAACAGGCCGAACATAACATTACTGCAAGCTAATGAGCAATTACTTAACAAGGGGAACAATACGGTATTCTAATTAATACATTACATTGTTAATTAAAGAAAAAAAGTTTATAACCAAATGCCATGCTATGAATGAACTAACTCGCAACTAACATCATTAACGTGAAAGTCAGTTTGTTTGTTTATCACGCGTTAACGGCTGGACGGATAAAGATGAAATTTAGTATTCTTATAAACCATGATGGCGAAGGTTTTCTATCCCGGTAGAACGTACCCGTGGGAATATTTCTAACATGTAATGAGATTTCCCTCTCATAGGGATTTGTGTCCCAGCTGTGGGAACAGTGATAGGCTGATGATGATGATGATGATGAATGAGATTTCGGGGTCTTAGTAAGCAGCCGCAGCCGGTCAAAGCAATTTTTTACATAAGTAATCTGTTTAACCATTAAACGCTTAATGCTTATCGTTAAACCTTCTAAACAGTTATATCGCATGGATAACGGTAATGGAGAAACACTAGATACTACTGTAGGTAATAGCATTTGTTAAGCTGATTGATATGCAGATGTTATCTCACTAATTTAAGAGTGTTTACGCACGAGAAGTATGCTTGAATGAGCATACGAGGTTTAGGGTGCGTTTTCACTGAGGCGTGGACGAACGCGAGCGACCGATCGAAACAACGGATCAATACGACAGACGTGATGTGGATTTCAACCAATGTGATTGCTCAATTCCAGCTGTGGTGGAAACCGGGCCTTAGGCTGCGTATCTAAGGGCACGCCACGATAGTGGCGGTAAGTCCCCTCTTTGAGGAGTGGCTAGAGAGGCGCCACGGCGTCCTCACCTTCCGCCTGACGCAGGTCCTCACCGGACACGGATGTTTCGGGAGGTACCTGCACCGAATCGGGCGGGAGGAATCGCCCGGGTGTCTCCACTGCGAGGATCGACCGGAGGACACGGTGGAGCACACGGTGGAAGTCTGCCCTGCGTGGGCGGAGCTCCGCCTTGTCCTCGTGGCGGCGATCGGCGGCGGCGACCTCTCGCGTCCGGCCCTGGTTCAATCCATGGTCCGGAGCGAGACGGAATGGGAAGCCGTCGCCTCCTTCTGCGAAGCAGTCATGCTAGCCAAGGAGGTGGCGGAACGAGAGAGGGAGAGATCCTCTCTTCCCGGCCGCCGCGGGAGACGCAACGGGCGTCGGGGGCCACGTGGTGGCTACCGGCCACCGTAGATGCGGGCCTGTGGACGGCTGGCTATGGGCAATAGCTGGCCGTCCGGCCGTCTAACGACGACGACAGGCCGTGTCGACGGCGCGTTCGTGTTCCACGCGCGCCTCAAAGAGATGTCAGCAAAAGAAGAGGGCCCCTCTCCCCGCAAGGGCCGAAGCCTGCCGGGGTTGCGGGCCTGTTCGAAAGAGATACCGCGACCCTGCCGGGGTTGCGGGCCTGTTCGAAAGAGATACCGCGACCCCGGAACGTAAAAGGCGAGGAAGGAACATGGATGGTTTTTAGTCAGTAAGAGTCTGACACTCCCTCCCGCTCCGCCCAGAGTGGGGGGGGTCATTTGATGATTTCCCATCCTTATAAAAAAAAAAAGGCTGCGTATCTAGAGACAAGCAGACCAGAGAGATGTGCAGGAATCAGCTTCTGATTTTGTATGAAATCCACATCGCGATTTTCGTACCGTCTGTGTTTGGTCGATTTTGAAAGTCTCCGCTTCGCTCCTCTTATATGCCTTGCGCGAGTAGATATATTTTTGTGCACTTCTCAAAATGTGCACTTCTCAAAATGAGCACTTCTCAAAATGAGCACTTCTCTTCTCAAAATGAGCACATCTCAAAATGAATATGAATTTTATCACAATCAATGGGTAAAAATAAAAACCGTGGCTCACAATTTTTTTTTAAATTTACACGCTTTTGAGCACGATCAGGAAATGTTTGACTAAGTATTTTCAGTACACGTCAGCTATACACATAAAGTACTCCAGCCATTCCTTGTAACATGCTGTACACTGACCTTTTTAGAAAATCGATATGCTGACGTATTTTATTTTGTTCTTGTTGACAATTAGTATGCCTATAATTATTGTCTAATATAGTTTTCCTTGTTTCGTTGTATGTTATAAAAGCACTGCATTTCTTCCTGTTTACACATTGTCACAAAATGGTCCCGTTTTTATTTGTCTTTATTTGAACCTTTGTTTTTCATGTAGAGTGACCTTTATGATTGGTAGTAATTTGAAAATCTTCTTCATCCATCATTCTCGCTGCTTTACATACGAAGTTATGGTGAGAATACGTTCATGTATTTTGAACTATAAAAAACAATCACAACACACAATCGAACCAACGCACGCAACACCAGTTTGAAAAAGTTTCAGTACTACCTTCAGAAAAAAATGTTTCTTCGAATTACTTAATTGTTTCTTATATAAAAATATACAAATAATTGGAACAGTGGTGATCAATACGATTTGTTAAAATAAATTAAATTTAATGTTTAATAATATTTATGTTTATTAAAATAATACAGATAGATGCAGTGCACAGCATTGTTTGTACAATGAATGGCTGGAGTATTTATCTTAATATATATAAATCTCGTGTCACAATGTTTGTCCTCAATGGACTCCTAAACCACTTAACCGATTATAATAAAATTCGCACACCATGTGCAGTTCGATCCAACTTGAGAGATAGGATAGTTTAAATCTCAAATTATGAGACGCAGACGAAGTTGCACGAGTCAGCTAGTATTATTTGTATAGCTGACGTGTACTGAAAATACTTAGTCAAACATTTCCAGAACGTGATTGATTTTTATAAAGAAACTACCTACTGTTATCGTCGCTCAAAATCGCGTAAAATAATAATTTAAAAAAAAGTCGGTTTACTGACGATAGTTGAACGTGACAACATCTTAGAAAATACCACGATGGAATGGTAGCATTTTTTGACACCACATTCACTTTTCACTGCACTTGATACTCGATCAAAACATGTAAATGTAGTATAGTATAGCAGCTGTCCACGCAGACGCATCGCTCACTCAAGTAGGAGAGAGACGGATGTCGAACGCTGCCGAACGCAAAGGCCGATTGTGCTTCTTTGTCACTCGTTCCGCGCTCTCGCTTGCACTTCAAGCCTTACATGGAACGCCTCAGAGCGATCAGCGAGGTAACGCCGCATGAGTCATGTTTTTTCGTGCGTGCAGCCGGCTCTATTGAATTATAAGACGTTGCCACGTCAAAAAGGTTTTTATTTTGACACATTGTGATAAAATTCACTTTCAAAGAAGTGCACATTTTGCGAAGTGCACATTCTGCGTCAAACCCGTACTTATAGCCCCACCTCTTCCTAGCCCTTCGCGGAAATACATTGCGAATTTATGTTATGTTAATCCTGCGAAAGAACACATGCTGGACTGTATAAGCTTGTGGTTTAGAGCTTTATAGCATGTGAATACTTCAAGACGTGTTTAAAATAATATGTTGTCGATCGAAGCTTCAATACAATATGCTCACTTATACGACTCAAAGGAGGCGGCGGGACGAACTGGACAAGTTCCGTCAGAAATGAAAGGCGTGGTGGGAGCCATGGCCCAGGAGTGAGTTAGAGCAGGCTAGTAAACAAAATGAATCGTATGCTCCTAGGACCTGTTCACAGCTTTCGGCGATAAGTCTTGCGCGAGACCCTCTGCAAGTCGCGTCGGAGTCTGTGAATCAGGTATGATCTAAACAAACTGTTGTAGTTGGTTCTGCCGCAGAAACAGAACTTGCAAAGCTCGTGACATTTGGGCGTGTATTTCATGGCCACTACGCTAAAGAGAGCATTCGCCTGTAGTTTTTCGCTCAATAAATAGACATGTTGCGAGGTCTGTTACCCTCATGCAGTAGTTACTAGATACAAACTACCCACGCAAATGAGGCTTTAGTGTAAAATGTGTAAATGGACAGAAGCCATCAACCAAGCATTTTGTACATAGCTTTACGTAAAAAATATTGCTGGAAAACAACATTTTTTGGTGTGAAAAAATTGTATACTTAAGCAACATCAAAACTGGTATTTAAAAAAAAAGGGTGGGATATTGACCCCCAATAACTTCCTAACTAGAAGAGTCCTAAATATGGTCTTGCTATATCAATAAAAATATCGCAATGACGGAGAAAACAAGTGCCTTCGGCTTCGCCAAAGATACTTTTCCAGCCATTCTTGTGAATTATATTTTCCTGGAATTATTATGAATGGGGTAATACCTTATCACTTAGCAAATGGCAGGTATCAATTAGCTTGCAGCCAATTTCCACCTTATGCAAACGGAATGCAATTTGTATTACTCGTATTTGAACGATCATAAAACAGACCCTCCAGGTGAGGACACGCGCCCTTCCTATGAGGCCGGTAATTGGAAGTATTGATCGCTTCTATATCGGTGCAGGCCGTGCAATGAATAAGTAAATATGCCTATAGGTTCTATGGTATACGTAATGGAGTTATCTCTTTTTTGCAGACTATGATTATCTATACTTCTATACTACATACTATATAATTATATACTATCTATACTAATATTATAAAGCAGAAGAGTTTGTTTGGTTGAACGCGCTAATCTCAGGAACTACCGGCTCGATTTGAAAAATTCTTTTTGCGTTGGATAGTCTATTTATCGAGGAAGGCTATAGGCTATATAACATCACGCTATGACCAATAGGAGCGGAGCAGCAATAAGAAATGTTTCAAGCGGGAAAAAAGCTTCAGTTGGCAGGCGATGCGTTGCGATATCAAAACTTCACGCGAATGAAATCGCGGGCAGAAGCTAGTATATTATAACGTGCCGTACAATCACGCCTGTAAGCCTCGTAGGGATAGGCAGAGTTCTAGTGGCACTTACCTATTAATAAGCCCACATTTCGCCAGTTATGCCGAAATGTGGGTGTGCTATTATATTAGGTCGTAAATAAACCCCATGTAGGTAATTGGCGAGCCTGTTGCCATCGACCGATCACAAAACCACGACTCCGTGGCTCCTACTGAGAAATTTCTGATGGAAAAACCCAATAACACATTGTCGGACCTGATCGAGCAGGAGGTCCTGTCTTGTTGCCATGCTCAGCAGTCATAGGATCATTAAGTACAGGCAATTTTCTTTTTACCATGAGAAACGACCTGTTCGCATTTTGCCCTAAGTCTTCCAGTTCTAAAGCTAGTTATAGATGGATGCTGTCCATCTTCATGACATCCCATCTTTTACCCACGACTTGCGACACTACGGGAAGCGATGCGCTATTCTTAGCCGCGATCTCACGGCACTGGCGTAATCTACATACCAATGTCTGCTATTTGTTCGTACATACCTGCTTGTTAGTTATTTATTTATTTGTGATGTTTATGTGACTAAGGCAGTTTCTTACTAACTTGTTAATAGACGAGTACCTGAGTCATATCCACAACGCATTAAGTATCACAAGCTTTGATTGTCTCAGCGATAGTCATTTGTTTATTTAACTTTTTGTTATAATGTGTCGCTTGGGCGTAGCCAGGATTTGATTCTGAGTTTTTCAAATGCTTACATACAGCTGTAAAAATAGTTCCAGCTATACAATTATTATCATCTGCCTAGCCTTTCTCAACTAGGCTGGGATTGGGTTCCAGTCTAACCGGATGCAGTTGAATACCAGTATTATACATGGAGCGACTGCCTATCTGACCTCTACAACCCAGTTATAAAAGGGACTACTCGTACCCAGACTGCTGACGATATCCTTAACTATAAAATTTTAGCTGGTCCAGATTCTTACCGATTTTCTGAACGGATGGGTCCTTTTGGCCAACGTATTTTGCAAATTCTCCGTCCATGGCTGAAAAACACTAACTGCTCTTTTGGTCTCTTGTAGGGACACAGGACTTAATGAAAGCTAGGTGGCTACAATGGCTTGACTGTAACACTGCTGGGAAAGACCTCCCACAAGTCTTTCCAGGTTATATCCCGCAACTCCTTTTTTCATTTTCTGTTTGGAAATCATCAAATAATTTCTCCCACTCTTGGCCAAAACCCATCCATGTTCCTTCCTCGCCCTTTATGTTCCGGAGCCACGGCATCTCTTTCGAACAGTTCCGCAGCCGCGGATCCCGTAACTCCTGGAACCAGGCCTCGCAGTATGCGTCCAGGCCCCTTATTCACAACCATTCGACTCGCTTCCGATTCGGAAAGTCGTATGTCTATCTCGGTCGTTTTCGTAATGCCAGAAGAAGACAGATATACGACTTTCCGAATCGGAAGCGAGTCGAATGGTTGTGAATAAGGGGCCAGGTCGTCTCCCCACCTCTTTTCAGGCGTTGTTACGATAAAATAACAGCTTAGATTTTCCGCCACAAAACATTGAAGCGTGAACAATAAAGAGATTACATTAATTGTTATGACTAAGATAACGAGGTGACACAAAAAATCAATACAAACGGAGCGAAACGCGATGTTTTTATCTATACAGTGATAGTCGATAACATAGGCAAGCAGACAAAGACAATGAATTGGTGTCAAACTGTTTATTTAACTCCTTGTAGAAGTATGATTCTTGGTGACAAAGGTTTTCTGGTGACGCCGTTTAGGAAAACAATGAGACCTTTTGTTAAACAATGAATGATACCATAGGATATACACACCTACATTGCATACTTCTTGATAAAATAGGTCAGGTAGTAGGTACACTAGATCAAGGGTGAGGCCAAATGAACGTAATAATGAGTCGCGTAATTTACGCCACATTTTCATACGAAAGTCTGGTTTGTCACGTGACGGCGTAGCATGAGCCCAATCATGTATGAAACCGAATTTACGTGTCTCACATAATTACGCTCGTTTGACCTCACCCTAAGAATTAATAGAACTTTGAGTACTTTAGCGAAAAAAAAATCTGCTGTCATCGGATGTTGACTAATGACACAATCCATTACTGAAGCGCTACTGCCAATAAATTTACAAGTTTCAAGGTAGTTAAGCCGTCTAACCATAGCTTTCTTGAAATTTTGAGACCTACAGCTTTATTATAACGGCCTGGGCCTTAGCCATACCCTGTTGGCCTGTGGCTTACCTACAGGGCCTGCCCTACTTTATAGGGCAAGAGGTATATGTACTCAAGGTTTACTATTTGATTCGTTTTACGTACGAAAAGGTTTTTGGAAAAAGTTCATATCTACCTAATCCATTTATGAACCGCGACTGCTAATGGTTTCAATGAAGTATTATATAGTCTTCTAATTATTGCTTTCTTGGAAAACTAGAAGCCAAAGTGGACTGGCCTTCGGACATTTATTGGATTGTCTTTTATTATTTCGAAAAACATGATTTTAAAACAGTTATTTTGTTTGTTCCAGAGCCAACCTATTGGAACATGTTGTCTATCGCATGGGTCTGCTGGCTGTCATCCGATCGAGGGTCTTGAATGGTAAGTGTAGAAAAAAAATCGGTTGTAGTAACTTCATGTGATTTTGGTCAGGAAATAGCCAGAGTAATAGGCAACCAATTAATTTACTGTTTTCCTTGCGCCGCCGGTGAAATTGCAGCAGATTATTCAACCTTTGATTAGATTAATTAACTCGAATTGTTTGTGATACATAAACGAGCTTCCGGAGATTGCAGAAGTTATATCTTCGTATAAATACAATACGCAATTTAGCTGTGCCCCGCTGTGTTAATTAGCCTAAAACCTTTTTCAAAAATGGGGCTATAAAATTCATAAAGTATATCACTGACTGTCACTTCCAAATATGTTATAATTATTATTAAAAATCCTCTGGCGTATTGCGCGGGCTTAAAGTCTCCAAAATTATCAAGTTGCAAAATACGTTCCAATCATAAGAACAGTTCACTGTTATAAACCCAACAGAAAGGGTTCTGCGTTCTCCACCATACTGAATAATGCACCAGTTGACCTTGCTTTATAAACTGTACGAACGCAGCCGTTATAAATATTTAACGTTCAAATACCACTGTTCGCCAACTCGATCATGTTATGAAGCCTTCACTGAAGGACATAGGCTTCCCTCCATTCTTCCCATTTTCCTGATTTTGAACTCGTTCTATAGAAAGCAATGGGGATGGCAACTAAACTAATGGCGCTGATTCTGGTATTATCATTTTATATTCCAAAAAAACAGCTTGACCTCATTGGTCAGATTGAGGCCTAGCTATAGTCGCGCCATTTTACAAAGAGGTTTAAATATCCATCGATTCCTAAGCAAACCTCTTTGCCGATTCCACTCCAGGACGAAGACGTCCTTTTTTTTTTTTTTTGGGTTGGTAAATCATCAAATGACTTCTCCCACTCTGGGCGGAGCGGGAGGGAGTGTCAGACTCTTACTGACTAAAACCCATCCATGTTCCTTCCTCGCCCTTTATGTTCCGGGGCCGCGGTATCTCTTTCGAACAGGCCCGCAACCCCGGCAAGGACGAAGACGTCCTTCACTCTTCACATTTTCACCTGGTGGATCCAGTTAAACTCTTCATCTTTTCATAAGCCAGCCTCTTTGGAGATTGTTTTCAAATGTAATCAACACGCGACCGGTGTGTGTCATTCTATCAGTCTAGGACTTCCACAATATCAAAGAATCGAGCATTTTTGGACCAAGATACCACGATACGTGTTTCGAAACAAAATATGAGCTCTTTACACGTTAACTGACTAATCATAGGTTATCAGACCGCGTATCGGTCATTCATTACATCGTAACATATCCGTCGCGATCTTCAAACGACTCAAACGGCATTTCTGTCTACAAATTAGTGCGTAGAACAATTTGTCTGTCTTTAGTCTCGACGCTAATTAGGAGTCAACAATCGTAGGTATGCATTAGCATTGCAAGCAGTTGCGAATACAGTCAATACTGATCTACATAACACACCTTGAAATGCATTAGTAACTGTCGCACCTCATTGTTATAACTGCATAATGTAGCGTGGATTTCGTACCCCAGATTCTTTGTAAGGTGGTAAGAGCTAATTTTGTACCAGGCATTCTCACATTACCATACAAGTGATAAAGTAAGTCTTCTCTTTCTCCTATCCCAATTTTCTTCATCCATACTTCTCTCCTTATCTCAGTAGTCACCCCCTTTCAAGCCATAACATCTTTCATAGTTTGAAGCTGATAAAGTACTTATTTATCTGGTTTTAAAAATAAACCTTTCGAAAGAGCATTATTGAAATCACAATATGAATGCCGTTTGGAACAGGCAGACCTTTGACATTATTTCACAAGGTCGTCACGAGAAACTGGTAATGGTAATATTTTAAGTATTGGTATCATACCGATCCATCGGCTATAAATAAGTTTTCGAAATCCTCACGAGCCGAATGTCAAGCCTGGATATAATGTTGGGTTTGCTTTACTGTAAGGTAGTATATTTCCTAATAGGATCTCCAAAAGCCCTTGTTTGCACGAGAACCCGAGGCTTGACGTGACGTTTATTGCGCACTGAAATTTCAACACACTGCTTTGCGCCGAGTGTCGAAAATCCCAACCCCTATTTGAGCACTGGGATGTGTTTTGTTAGATTCTTAATGCCCTGAACCGATACAGGTACAGATTCAGATACACGGGTTGACCAAACGAATTCGGGATCTTCGTCATCTCAGTGGGATAACTCTTGTCATTCTGGACGTAAACAACTAAACACCTCCCAGCTCCGTTTTATTTTGTAAAAAAGGTCTCGATAGATTTAAATAGCACAGACTGTAGAAAAAATGTCCTCAAATCAAGATATTGACATACCAGAGCAACAACTAAAGAAACTAGAAATTGACGTTCCGATCCGGTGACGCGCAAATCTGCATATCGCCGGCAATCACTAAACTGGAGCAAATTTTAACATCACAAGAAGTAGGGTAACTGTTGGGAGATACACATAGGATTCCGGAATAGTGACAGCTTCATTTAGTAGACTCGCTTCAGTTATTGACACTTTATTGTCGGCGCCATAAAGTGTAAAATTGTACGCACCACCACACAACACAGTGACATATTTACGACTTTGCTCTTGGGACATCTTGCGAGGTATCGCTAGATGTCCCAAGAGCCAAATCACTTCACTGGTTTCGCAGATGTCCATCATACGTATCGTTGAGCTGCACTTCCTAGTGGGCGAACCTGTTTTTAAGCCATTCAAAACATAGATAATAAAACATCAATACAAACCCGCACCCGAGTTTAATTTACATTTAGTGTCACTAATATAGGGTATAGATAATCCGTGTAAAAAGACCTACACTAAGCCGAAATGCATTTGATTCTCCCAGTCGTTGCGATGTTTTTTTTTTGTTCTGGACCTCACCTTAAACATCAACTACTCTTTCCTCTTCGATCTTCGCTAAGCCCTTCATGATGCTTTACAGGTCGCACAATCGGCATGATGATAACAGCCTCGCACAACCTGGAGCCAGACAACGGAGTGAAGTTGGTAGACCCTGACGGTGAGATGTTGCAGGAAAACTGGGAAGCCATTGCTACCAAGCTCGCTAATGTCACGTGAGTTTTCATAGTCATCAACTCTCTAAGCTATCTCTCTCATCATCTGCCTAGTCTTTTCCCAACTATGTTGGTATCGGTTTCCAGTCTAGCTGGTTGCAGCTGAATTCCAGTATTTTACAAAGAGCGACTGTCTATCTGACCTTTGCAACCCAGTTAGTATACTGAGTAGTACTTGGTACGATTTGATAGTCGGGTGTTAATATGAAAGACGATCCCTAGAAACAGAGAGACTGTCATATAGAGGTATGAGTGACAGCGGCGATGCTTCACAAATAATTACTTTTTAGGGTTCCGTTGCCAAATGGCAAAAAACGGAACCCTTATAGATTCGTCGTGTCTGTCTGTCTGTCTGTCCGTCGGTATGTCACAGCCACTTTTTTCCGAAACTATTAGAACTATGCTGTTGAAACTTGGTAAGTAGATGTATTCTGTGAACCGCATTAAGATTTTCACACAAAAATAGAAAAAAAAACAATAAATTTAGGGGGTTCCCCATACATATTAGAACTGAAACTCAAATTTGTTTTTTTTTCATCAATCCCATACGTGTGGGGATCTATGGATAGGTTCTCAAAAATGATATTGAGGTTTCTAACATCGTTTTTTTCTGAACTGAATAGTTTGTGCGCGAGAGACACTTCCAAAGTGGTAAAATGTCCCCCCCCCCCCTGTAACTTCTAAAATAAGAGAATGATAAAACTAAAAAAAAATATATGATGTACATTACCATGAAAACTACCACCCAAAATTGGTTTGAACGAGATCTAGTTAGTAGTTTTTTTTTAATACGTCATTTACAACGAACTGCAAGAACTTTTATACTATGTTACTTGCTATAACGGAACCCTTCATGGGCGAGTCCGACTCGCGTTTGGCCGTTTTTCTAAAATTCGATGTACCATTCATACCGTCAAAGAAATATATAATATCGCACTCGGCAATAGTGTGTATGGAGGAGGTTACCTGCCCAAACCGAGTAAAATTGTATAACGGGCAGCTGGTGTCCGCAACTCCACGTCCAAGCGCGTATTTTGCGTACGGAAACTTAATGTAAAGAGTTACTGTATCTTTATATGATTAGTGTAGACTAAGCTTACTCTTTTTGGGGAACTGTGGCAACGAGCAGGATAAAGTTACCGTCCGTGTATTGTGCACCGGCCCAATATAGATCCAAGAAAATTCGGTGATAAATCTAAAATGGTTATAGCTGGAATCCGACGAATTGAACGCGTTACACAACCGTTCACTACAAGTGAAATACAGTCATTCGGATTAGAAATTCCGGTCGTATTAAAGACAATAATGGCAGACAGATTTTCGTAAAATATTGGGCACATATTTTTCTTTTTTCACGTAAACAAAATTTGAAGACAATACAGTGCTTTGAAAACTCGTGTGACGACTGACGTCACATTTCGGTACAATTTACCGGAAAGTGATGTCACAAGCCCCCAATCATGATCTTTGATGCGTTTTATCTTCGTCAATTTTTATTAATTTGATAAAACAAAAACACGTACTTATCCAATATTTTTCGATAATCTAACTGACGAAGTAAACAGAGGTCCTACTCTCTAACGCTTCGTCTGTATGTTTGGATCTATACGTCCTTCTCACTCGCACTCATCTGCAGACGTGCGTGACAGAGACGGATATATCCGAATAAACGGACGAAGCGTTAGAGAGTAAAAGAAAGGAAGAAAGAAAGAAAGAAAAAGCATTTATTAGCCCACACAGGACAAACACATCAAAATTAACAAAAAAAAAAAAAACAAATATATATTAAAAAATTAAAAAAATGAAACTCGTCCTGTACGAGGCCAAAAGGCTCCTATCTCAGCATGGTGCTGTAACATTAAAAAAAAACGTCACAGCGCTGGTGGAGTAGGGCCTCAGAATCGTATGTTTTACCGTCAGTCGTCATCCCTATTATTTCCGTCCACTCAATTAAACCAGAAATTTCTAAAGTAGAAGACTAGATACCTCAATAGATAATAAATTAAGAATGCATTCTAGCCACAATTGTAGGCAATTCAAGCCCACATTCAACACCCACGATCTCATGTTTCTGTGCGATTCCTTATTTCGAATAAAGAAGTTAATTACCTGTTATATGTTCTTCCTTGTGACCTAATTGGTATGATGTGTTTCTAAATGTGACTGCCTTTGGGTAATGGTCGCAAACATGACTTCTAAGCATAAGATCTCGGAACTGATACTGGGTAGGAGGAAAGTTTAATTGGGTTTTTAAAATGAAAACTTCATTAGGTACGTTTTGCATTTTTTGGGTGAACAAACATCATGTCACTCGCGTTACCGTCACCTAACGCTCTGTAGCACTCGTAGCCGATCCCCTACAACGAAGCAACACTTAGGCGTGCGGTGAGTACAACCTGTAGCAGATATAGATTACTTAGTTTTCACTTGTGTCGGGGGTGCGCAATATTATTGGGTTCATTTCGTTGATCTGGTGATTCAAACCAGAGCTGCTAAACATGATTCAATCTCCAGGTTGGAAAAAGAGTTAATCCGGTTTTCCATTAAACATTCACTCTGTTAATGGCTATGGCTTTGCTCTTGTTACATGAGGTTTAAGAATAACTGCTGAAATATACTTTATTCAACTGCTGAGAATGAGGGTCTACATTCGATTCTCAGCTCGGGCAAAGTGTTGTGGGGCTTTTCGAACTTGAATTTCTCAGTAGCAGCCACGGAGCCTAGATCTGACCCCGATTGATGGCAATAGGCCCGCTCCTTATTAGATGGAACTAAAATCTAACTGGCGAAATGTGGGTTTTATTTGGGTTTTCTTCTGCTTAACACTTTGGGGATCACAGCCGTGATGAACCTAACTAACCTAACGGGGGGGGGGTGCCCCAAGTCCCATTTATGGGGGCAGAGATACTTCCGTATGTTCAGTTGACAAAAATTCGAGACATTACAATATCGCGAGAAAAAACACGTTATATTGTAATATAACGTGTTAGACAATTTTACGGTGACATAATTATATAACTGTGTTCCATATACCTCCTGTCTACCCTTGCTTAATAATATTTTTCTTGTTAACATTTCAGTGACAATGATTTAGAATCAACCGTCCAGGAAATCATCGCGACAGAGAAGGCTGACATGGCGCTTAAAGCGAGTGTATTCATTGGCATGGACACCAGGTAATTATAGCACTTGTGTATGTTGAAATTATAAGAAAAGAGGCACGGTACAAGCCACAGCCATTTCAGAAATGGGTCAGATTTCAAGTCAGTTAAATAATTTCCTAACTTTACAGTTTCATTATTACAGCGCTTTTCTGAGTGGTTTCGTGTGTATTCTGACCAACAGGAGTTGCAACTGTTCCTAATAATAAGGCAGGCATATCTCATAAAATATATTATTAGCAGCTATATTTTAATTTTAGGGATTTAATTAAATTTTCCTGTTTTGTCTTTACTTACACACTGTGTCTACATTTCTAATTCAACTGTCCTCTCGCAGGTCTGCTGGAAGAAATTTCTTATGAAATAAGCAGTACCTTTGTGCTCTTCTTTCTTAATGTAATGTCCTACTAAGTATTTTGTGTGTACATAAATAAATAAATAAATAAAAATATTCGGATGCTTGTATTGTGGCAACCCCTATACCAACCCATTTTACGTGAAGGAACTGCCTATCTAACCGTTTATCGTATATCGTAGGTGTCGTATTGTCGAACTTAAACTCAAAGCATTTATTTCAATTAGACAAAAAAATAGCTAAGGTACAGTCACAGTCACAAGGTCTATAATAGCTTGAAAAAGTACTGTAGTAGTGTGTTGGTAGCTGAGTTATTAGGCCCACCAACCAAATACTAGTAACACTGTAACTTAACTTAATATTCTTTTCTTCTTTTGTCGCTACATTTTTGGTTACCTACCTATGAGGTTATGACATACATAAAGACTTTTAATGGAAAAAAACACTGTCTCCCAAGTCACAGGTGAAAACCTACTTTGGGAGCCAGGCGACCTATCTGTGTACATAATCTGTATGTTGTTAAGACGTCTGTAACAATGTTGTCACTGCAATGAAATAAGTTTTTTTTTTTTTTTTAACTGTAAGTAAGTACCCTTTTGTAAATCTGTTTCATAATAATCTTCCTTATTTCCCAGGTACACAAGCCCCCGGTTGGCAGCGGCCGCAGCCAACGGCGTCATAGCTCTGAAAGGAACACCAAAAGAGTTCGGTATTGTTACCACACCGATGTTGCACTACTTCGTCAAGTGCCGCAACGATAACACGTATGGGACTCCTACTGAAGAGGGTTAGTAGAATTTAATCTCTTCTACAGTGATAATCTACAGTCATTCTTAAACTCAGTTTGCCCTATGAATAAAGTAAACCATATCTGACCTGGTGAAGGTTGCGGAAATCCGCTGGATGCGGATCACACGGGACCGGTCAATATGGCGACACTTGGGGGAGGCCTATGTCTAGCAGTGGACGTCTTTCGGCTGAAATGATGATGTTGATGATATCTGGGGGTCTAAAATGGCCGCTTTAGCAGAATCGTAAAATAATCACGTTAAAAAAAAATATATCTTAAAATGGTATTTGTAACCATCACTATAAAGTCATTATGGTGATTGTTACAAAGACCATTTTAGGAATTAAATTTTTTTAACGTGATTCATTTACGATTCTGCTAAAGTGGCCATTTTAGACCCCCTGATCCGAAATTTCACTCATGTGTTAAAAACAGTCTCCGACTGAAGGACAAGTTCTATTCGAAGTCGAAACAAAAGGTTTAAAAAACCAAGTTCAGTTTCAGATTAAATACTGTATTTTTTTCCATTTTTTAGTTTGTTTCGATGCAGTTTCGGTGCTTGTTGAAAAAATTCGGCTTCGGCCAAAACTTCGGCCCATTTCGACCGGCCAGGGGCTCGAAAGAGTCCTCTTAAGAAGCAAACAGTGAATTTCAAACACGTTAATAGTCTTTAACCCGCGAATACTAAAACATCACTAAATTTAAGGGCTGCTTAACATTTGCGCAGACTTTACATTTTGTATGGCGTCAATTTGAGTACCTGCTAAATAAAAGTGCTACTTTAATTTTCAGTGATGTTTTAGTATTCGGCCGATACCTCGCTTGCTAGAAACATAAACGACTCGAATGGCGTAGTGGTAGTGATGCTGCCTTACGTTCTTAGGGTCCTGGGTTCGAATCCCGGTAAGAGCAAATGTTTGTGTGATGAGCATGGACATTTTATTCCGAGTCATGGATAATAAGTATGTATTTACAAACAAAAAAGTATTTATGTAGTATATCAACTACCTGGTGTCCACGACACAAGCCTTGCTTAGTGTGGTACTAGGTGGCGCTGTGTGTTAATGTCCAGCGATATTTATTTATTTATAAAACTCAACCGGAAAATGCGGGTGTTTGGACCTCTGCCGACCCCATGCAATATAGGCGAAATGCATATATTAATTTCTTTATATCCAACATCAAACAGAAATAATGCATTCAGGTGTTTATTTAGCAACATAGCAATTGAGGTCAGTTGGCACATTGACTGATTGCTTGTACAGATAGCCAGTGATAGTAACATATCGTAGTAACATTCTTGTTTCTCAATGAATCGAGTTGAACCTGCGCCAATATTCGCAATGCTGTCGTATTTACTACTGAACTCTGGTCTGTTTAATAGATTGTTGATTAATGATTGTTAATTTGTTACATTCCCATAATCAAGTAATGTTTGCAAATATAGGGTGTAAAATACCTCTTCACGAAGCCGAAAGGCACTTGTTCTCCTCATCATTACGATATTTTTTTTGTTCTACACCATACCTGGGAACCTTTTAGTTACGGAGATATAGGGGGGTCAAACTTACAACTTGTTGACAAGTTTTTTTTTAAATACAACATTTTTTTGGAAGATTTTAACTAATAACACCTCTACAACCCCCGTAATATTCAATCCATCCACTAGCACAATGTTTTAAGTGCGTTACATAGAGTTCTACCACAAAACATGATTTATAACCTCAAAAAAAAAAGTTGTTTCCTAGCAATATTTTTTGCGTAAAGTTACTTAGTTTGGTGTACAGAATGCTTGGTTAACGGCTGTGTGATGAGGTAGTTTACACCCTGTGTGTTTATTTAGAAAAAGCTTCACAGAGCCAAACTACCATTACCAACAAATATTATTTTAGCAGTGTCGTCATAATTGGTGGTTTCAGATTAGCGTATTTTCGGCGCGTATAAGCTCGTTTCTGGAAGCGCGTGTAGGCGCCTATAGGCGCGCGTAACTTTAGCTAAACGTGCAACTTGTACGAGCGTTGACGCGCGCTTATAAGCGCGAGCCGCGACAAACTCATTTCCGCGCGCTCACACTTCGGTATATGCACGTGTAAGTGTCCTTTTTTGGAGCGCTAAATGTAGAGCACTTGTAAGAGCTTATACGCTCTTAAAAAAACGCTAGTCTGAAACCGCTCTAATAGGGCAAACGACAAAAAATATTGTTGTCCATCAGTTAGATTAACAACAAAGTTTTTGCCCGTTTTTTTTATGCTTTTCTACACTAATATTATAAAGAGGAAAACTTTGTTTGTTTGGTTGTAATGAATAGGCTTAAAAACTACTGGACCGTTTTTAAAAATTCTTCCACCATTCGAAAGCTACATTATCCACGAGTAACATAGGATATATTTTATCCCCGTACTCCCACGGGAACGGGAATTACGCGTGTGAAACCGCGTGACGTCCGCTAGTGTTACATAAACAAAAATTGACGACGATAAAACGCTTTTAAAATTCTCAATACGTCACACTTTAGTATATTTTTTGCGAGTTCTGACGTCACGACCCCCACTCCAGAGTTTTGATGCGTTTTATCTTTGTCAGTATTCATAGATTTACAAAAACAAAAAATACGTGTCCATTATTTTGAACTGACGGACTTAATAGAATTGCAATTTTTTGATATTGTCGCCATGCCTATTACTTGTGTACTAACCGTATTAGTATGGTTAGTTAACCATTTGACCACGACAGCATAAACGCTCGCTCGTGCCCTCCACGCCAAGCCACAATTTCATCTAATATTTTGTCACATATTTGTGTCATTTGTCGTACAGGGCACGCGCTTGCTTGTCACGTATATGTGACAATGGCGTCCAATAGATTAAGATACTGTCGGTCCCTTTGAAGCTCACGGTTTAACGAATTAGTTTTATAACATGGGTTACTTTCCAGCTAATCCATCTTTTTTAATTTATTATAAAATCTTGAAACTTTTACGACGATTAGAAAACACATCACTTATTTTAATACAAAAATTCCAGGCTACTACGAAAAAATCGTCGGCGCATTCAAGAACATGCGCAAGCGGCTACCTCTCCGCGGAGACTACAACCCTCGGCTGTACGTAGATGGCGCTAACGGCGTCGGCGGCAAGAAACTGAAGGCTGTCAAGAAGAACCTGGATGAGCTGGAACTGCATCTGTTCAACCTGGGAGGGGTGGGGGAGAAGCTTAACTTGGGGGTAAGCTTAACTTGGGGGTTGTGGGACTGTTCAAAAGAGATACCGTGGTCCCGGAACATGGATGGGTTTCAGTCAGTAATAGTCTGACACTCACTCCCGCTGCGCCCAGAGCGGGAGAAGTTATTTGATGATTTCCCATCCTAAAAATAAAAATAAATAAAAAAGGGGCTATAAGATGTGCCAAACAATACATGGTTATTTTGGCACTTGAATGACAGTGACAGGAGGAGTCGTTTATTGCTGTTTCCACTGTTGTCAAACTTCTATGTGCCCTGAAGTTCTGTGTTCAGTAGGCTGAATGTAATTCTGAAATAATTTCATCAATCAAAATCAAGACGTTGTCATTCATTCGCTTGAAATGTGGTACGCACGACGTAGTCAAGCTATACAAAACCAGTTTCTGCGGATCTCTTGTTGTAAGGAAAATCTATACAAACGGAGACCATTTTATAAGTATAGCTTGATGTGTCCCGGTGTGTACTATAAGAGCCGTTACATAAATAATTAATGGTTGTCTATTACGGGGTCGTGTGAGCGAGCGAAGCGAGCGAATAGACCCCGCCATCCCCTTATCTTCCCCCTTATCCCCTAATCCCCCTAATCCCCCTTACATGAGCTAAACGAGAGTTTTGTAATTATAAAAGTATATGATTCACTGCTATAAACAAGACCAGAAAAATATATGATATTCTTCAGGATATATGCTAGCATGATACTGTTTTGAAAACATAATACAATTAATTTGGATCGATAAAAAGAAATCACGAAAGTATCTCTAAAAATATCTTTCAAACAATAAAAAACATACTAATATGCATGCGATCATTCTGATTTTTTGGCAAATAATTCTACAAGCAATATATTAGCATGATACTGTTTTAGTTTTTTAATACAATCATAGTTTTTTTGTAAATCGATCGAAACCACTCATTTCGCGCTATTTGGCCCGCAGTGGCTGACGTTACAACCACTTTGTAGTGCAAGCTGATTAGAACTTTATTCTAACAGCATTTCAAACAAAGTTTGAACGACCACAAATAGAGTTGCTAATTTAGCTCGTCTAAGCGCCTTAAGAAGATAGAATAGAAAACACAAGCCATTTAACAAACAATTTGTATCTTTCCAGTGCGGCGCAGACCACGTGAAAGTGACTCAAAGTCCGCCCAAAGGCATCACACACCCGCCGTACCAACGTGTCGCGTCGGTGGACGGAGATGGCGACAGAATCGTGTATTACTATCTTGATGACAAGTAAGTTATGGCTTCTAGGCTTATAAAAGTTACTTAGCGTCATATGTTTCGGCTTAGGTAATGTGATGCTGACAGAAATAATGCCAAGCTAAGTTAAGTAAAGCTTACCACTTTGTCACGGTGTTACTATACTTATTTTGTAAATATGTTTTTCTTTTTGTTAATATTGGCACCTTGTTTTTTTTTTATAAATGAACTGTATCATCCATACTAATATAATAAAGCAGAAGGGTTTGTTTGTTTGGTTGAATGCGCTAATCTCAAGAACTATCGGTTCGAATTGAAAAAATATTTTTGCGTTGGATAGTCCTTTTATCGAGGAAGGCTATGGGCTATATAACATCACGCTATGACCAACAGGAGCGGAGCAGCAATAAGAAATTTTGAAAGCGGGAAAAAAGCTTCCGTTGCGCAGGCGATCAAAAGATCACGCGAATGAAATCGCGGGCAGAAGCTAGTTAAATTATACTTCTGTGTGTCTTTTGTGTTCACTAAATAAATGATTTATCTATCTTTCTATGTACCAAGCCAAGATTTGGACAAACACAATATATATAGACAGTACTTATGCCTATTTTTGCATATGTTTGTGTGATGAGCACGAACATTTGTTTCCGAGTCATGGATGTTTATATGTATAATAAGTAAGTATTTATGTAGTATATCAACTGTCTGGTGTCCACGACACAAGCCTTGCTTAGTCTGGCACTAGATGGCGCTGTGTGTAATGTCCAACGATATTTATTTTTATTTATTTATTTCAGACAAAAGATGAACCTTTTGGACGGTGATCGCATAGCAGTACTAATAGCATCGTACGTACAAGAGTTAATAGAAGCCTCCAGAGCTACCGACATCAGTGTGGGCATCGTGCAGACTGCGTACGCTAACGGAGCCTCCACGAAGTACATCACAGATACCCTGGTAACTACGTCATGTATTATTGACTAGCATAAGTCACTCGGGGATAGCGTAGCTTTCCAACGGTGAAAGAATTTTTCAAATCGGTCTAGTAGTTTTTGAGTTTATTCGTTACACACATACAAATACATGGTATTGCTCTTTTCATGATATGAGTATAGATATAGAGGGTGTAAAACACCTCTTCACGAAGCCGAAAGGCACTTGTTCCTTCCATAATTGCGATCAATTTTATGTTCTACACCATACCTGGGAACCCTCTAGTTACGGAGATATGGGCGGTCAAAGTTATAACTTTTTGACAAGTTCTCTTTTTAATACTAGTTTTTTTGTAAGATTTTGTCTTTTAATACCTCCACGACCCCCATACTATTCAGTCCATCCATCAGCACAATGTTTTAAGTGCGTTACATTGAGTTCTACCACAAAATGTGATTTATAACCTCGAAAAAAAAAGTTGTTTCCCAGCAAAAAAAATGCGTAAAGTAACTTAGTTTGATGTACAGAATTCTTGGTTGACGGCTTTGTGATGAGGTGGTTTACACCCTGTAGTTGATTACAGTTATAGACAGAGTAAAAGACAGCGAAGTCTTAGCTAAAGAAGTGCGTGTGAGTTTCCAGAATGAAACTTTAGGGTCAAACCGAACCGAGATACCGTGGCCCCAGAACATAAAGGGCGAGGAAGGAACATGGATGGGTTTTAGTCAGTAAAAGTCTGACACTTCCTCCCGCTCCGCCCAGAGTGGGAGAAGTCAGTTGATTATTTCCCATCCGAAAAAAAGGGTCAAAACGAAGCCGAAAGGTTATTTGATCTCTATCACTGCAACCATTTCTTTGAACTTGTTCACAAGTTTAAAAAAAAGCAAGTTTCCAGTGTTATAACTTTAATACCTCCATGATCTCTGTAGTACTGCGTTACATTGATTCCTGCCATAAACCGCGATTTTTGACCCCAAAACAAAAGTTGTTTTCTAGTAATTTTTTTTGCGTACCTTTACTTAGTTTCATGTACAGATTGCTTGGTTCACGAGTTCGGTTTTTGGAGAAAACGAAAACGGTTTTTTTTGCGCGAGCTCCTAGTGTAGCCAGATAATAACATAATCTTTGATACGTTATGATCATGACAAATAGTATTATTTTTGGCAGCTAATAAAATAATAATCCAAGTATAATTATAGATATATATTTACAATACCATTATTTATTAAACTTATATTGTCACTTACGGGATATCTTCCGTGATTATATATTGAGTTGAGCTCCCGATATTTCGACGCTGTTGCAAGCGCCATGATCGCGGGTTGACTCATTACCAGACCATTATTTATTGTTTACGTGTTTATATAGATGTATTTACGTTTATTTTATAGAGCTATATTTTTCTTTAAGGGTTTTAATTTCAATTTTAATGTTTTGTCTTTTCTACACACTATGTCTACATTTCTAATCCAACTTCCCTCTTGCAGGTCTGCTGGAAGAGATTTCTTATGAAATAAGCAGTACCTTTGTGCTCTTCTATCGTTAATGTAATGTCCTATTAAGTATTTTGTGTGTACATAAATAAATAAATAATTTTCTTTCATTATTGTTTCCAGAAAGTCCCGATCGAGATAGTTAAAACAGGTGTAAAACACTTACACTCGGCTGCCAAGCAGTACGATGTGGGCGTGTACTTCGAAGCTAACGGTCACGGCACCGTACTATACAGCGCTAAAGCTAAGATCACTATCGCCAGAATCTCGCAGGAAGGGTAAGTCTTTCTTATTTATATTTAAAAAAAAATCATCAACATTCATCTCAGTTCACTGTGGACATCCCACTGAATTACTTTTTCATGAAATGGTCATTTAATGAACTTAGAGCCTTAAATCACACTAGCGAGGTGTGAGCGAGTCGAACACGGGGCGAGTGCAGGCCGCGGGGGGGCAGCGAGGTCGCGGTGTGCGAGCCGTAGTTAGTACTATCATACATTTTGTTTTTGTGTTCGCCGCGCACACGTAGCGAACTCGCGGCCAGCTCGCTGCGCACTAACCCCGATTTTCACTCGCTAGTGTGATAAGGTCCTTAGAGGATGTATTGATAATTTAAATGATTATAATTATGTAGTATTTTGTTCAACATACCTGACTCGCCATCTATCACAAAAAAAACGTAAGAAAATTACAATTTCACGGACTATTTTAGCGCAACCTCCTATTGGTGGACACTCCGCTAGTCGATAACTCGATACACGGTCTTTACGCGAGCACTCGTTGCACCAACGGCCATCAATCTTTTGACGAACGTGACTTCTTTGTAAGCAATGTCAGTAATTCCATTTTGTTCAAGTTACTATTTGCGCCCAAGATTTTATTTGCATATAATAATATAATCTATACTAATATTATAAAGCAGAAGAATTTGTTTGTTTGTTTGGTTGAACGCGCTCATCCCAGAAACTACCGGCTCGAATTGAAAAAAATATTTTTGCGTTGTATAGTCCATTTATCGAGGAAGGCTATAGGCTATATAACAACACGCTATGGCCAACAGGAGCGGAGCAGCAATAAGAAATGTTGCAAGCGGGAAATTCACGCGAACGAAGTCGCGGGCAGAAGCTAGTTTGCATATAAATTCCTGCTACATCCCATCAAATATTTCATCTGTGCAACAATCCGAACGCTTTTAATCACGTACAAACGCGAGTAGAAAACAATTTCCGATGTTCCGAACAAGTGACGATCGCTAATCCCCGATGATTGCGCGTATCCGCACGATCGTCGCGTGCATCACATGGCGTTTTTTTTTCATTATTCTTCGTATCCCAATGTGAAAATTTATTTCCTATGCCTCTTTCCAGGGAGCCCAGCCAACGCAAAGCAGCCCAAATCTTCCTAGACTTCATAGAGATGACAAACGAGACAGTCGGCGACGCGATCTCCGACCTGTTCCTGGTGGAGTCCATCTTGTGTGCGCGCGGCTGGAGTGCCGTGCAGTGGCGGGATATGTACCGCGACCTGCCCTGCAGGCAGCTCAAGGTTACTGTACAGGTGAGGACGAAAGGAAATAGAAAGAAAGACAAAGCATAAGCATGACGACAGTATCAAGAAATTACTAATCTATTTAGTCCGTCAGTTAAAATAGCCCAGGCGCTGCGGTAAGTAATACCGATTGGGCGGCTGCCGCTGCGGTTAGCATTTGCGGTCACTAATAGAATTGTATCTAATATTAAACCTTTTATTCATGCACAGTACTTAACTAAACTACCTTTACCACATTCTTACAAAAGCTATGTGGATTATGGCAGTTTTTGTTCTTCATGAGTAGATGGCACAGATTTTGTCCGACTCGTACGTAGCAACCTGGACAGCTCTGTCGTTGGGTCAATCATTTTGCTAACCAAACTTCTTTGTCCCACAGAACCGAGGCGTAGTAAAAACGACAGACGCCGAACGGATATGCTCCGAGCCGGAAGGCCTACAGACTCGGATTAACGAGCTGGTGGCCAAGTACCCCAGTGGAAGGTCCTTCGCAAGACCCTCCGGCACTGAGGACATTGTGAGGGTGTATGCTGAGGCTGAGACACGGGAGGTCAGTTATAATCTTACTACCTATTAAATTATATGCGAAATTTGGTGCGTCGATGGATAGATGGACAAGGGGGAAGGGAGAACCGACTCTTAAACAGTTACCACGTATTCAGTATATCACTTTAAAATACAACCTTAAAAAACTCTTCTCTACCTTAAAAATATAACATGTCGTGAAAAAAGTTTTGAGTATGAATGTGGATGGGTATTTGAGTAGAGGAAGAACAAAGAAACGATGGATGGACTGTGTTAAGAAGGATATGGTAAGAAAAGAAGTGTCTGATGAGATGACGAAAAATAAAGGAGTATGGAAGAAGAAGACATGCTGCGCCGACCCCAAATAAATTGGGATAAGGGCAAGAGAATGATGTTGAACAAGTTTTTAAATGTAGCTAAAATTAAGCCCGAATATTAAATTATGAGCAACTGGGCCTGAGCTAGGCTGAGCCTGTATCTGGATGGGTCGCGGATGTCATGAGTAGCAGTTCTCGCGGCGTCTGTCCCATCCACATCCATCCTTAAAGGCGACAGTAAGCTCAAGGCGGTGATTTTAGTCGTCAAAAAAAAAGTTTCCGACGAATTGGAACCTCTTCCTATTTGAAGTCGGTTAAAAATCAATTTCTTTCCACAGCAAGCGGACCTATTAGCAGCGGAAGTTACACAAGCGGTGTACGACCTCGCCGGCGGTGTGGGGCCAAGACCGGAGCTCCCGGAGACTGCGCTCACCGAGTCTTAACTGTTCGACATATTCATATCAACACATGAGAACTAAATCTTACGACAACTGCTGATAATGAGCGCAAATCACATTTTTATTTTAAATGTTTGTGTTTTTATCTAAAGATCTATGCATAATATTAAGTGAAAGCTGACAAGTGCTAAGCTTCACAAATGTGATTGCTTTGAAAAAACAACATGTGGGGCAGTCTGGGGACTACCGATAGAAGTGAAAACTCGTAGCCGATCTGCTAAGAGTACTACGAAAAGCGTACGTGATGGTCACGCCAGTTCCATGATTTTGAAATCAATAATTTATGACTTCTACACCTTATTAGACGATTTAAAAATTTAATATGACTAAAAAAGTAAAATATTAACAGCATTGCTATAATGTCCTTTTTTGCCACTTTTTTCTTGTATAATTGAAAAGTAATTTGGTGCATTGAGTTTTTTAGGACTATAAAATAGATCTTTAGACAAAAACACAAACTAAACGGAATCATAAATTAAGTAATCAAAAACTTATCGTTAAAAAGTCGCTGTGCGATGTTATATAATATTCTCTTTAAACAATTAATCGACAAATATATAATTTTACAATTAATTTTATTAATTTAGCTGATAGTTTTAATTCTCAGTCATTTCGGTACAACGCACTACTAGTCCTTTTGGTTTATTTAGGTGCGTATTATTTTGGACCAATTTTTATAATTATTTTTTGTTTTTACTTGCATGAATCTTTTTCTTTAAATAGTCGTATTTATTAAGCAACAAAGGTCCTTGTTTTCGAAATTCAAATGTCATCGTAAAATATACATTTAAAGTTAGCTTTTACTGAAAAATAAAAAACTTGGGCTTTTTACTTGGCACTCTCTTTGGCTGAGCATTATTTCTGTTATTTTCGCACACCCACAACAAAATTTACGTCTGGGCCGGCAGTCTCGACAGAGAAAACGACAAAATCGTTTACTTTTGGTTGCTTATGGAGAAGACCGTTACAAGCTAGTTGTAGATGGCGCCACCATAGCTGGTCTTATGCTGACCAATGAGGTCCAGGTATTTTAACTGGATGCGATGCTGGAACCAGCTATGCTAGCGCCATTAGTTCCACAGTGTGCATCCCCATTACTAACGAATTTTGGTTGCAATAATGATGCTTGGGAATAATGAAAGTCTCTACATCCTAGACGCGTTTCTAAAGCATAATTATTGCAACCGAATTGATTCGTGAGTAATCAGCGATTGAAAGTTAGCGATTTTGTTGTTACCTCTGTCGAAACTGCCGCGGCTGGTACTTATAATAAAACAAAGTAAAAAAATAATCTAGGCCCGAGTACTAAGTAACTCTTGTTAATCTCGGCCTTAGATGTTTTTTATCAAAATATACAGCCTGTAACAGAATAAGTGCTCTAAGGCGGTGATTCAGTTGAGACCATCAAATTGGACAACTTTCCCATTTTCATAGGGACTGATGTCCAGTGTCATGGTCTGAATATCTCTTAGATGGTGAACTTAGGAGATATTTTGATTATTCTGTAACTCCCCGAAAAAGAAGAATAATAAAAACGAAAAACATTCTAACATGAATGGTAATATGGAATGCCATTTTTGTTGTTTAGTAAATACGAGGCTATTAAGACTTTAATATTTTTAGGCTCTCTTGCTCATAACAGAGTACCTAGGTGCTACTGACAAATGTTGAGAAAAATATATGTATTTAAAAACAAATATTCTGCTCATATTAATATACTTACACTAATTTTTGTACTGACTAACACATTAAAAGGAGCTTTATTTTACAAAGCAAAGCTTTTAAGTATCAAAATTATTTTCACAATTTAGAATCACGCAAAGATCTCCTTTTAATGTGTTTATAAGTAGATTTAGTTATTAAAAACTCTACAAATTGGCGTTGACAAATAACAAACAGCTCACAAGAAACCTTATTGAATAAGAAACTGTCCAATATTAAATGTAGTAGAACAATGTCCACGCATGCATTTTTATTGTACCCCTTACCACTGCCCTGAAACTGACGATTACTCAAACTAAACGCAGGTTTCAGAAGCACTATTGAGGCCCGCTTGATAACTAAACGTAACGGAGGCTATCGTGCATGAATTCGCCGCTAGAGGCGCTCGTGTAGCATAAGGTCTTCAGAAATGTCAGATGCGTTTCTTTTTTTTAAGTATTTTTACTAATATTCACAATTATAGCAAAATCGACCAATTCCTGATAAATTAAAATTTTTAGGCATATTGTAAATATGTATCTGATGTTTACACTGTGTTGTTATACTTATTAAAATAAACGTACTTGTGCTTAGTATAAAAGGTACTTTTAGTATTTAAAAATAGAATTAATGACAGGACCTTAATTGCCAGTGGCGCCATTAGTTCGTCTCTATCATATTCACGTAACTCGCTGAAATAGAACGATGTTTTAAATATGGAATGAGTCTTAACGGTTAACGCTTTTCAGTGTGTGGTGCAAGCGGGCTGAAATCGTTCTGTCTCTACAATTCACCTTGAAGTGAAAGAGAGAACATGAACTTCGATGGAGGTGGGTTTGAGTTTTCGGCCGTTTCCATAGATTTAAGAGCTTCTACGCATAAATGACTGTTTTGATGCCGTTGTGCATATTGAGTGACTTCAGAACTAAATTCGTAGGTAGAAGGGTAGTTGATGTTTTTATAATTAGCTCAAAATAAAATTTCTATCGTAATTTTGTAATTTTTCACACGAATAAAACTGAACTTGTAAACGAAAAAAAACCTTATAGAATCAACTACCCGCAATATTTCGCCGCAAAAGATCGGCAGAGGCAGCAAGTATGACGCCTGTGCTGCAACAAAAACATGATTAAGTACACTTTTATAATAAAAGTGGTATTATCATTAACACTGAAAACGGGATATCTATCACATGTCCAGTGCTTTTCAGTTTAGGGGGCCATCCATAAATTACGTCACACGTTAAGGGGGACGGAGGGGGTCGACGATGTGTGTCAAGCGGGTGGGAAGGGTCCTAAAATTTTGTGACGCCACATTTTAAAATCTTTGTAATCTAAGTGTTTAAACACGAACTTTCAACTAATAAGAAAAACTCGATTTCGGAACTGCTTTTTTAATTCAGGGCAGGCACGTATACAGGGGGGGGGATGTTGGGGTTCAGCTCCCACCCGAAAGCTGACTGAACTGTACTGTGAAGTACGTAAATTGTAGTAGTACAGTAATTACAGCGAATTTTTACACAGTTCATTGGGCGCCGGCCACAGGGTGCAAGGTAACGAAAAAGAAAATATGTAGAAAATCCAACCATCCGAACAAGAAAGCAAAAATGCCCTCCTATTTTCTTTCTGGGTGTCCCTAATAACAAAATTAACTTAATTTATCACAAAATATGTGAACGTGCTCATTGCAGATATATTAGGTATGTCCTTTGCATCCATAAGCTTTTCTTTGCAAATTGGTAGAATGGTACTCCTTGAATGTAACATAATTTTCCGATTCGGAGTGAAAAAAATTCGAGCTGTTTTCATTGAATTGAAGAAAAAAATTGTGCCCAGCCCATGTCTAGTTCTCATGGTTGATTCAATCTTTGTCCCGCCCGAACCAAAAGTCTGGATACGTGCTTGGCGGGGGTCTCACAAATGTGCCCACAAAGACGGGGGAGGGGTCAAAAAATCATGAAATTCGTGTGACGTAATTTCTGAATTGTCCCTTATCCGTGATCATGATACTTGCAACAGCGCCGATATATCGGGAACTCGAACAAATGGTAAAAAACCTGTTTTCAGTGTTATGAAAATGTCAATGATCATGTCAGTATAAAAAGTAGCAAGTTTGAAATTGTACATCTATTTTACAAAGTACTGTATTGACTATCTTAATTATTTAGACTGGATTTGTAATACGTCGGGTACGGGTTAAAATATGAAATGTCGTACCTACCTATGTTGGATATGCAATGTTCAGTTTATCGAATTTCTACCGTCGAATATTAGATGTATTATACAACTATCTAATCGAAAAGGATTTACTAATTCTATATCTACTAATTATTTGACAAATTATAAGAAGATATTTATAATATAATGCAATCTTAGCTATTTTGCTGTTAAAATTATTTAAGTAGTTTGAAAATTATGGATATGATAAATAATAAATTGGATAATGAGAGTTGTGAATAAAATCTACCGTTCGGAATTGTGATTGGGAGGACTGATTGAGAAAAGATAAAATGTATCTATCAATATTTTTGTGAGAATGTATCATAATAAAACTATGTATTTTCTTTAAATGATTCATTGTAAAATATATTTCATCATAATAATTCTGCTAATACTTCTGATTAGACTTAATTTAAAGTTTGCAACCACAAAAATGTGTGCAGAAGGACAATTCTGACAAGTCCATAATGTTTTATGTATGTTGTTGTATGCCTTTTTTTACGGATGGGAATTCATCAAATAACAACTTGTCCCACTCTGGGCGGAGAGGGTGGGAGTGTCAGACTTTTACTGACTAAAACCCATCCATGTTATTCTGTTCCGGGGCCGCGGTATCTCTTTCGAACAGTCCCGCAGCCCCGGCAGGCTTCAGCGCTTGCGGGCCCCTCCATTATGCTGACATCTCTTAGAGGCGCGCGTGGAACACAAACGCTCCATCGACACGGCCTGTCGTCATAAGACGGAAGCGCCTACGGTGCACGCCCGTTGCGTCTCCTGCGGCGGCTGGGGCGAGAGGTTCTCCCCCTCTCGCGTTCCGCCACCTTCGCTAGCATGACTGCTTCGCAGAAGGAGATGAGGGCTTCCCATTTCGTCTCGCTCCGGACCATGGATTGAACCAGGGCCGGACGCGAGAGGTCGCCGCCGCCGATAACCGCTACGAGGAAACGGCGGTGCTCCGCCCACGCGGGCCTAGCCTCCACCGCGTGCTCCACCGTGTCCTCCGGCTGGCGTAGTGCCTCCGCGCGCCATTCGTGCAGGCGCGCGAGGACAATCCGGCTGCCCCATTTCAAAACCTAGTAAGGACCTAAAACAAAATTTTACAGGAGAGCGCATAAACGTAATATAGGTCAGCCTTTAAAAAGTATTTATGTTAAGTAAAAAAAATACTATTGGTAAAAACCTAGTAAGTCTAGAGACTTACTAGGTTTTGAATTGGTTGAAGTGACTTACTAGGTTTTAAACTAGTCACGAGGGAGTGGATAGGGCACTTACTAGGTATCGATGCTTAAATAAATCTGCTTTTAAGTGAGTTTTTAACGCTGGTGTTTTTGTATTCGGTAGGGACTTACTAGGTAAGGAAGTTTATGCAATAAAACGATTTTTGGAAAAATTGTCCTTTACTAGGTTTTGAAATGGGGCAGCCGAATCGCCTCCAGATCCCATGGTGACTTTGTTGTATGCCTGCAGTAAGGATCAAAGGTTGAAATCGCTAGATCACCGGAGTCACCGTATTCGCTCATTCGTTGCAAAACTCTGTACGTTACTATTAGCCTATGTTATCCCACTGCTGGGCAAAGGCCTCTCCCTGTGACTTCCAAAGCCTTAGATCCAGGGCCAATGGGGACCACTGGTAGTTGGTTGTAAGTAAGTTCAGTAAAATTAATTGACTCCCTATCTCAATTTCTCTTTAGCACTGCCATTTCATATACATCTGTCAAATAATGACGGTTGTGTAGTAATCAAAAGCAAATTGACAATTACTACCTTCGATCAATTTATTGATCGAAGGTAGTAATTGTCAATTTGCTTAAAAGTTACAAAAACTTACTAAAGCTTTAAAGTCCCAGACTTTACATTCGTACAACAAATTAATACCAATATTTTAAGGATTTGTCCTTCTGCAGCTAATCTACCAAATGACACAAATTCACCGGAATTGAAACTGCTCAATAATGTCTCGATAGCGTTATCTCGATTTTTGACAGTTTATATATTTTGCACTAAACATTTTATCGTTTTTCTAGTAATTGTATTTTGCAATCAAACAGCATATTTTTGTACTGTAGAAAACTAGGAATATTTCATTCTGATTTTGCGTTGTGATAGATATAAAATAATCTCGATAAACTATGTATTATTGGACGTATCGCAAATCCAGAATTATTTCTGTAATCTTTCATTGATACCAACTAATTAATTACCTAAATTCTTGTTAATCGCCAAAGTGCTGTATTTATCAGTAGCGATGAAAAACTTATGTCAAATCTGTTGAAAGTCGTTGGGTCAGTGGGTCGTCCTAGTGGTGGATTTCCGGCGTAGAAAACGTTGCCTCACATTTTAAATTTTTCTCCTGGGAATATTTTAAACTCACATACACAAAAAGCCAGACCCGGAACAACTTCATGTAGGTAGGCCATAGGTACAAATATTTGTTCCGTGCGGGAATCGAAACCGCGACATACAGCGCAGCCAATCGCTCAGCCAACGCCAATCTGTCTATGTCTTCAGCCCGCGTAGAATGACCACCATACGGGTTTCTTCAAAGAAAGAATCGGCAATTCTGTTGTTCATCTGTCATTTTGTCGATTCTTTCTACGGTGGTTACGATACGCGGGCAGTTAATGTTTCGATTCCAGTCTAGACTAGACATGAGTTCAGCACACGAAGTCGTTTCACCTAATAGTAAAATCGATAGTACCTTCTTGGTCATGAACTACTTTTGAGTTCACATTCATTTTTAAACTTCACGATTGAAGTTCGATTTAAAATTAACCGAGCGACCGTGCCAACCGGTCTACAATAGATATTAATTGGTACCTGACTGAAGTCAGTTACTGTTTATCAACGGTACATTTCTGTGAACACCAATGCCCGTCCTACTTAGGTGGGTACACTGAACGATACTAACTTAAAAGAGGTTTCATTTTTTTTAGGGTAGTTGTCAAATAGTAAAGATCTTTGCGATACGTCCAATATTCAGCAAAATCTACAAAAAAAAAAGATCTTGAAGGTCACAGAATTGTTTATGCCCAAAATAATATTTGTACGATAAAAAAAAATTAAAGCCATTCAAGGGAAAAATGTGTACATGGTCTGATAAACGTAGAGATAAGAGAATGTATCGTAAGATTGACAGTTAGATTGTAGACTGTACTGATATCGGTATTTGTGGAATACGTCAGGTATGATAACACAGGTATACTCGTAGGTCCTGTATCCATTCTAGATTACCCGAAAACAATACAATATGTGTAAAGGGCCATCGACGTGCAACGCCATTATAATTTATATGTCTTAGGCACCATTTTCCAACTATGTTAGGGTTGGCTTCAGTCTAACGAAGATTCAGCTGAATGGAGCAACCGCATATCTTACCTCCACAACTGAATTGGGGGGGTCTATAATCTTGAACCTGGCGAAATGCCCAGGTAACTACTAATAGGTCGACTTCTGCCTAACCCTTCTGGATTATGGCGTGATGTTATGTATAATCATGTACCACCATGTAGGTACCTACTGTTCTATATTTCGGGCGTGATGCAATGGGTTCTTACAAATAAAATTCAGGGAGGCGAGGACTTGTGTATTGTACATAAAGCAGACATGACATCAAGTCTAACCACAGACAATATTTCATTTTCTTCTTTAAAAACTAAGATCATAGACTATAATATGAAACATGCCCCTTTTTTTTTTTTTTTTTTTTTTTTAAATTGACAAGTGACATTGACAACTGGGCATAACCTGTTGTTTACAATTTACAAGATTAATGCTGAAATACAAATTACATTTATTATTAACTTATGTTTATCGTTTAAGATGAAGTGATAAGTAAATTATACAATAATAAATTGATTACATCAATACATTTATAAGCAATACACTAGCGTTGTCGTGATGTGAAATTATTTCAATACAATGTTTAAATTTATTTGAGTGATATTGAATTTAATGTATTACATTGTGAATAAATTATCCTATAAATCAAATTTTTGTGTCTTTTTGAGTAATCTTCCTCTAGAACTATACTTATTTACATTCTCTGAAACATAGTTTCTTTCGTCAGGAGATATTATAATATTAGGCATTACATTTGAGCATGACTGAGGAGGACTAGTTAAAATTAATTCATCTTGATATTCATAGTGATCACAAAGACTTTGACTACTAGACACATCATCATTTACATTGACAAATTCAGGTGACTTTATGACTGACTGATTTGTTACATTTGATTCAGACTGATTGGATTCTATAGATTGATAATTTTCTGATTCAACATTAGATTCTGTATTGCTACAATAAGAATTATTATGAACTTGACTAGGACTTGAGAATGAGTTTGTTTTTCTACGAGTTATTATGTATGTGTAATCCTGACAACCATCATCATCCCTTTCATTTTCAAAAGACTGACTCGATTGTGACTGAAAGTGTGACTGTGTTTTTTGACCATTAAGATCATCAAACTTAATAGATTCTTTATGTTGTTTTTGTTGACAATAATCAGGTCGAATATGTTGAGAATTTCGCCTATATGTTTTACCAAAGTTGTCTTGTATTATAAAGGATTTAGGGAGTTTAGTTTTAGAGATAATTTGACCTTTTGTCCAAATAATGTCTTTCGGATTTTTTTTAAAATAAATGTTATCCTTGACATGAAATTCTTGATAGTTTTTACAACTTTTATTATAATAATTTTTAGTTTTTTGTAAGTTTTTGTCTTTAATGTTAGAATATTCAGCAAATTTAACAATTTTAGGTTTTAATTGACTAATTTGACTTGGTAATTTTGTTCTTAATTGTCTTGACATGAGTAATTGCGAAGGGGAGTACATGTTTGAACCTTGAGAAGTTCTATGTTGTAATAGACCGATGTGGGGATCTGTACCTGATTCCTCACATTTTCTTAAGATATTTTTGACTGTTTTGACTGAGACTTCGGCTAATCCATTTGATCTTGCCATGTATGGACTGCTGACAATGTGTTCAACATCCCATTCATGAAGAAATTGTTTGAATTCTTTTGAGTTATAAGGTGGTCCACCATCACTGACTAATTGTAATGGAATGCCATGTCTTGCAAAAATAGATTTTAAATTATTTATTACAGATGAAGATCTAGTATCATTTTTTAAATTAGCTATCTCAATGTAGTTCGAATAATAGTCTACCACAAGTAAATATTTTTGATTTTTATATTCAAATAGATCAGTAGCTAGTTTTTGCCAGGGGAAAATTGATTTTTCATGTGACCTGAGTGATTCTTTTGATTTATTTAAACTATACATAGCACAAGTTTCACACAGTTTTATTTTGTTTTCTATATCCTGATTTATGTTAGGCCAAAATACAATACCACGAGCTAAATTTTTGGTTTTTTCTATTCCTAAATGTCCTTCATGTAAAGTATTCAAGATTTCAGTTCTCATTGAAGTAGGAATAATGACAGAATTATTCTTAAAAAGTATATTATTTATGACATGAATTTCTTCTTTGACATTCCAATATGGGAGTACTAAACTATCGCATAGGTTTTTTGACTGAGGCCATCCTTGGAAAAAATATTGTTTCAATATTTGTAACTTTATATCATTGTTTGAACATTCTAAAATTTTATCTAATTTTTCTTGAGAAATTGCTAAGTTTGAGGTTAGTAAATTAATATGAATATCCAAGTTTTGTTCAAATTCTTTTAAATTATCATCAAGATTGTTATCATTATCGACTGGTGCTCGAGAAAGAGTGTCTGAAATGTACATTTTTGAGCCTTTAGTATAAGATACTATCAAATCATAAGCTTGCAAAGTAATCATCATTCTTTGAAGTCGTGAAGGTACTTCAGATAATGGTTTTTTAAAAAGTGTGACTAGAGGTTGGTGGTCTGTCTCTACCTGAATTGGTTTTCCATAAACATATTGGTGAAATTTTTTACATCCATAAACAATTGCATATAGTTCTTTTTCAATTTGTGCATAGTTTTCTTGACATTTGCTTAAAGATTTAGATGAATAAGCAATAGGATTGTTACCATGAAATATGACTGCACCAACTGCACTTTTAGAGGCATCTACTGACATTCTAACAGGTTTATTGACATCATAATGAATAAGAACTGGGGACTTGCAAATAATTGATTTCAATTTATTAAACTGATTTTCATGATTTTGTGTCCAAGACCATAAGTTTTGTTTTTTAAGTAAATCTCTTAAAATACTAGTTTCTTCAGCTAAATTTGGAATGTATTGACCTAAATAATTAATCATACCTAAAAATCTTTGAAGTTCTTTGACATTTTGAGGAGAAGGCATTTTAGTAATTGCTTCTATTTTTGACTTATCTGGTGACACTCCATGTTTGTTAAAAATGTGTCCCACATAACAAATTTCTGAAAGACCAAATTCGCATTTTTGTTTATTAAATTTTAAATTGACTTCAGAAGCACGTTTGAAAACTGACTCAAGCCGTTCATTATGTTCGGTCTCATTTCGTCCATGAACTAAAATATCATCGACAAATATTACAATACCAGGCAAATCACCAAAGAGATCATTCATTACTCTATGAAATATTTCACCGCTAGAAGCTATACCATACGGGAGTCTAAGGAATTTATACCTACCAAAAGGTGTGTTGAATGTACATAAGTCACTGCTCTCTTTATCCAATTTGATAGTCCAGTAGCCAGAGCTTGCGTCTAATTTTGAAAATATTTTACTACTAGTAACTTGTGACCTGAGATCATTAAATGTAGGATAAGGATAATGAGGTCTTTGAATAGCAACATTTAGGTTTCTCGGATCAAGACATACACGCAATGAACCGTTTGTTTTTTCTACTAAAACAATAGAATTAACCCATTTTGTAGGTTTGGTGACCTTTTCAATTATTTTCATCTTTTCCATATTTCCTAATTCAGACTTTAAACGATTTTGAAGAGAAAATGGTATTCTACGAATAGGACATACTTTTGGTTTCACATTTTCGTCGATATCCAAGTGAATTTCATTTGGAAGACATCCTATACCTTCGAATGTATGAGAATATTTGGATACGACACTTTGTACTGACCTGTCACAATCAAGTTGTAGGTTATTTTGAATTTTATAAATTCTTTTGACAATACCAAGTTTTTCACACGTTTTCCAGCCTAGAATTGTTTGGCATTTACAGTCAACTACAATAAAATATATTTTAGTCTTCAGTCCATTCTCAAATTCACATTGTATCACACAGCTACCTAGATTTGGAACTATTTCTCCTGAAAATGAAAAAATCTTATTATTTGTTCTTTGAATATGTATTTTCCTATTAGTCTGAGTCATTATAGAATTAAGTGTGTCTTTAGAAATAACATTAGTATCGGCACCTGTGTCAATTTGGCATTTTGTCAAAATATTATTTAAATTTACATTAATTTTCCACTCATCCTCTCTATTTTTACATTTATTATTGTCAGTCAATTTATTAATTATAAAATAATTGTCATTACAAGAAGAGTCATCATAATTAATACAACTTACACTAGATTTTTGTTGTTGACCCTTGTCCTGTCTGTCCTTGTTGAAAAAACAATATTTAGCAAAATGGTTCTGCTTCTTACATATTTTGCACGTTCTTCCTTCCGCTGGGCATTTATAAATGTGAACCTGTCCGCATCTGTTACAAGGCTTTTTCGATACTGAATTGTCACGTCTTTTCACAGAGTTTTGATTATAATCTCTATTATTTGACTTACTTCTCTGTCTATAATTATTGAAATTGTTGAAATTGTTTCTTGACTTTGACCTGCCTCTGTGGTTTATTTTTGACACTTGCTGAACTGATGACATATTTTCTGAAGATTGATGACTTTGTGACTTTGTTATTTTTGTAGACCTTTCTTGAGATAATTCCATACTTTTTGCAATTTTTAAAGCATCCTCAAGTATTAGTTTTTCTTGCTGTAATAATTTTTCTCTTATTTTTGAGTTGTTTATTCCGATAACAAACATATCTTTGACTAAGGAATCTTTTAAGTCGTTGAATTCACATGACTTGGCTAAATTATTCAATATCGTGACGTAGTTATCCAAAGATTCTTCTTGTTGCTGTAATCTTGTAAAGAAACTATACCTTTCCACTGTAATGTTGCTTTGCGGATTGAATTTTTTGTCAAAGTGATTCAGCACATTTTCTATAGTTGTAGATTTTCTATCGATATTTAGGGAATTGAAGACTTCTAATCCATACTCACCAATGAGATTCAAAAATATTGCTATTTGCTTCGTTTCTGACTGTTTCTTTATGTCATTAGCATCGCAGTAAATCTCGAATCTTTGTTTCCAATTTTTCCAATGTTCAGCCATGTTACCATTTTGTCTTGTTAGGGGTTTGACACTGTTACCCAGAAAAATATTGGTCTCCATTCTTCTATTTCCCTGTTGATATCCTCACGATGACACCATGTTCTATATTTCGGGCGTGATGCAATGGGTTCTTACAAATAAAATTCAGGGAGGCGAGGACTTGTGTATTGTACATAAAGCAGACATGACATCAAGTCTAACCACAGACAATATTTCATTTTCTTCTTTAAAAACTAAGATCATAGACTATAATATGAAACACCTACTAAATTTATGATAACAGGTGGCGCATCGATGACCCTCATACCCTGTAGGTAACAATTCGTAAACCCCATTTGTTAACCAAAGTTTGGGCTATTCATACTTGACTAAAATTCTTAAAAAATTGATGTTTAACCTTTTGGACGCCATTGTCACATATACGTGACAAGCAATCGCGAGCCCTGTACGCCAAACGACACAAATATGTGACAAAATAGTAGATGAAATTGTGGCTTGGCGTGGAGGGCACGCGCGAGTGTTTATGCTGTGGCAGTCAAAAGGTTAAAAACCTAAGTGAATTCTTATCCATCCTATAGTTGTATTTATTTATATAGAAGCTTGTATTCCAAAGTAGATATAATTTAGCCGTACATTCCTTGTTTCATATTAACTGCTATAATGTCCAATGCTTGCAAATAAAATTATCACTATTTTGGAATGTTTCGAGAACGAAAACAGTTGGTACCTAAGTATGTAAGATTTTGAATTCAAGTGTAGGTTCTATAATGCCAACGAAACTATACCACACACCCGCACACAGTATGATAGCCCGTGCTTGGTCAACTTGTGCTGAAATGATGGTGTCCTACGATGACATATAGCGTCTATTAGAAAAGTGTGGTCATATATTTTAAGAGTGGGGAACCTAGGTATACCGTTATTTTATCGTAGAAGTAAAAATCTGCTATCGGGGATAGCTTATAATTACAGCCAAATGTACAACCATAGGTACATTTGGGTCGAATAGGCAAAGGTAGAAATTTTGTATGGGACATCTGATTTTTTCTTCCGCGAATACGATTATGGTCCCATGAAGATATTTAAAAATGCAAACAACTTTGGGGACTTCTGATAGAAGTGAAAACTCATTGCACTCGTAGCCGATCCACCGTGCTACGAAAAGCGTACGTGACGGTCACGCGAGTTCCATGGTTGTTGTTCACTCAAAAAGTCACCTAAAGAAGTTTCCACTTCAAAAATATGACCACATCTGTACCTTACACGCCGTGGGCGTTGCGATAAATATTTCTGCGGTTGAAGTAGTACTACGAAAACATCATAACATTTGTGATAAAATTCAGGAAGAAAACTGTCATGAGATAAAGTCAAAGATGTTTTGATAGTTTTTATCATTTCATTGTTCAGTTGAATGGAATGTGGATTTGTTGCTAGCTGTAATTGTGGTGTGGTTTTCCTAGCGATTGGTAATAGGCGCCTGTCACACCGCACTCGGGAGCAAAAATCGCTCAAGCGAGTGTTAATTGTTGAATTAAGTTTATGCAATGCATGTAATCCTAACAATATCTGTGGTATCAGATGTAACTGTCAGTGTCAGATATTAATGCACGTCAGTTTGATTGACACTTGACATAAGCTTCTAGCTGTCTTTTGATACATTATCTGTGCTCGTTCTTCTTGTCTTGAACCCCCTAGATGTAAGTGCGTGATTGTCATTCCGCTCTAATATTTTATATCAGTGTCTATAATATTATTGTAATTGCTGCTCTGTTTATGCTGAGTAATAAACTAGGCAATTGACTACCTAAAGTTGTTTCTATTCTATACTCCGAATTTCTGGACTGCACCGGATCCTTACACTGGCTGAAGCACCCACGTGCTAATCTTAGATCACTGCCTCTCTATTCTCCATCTATAACAGGCTATGGACCCAGTCACATATACATAAGGCCAATCTCGAAAACGTGGTTCTAAAGAAGATTTGGTGTTGGTGTTTTCTTCTTGACGTTCCGGCGTGTGTGCGTGCACGTACACGTGGTCGTCATGGAAGATAGGTTATCTGGAAATGGAGTCATGTTGCCTAGTGCCGGTGGAGCAATGTCCTCGCTCGGCGGAGGCATTCATATTGAAAAACTAGAAGGTGTCGGAAATTACAATACATGGAAGTTTCAAATGAAGATGGTTTTATCCCTTGAAGGGTTGTGGGATCGTATCGAAACTATCGTAAGTACTGCGGACAGTGAGACAGATTTATCGCGAGATCGACGAGCTCTGGCACGAATATGCCTTAGTGTGAAGGCGGCGTGCTACCAGCATGTGAGACACTGTAACACGGCAAAGGACGCATGGCAGCGGCTTGCTAATACCTTTGAGGACAAAGGTCTGTACAGGCGAGTGCTATTACTAAGACAGCTGCATCATACCGAATATGGACAATTTGCGTCAATGACAGAATACATCGATGGAATAATGACACGTGTTCAGCAGCTTGCGGATATTGGAAAAGTTATAGAAGATGCTGAGGTTGCGGAATTACTCCTCAGTGGCCTACCCCAGGAGTTCGACGCGCTAGTTTCTAACCTAGAAACAGCATGCATTACCAACGAGTTATCAAGTGAGCTGGTCCGTGCTAGACTTATTCAGGAAGAATTCAGGAAAAGTAACTTAAACAATAGTGAGACTGCTTACATGTCAAAAAGAAAAAGAGAACCATTCAAGAGTAAGATCATCTGTCACTATTGCAAGAAAACTGGACATATTAAGTCAAAGTGCTTCAAGATGAAGAGAGAAAAGGCAAATCCAGAAGATTCATCGCTTGTGGCTACAGCTTTCATGGTGAAATCTCAAGATAGTTGGTTGGTTGACTCTGGGTGTTCCGCTCACATGTGTAATGATAGAACTTTGTATAATGAGCTTAAAGACTGTAATAATGTTATCAGTATCGCAAACGATGAGAAGTTGGAGTGTTTAGGTAAAGGAACTATTCATATAAGAACTGGAAATGTGGTGAGAAAACTTTTAAATGTTTTATATGTGCCTAAACTTTCTCATAATTTATTGTCTGTCAGCTGTCTTACGCAGAAAGGTTACACTGTATTATTTAATGAACGGGGATGTTTTGTTCATGACAAGAGCATTAAAGCTTCTGGTAACCCAATATTGTGTGCTTTAAAGGTCAATGGTTTATTTATGGTTAAATTGGGGGTGTGTCAATCTAGTGGGTATTCGCAAGGTGTGCATTCTTCTCTCATGTGTGATAGACAAGAGACCCAGAGCGCACAGGTTGCTGCTCATGCTGTGCCTGTTGATATTTGGCACAAGAGGTTAGGTCACATTAGTATACAAGGTTTGTGTGCTTTGAAGAATGGTAGTGCAACTGGTGTTCTGTTTCAAACTGACAATGTACAGGTTTTGAAAGAATGTGTGCCATGTTTGGAGGGAAAGATGGCTGCCAAGCAGTTTCCGGTTGGAGAGGCAAGGCGAGCTGCCCAGTCCCTCGAGTTGATTCATTCTGATGTTTGTGGACCGTTACCTGAGAGCAGCTGGAGTGGAGCGAAATACTTGGTAACATTTACTGATGACTACACCAGGAAGACCTTTGGATATTTAATGAAGCACAAGTCGGAGGTATTGTCTCATTTTATTACATTTAAAAATTTAGTTGAGAAGCAATTGGGGTTACCAGTAAAGATTTTGAGGTCTGATGGGGGTGGTGAATATTGTAATGATAAATTTTCTAAGTTTTTGAAACAGCAAGGAATTATTCACCAAACAACTGTACCATATTGTCCCAGCCAAAACGGCGTGAGTGAACGCCTAAATAGGACACTTTTGGAGAAGGTTCGGTGTATGCTGAGAGGTGCTGGTCTCTGTGGGCGATATTGGGGTGAGGCGGTCATGACAGCAATTTATCTAAAGAACAGGTGCCCCACTTCTGCTCTTTCAGGACTTACACCAGTAGAGGTCTGGACCGGATCTAAACCAGATCTTAGTCACCTCCATATATTCGGCTGTATGGCATACTCTCTGGTTCCCGAACAAAAACGTTGTAAGTTAGACCCAAAAAGCAAAAGGTATGTTTTTGTTGGGTATTCTGAAACTTCAAAAGGTTATAGGTTGTTGGACCCATCAGTTCCTACTAAAGTAATTTTGTCCAGAACTGTGGCATTTATTGAAAATAAATTTTATAAAGATTTTCATGACATGGATAATACTAACAATGAATGTATTTATTATGAATTGACTAGTGAAATGGATAATTTGAATTTTAATGATAATTTAGAGGATCAATCGAGTAAAAGTCTCTGTGATAATAATGTTAGTAATTCTAATTCCATTAATGATGATGCTATTAATTCTAGTCAAGGTATTAGTTCCAATGAACAGTCTGTATCTAAAGAAATTACAGGTGGCATTACGGTTTTTTCAGAATCTGATGAGGAGTACTGCACTGGTAGTGAGGACGAGGATGTCCCTGCTGTGTCCCCAACGTGTGGAGCCCGCGAGCAGCGTGTGACGTCACCTCAAAACTCTCCAGCTGTGAGACAGCGTCCCATGCGTAGTACTAGGCCACCGGTAAAGTACAATGACTATGAAACAGATTTTTCTTTGATTGCACAAGGTATTCCATTTGTCGAACCTCAATCGTATGAGGAAGCTGTAAGTTCTCCTGATAGGAATGAATGGCAGGCTGCAATGCGAAGTGAATATGAATCTCTGATTTCTAACAATGTATGGAGGTTAGTTGATAGGCCATCTAATGAAAATGTTGTTAAATGTAAATGGATTTATAAAGCTAAATATGATGCTAATGGTAATTTTGATAAATTCAAAGCACGTTTGGTTGCCAGGGGTTTTACACAAGTAAAAGGGTTAGATTATAACGATACTTTTTCCCCTGTAGTTCGTCACAGTACCATGAGAATATTATTTTCATTGGCTACTGAATTAAATCTTAATATTGATCATATTGATGTAGAAACTGCATTTTTAAATGGTGACCTTCAAGAAACTATTTATATGGAACAGCCTCCTGGCTTTAGTGATAATAATTGTAAAGATAAGGTTTGTTTTCTGTTAAAAGGTATATATGGCCTCAAACAGGCAAGTAGAATTTGGAATCAAAAAGTACATAATTTGTTGTCAAGTAATGGATTTATACAAAGCAAATGTGAACCTTGTGTGTACATAAAAAGATGTGATAAACATATAACTGTAATAGCTTTATATGTGGATGACTTTTATGTATTTTACAGTACTGAGTGTAATGAAATCTTTGCTTTGCTTGAAGAAAATTTCAATGTTAAAAACTTGGGAAGTTTGAAAAATTGTTTGGGAATTAATATCGTGAGAGATAAAGCAAAGGGAATAATGAAAATAAATCAGTCTGAGTACATAAAAAGATTGTTAAAACGCTTTGGTATGGAAAATTGTAAAGTTGTAAAAACTCCTATGCCTACCAACTGTAAGCTGGTTAAGGGTGACACTAGCTTAAGTGATGAGCAGTATAATTATAGGCAGCTCATGGGATGTCTTATGTATTTATCTGTGTGTACTAGACCAGACATCTCATTTGCCTGTAGTCAGTTAAGCCAGTTTAACAACTGTTTTGATATAACTCATTGGCAAGCAGCTAAAAGGATTTTGCGATATTTAGCAGGTACAATTAACTATTCTTTATATTTTTATAAAGGGGGAAAATTGAATTTGACTGCTTTTGCGGACTCTGACTGGGCCAATGATCCCAATGATAGAAGGTCATACACAGGGTTTGTTGTAAAACTGGGGAACAATGTTATTAATTGGGAGTCACGTAAACAACGTTGTGTAGCGCTATCTAGTACTGAAGCCGAATATTTAGCAATAACAGATGTGTGTAAAGATATTTGCTTTATTAGGAATTTTATGTATGAGGTCATGCTTAAAGAATGTAAGGTAACAATTTATAACGATAATCAGTCAGCTCAGAGATTGTTACAAGTTACAGAATATTGTCACAAACGTACTAAGCATATAGACATAAGGTATCATTTTGTAAAAGATTTTGTTAAAAATGACAATGTGACAATGAATTATTTGCAGACCGATTGTATGATAGCAGATGTTCTTACAAAGCCACTAGGTGCTGTGAAACATAATAAGTTTGTAAATGATATGAATGTTAAAGTCTGACAAAGTTAATGTATGCAAGTTTATTTAAATTGATTGACACATGTTATTTACAAATCACTATCTATATAAATGATTGACATTGTTGACTGAAATGTTGTTTATGTAGGTAAAATAGGTACTGACCATTGTAGTGTGTTTTTGTAAAGTGTAAAGTTTACTCTATTGACATTGTAATGGATTGTATTTTTTTTTTGTGTATAGTACCTAAGATTTTTTTTTTTGATTGTTTGTGGCATGATATTGTTCCGATTAAGGGGTAGTGTTGAATTAAGTTTATGCAATGCATGTAATCCTAACAATATCTGTGGTATCAGATGTAACTGTCAGTGTCAGATATTAATGCACGTCAGTTTGATTGACACTTGACATAAGCTTCTAGCTGTCTTTTGATACATTATCTGTGCTCGTTCTTCTTGTCTTGAACCCCCTAGATGTAAGTGCGTGATTGTCATTCCGCTCTAATATTTTATATCAGTGTCTATAATATTATTGTAATTGCTGCTCTGTTTATGCTGAGTAATAAACTAGGCAATTGACTACCTAAAGTTGTTTCTATTCTATACTCCGAATTTCTGGACTGCACCGGATCCTTACACTGGCTGAAGCACCCACGTGCTAATCTTAGATCACTGCCTCTCTATTCTCCATCTATAACATTAATAAGGTCCATGTTCAACCTAACAGTCTGACCTGTTCCCATACAAAAATGTGTTTTAAACAGCTGATTTTAGATAATCAGAGCGTCATCTTTTTGGGGAAAATGGACCTAAAAAGATTGATCACTAGTTAAACGCTGATTGTTTACACCGCCGCGTGAACTCGCGTCAAACAAAACACTCGATTTTCGCTACCTCTACTAGCTAACGGTAGGGCAGGTGCTAAAGATAGGGAAAAACTTTTGAACGCCGTTTTTTTCAAAAATCTGTACCTAATTGTCGATTTGTTTACTTTTTTGTTTATAGAGGAATATTTTTTTGAGTAAGATTTGCTATCTCCAGTATTAAGAGTACTTTACCTCCAGGTGGAATTGAAAAATTCCATCCTGTATATCTCTATAGACCCTGTAACAACTGGAATAAGAATGCCTTAACATGTTATTGTTAGCATAAACCTGCTGTTGATGTTCTGCCAATATTTGTTCATATCTATTATGTGTGCAATTGTTGTGTGATTATTATTTAGTTTATGCTGATGTTATAATTCAATAAATCAATTAATGACTACCTGCTATTGGTTATTATTATCATCTCAGTTGCAGTCTTTTTCCAACCATGGTCAGCTTCCAGTTTGACCATATAGAGCGGATTAAGATATTCTTGGATTTCAATTGAAATTAAAAGATCATAAATAATAAACGTTTAACAAATAAACTTTTTATTAACAATAAAACATCAATACTACTTCTGGGAAACGAAACTTAATTCTATAAAATTTCTTACGTAATAACAGTGCAATCATTTTTTTTTTTATAAATTCAATTCTGGCATCACAATGGAAATCAAGTTTCGCTTTCCTACGTATACATCTAAAAGGTGCAATATTTAGAAATATATCTAACTATTACAATGAAATTACTAATAAAATAATGTTTAGAGATCAGACAATTAAATCAATAATGCTCTCCATTTTAATGAAAAATGAAAAAAGAAATTAAGGGTAAGTGTGACAAATGTTGGAATGTTTATATTTTATTTCACTTTAATCTTAAAATGTCATAAAACATACATAATAAAAAACACAAAAGACGACAGTGCAAAATAAAAGAAACACATAATCGAAAAAAAGAATCACAATAATTTCATACCTAATAATTATTTTTCATGTTTTGTTGTCATTTGTAGAATGTAAAATTGTAATAGATATTTTGGAGCCTCAAATATACAATTTGACTTGTCTATTTTACATAAAATAATGCCGTAACTTAGCCATAGTTAGTATTGTGATGATGATTGATGATGAAGGAGCAGTCCACCATGGCATTAATTGTGAAGACGATGACACAATAATATTACAGCTTTGTCATGAAAGGACAATGGCCAATCGCTATTCTAACAAAAACAATACTAATGACAGTAGTCAAAATAAACTATTATGTGTTTCAAAACATTCAGGCCAAGTTTAAAAATATTTGAAAAGGAAACTCAATGGTAATGAATCATATGAACTGTAGGAAACAAATTATAAAAATAATTTGGCTCCTATGGACATTACCTACAGTTGATTTGCAAATTAGAAGAAATTACGTATAGGAGAAGGAATAGTATGAACAAGAGCATAGCACTAAAACTTACGTCAATTTTGACTTACGCATAGAATTCTAGTAAACTCTAACAACAATGATAAAATTGACAATATACTGAATTCTTCAAATACTCAACATGATCACTGCTAACAATAATATAATTTATTATTATCAACACCAAAATAGAGGCCAATATTTGTATTTTCTGTTAATGTAGGTAGGACTTGCAAACATTCAGAATTTTATACAGCTATAAATTTAATATTTCTAGGTAACCTACCCTCTTTTTTAAATTTTATATTAAGTTCACTCTATGGGTTAAGCCAGATTTTTTTTGTACAACCCATCCTATGGCAAAACAAGTAGCTACTTTTCATCTTTTCGTCTTATTTGTTTTGTAAAAACACTCATGTTTTTACAAAATAAATATATCTTTATGTAACATTTTTCTTGCTATAGGAATCTATTACTTACAAAAAAATACAATTGTTTTATCTATAAATTTTACAATAGGTAACCATAGCTAGGAATTTTTTTTTTACTGATTTCTGAATTACGTTTAGGTTACTAGGTGTCTATGGGAAATGCTAACCTTAATGGTAACTAATAAATAAATGTATGTTATGGTGGACAAAGCCTATATTGTAATACCATAATTATTTATAAGTTTCTAATTTGACTATTGATTGTGAATGCATATTTATTATATCTAATAAATATACTGACAACATACAAATACTGACATTTAACATGAAGAAGACATTCAAATATTTCTATTTCACATTCAAGATTTAGAAACAAGGAATTATACAATAAAATATTTTATGGCCAGGAACTTAACATGGATTTTAACATTTAATTTTAAAACCCTCAAATAGCTACCTAATAATTAGTAAATTTGTACCTAACCAAGGATTGGTCCTAAATATGGTGCTTGATCACAGTAGAAACATTTTGGCACTTCAGTTTCTTGCAATTCCACTAAATTGGTGCTTATCTCGTTGGAAACATAGTAGTAGCGACATCGTCTCGGTCCAATACCTTCGATTAATGTGTCATAAGGAGGTGAGAGGATGTCGAAAAATGCTGCGGGCATATCAAGAGCTTCTATCTCATGATAGTTGGATATTGTTGGTGTTAGGATGCAGGTACTAGAGTTATCATTACAAATTTTCTGGCAGGAGACTTCAGCAAACAATTTTCGTCGTTTGTGGGTGCCAGAGGCCAGCCGCGCGGCCTCCTTCTTCGCGCGAGCTTGGAACACTACCGGATCCACAGACTCTTTAACGGGGTACTCTGAGAAGCTCCTGACCTTCACCGCGCCAGATATGACCTTAAGAAGGCCGTGCATGTGGGGGTGGTCGTGAAGCGGCATTTTAAAACCCGGTTTTAAAACAAAAATACTCATATTTATTTGGCTGTTTTGAAACACTTCTATATACGTACATGGGGCCTTGTTGGGATGTTTCCAAAGCGATTGGTCTTTTAAGTTATTGTCGTAACCCAAGTCTTCAGCTTTTAAACGATCCATCATAGACTTTAGCCTTTCTATGTTATCCTGAAGTTCATTTTTGCGGCTGTCATCGAAGGTATGCAGAGAGTGCCGGTAAATTGACACTATCGGTGGTACATTGACGAGTTCCATGGCTGACTTCTTCTCATCTTCTATATCCATATGAAATCTGACTGAATTTATACACAAGAATTTACTTCTTCTGGTGAATGTAGAAAATAATCTCGACGATAACAAAGCGCAACTGTCAACAAACGTCATTTTGCACATTTTGTTTTTACTTTTTAAAGTACGTTTCGTTACTCAGAGTTTTGTTTAGCTTCGACAATAATTTGATTTGAGAAAATGAAAATAGAGAACGGAATTTTAAAAACATATTTTTAGTACAAAAAAAATTCGTATTTCCCGAATTGTAAAAAAATAGCATTCGATTTTGAAAAATTCTTAGCAATATTTGCGGCAATCGAGAAAGTACCAATCATCACAAGGCAAAGTGATTTCAAAGAATGTATGTAACAGCGCGATCTAGTGACGAATAGCTAAACGTGTGTGCGGGTGCTTCATGCTCCTCTGTGATTGCTATTTGCTTTGGGTGAGCCTAGTGAGTGCAAAACAGCTCCGTAATAATAGATGGCGTGAAGAGTAGCGGAGTCGTAAATGCAGCAATAATCTTAATATATATAAATCTCGTGTCACAATGTTTGTCCTCAATGGACTCCTAAACCACTTAACCGATTATAATAAAATTCGCACACCATGTGCAGTTCGATCCAACTTGAGAGATAGGATAGTTTTAATCTCAAATTATGAGACGCAGACGAAGTTGCGCGAGTCAGCTAGTATAATTATAATAATATACGAAAAGCTTGCAACAAAATGATTAAATCCGATGAATAACGATCGATTCGATTAATTTACTAGTCCTTTGTTTTATTCATAGTATTTTGTGATTGTATACATACATTGCATGCCTTACAGTAGAATCACTTGAAACACAGTAAATCTTTTTAACACCATTGTAACAGTGTTTTCTGCAAAAATAAATGATTTGATTTGATTTGACCATTTTCACTTTGCATGCAAACCATATTAGGTACAAACTTAAATTAAATATTTCTAGAACAACTACGAGTTTTCCCGACCCTACCTACGAGATTTTCAGGATTCCGAATACATTATTGCGCACTCCAAATTGTATTGTGTTCATTGGAAAACCAAGAACCCAAGAGAACCACATCCATGACGGCGCGCATCCACTGAAAATACCACCTAAACTGAAAATTACATCACTACAAAATAACGTCAGAATCAAAATAAGGTGTGGGTACTCAGACAACAATAAAGATCGTAAAGACGAGTCGGTTTTATGTGTGGTCTGTTCAGCCGCGGGTGGTGTACCAATAATACCACTTAAATAAATACCAGTCCATTGTAAATGTTACTCCGATTTTATTGAGTTTCCAACGTTTTCGATGTGCCTGTGTTTCATCCATTCTCGATTAACGGCGACTGTAAACATAGATAAATTAATCAGTAGGTACACGAATAGAAGCTGCTATTGTAGCGGAAAAATATTAGTTTTACTGTTTTTAATGTCTTTTGAAATAAATGTTTCGGTTTTATTGAGATGTTTGGACTGATTTCCTAATCATTTTCGTTTTGATGTGCTTTTCTTGGTTAAGATAACTTTTGTGTGTGATCATAGTGGTTTGAGAAACTATTATTTTGTGTGGCAACAACTTTAGATCACCTAGGTATTTTTTCTGCTATTTTATTAGTTTCAAGAACCGTTACTGAAAAAGGCGTTGAGTTTCTAAAGCGTGTACAGTTGGTATTAGCCAAGATTTTACCTTAACTGCAAGTCATCTATTTATTTTTCCTAAATAGTGTGTCTTGAAAAGTAGGAATGTTGAGCGACTCCTGAGCTGTTTCTTGAATTTAAAGACATAAGAAAGCCCAAGTTATAGGCAGGCCACTAAACTCTTGGTTTCTCTTAGTTGAAATTAAAAAAAAACAAGTGCGAGTCAGACTCGCGCACCGAGGGTTCCGTACAAACTTTATTAAAAATATTTTTATTATATGATGTAACTAAAAATTTATGCTTTTCGCAATTTTTCCTTTATCTGTGTTATAAGACGTTGCTTCGTACCAAATTTCAAGATTCTGAGTTCACGGGAAGTACCCTGTAGGTTTTGATTCCCTTGCGAGTGTCGAAAATTTGCGGCATAAACGGGAGTATCTTTTGATCGCGTTGACTTAGAAGTTTGATTTTTTCACAGCTCCAAGAGACCATAGACTTGAGTATTTGATATGAATTTCAGCTTGATACCTCCACGCGTTCCTGAGAAAAAAGGTCTTGACAGACAGACAGACGGACAACAAAGTGATCCTATAAGGGTTCCGTTTTTACCTTTTGAGGTACGGAACCCTAAAAACTAGAAAGTGCGCCAAAAACAACGTCAGTCAGTAAGGACACCTTCACAATTCCTTCGAGCTTTCTCATCTCTGTGAAAGTTATCCGATTTTCCGAGACACTAAATGCACCACATCACAAAACTTTATCTGTATCCTGTTATAAAAATGCACGACATTACTTTATGCATCCAATCATCATCATCATTATCATCATCACCCCCAGCTGGGTTTAGGCCTCCTCTTTTTTCTGCTACACTTCCCGGTTCACTGTGTCCTTTAGTTAGGTGTTTCTCGTGACTTTGACGATATAGTCGACCCTACGGGCTTTAAGAATCCATCTAATCTAAAATATAGGTAATTACTGCCAAGAAATCATTTGCCAAGCCCTCAATATGAATTTTCCTCTGAAACCCACGTAACTACCTACGAAAGAAGCCTTCAGCTGTGATTGAAAGCTTTACCCAACCATAGGTGACTATACTCCCGACCACCATACCTAGGTACCATCCTTGGACACCCAAACTTTCAAGTAGGTACTACACCAATTTTCCACTGAAACCCAAGTAGGTACACAGCTACCGTGCTCTGTGCTTCGTCGGTTTGTTTGTCAGCTGCGCCCGCGCTGGGTGGCCTTCTACGAACTCTTTATTTGGGCTGGCAAGGTACGGAACCGCGCAGGTAGGCTGGTAGGTTGTGTAATAGTAGTATGGTTGTAATGGCTCTTGCGGTGCAGGTTAGTGGATAGTGTTGGCATATTTGTGGAGATCAGTATCTTTTTTTATCAATGTAGGGTGATAATTGAGGAGCTCGTAATATCAGCCACTCGGGTCGATCTTTAGGTTTAGTCATGCTTGCCTAGGTTGGTCTGTGCATGGGTGACCAACCTTTTTTTTTTTTTTTTTTTTTAAGGATGGGAAATCATCAAATGACCCCCCCCCACTCTGGGCGGAGCGGGAGGGAGTGTCAGACTCTTACTGACTAAAAACCATCCATGTTCCTTCCTCGCCTTTTACGTTCCGGGGCCGCGGTATCTCTTTCGAACAGGCCCGCAACCCCGGCAGGCTTCGGCCCATGGGTGACCACCCTTACATACCGAGTTTCCTCCGTGCCTCGGAAAGCACGTTAAGTCATTGGCCCCGGCTGCCATTTGTCCACCTTTGACAGTCGTTACAGGTAGTCCGTGACCCCAAAAGTCTCACACCAGTCTGACCGGACCAGTGGTACCGTATTTCCCAGTTTTAACTAGGTTGTGGAGGACAGATAGGCAGTCGCTCCATGTAAAATACTGGTATTCAGCTGCATCCGGTTGGACTGGAAGCCGACCCCAACATAAATAGTTGGGAAATGGCTAGGCAGATGATGTGGGGGGACAATTGATTGATGGGTACCGGCCAGACCAATGTTTTAAGAGACCGTCCTTAGAGCATCGTCATACCTACGCATCGAGTTTTCGTCTAGCTTCGAAGATGCGTTAAAGCGTTTTGTACGTGATTACTTGCATATTATACCGTGTTTGATATTACGTGACCACGCCCGCCACCGCACCAGCGACTCCCGCGAATTAACGTGAACAAGTACATACTACGAGTATAAACACCGGCAATTCGGCAGGCACTTTACTCATTTGCTCTTTTTATCAAAGGCCTGGTTTCTTCAATGAAGACCAAATGATAACCATCAGCTTCTGCTCTGCTGGCAGGTATATAGATTCTCCTAGCGCAAAACCTCCTGAACAAAATTCGTACCTAAGTACTCGTTCCCTCTGATAAAAATATAATCAATAACAATGCTAGCCAAGCGTAACTGTGGCTAACTCAAATCAAAATAATGACGAATTCTGTTCTTCACTCATTTCACCGTCTACCAAAGACAAAGTCGAACCAAGATTGATTGCAACGTCGGAGGGTGCTATTCTAAGGTGGGTAATCTGTAAGCAGTAACAGCTCCCAAGAAAAATGATCTATTCCACAGAATTTCCTGCATCGCCATAAACCCAGCGAATGTTTTACGAATAAATTTCATATTTTAATAGCATATTTTTTACGTGCTGTGTGTAATGCTAATGAACCGGAAGTGCTGCCATTAATGCCGTGATGAGCGTTCACTTGTCGTAAAACGGAACGTTCATTAAAAAGAACGAGGTTATGAAGTAAAAATAGTTGGAATGTGCGATAGACTGGTAGCTAATAGTTACAATAGGGGTGTAGTTTTCGTTTTTCTATAGGGACAATCCCGTTACACTATTCCCAAACCATTGCAACTCCTGAAAGCCTGAATCAACAGAGCGACCACCACAAAAAAGCGCCGAGACAATGATGATCAACGGAGTCCCAGAGAAACAATTTAACTGTCTTGGATCCCGCAACGAAATTAATCAGATAAGAATAACGGAGGTGTAGGCAATACATAATTTCCACTAGCACCACTGTAATTTTTAGTATGTCAGCCTCTGAGAAAATGTTCGATCCTCTTCAGGCTACCCTTATCCATCCTCTATGCCAGTAATATCGTCTATGGTTGAAAATGGGGCTGGCCGTGTATTAAAAAAAAACAGCTGTTCCACACGTTTTGACCGTCAGAATGATGTACTGAATACGTCTCAAATTCAAACTCAAAAACTCAACTTAAAATCAAATTCAAAGCATTTATTTCAAATAGACCATTACGTGGTAATCGTTTTGCGTCGCTGTTCCTTCCACCCAGTATTGCTGGCCTCTAGGCACGACACGGCTACCTATAACCTATCTGCTGCAGCAGCGGTGGTCACTGCTGCAAGTATCATTAACAGGGGGCAATAATCAAATTCAATCAGCATTATTTACTCTGACGTTAGCGACGACGGCGCCCTGTTATTGTTCCCAGGCACACCCGATCTAGGTAATCCAAATAAAGTCTAACACTAATTAACAATGATTCACGGACTATATAAAGCTGGTTAGCATTATATCGGTGACGTCCAGAGCTAGTAATAAAAGCTATCATTGCGCCAATCGCGTGTATTTACATTTAAAATAATTTATTTTAGTACGAGCACATCTGCAATTAGATGTATGGGGCTCCGGTTACTAGTTATAGGAATTTTTGAGAGTGAACCAAGACTCAAAAAAACGAATTCAAACACCTTAAAAGTCTACTTCTGGTAATTATTATGATGAAAGTAAGTATGGAACCGTTGGACGCCACCGAATGTGCCAATCTCGTTGCCAAATTCTGGTCTGACTCAATTTAAAATGCCGCTAAGAAGTGTGTACAAGGGTAAGATCTAAAATCATGACTTAACATGAACTTATAAAGTGTTATCGCTGTCACCGTCACACAACTGAACTGTAGAGTTACAAATACAAGTTAGAAACAAGAATTTGTTAATCCAAAGCATGTCATAGGTAGGTAACGTTCCTTTATGATCAGAGTGTCTAACTTTGAATTCGTCTGGGAAGCAAAATGCCTAAAATTAATGTCTACACAGCAAATTGCCAAAGCTGTAAATCGCCTAGAGATCAAAAAGTTTAGCAAAATGCCCAAAATGCAATAATTTCAACGTAGTAAATCGCTTATCTTAATGCCTACCTACCAAGCAATGTTCCTAAAAAGCAGCAAATTACATGATACTAATATATTAGAATTTAAATCTAACTTTCGGACACTGCAGACCCACCGTCCCTGGCTGTGCCTCTGGTGGTACGGTGGGTTTTTTAAAGTTAACCGATACCTAAGCTCGATAATATATTGCTAGTTGTCTTATCATTTTGTAATTAGTCTACTATGTAGTAAATAACAGTAACTTCCTATCCATACTCGTAAGCTCGTTTGCACTCCTTTCGTCATTTGTATCACGTAGGGAAATCTTTTAAGATTGTTCTTCAACTGTTTTCTTTTGTTTGTCTTGGATAACACCATCCACATTCATTACGGGACGCGGACATTTAACGGGAGTGAGGTACAAACGGACAACGTTTAGTTACGACATAACTCACTAGTCACGAGTTACTAACTATTAATATATAAAAATATGAAATTATGATGTTCCAGAGATTCTAAAAAATGTTTGAAATATTTAAGAATTATTCTTAGAATGCTCCTAAAATGTCAGTAATGGAAAGAAAATAGTTTTAAAAATCCTGTTTGAAGTAACTCTTGGTTGCAACGAATTGAATGTTTCTTTCCTGTTTGATTATCGTCTTGGGGGCTGAACTGCGTGTAGAAAATCCAAGTTTGTTTTAAGGTTACGAAGACTCAGTTTCACGATGTGGTACCCCCCTTGAAAGCACCTGCGTTCTACTTCTAACCCGGGGTACCTATTTGAGTATCCAATTGCTGCAGCCCACACTGTACATTTTAATAACCATTAACCATCATTCTTCTTTTACTTCAAATATCAAATTTGTCGCGTGGTTAGTGTCAAACCTATAGTGTCAAAGTTTTATACCGCCTAGAGTTGACGTTACATGTCGTCATGAAATATGTCTCAGGCATGCTGGTTACCTCACGATGTAAGCAAATAGAAGTGAAGTAAGTGCGTAGTGAAGGAATTACCATTTCATCACAGAGAACCTGACTAAAGAAAAGTTATTTTTATAATAGATTTTCCTCCATCCAAATACAAAATTCTCCCAAAAATTAGGTACATCACAATCATCAAAACATTACACTGCCGGCAATAATAACAACATTTAAGGAAACACGAGACGTTTCGTTTTGCGAATTATCAAACAAAACATTCTATAATTACACTACAAAGCGCACCTAATAGTCATGAAAGTCAAAGAGTTCCTTTCATCATTACAGACAGCTTTTTGATAATAATTGCTACTCTTGACGCGAAATAAAAAGAAAGAAAGAATAATTGTGTGCCAAGTATTTGTGGTCGACATTGTAAATGAGATGTGTGTTGAAGTGTGTGTGGTGTGTGTTTGAGTGTGTTGTTGTGTTGTTTGTATGTGTAAAGGTTTAAAGAAGTATTGTTTGTAATGGTTATTACGGCTTGGCCACGAGCTGTATGAAACGATATGTGATCCCGCGCCTGTTATTCGCTTAACGGCCTAGTGATAGAAAAGAGGTGTCCCGTGTGCCTTATAGCACCTGCACTCACATTTCACTAGTTATGTGGAATCCCAGGTAAAAGAAGTCGCGCCTATTGCCATCAACCGGATACAAATCTAGACCCTATGACTGCTACTGAGAAATTCCGGAATTGGGAGTCGGAGCCAAGTTCAGCAGTCACTAGATCAACGAGATTACGTAAAAAAAATCTGAAAGAAGTCGGAGTAGGTAAGCAACTTCGGGTCGTACTCAAACAAGACATCCTCGCGTTTCTTTTGACGCAAGTCGTCGCGTCATGGAGGGCGTGATCGGAGCTTAAATGCGATGACGTATACCTAAAGGTTTACAGAAGCATTGTTTACGGTTTAATACAGGTGTTGGAGATGAAATGTAAGATATTTGTGCGGTTTGCGAGTGCGGCGGTAATTTAATTACGTGTGGCTTTGTTTGTAACATGCTGCGTAGAAGGCGCTTTAGTGAATGGGAAGTATTTTCTTAAAAAGTGCATTAAAGGCAATTGATGAAGGAGAGACAGCAAACCACAAAATATGTATACAGGATGTCAAGGTAAAACTCAAAATTGGTTCTTTGTTTCCTATTTGTGAGAGACTTGTGCCCGAAATAGATAAGTAAGTATGTAAAATACTTGTGTTACGGTAAATTAGGGTAATTCCACAGAAATATTATAACAGAAATTAACATGTTCCATACTCTTCCAAGTCAAGCAAAAGTTTTAATTCAAAAAACATCAGTTCTAGTTGCCGTAATAAAATCTGAAAACACAAATAAATCATGAACTTATTTTTAGCTTCTACATTTTCTCACTCTCTCTCTCTCTTTATCCAGAGCGTTTCTTTTAATCTCACAAAAGAATGCGACTATATTAACATTTCAATATTTACGTGTAAATATTTATTCTTCAATTCCGGATCCCACTGACAATCTTCAGTCCGGTAGTCGTTTCGCTCGGACAATCAAGCCGTCTGAGAAAACGACCACAGAGTAAAAATATCAGAAGGACAGACCCATTCGCTCAATTTTTCAAAATAAGAACGCAATGGTACGGGTCGGGGACGGAACAGTCTAGTGAGCGATAGTCTCATACTTTTTAATAAGTACAATATTCTTTTGAACGTGACAGTTCTTAGCACGGTCGTGGTATGCTTACGTTGCAGTGGACAAACTCCTTTATGATTATAGGTACAAGCATCTTCTTTCTGACTTTTGAGATTGCCTGTAGAGAATCTGCACTATTTCACGTGTCTTATTTATTTGAAAAAAGGTAGTCATACGAGACCGGCACATGCACAAAGGACGCATTGAATCGAGGGATACCAGGGATTTATTTAGACTGTTCGACCTATGTTGAGGACTTACCTAGGTCGGCTTCCAGTCTATCAAGATGCAGCTGAATTCCAGTATGTTTTACATTGAGCGACTGCCTAATATACCGCGAGTTCGTGTGCAATTTCATCGGTGTTCCTTTACACAGTTTTTTTTTAAAGAAAGCTTCTTAATTTAAATCTAGCGCTAGCTATATCTTAAATTAAGAAGGTTCTTTTTTAAATGAGAATTAGGGCGCTTTCAATTTAGACGTTTCGTGTCGCACCGCTGCGGCGCCGAAGCGGTGAGTTCGTCGTCTTGCTTACGGACGTTCGTTTGTTTTCATACAAAGCGTGCGGTGCGGCAAACGTGGGCAGTCGGTGCCGCACGCTTTGTATGAAAACAAACGAACGTCTTTAAATAGTCATTGCCTGAGGCTTCTGACTCCACTTATTCTATGGTCCAACACTCCGGACAGGCACAAAGCGAGTATCCAGCGCCCGGCTTCGCCTGTTTGTGTTACACAACGCATTAACCGCCTCGACTTCGCGCCTTACACCATAGTACTAAGAACACTAAATTACGCCTTTGTGTTTACAGATTAGTTCTGGATAGAGACTTCAGTTTTCATGGAGACACTTTATTTGTAAACTTGTACTGTGATCTGTACCACAGCGTTTAATATCACATTATCCATGTGATATTATTATGGAAAATTTATGTGACGTAATTATGTGAAAATAATAACGAATAGGTACTTATAGAAACATAAAAAAACTTAATCGAAATAGGTTCATCCATTCAGTTTTGATGCCACAGACAGACACACAGATAAAAAATTCAAACGTATAACTACCCTCCGTTTTGATCAAGGGTTAAGAAAGTTTTGGATTGACTTTAACTTTCTCAGGTGTTAAAAAGACTTTAACTTCCGAAAAGGTGAGTTCAATGCTATTGAAAGCCGTTCTACTTAGAAATAAAAAACCTCGTGAAACCTATTGCCACTTGTCTGTACCTTTCGATGTTAATTAGTTAAACTTTTCACAAGTTTAGGTACAGTAAGCGTTCATAAGCGCACAGGCACGCGAAGGATCATATTGCTGTGAACGCACGGCCGAGCGTCCGTGCGGCTGTATGTGTAAGCTGTCTCAATACAGTACCTACGCACACCACAGCCACAGAGTCGCCTACTGTCGCAAGTTGTCGCGTCGCTCTCCACGAAACAAAAAGATATATATTACCGTCTCTTTTGTTATACACGCAGCAAACGCATGATCGTATTTGCATTGGATAGGTAAACTTCGACCATATCTACCAGGTGTTGATAGCTGTTTAGGTTAAGCAGTGGATTCACGATCAACGTGTCTTGAGTTCAAATCCCGTTTACATACGGGTTTTTTTTTTGTAACCACTTTAATTTATATTTGTATTTTATACAAAAACTATTTACTTAGGTATTTATTTTGAAATGGGTTCATGCTCATTATTTATTTTTTATAAAGATTTAAATATAAGTTAATAACCCATCATAACTATTTATGAGATTGTGTAATATTTTTTCGGTGTTGGAAGGTGGAAAAAAAGTCGTGCTGACAGATAACAAAAATTGTTTTATTCGTTTCATTTATTCATATAATTAACAACTTTAACTTTTTACGTTTAGTTTTATTTCTTGTAATTGTATATAGTTTTAGATGTAGTATGTAAATATTGTACATAATAAAATATAATAAACTATACAACTTTAATAAGATTTGTAACGTCACATTCCTACCTAGATATAAGAAGTTCTCTTGTTACCGTTCATAAGATTTTTTTGTTTGTCTATATACCCACTTTGTAGTTATTTTTTATTAACATAACAAGGATATTCTAATAACACAAATATAATTGTTGATACCCACTTCTATCTATCGGTATTCAACAGAGCTTACTGAAAACTAACACATAATTTATACTTCGTGAATATGTTTTTTATGTGACGTCACAATAAATGTAACTCATATTGAGGTTATAGTTTAAGTGTTCATTTTCCTGAAGAAAAGAAGATTGAAACTAAACCTCAATTTAGGAATTATTAATATCGCTAAATATTTTGTAACACGTCTAATTAAAACTAGAACATTAGGGATTAATATTTTGTATAACCCCCATTATTTTCAATGCAGTCAAGTAGACGTATGCGGCTTAAAGTCACCCAAAGGGCAATGGAGAGGGCTATGCTCGGAGTTTACTTGCGTGATCGCATCAGAAATGAAGACATCCGCAAGAGAACCAAGGTCACAGACGTAGCCCGAAGAATTGCTAAACTTAAGTGGCAGTGGGCAGGGCACATTGCTCGCAGAACGGATGGCCGATGGGGTCGAAAAGTTCTGGAGTGGCGACCGCGAACCGGAACAAAATGGAAGTAATCCAGTGAAAGTCTAAATATTCCCGTGCGAAATGTAATCGTTCTTCTTTATGTCTTTCTGTCAAGAAGGGCATTTTAGCTGATCTTCTGTGATGCAAGCCTTCAGCGTGGAGGGCACGGCGAACAGTTTGCGGTGACTCCGAGTGTGTCGTAGGTGTGAAACCATTGGTTTCATACTCGCCCACGATATGTTGTCGCTGCGCTTCGCTAATAAGCGACGACCTTCCACTTCGCTGTCTACTTGCAAGGCGGCCCTTCTTCCTCATACCTTTTGATCCAGAGACTTACTGCATTTCTCTAAACAAAAAAAATGATGTTAGGCAGCTGTAATAAATACTAAAGTGACTTCATTCACTCTGCATTTATAAATCCAATAATAAACACTAATTATTTATCTTGCATGATAGATTGAAAAAAAAATAACGAATTAAGTAAACCACAGGTCACCAAATAAATGAACAATTTATAATACCCATTCGTTTTTAAATTTTTAATGTTTAAGTTACAATTCATAAATAATTATAATACTCACATTTAGTCCTATTAAGGCCACTTTTATGAAGCGCGGATAATTCGCGATAATAGTCGCCCTCGCCTTAATATTAATATTTGCCCGCATTTTAAGAATCACACCAACAACAATACCGCTATCTATTAAACCACACGTCACTGACCATCAAATACCACATTATATAGTGTATTCTGTATGACTACAACCAAACGACAAAGTTCATTCCGATCAAGTTAAAATATTCATAAAACTCATGTCTACCTCACAGAAATCTAACAAAATTCTTGACTTATTTTTCTATCTACCTCCCTAACTTTACGAAATGTGTGAACAAAGCAAACAAGTTAAATAATATAATATTTCTGTAGAGTAAAAACTTACAAAAAGACTAAAAGTAACTGTGCGGGATTTGAACTCACGGCTTACTGATTCGCTCTTAATTCTGGACGGGCCCAACCGCTAGGCCATCATGTCTTAGATATTGGCTTTGAAATTATGAACTACAACTAGTTGCTGACAATATCTATTTTGTTGAAAGTAGAAGGTCGTAAGTCAAACTAAACGTCAAGCTATTGCTTTGTGAGATTGCTTATCGACTTTTGGTCGGCACTGTACACAACGCTTTCAAGAAACGTTTTTATTTTACTTAGACTATATAGCTTTCGTAAGACCCAGGGTCAGTATAACTTAAATAATAAGAGTGAATTCTTAGTTAAAGAAAAAAACAATTCAAATAAATACACTCTCTATTTTCCCACACTACTCTGCACTCCGTAAGAATCAAAGCTCTGGCGTGCTTCCAGGCTGGCATTCAAAGACAACTAAATCTGTCTTTTGATCAATTGTCCACTAGTGGTATACGCCACTGCGCACCCAAATAATAACACACTTTGATGTACACACTATTGTTTGAAACAGTAGTTGTTGATCAAAAATCATTCTCATTGATCATACCACTGATTGATGTACCAACCTCACCTAGGCGGGTTTCCGGGAATTTGTCGAAGAGATTACGTTGGTGCAGCTTCCATGTTTGAATTTTGAATTTGGAACGGAAGATAGAATTTGGGAAAATTGGCCGCTGAAGTAATTAGGGCACGAAAATCGTTTTATGTGACGCAAGTGATCGTTGGTGAATTGAAATGAGTGCGATAGTTCATTTGAAAACTGTTTTTAAACGTTCCTTCTCAATATAGTAAGTTTGAGCTAGTCTTTACATATTTTTTTTAGGTTATGACCAACTTAACAATAAATTAAATTGCAATTATTGTTTATAGAAATATACATGGTGTAAACAGACTCATCACAAAGCCGTCAACCAAGCATTCTGTACATCAAACTAAGTAACTTTACGCAAAAATTTTTGCTGGGAAATGACTTTCTTTTTTGGAGTGAAGACTGAAGACTAAAGCTTTTTGTAGAATTCAATGTAACGCAATCAAAACATTGTGCTGATGGATGGATTGAATATCGTGGAGGTGTTAAAAAGTAAAAATCTTACCTTTTAAACTGGCATATAAAAACTATGACTGGGAGGAGGTTTTTACACCTTTATAAAGGTTCGTAGCCCGTAGCATTTTGCTACGAATATGATTGTTGTAGCGTTTGGTTTATAATTTTCTATTTCTTTCATTTTATTTATAATTTCATATTCACATTTTGTGAATCATACAAGTATCTACATCATTTTACTGTTTTATTGCCCACCCATTTTATGACCTCAGACGAATTTAAAACTAAAGAAAACTTTAATACCCCATTTAATCGTAACTATTCGTAACGAACTAGTTAAAATAAATAGGAATTCATTTAAAAAATAATTTGTTATTGTAACACCTAAAAACTACACCCCTAAAAACGTGGTTCCACGGAGTTATGTTAAAACATAACACCTTAAAAAATCTTAAACACCTATTAACTAACCCGCCCTTAAAAACCGGAGGGTGTATTTCGAAACTAGCGAAAATTTCACCCAATTACATAACTAAAATCCATTACCTATTTTGTTAACTGTCATTACCAAAACAAGCATACAAAACCAGCGACGGGTGCTAAAACAAAACGAAAATGACGTTCTAATTTTGAATTGCTCGTACCTGAAAGCGTAACATAAACAGTGTCCCAGTTCGAACGACAAAAAGTATTTAAATTTTTAAAATAAGAATTAATAGGAAGGCGTCACGTGTGCCTGTTCTAGGAAGTGACGTGATTACTGGCTGTAAACTAATAAAACTGTGTATTACGACGAATAATAATGTAAACTGAAACCAATATGGCTGACTCGATGTTAACTTACGAAAAAGAAACACTAAGCACTCGGTTTAGATTGTATTGAGAAGTGCGTTAGTTTTTCTGATGAGCGTATAGTAACTATAAAACATACCCAAATCTAAAAATTCGTAATTAAATTCAGTTTTTATCGAATTCCTAATAACTACTTACGTTGTCTGGGCCCACCTGGAGGTCACCGGGCTTATGTCAATTCGTCTGTAGATCCGTACACCAATACAAACGTACCATAAAGTTCTATGAAAAATTCAAAATCAATCATCAACAGCTAGAAGTGATAATAAAAATCTCCGCTGCCGTTTCCTCATAAAATCTCATAAAATTAAATAAATCATCCATCAATCAAATCCCAAGTTATTCTTAATATACAAATAAACATCCCATTATAGCAAATCTAGTAGAACGCGAAGTAAATCAGTGGCAGTCCATTCACGATGCGTTTTGTGCCACATTTACATTTCAGTAGCATAAACTTTTGATATGTTTCCCCTACCTGTTTACTGAGGTCGGAAGTGAGGGAGGCGCGTTTGAATGGGTGAGTTACTGGCGAGCTGAATTACAGGCGATATGTTTTTACAGTATTAAGTAAGTATGGAGTGGTTCATAAGGTGACAATTCGTATGCAATGCTACGTAGTCTCGTAGCATACTGAGTTGTAATTAGATTGCTATCAACAAAGCAGTACAAGAGGTTTTTATTTGATTTATACCATGTGAATTCTAATATAAGTAGAGATAAATGCTACAAGGCTTAGATACTGCAATTAGGCAAATCAATAAAACCATTTCTGCGCCAGGCACAAAACGACTATGCAAGAAGAAAGAAGAAAACCAAGATATCATATGTATAAATGTTATCAAAACATAAGTTTTACGCATGTGTTCCTCGAAGGCGAAGGCCATGCCCCATCATCTTATGCCATAAGGTAAACCAGACTGCTACTGCTAATTACCTCACAAAACTCATTAATATTTTGCCCAATAGTCACGTGGCCTTGCTCGCTTGATCACCCAACTCGCCTCCAAAGTAAACCACATCCAAACGCTCCCTCAAGCCTTTCAAACAGCGCACGGAGTTGTCTAAGTCGGTTTTATTTTTAATCGGCGAGGCACACGTGTGGATTGTTTTCAGCCAGCAGCTAATTCTGTGAGCTTTGTGCTCACGCTAATTGATTCCTGAACGAGCGGCTGAGTATCTGTGCCTTTGCCTTTGAAGGTGATTGAGTCGTTCGGTTCATTTTTTTTTCATTCAGAACAATCGGTATAAAAATGTTTCCGGCCTGAATGGAAAGTGATTGCTGGACATACTTTAACGTCTATTGGTTAATTGAAGAGGTTTACTGAAGAAGTTATTAACTCTGAATGCATTTGTCTATGGCCAGCAGTAATCTCTCCTTTTTTCTTACAGAGAGTATTTATTTTTGAATTTGGTAATCATCGTTTTCCATGAATTGAGTTGATGATTAATATCGATTAGTAATAGAACATGACGTTTGTGCTAAGTGCCTACAGTATTAGGTTTCCATTCTTATTTTAGGGCATTGATTCAATAGCTTATTGTCTCTTGTTATTTATTTATCGATTTCTTAATGCAAAAATAAGAAAACTATACAAAAGCGTTTTAGAGCATAGATCGGTAGGTCTATGGTCGACGCTTTAGTTCAGTAACTAAAGCGTCAAACAAGCAAGCTCTGAAGTCATTATTTTTGTCACGAAAACTGAATGAACCGTTTTATTTTCCACGTTTAGAAAACTCGCACCAAACAATAATACTTATTGCACTTTCTCTATACCCTATTATCCAAGTTTAGGTAGGTACCTTATAAAACGGTAAAAGCAGTGAATTTGCAAAACCCGTCGCATTGAAAAACCGATGGGGAATAAAAATAGCGACGGGCGGCGCGGCGAAGTAACGTGCGAATTTATGTTATGGAAACTTTGTGAATTACCTCATTTCATGAACTGTTTGATGGATATTATGAGGTATTCGTTTAGAAAAGGTGCAGAATCAAAAGAAATAACGTTTTATTTTTATTCGACTATTATTATTAATTTATTTCATGAATGCTTGTGCTGCCAACGCTCATTGATGGCCCTATTCATTTTTAACTTCACAAAGGACAAATTTTTCAAATAATTGTCTGTTTCACAATTTTGTTGATTCAGTGGCCGCTCTTGTAAAGTTTGACTCGACTCTGTATTAATGGATTTACGATGGACCCTAAAATCTGTGCATTATTTTTCTGTGCTGTAATAGGAGCAGGAGCTATAAAGCCATAACCTATTTAGTGCCAACCTTTAAACAAAAACAAAAAAAAAACACATTCGAATTTCGAACCTCCAACATGTGCGTGTATTGTTTATTTTTTTAACAAGTGTGCGTGTCACTAAACGGCCAGTATTTTGTTATTGTTTTTTACGACGACAATAAAACATGGAGTTTATTTAATCTGTGCGTTGCGGTGCGATTGCGAGTAATTAAAAATGTTAATATCAGTGTCTGTTCGCTTCGTAATTTCGGTTTATGAGACATGAGAATCCGTTGGCGAGTGTTTTATGGAATGTGCCCCATTCCGTATGATTGGGATGTGTTTGGAAGATTTTATGATCGTTTTTTGAGATAATTTCCCGGTTTTTCTTCGATGCCAGGAAAAAAGTGCATTAAGATTCTTTCAGATTTTCAGCCAAACAAATGGTAAAGAACGACTTGTAGACATACCACCTCCGAGGTTAGGTAGACAGAAGTGTGAGAGACAACCATATTTGTTTAGTTACATTTAGGTAAGGCCCATGTGAAATAGGGTTAGCCTATCGCGATCAACGGGATACAAATCCTGGCTTCGGGATGTTACATAAAATACAACGCATATATTCCTTTCAAAACCAAAAACAAGCGTTTGACGGGCTCTTGACACGATGTAAATATGTAGTTTATGTTATCTATGCCAAAAAGCCTACGCTGTTACCACATGAATCTGCTACTTACTCATTTATCCAGAACTAGCTGAACCACGCAACTTCGTCTGCGTCACATGTGAGAGAAAAACGAAAGGAAAAAATATCCCCGTTTTTGCAACATTTTTCATTCCTGCTCCGCTCCTAATGGTCGTAGCGTGATGTTTTATAGCCTATAGCCTTCCTCGATAAATGGACTATCCAACACAAACAGATTTTTTCAATTTGAACCAGTAGTTCTTGAGATTAGCGCGTTCAACCAAACAAACAAACAAACTCTTCTGCTTTATAATATTTCTTATCTTATAATTTTTTTTTTTAGATAGTCATCTATTTTGCAACAAGAGGAGGACAAGACAAGTTTTGTCAATAACATAACATCACATTACAGCTTGTTATCCGCGGAGGTCTAAGCAGAGATGTTCCTTATTTAACCCACCATTCGTCTGTTATTTATAAGTCCCATATAGGGTAGGGGATAAGCTTATTACCATCAATTGCGCACGAATTCTCTGTGGCGACTATTAATAAATAAATATCGCTGGACATTAACACACAGCGCCACCTAGTACCACAATAAGCAAGGCTTGTGTCGTGGACACCAGGTAGTTGATATACTACATATATACTTTTTTGTTTGTAAATACATACTTAATATACATAAAAACATCCATGACTCGGAAACAAATGTCCATGCTCATCACACAAACATTTGCTCCTACCGGGATTCGAACCCAAGACCCTAAGAACGTAAGGCAGCCTCACCACCACTACGCCATTCGGGTCATGGAACGTCATTCAACGTGGCTAATATTAATTGAAGTCTTCTGGGCCCGGATGACAGCGATGTGGAGGTGTACCTAGACGCTTAATAAAAGCATCCTGTGGGAGTGTAAGGACTCCGTGGCTGATAATGAGAAATTCCTGGTAAAAAATGCTCTATTCATCATCAGCCTTTTCCCAACTTTGTTGGGGTCGTCTTCCAGTCCAGCCGGATGTAGCTGAATACCATTTAGCGGCTGCATATATTATGTGACCACCATAACCCAGTTATTACTGGGTAAATAGAAAAGAAAAGAAAAAGCATTTATTTTGCCCGCACAGGACAAAACACATAAAATTAACAGTAAGTAACGACAAGAAAAACAAATTAAACATAGATAAAAAAAAAAACGAAACCAGTCCTGTGCGAGGTTAAAAGGCGGTGGGGGAGGGGGGGTTATTAAGATAGTAAATTAAACTGTTTTTACTTAGTGGATTACGATAGTACGAGTATTTAGTGGTTATTGTTTTTTTTTCGACCCATTGACTACCTGTAACGACTGTCAAAGACTTTCAAATGACAGCCGGAACCAACGGCTTAACGCGCTTTCCGAGGCATGGAGGTAACTCGGTATATAATGGGTGCTCTCCCATCCATAGAGCAACCTAGGCAAGCATGGCTTAACCTGAACATTGATCTGAGCGGCTGTTACGAAAAAAAATGTCCCATTCATCATTCTATTGCCCTTATCCCAATTTATTTGGGGTCGGCGCAGCATGTCTTCTTCTTCCATACTCCTCTATTTTTCGTTATCTAATCAGACACTTCTTTTCTTACCATATTCTTCTTAACACAGTCCATCCATCGTTTGGTCTTCCTCTACTCAAATACCCATCCACATTCATACTCAAAACTTTTTTCACGACATTTTCCTCATTCCTCCGCATGACATGCCCATACCATGACAACCGATTACCACACAACTTTTCAGGCACCGGCGTCACTTTCAGACTTCCTCTAATATACTCATTCCTTACTTGAAAAAAAAATTGTCCCATTATTATACATAATACATTGCAGTAGAATTAGCTCTTGTTTTACTGTTAGCTAGGTCATCATTATCTTGCCATTATCTATATTTAATCGTATTCTACAAATCACCTTTCATACAGCCCATCCATCATTCTTTTGGTACCTACTTCGATCTAGGTTTCAAAGTAAAAAACTTACCAGTAGGTAGGTACACGTACCGTCGAAAAACCCACAATGAACTCACAGTTCAAGGCGAAACTCTAAAATTAATACAATAATTATTAATTTAATTATCATCACTACAATATCCAGAAGCTTAGAGCAATAAAAATGAAACAAAACAAAGAATAATTTTAGGCACCTGTTCCTCTACTAGCGATTAGCGAGAAGCGACAAGCGAGTAGTGTTGCAATAGCAAATAAATACGAGTTTGTTTGATCAACAAGTCATATCAGTTGCGGTATTTCGCAAATCAACCAAGGAGGTTATGGGCTTCATAGCTGGGATATCCTGTAAGGGCGTTTCGTGTCGAGCCGCTGCGGCGCCGAAGCAGTGCGTTTGTCATACTGCGTACGGACGTTCGTTTGTTTTCATACAAAGCGCGCGGTGCGGCAACCGTGCGGCGCCGGTATCGCAGCGAATATCGACACGAACGTCTAGATTGAAACCGGCCTAAGTGTAAGGCTTCCAACCAAGATCAATGCGCCAGGAAAGCCCGCGAAATTATTACTTTTAAATGTTTTCTTGTAATTTGCAGGTCACTGACTGGTGCAGGTGCTTTTTCTTTCTTTCTCTCTTTAGGTAGTAGGTATGTATTTCGTGAAAAAGTAATTCATTAGGATTAAAATATTTTAGGGGTTGTATTCATCGAGTTATCTATGGTTGTATTGATGTTTTTATAGACTCGGGGACTATAAGGTACGTGACTCAGGTTAGGGACAGCAACTTACGGGCGAATGATTTGAACAGTCTGCGATAAACTATTATAATACCTGTTTCTTTTTTCCGTTTCCTAACCGATAAAATAATTGTAAGCTAGCCGCTTTCTCATCAGACGGTGGGACTAAAACCTTAGGATTATTCGGTGAGTTTAAAACAGTGAGATTATGCCAACAGCTTCGAGTTTATCATGAAAATTATGTATAGTTTGAGTGACTTTTTGTGAGCAATTAAAGCTCATTCTTTGACGTCTTATAAACTGCTCCGACGTTGATGAACATTCAGACGCAATATTTATTGCTTTTATTGTGTGAATCATGACTGAAGAATCCATACTAATCTAAACGAATGATATAAATTCAAAGGAATCGGTCTCTGTTTGTCTGTCTGTGGGTCTCCTTTTGTGTGATGAACCGCTGAACCAGTTTTGATGATTTTTTCTCTAATATAGCGTAAACCCTATTAGATACGATGGATAAATTGTGTAAGGAATTATATGAAAGATAAAGGAGTAAATGAATGGAAGAAAAAATGTGATGATGGGATAGACAAAATCAGAGAGTGTGATAAAGTTTGTATAGAGAACACACACAAACAATTTACAAAACAATTTTACCCTTTTTTTTATGTGTTGTCCTGTCGGGTTAATAAATGCTTTTTCTTTCTTTCTTTCTTTCAGAATTCTAAAATGCATACGGGTGAAGTTGCGGGCCAAACGTATGGACAATAAAACGACCAGAAGTGTAAACTGGGTATGTAATCAGTCCGCTAATATTAGATTAACTAGAAATTAGGGAACGTGTTGTCAGACCTAGTTTTATCTTCCTCGATTATTCGTTCGTTTCCCGGTATTTGCGGAATGATACGGTATTGAGTGGTTTCTAGAGAATCCATTAGGTCATGCTGAAGACTAGTTTGAAGACTGTTTTGACGCGATTTGGGGAGCCCCGAGTTAAGTAATCATCGAAACCAATGATTGCAGTTTTCCTGTATTCCTGTTGATCTGGAAATGGTTGCATTTACCCGAAGGGTGAGGTGAGAATATAGTATATTTTATAACGAGGGACTAAACGAAGCCATTATATACCCGAGGTGGTTTGACTCCCGAGCTTGCGATGCAGTTGCAATGAAAGCGAGGGTATATTAAATTGGCGTTTAGTCTCGAGGTGCAAACTGTACTTTTCAGTTCATGTGCGAGAAAAATTGTCATTTAAAACTGAAAAAAATTACATTCGACAAAAATTCTGAACTGAGTGGTCAGTTTTTTCTTCTATCAGGTCAGTCACAGATTAACAATTTAAAACACAACACAAACTCTCAACATTTTCGCAATGAAGATGATCCACACACCACAGATAGTACCTACCCCCACAGATAACATTAGTACCTACATTACTGCAGCGGCTAGCAACAGAGGCATTGCACATACTTTTAAAATTCAACGATGCACGCAAACAACCATACATTTTTCTCGCGTTGAAGAGTTCATTTGTTTTTTTTTTTCAATAAACCGCTTTCTATTAATTTGCAACCCAATTCAAAATTTAAATAAAACCTTTGATAAGTTACTCTTTTGTGACCATGTTTCAGAGTAAAAGATCGTTCCATATTTAAATTACTTTTTACTCCCTAGGAAATAATCGGTCACTTTAATCCCGTCTCGTAGGGCTATAATGGTGTACTTTTAGAGCATGAGAAGTGAAAACAAAATTATAGGCTAGCAGCTACCTACCTACCTATTTTGATATTTATCATCTATATTACTCCTTGGTTTTAGGCAACTAAGCTTATCTCAGTTGTAAACGTCTCTTTGACCGTGTTTTGTTCTGTCTCCTGCTGATATGGAGGGAAGTGAAAATTATGTTTTTCTTACCCCTCCGCTATTATTTTCTGATTAATTTAGTTGTGGGACCCAAGACAGTTAAATTGCTTCTTTGGGGTTTCGTCGAGATTCATTGTCTCAGCGTTTTTCTGGTGGTCACCACGGCCAGTGTTGATTCTGGCTTTCAGGAGTTGTTGTGTTTTGGGTGGTCAGTATGGCGGGATTGACCCCATAAAAAACATAATACCTTCGTCTATTTTTACCTTCAATGTCTATCAGACATAAGAATCATCTAGGCGTCTATCCTCACTTTTAAGAGAGGAAGTAACCCCGAGGTCAACTCTCCAAGAAAGCATCTGGGACACAGAAAGCTGAACTTTCAACTAAAATAAGTTTTGAAACTGAAAACCTTTCATTGCTGTCGGGTACTACAGTAACTAACGCAAGAGATGAATTTAAACTCCTACAGTAATTAGGCTTTTTTGTTTCGGATAGGAAATCATCAAATGACTTCTCCCACTCTAGGCGGATCGGGAGGGAGTGTCAGACTTTTACTGACTAAAACCCATTCATGTTCCTGGGTGAGGAAGGAACATGAATATGTTCCTTCCTCACCCCTTACGTTCCAGGACCACGGTATCTCTTTGGAACAGTCCCGCAGCCCCGGCAGGCTTCGGCCCTTGCGGGCCCACAGTAATTAGGCTTGGGATTGTAACAATTAATATTTTATCAATAACTCAAAAGATTAGAAACATCATCTGCCTAGTCTTTTTCCCAATTTTATTGGGAATCTTATCTTCTTTCTTTCAGTCTTACCGAATGCAGCTGAATACCACCTCTACAACCCAGTTAATACTGGGTAATATTTGGTAAGACTGGTTGTCAAATTTTCAGCCCTCTGACTACCTGTTACGACAAGACGAATAGGAATTAAGTAGATGTAACTTCAAGAATACCTAATAAAAGCGTAAAAAAAGAAAAATGTTGATTTAGGGCTAATTTAGATCATTGAAGTTGCAAACATTCGAAATCTATTTCCACCAACCTTACATCTTTACATTTGTAAACCCAAACATCGTTCAATCAATCATTCGATCACTAGAATTTTTACCACAACAACCCTTTAAGGAAACTTCCGCATATACCACCCACCGGCCAATCAAACTCCACTATTTTCATAATAGAACATTGAACTATCTAAAGAAACAATCATGTCAATCAATCAATCATTCAATCATTCGAACGAATGAATGATAACAGCACTAATGCACTACACGAGATGATCCCTTCATAAGAAAACAAATATTTTGACCATCGCGCGAGTAACCAGCGGCCATTTTGACGTGTAAACTGACATAAGATTAACTTTCCGGTTATTTGGTTATTTGTATTGTAACTGCGATATAGTAAGTTTATGAATGGTTCTAATGTTGATTTTCTGTGGTTATTTTAACTGGGAGTCATTAAAAGTGCGGTGTTTATAAGAGAGAATGGATCGAGACTCCGGAGGTAGGTTATTTTTATGGTGGGAATCGAGGACCGGTTAGGTTTTAAGTAAAACTTATTTGGATTATGTGTTTTGAAAATTAAGAATGTACAAAATAATAAGATTTCTCGCTCAGTTACTAATCTTATTTCAATTGAAATTTTTAAATATATTTTTGTGAGCCAAATATTGCAAGTTCTTGCTTATTTACACCGTCACTCTTTCAGTTGTAGGTACTTACTAAACATGTTCTTCAAAATTTTAATACTCCGGGGCGTATTTTAATCTATAAATAATGTTAAAGGTGACCCAACAGAATTGCTGATCCCAAGTACCATGCCCCTCAAAAATGTAATACCTAAATCGAATGAAGTCATTAATTAATTTCCAATAACGTACTCTGGGTGTCTTCTAACTCGGTAACTAAAATATCAAAAAACCGAGCCTCCGACTGTCTTATCTGCTGAAGTATTCACCCTTGTGATCTGAAAACCAATAACCCCAGATTTTCCGATTTTCCCACGTCGAGCATATCAATCTCTGATAGAATTTCAATTTATTCTCACCTCGTCTTACTTGCTAGGTGAATTAAAAATAAACCACCTTTGCGATCTTGGCGAAACACCTAAGTACCTATCAGACAAATCTATACTTATGATAACCTCAAGTTAAGCTGTAAATTTGGACGTAGGGGGAAATCTTCAGAACTTCTGATACGATTCCGAAAATTGTTTCACTAATGTCAAGCTACGTTATGTCCGAGTGTTACAGGCTATATTTAAAACGTTCCTGTGGTTCGTGTAGTATAATTTCCGGCCAAAATTCGAACAAAGCCGCTAGCAGAAACTAGCAATTCAATATAAAGTCTTAACAACATGAAGTCTACCCAGCTTCAACTGATTTTCCGATAGTTTCCCGAGTGAACGGTCGCTCACGTCGAGCAAGTGCCCCGTAGAGCAACAAATAAAAAGCTGAGCTCGCCCCGCCAATGGCGTTTAGAGCTCAAGTAGTGCACAGGGTGGGGCCGATTTACTTCGAAGTCTGGAAAATTGTTCATGATCCGAGAAAGTTGTTGGAATGGACATTTGGGAGAATAAGCCCGTAACTAATTTCTGGATGCCCCTGGAAGCATATTTTTTTAGATGGATGTAGGCGCCCTAAACTATAGCTGTAAGAAAAGTAGCATTATGCCTGAGACGTGATAAAACCCTTAGGTACTTCATACTTTATACATATAATAACTGCGAAAGTTGAAGTTGAATGGATGGAAGTTTGTTTGTCTATCACGCAAACATTACTGACCGGATTTGGATGAAATTTCATACACAGATAGTTTATAACCGGGATTGACACATAGGATACTTTTTATCCCGGTAGTACAATTACATGGGACACAAACTGAGCCGAAACAGCGGGCATAAGCTGTGTGCAATAAAAAAATTGAGACTTTTTATGTTCTATTTTTGAAATAAGGAAAACCTTAGAATCCTCCGGATTTTTCTAAAGATCTTCACCAAGCACCCTGTAAATAAAAAAGTGCCTCGCCAATAGCCAATGATAAATGGACCGGTCAGGTGTGACGGCACCGGACCGGGGGCGAACAGGGGTGAACGGGTCGGGGGCGAAGGGGACGACAATCGCCCCCTAATGAGTCGCGCTCTAATAATAATTATCTACCTACACTTTCTGTTCGACTTTGCGAGTTTAGTTAGGGCTGTACCGAGGGGAGTTTTTCAAAATTTTTTTTTGAAGATTGGAACTGTCGTATAGGGAGGACTTATTTACTGTTTTTTTGTTTGTTAAAGTAGGTATTGGATTAGTGATTTAGTAGTGTATCAAATTACTGTAAGTAACAGTTCCTGCTCTTAGTTTTTTAAGGAAGTTATCTAAATAGTTAATTAAGTAAAGGTAAGTTGTTTTCAACGATAGTAAATGTAACTAGAAATGTCCTATCGAAATTGCTACTTGCTTCCTATCAGAAAATATGAGAACTTATTGAGTGAGAAGCGTATTTTATTCGGTCTTCATAGTACTGAAACTGACAAATATTAATTGCCTGTAGACAGGTATAGCATGCATACAGGGGCCTAATTCTGCTATTTTAATAAATTCGTCATTCCAACACGATTCCATTCTCATCCCATTGTCATTTTGCTTAAAGTTTGTAATCTGCTAAATTCACAATGGTCGGTCGATGGTCTCGTAATAAAATTGTGTTTTAATTGCATTTTCGTATTGCCATTATTATAAAAAAAAACATTAGTACAAATGGTTTTCGAAATCTACATGCGAACATTTATTCATGCTAGATTTCATGTACGAGATTAATACTCTATGACATTTCTTTCAATGGAGTCTCACTGGTTGTTCATTGAGAAGTCATAATGACGCCATTATATTAGTAGATTACCAAACTTGTCAAAACTCTGTCGAGTGTACTGTCGTACTTGATCATTGTGACTTCAATGATCGCCTATTCTGACACTGTCGTAATAGCAGAATCGAGGCTCAGTATTTCAAAAAAACATTGACGTTATAAAATATTGGCTGGCTTGAGTAATTTCTCAGTAGCAGCCATGAAGTCTGGAGTTGTGCCCGGTTGATGGCATTAGGCGCACCCCCTATTACATGGGACTTAAAATATGTATAACTGGCGAAATGTTGGCGTACTATTAATTACCTAAGTACACCTTTTCTTCATCCTTCGGGAGTATTGGCCTTTCTTCGTTTAGTCTCCTGCTGATATGGAGGGAAGTAGAAATTACGGTTTTTTTGCGGGATCTAAGCCAGTTAAATAGATACTCAGGGACTTTATCGAGCTTCTGGATTCTGTCTTTCAGGAGTTACAGAGGTTTGGGAATTGTGTGGCAGGCTTGTCACAAAAAAAAAGACTGACATTAACGCAACCACAAAACTTATTTCCCTTTTTTTTAATACTTAACTTTTCATAAAAAATCATCTCCTTGCCAACCCTGTCCAGCAATAATAGGAAATTTGTTTTCCGGTTCGGTAGCGCGCTCCAATTACGGGATTAACGAATTATTTCCACTTTTTTCCGTCGATCGGCTCCTCCCACCCCCCGCACCCCCGTTCACCCCCGCACTTCTTGTCTCCTGGTAATTCTGCGGCGGTTTCCGCCTATTGAATCCCTTTTGATTAGTCTTCTTTCCGTTTGAACCTAAATTGTGCGCGCTCTGTCACGTTCGTTCCAATCGTCGATGTATTGAGCGCTTTTTACTTTTGTGAGAGTGTTCGTCAAGTTTTCGAAATGAGGTCGTTACGATTTTTTCTTTTCGAGTTCTTTTTTTGAATTGGGTAAATGTGGTTTGAAAGTTAGGTCTTCTGTAGAATGTTGATTTGGTTGTTGATTAAAGTAACATGATTGATATTTCAATGTTACTGGTACATATAAAGTAATTAATTGATATCATTTGAAAATTTTCCCGTTGTGATTTGAATATTCAACCAACTTAAGTTGCTTGTTGATTTGCCCCGATTTGAAGTGATATTGGCGAACAATTCGATTCTTATTTTTTATTGAACGCAAAAACATACCTATAAATTGTAATAGGTATAAGCTTATGTACGAACGACTGCATTAATTCGTTACCCCTTTTATTGAGTGTCATCTACTATCTGTACAATGGCGACCTTACCTACCTATCCCAGAAATGTGAGATATTTTTGTATAATCTCTCATGATTGCTTCTTCGCATCGAACTCTCTGAGTGTAATGAATAGGTAAGCGTTTAAGACGAAAAGTCTTCACAGACTGTTTCATTACCACCTCATTTCTAGTGCAACGATCTGACTGGCCGCTTTCAGAATCGAAATTTGAACTAAAGTGACAAGTGTCAAATCAACACTTATGCGCGCCTGTCAGAAAATATTCAGAGTGATTATATACTCTGTGATATTCAGTACAGCAAGGAATCGTTATTTTCTTCGAACGACCAGCATCGACCGCTGTATATCAACCACAAGAACAGGACGTAGTAACCTCTGAGGTAAGAGTTTATTTTCTCTAAGCGAGCGTGTCCTGATCGTTGTAGCCCATCGAACAGTTTTCTTGGCTGCTTCCAAATGTGTGGAGACTTTGGTCTCGCACACAGACTGAACGTTCAAATTGTTTATACTCGCGACGACACATCATCAACCTATCATTTACATGACCCGTGTTGTATAGATTTCCCGTTCATTCAGAGATCCGTATAAACTGGATATGTATAGCTTGGTTAGTCGTAGTGCGTACAACGCTACAAAGCATATTCCTGCACTAGCTGACCCACGCAACTTCGCCTGTGTCACATAAAAGAGAAAAACGAAAGGAAACATCCCCGTTTTTGAAACATTTTTCATTCCTGCTCCGCTCTTAATGCTCGTAGCGTGATGTTATATAGCCTAAAGCCTTCCTCGATAAATGGACTATCCAACACAATTTTTTTTTTCAATTTAAACCGGTAGTTCCTGAGATTAGCGCGTTCAACCAAACAAACAAACAAACTCTTCTGGATTATAAAATTAGTATAGATTTAACCCGTCAAATCAGTTCGATTTCCAGCCAATGCCAACCAAGTAATTCTAGGATGGATACTAGGTATAGGTGTATGCTGCCATTAACCCGAATGGTCGAGTGTGGTCTAAATGTGGACGTAATAGACCTCTTGAGTTTCGCTTGCCCAATTCACCGGCACTTCTTTAACGTATAGTTGGGGAGAGAAGTGATTCGATTTGGAATTGCGATTGTGTTTTGTTTTAATATGCATACAATTAACGAACTACCAGATTTAGCAAAATGTTACGGCAAAAAAAAAACACTTTTTCTTGCCAAAATTATACAACATTAGTTTTTGTTTATACTAAACCCGAAAAGGGGTCATTGTACTCATCATTTTGAACAACTTTTTCTATGGGACGAACTTTGAAATCGCGAAAAAAAAATCAGCTGTTCCCTACATTTATGTTCGCATAACTCGTCAAAATGTAGGGAACAACTGATTTTTTTTTCGCAATTTCAAGGTTCGTCCCATAGAAAAAGTTGTTCAAAATGATGAGTACAATGACCCCTTTTCGGGTTTAGTATAAACAAAAAATAACCTTGTATAGTAAATGATCACCAAAATTAATCCCCATTTTATCGTGAAATTAAAACTAAAAATATATTTTTTTAGTTAATGGCCACCAGAATCCTAGTCGAGGGAGGCCCGGTCGACGGAGCTCCGCTTCGCGGTACTCCTACTTCTGAATGGTTTATAAAAAAATCCGCGTGGGGGTGCCCCAAGTCGGCCTAGGCAAAACTAGTTTGTCATAAAACACCTCGTTATTTGGTGCTCAATTTACAAAATTTGGTGATCAATTGATATTTAAGGTGATTACTGTTAGTGGTTACAAAGTAATTTTTGGTGGTCATTCTGTTTTCCCCCGTTTTATTATAGGTACTCCATGATTTTGCTGAAACTTTTTGAAGGGGGGACACGAAATAATGACAGAAACTAAGTAGGTATCTTCCTGAAAATTAATTCCTTTAGCTTTCTCTTTTGTTTTTCGAGTACCTCTTTTTTTGGTGGCAATATTTTTTTACTTTAGAGTGATAAACTTAATTTTCATAGTGCTCGATCTTTTCTCCTGAAAAGATTATTTATATTTTTAAATTAATAACAAAGATATTTTATTTTTTCATTTCCATGATGTTTACGTTTATAGCACAGCTTTTTAACAGTGCCCTTATGGTACAAATGCCGAGTCCTCGTCACACAAAAGATGACTACACATCAGGGAATCCCGAAGTCCCGAAGATGCAAAATACATCTGACCACACACACACACACATACACACACACACTACACAACACACACACGCCACTATAAAAATTCCGAAACGTTTAAGATTGATTCGAGCTAACACTTTTCTTTTCGTCTGTACATTGCTGATTCTTTTGGCAACTGGAGTGGTCTGAACGCGCACTCATGAGTTTTTCGGACGCACTTACAATGTCGTTATCGTAAATCAATGGCCGCCGAATAAAACAGAACATCACTGATCAATTATGGCTGCCAGCTATTTGGCAGCAAGCGGAACTTTGAATGTTTCTTAAGTTATTTACGAATAAATTAAGGTAATCGAAGGGCAATCGTTTTGGAGTTTCATGTGATGTGTCGATAAATAAGAGGTAAATATGAACGCGACCTTGGGGTCGTGAGTCATCTTATACAGGGTGTAAACCACCTCATCACAAGGCCGTTAACCAAGCATTCCGTACATCAAACTAAGTAACTTTATGCAAAAATTATTGCTGTCTAAACCACTTCTTTTTTTGAGGTTATAAATCATGTTTTGTGGTAGAACTCAATGTAACGCACTTAAAACATTGTGCTGATGGATGGATTAAATAGTACGGGGGCCGTGGAGGTGTTAAAATCTTACAAAAAAAACTTGTATTTAAAAAAAGTTGTTATTTTGACCCCCCATATCTCCGTAATTAGAAGGTATGGTGCAGAACAAAAAAATGATCACAATGATGGGGAAAACAGGTGCCTTTCGGCTTCGTGAAGAGGTGTTTTACACCCTTTATGAATATCATCTGGATTGATTGTGTTATTCGTATTCGGATTGAAGATGCATTGATGCATTTCGTAATTATGTGAAAAATCTACTGCGGAGCATGAAGGTGTTATAAGACATTACTCCGGTAATGTCTCTACTACTAAATAATTTACGAATGCCTTATTGGTCCTGGGTTAAATTACAAGGTCGGGCAAAGCGTTACTGGGTTTTTCCATTAGGAATTTCTCAGTAACAGCCACGGAGTCTGGATTCGCGCCTGATTGATGGAAATAGGCTCTCCCATATTACATGGGACTTTAACATAGCGCTCAGCGCTAGTCTCCCTATCCCTTGTTGCCGAGACGTCGCTGCGCACGTTCAGCGCTAGATTCTCGAGCACGAGCCCGTACAAAGCATGTTCTACTGCGGTTCGTGAATGGACGGCAGCATTTTGCGATTTAGTAATTTTATATTATCTTCGAAACTATTTAACCAATTGACATACTGTTTGAGGCAAATCGTATCTCTATGATGTTCTTGTGATCATAATAATATTTTTTTCGATAACGTTTAATATTTTGTTGTTTAAAAAATCTTCAAAATGTATGTACGTCAAAAAATACTTTTTTTTAACACATAAAAGCTACTATATCTGCTAAAATATAAAAGATAGAAATATGGTGTCGCGGACTTTTTTGTAGAACTTAGATTCAAAGCGGACCAGTTTGCCATACATTGTTTTCAATTATATACAACTGTTAAGGCAGCTCATGCACATAACTCTTTAAGAGCTATTTTTTTCCGCCTGGCTAGACAAAAATTGAGATAGTCCGGCTAATATGCATGATATCTTTATAATTTATAGCCTATAGCACTCACGAATAATGTAGGTTTCTACCAGTGAAACAATTTTTAAAATTGGTTCATTACTTCCGGAGATTACCCCCTACATACAATTTTACCTAAAAAAAAAAGATAAAGCAGAAGAGTTTGTTTGTTTGGTTGAGCGCGCTAATCTCAGGAACTCCTGGTTCAAATTGAAAAAATATTTTTGTGTTGGACAGTCCATTTATCGAGGAAGGCTATATAACGTCACGCTATGACAATTAAGAGCGGAGCAGGAATGAAAAATGTTGCAAAAGCGTCACATAAGATAGAAAAACTTAAGGAAAAATCCTTTAGTTTTTCTCTCTTGTGTGACGCAGACGAAGTTGCGTGGGTCAGCTAATTTGTTCCATACTCCTGATAGTACAAAATAATTAAAAAACTAGTAAATAAACTAAATCAATCTGAGTACTTACTCTTTATTACAAACTCTTTCTCTTCACTCTTTCACTTTTAAAAACCATTACTTTTCAAAGTGAAGAGACAACAACAAAAAAACAAGTGGTTTCGTTATCGATGGACTGGAGCATCTATTTCGCCACCGAGCCTCCTGTGCAATGTCACCCAGATAACCAAACTTCAGGTGAAGTGAAGTGCTACTCTAGCAACTCCTTACTCGAGTAGTTGCTACTTATTTGACAGGTAGAGTTGGAGTCTGGATGAATAGTTATCGATATCGATATAAGTTACTAATTGATTAAAAAAGATGTAAAAAGTTGGTCCTTTTTTCTGGATACAAGAAAAAAAAAGGAAACAACATATTTAAAAAATAGGCGATTGGGTTGCAATGCTAGATAATTTAAAAAAGGAATCTTTACGTCATGACAGTGGTAGTGTAGTGTTTATAGCTAAAACATATTGATGCCTTGTAACATTTTGCTAAACCCTGAAATGTTGCATGATAGCTTTATACATTCCAATTTTATTGAACACCATTGTATACACCATGTTTTATACAAATCAAATGATTTATGTTTAAGACAGTCTAAACGTCTCTGCACCCCTATTGCGAAATACACCTTCAATTAAGTCTGAATGATTAAACGTCATAGTATTAAAAAAATCCGCGTGGTAACACAATATCAGAATAGGTTTTATTCAGACAAATTTTTCACGTCCTAAACCGGATCTAGCGAAACAACTCTGTGGTAGTTTGGCAGTAGTAAATCCCTAATTATGACCCTAGTATCCCTTTAGTTACGTATAGTGAATGATAAGTAGTTTTATATAATAATAATATTGCTGGACACACAGTGCTATCTAGTGCCACACTAAGCAGGGTTTGTGTCGTGGTCACCAGGCAGTTGATATACTACATTTATATTTTCCATTTGTAAACAAATAAACATATAAACATCCATGACTCGTAAACAAATGTCCATGCTCATCACACAAACATTTGCTCCTACGTTCTTAGGGTCCAACCCAGGACCCTAAGAACGTAAGGCAGCCTCACTACCGCTACGCCAATCGGGTCGTCAAAATTATGAAGCCATTGTAGATGCAATGAGAACCCTGAAAATCTAGAGGAAAATAACAATATCAGTATATTTTTATCGATAGAAGCTCTCAATATATCGACTCCCGTCCCTACTGGTCTTGGCTAAGCATCGCGACTTCTTAAGTGGCGCACGTAACCCATTGGTGTGTATCAATTGGTTTATATCTCTCTGTATCTACTGTCTGTTTAACTGTTTACTTCTCAAGAACATGGGTTATACCAACTTTGGTGTTCTAAACGTTTTTTTGTAGTTCTTCAGGAAGAGTTGTGAGACAGAAAAGAATTGAGTTTAAGATTCTTTAAAAGATTGCGTGGAGGAATGGGTTGGGTTGTATTTTTAGTGGGCAGATTCTTTTTGGTTAAGGCGATTAGACGAGCTAAATTAGCAACTCTATTTGTGGTGGTTCAAACTTCGTTTGAAAGCTGTTAGAATAAAGTTTTAACTTGCACTACAAAGTGGTTGTTACGTCAGTCACTGCGGGCCAAATAGCGCGAAATGAGTGGTTTCGATCGATTTACAAAAAAAACTATTGATTGGATTAAAAAACTAAGATAAGATAAGATAAGATTCTTTATTTGTCTAAACACCATCATGCTTATATGTATATTGCTTGTAGAATTATTTGCGAAAAAATCTGAATGATCGCATGCATAATATTAGTATGTTTTATTTTGTTATAAATATATTTTTAGAGATAAGTTCGTGATTTTTTTTTAACGAGACAAATTAATTGTATTATGTTTTCAAAACACTACCATGCCAGCATATATCCTGAAGAATATCATATATTTTTCTGATCTTGTTTATAGTGAATCATATACTTTTAGTAATTATAAAAATCGCATTTAGCTCATGTAATCGCCTTAAGTTTTGACAATTTGTGGGTTGCAATATTAACCCGACAGAATATTGATAAGCACTATTGCTTAAAAATTGCGGTTTCAATGTATTAACATATCACAACTTCACGCATGTAAATAGGTGGACAGAAGAGTACCTAAATATTACACCCTAATTTGGCCAGTTATGTTACTGTTCGATGTAATAGGGGTCGACCCTATTGCCATCAACCAGTTACAAATCCAGACTTCATGACTGCTACTGAGAAATTCCTAAAAGAAAAATCCAAAAACACTGGCCATCCTGGTAATCGAAGCCAAGACCTCACGCTTAACAGTCCCGCTTACAACCAACGATGTAGTCTCAACTTATTAATATTTTAAATAAAAGCTCTTTAAATCAAATAAACTTGTAACAAACAAATACAAACCAACAATATCTGTTTTCCTGTACGATTGACCTCCATGTCTTGAAGTGGTCATAAAACTGAACGCTGAAAAGTGCTCTGTATTCCGTTTATATTCTTGTCTGAATGCTAATAAAAATAACGCAAGTAGGCATGTAGAAATAACTACAATAAAATGGAATATTTGAACTTTATAGTTTTGGTGTATAAGAATTTTTGCTGCTGCTGTTAGGACACGAGTTATAAGAATTGAGGAAAGCCCTTATCCCAATTTATTGGTGGTCTTCGCAACGTGTCTTCACTTCTTTCATACTTCTCTAGTACTCGTGATCTCATCAAAAACCTTTCATCTATACTAATATTATAAAGCAGAAGAGTTCGTTTGTTTGTTTGTTTGGTTGAACGCGCTAATCTCAGAAACTACCGGCTCGAATTGAAAAAATATTTTTGTGTTAGATAGTCCATTTATCGAGGAAGGCGATATATAACTCACGCACCACGCTACGACCATAAGGAGCGGAATAGGAATGAAAAATGTTGCAAAAACGGTTTTTTTTCTTTCGTTTTTCTCTCTTATGTGACGCAGACGAAATTGCGTGGGTCAGCTAGTCTTACTATAACATAACATGCTTTACACGGTCCTTCCTACGTTTGTTCGGTCCATCTTTACTCTTATAGGTACCCAATATCCATACAATAACCCCTTTTTATTTTTTTTATTTTTTTTTTAAGGTTGGGAAATCATCAAATGACCCCCCCCACTCTGGGCGGAGAGGGAGGGAGTGTCAGACTCTTACTGACTAAAAACCATCCATGTTCCTTCCTCGCCTTTTACGTTCCGGGGCCGCGGTATCTCTTTCGAACAGGCCCGCAACCCATATACCCATACAATAAACCCTTTTTTTTTTTTTTTTTTAAGGATGGGAAATCATCAAATGACCCCCCCCACTCTGGGCGGAGCGGGAGGGAGTGTCAGACTCTTACTGACTAAAAACCATCCATGTTCCTTCCTCGCCTTTTACGTTCCGGGGCCGCGGTATCTCTTTCGAACAGGCCCGCAACCCCGGCAGGCTTCGGCCCTTGCGGGCCCCTCTCCTTTGCTGACATCTCTTTGAGGCGCGCGTGGAACACGAACGCGCCGTCGACACGGCCTGTCGTCGTCGTTAGACGGCCGGACGGCTAGCTAGCCCATAGCCAGCCGTCCACAGGCCCGCATCTACGGTGGCCGGTAGCCACCACGTGGCCCCCGACGCCCGTTGCGTCTCCCGCGGCGGCCGGGAAGAGAGGATCTCTCCCTCTCTCGTTCCGCCACCTCCTTCGCTAGCATGACTGCTTCGCAGAAGGAGGCGACGGCTTCCCATTCCGTCTCGCTCCGGACCATGGATTGAACCAGGGCCGGACGCGAGAGGTCGCCGCCGCCGATCGCCGCCACGAGGACACGGCGGAGCTCCGCCCACGCAGAGCAGACTTCCACCGTGTGCTCCACCGTGTCCTCCGGTCGATCCTCGATACAATAACCCCTTACAACCATTTCTTGATTAGGTTATACCTTCCCTTTTTAAGGTTCCGCAATCAAATAGGAACCCTTATAGTTTCGCCATGTCTGTCTGTCCGTCCGTTTGTCCGTCCTCGCTTAATCTCTGTGCACTAGAAAGCTGAAATTTGGTACCAATATGTGTATCAATCACGCCGACAAAGTGGTAAAATAAAAATTGGATAAAAATGTTTTATTAGGGTAAAACCCTTTATGTAAAGTGTTTTTTTTTAGTTTCAACCCTAACGTGTGATATATTTTTGGAAAGGAATTAAAAAATTAATAGGGATTTACCAAAATCATTTTTTGATAATGTCAATCATTTCGGAAATAATCGCTCGAAAAATAAAACAAACAATGTGTCCCCCCCCCCCCCTCTAACTTTTGAACCATAAGTTAGAAAATATGAAAAAAACTCTGAAAAGTAGAACTTTAGAAGGACTTTCTAGGAAAATTATTTTGAACTTGGATGGGAACAACAGTTTTTGTACAAAAAAGACAAAAAGTTGTACAAAATAATTTCTGGACTTCTTCTTCTTCTTCGTGTCGATGATTCCCATCGTTGTTTTATTAAATTTGTTTCGGTGTTAGTGTATCTTATCTGTAAGGTTTTTAGTTTGACCCATGCTAAACCGTAGATATGTTAACCCTGCTCCAATAAAAAAGGTTAAAAGGACGATAAAACTATGAAAATTCCCATTCAATAAAACGAAACAATTTCATACATTGATGATTCGCAATAGTAAAACGGTTTTATTAATACAAGTCAAGTGTTTTGCCTACCGAGCCCCCAAGTGGAGTGGATTGCGCAACGCACTAAATCATGAGAGTACTGGACTATATGGTACAGTTATAACCACTAATACGTATCATATTCTGCTTAGCCTTTTTCAGACTATGTTTGGATTTGCTTCCAGTTTAACCGGATGCTGTTGAACCCGGTAATTGAACCCGCAGGACCACATTCTGACCAACGAGAAAGATGAAAGTTGCCAAGTGTATATGTCACCGTTAAATTGTAAAACACGTTAGATGCAATTCACAATATTACGGTTTCACTTCGATAGATTACAAACTACCGAAAAATAATGCGTTATATTGTAAGCAGTATGTTCAGTTGACAATATTTCGAGAGTTTACAATCTCGCGAGAGAGATTACAATCCAACGTGTTTGACAATTTTACGGTGACATAAAGGGTGTAAAACACCTCTTCACGAAGCCGAAAGGCACTTGTTCTCCCCATCATTGCAATTATTTTTTTGTTCTACACTATACCTGGGAACCTTCTAGTTACGGAGATATGGGGGGTCAAAGTTACAACTTTTTTAAAAGTATCTTTTTAAATACTTACAAGTTTTTTTTTTTAATTTAACTTTTAACACCTTCACGACCCCCGTACTATTCAATACATCCATCAGCACAATGTTTTAAGTGCGTTACATTGCGTTCTACCACAAAACATGATTTATAACCTCAAAAAAAAGTGGTTTCCCAGCAATATTTTAAGCGTAAAGTTACTTAGTTTGATGTACAGAATGCTTGGTTAACGGCTTTGTGATGAGGTGGTTTACACCCTGTATACATAGGTATTAGTGTTCATGTCTGTACTACATGGTGTAGTGCAGTGATTCCCAAAGTGGTCCAGGTGGACCCCCAGGGGTCTACGGGAGACCCATCGGGGGTCTACATTGGCTTGAAGAAAATGGGGGGGTTCACAAGCTGTAAGTGGAGGTCCACGAAATTTTACCTGGGTTCGATGCCAAAGAACAAAAATGTTGGCTTAGCTTGATCAATGTAGTCAGATATTAAGCTAGGTACTAGAAAGAGTAATAAAGATCAAATGTTCCGGTGATGACAGGTTGTATTTCGGTGAAAAAGGTCGTGTTTCGAAGCCAGAAGATTACAATTTTCGGATTTTTGCCAAAAAAATATCTTGGGAACAACGATCCTCATGCAATCCTAACAGATAGTGCGAAAAAAATATTGTCTTGCTTTTCTTTTTTAGTTCACGGGCTTGAAAGAAAATGCTACAGGGGGTCCACCGACATCAAAACAAATTCAAAGTGGTCTACCAAGAAAAAATGTTTGAGAACCTCTGGTCTAGACATATAGATCATACACTATCTAGACTATCTCTCTAGTGTTTAGTCTACTGCTTCATAGTGGACTCAGCTCGGTTTGAATTTAGTGAATGATTGGTTTATTTTTGGGTACTAAGGTTCGCATTAGGTATGCTCTGATGGTATTAGGATTGTGGGTAATTGGCTCTTAGCTTTGCAATAACCTCGGCACGGGCCGATGGAAGGCTATGCTTGCCTAGGTCAATACGTGGATTATAGAAATCGAGATAATTTGCATTTCTAATTGACTTCTGAAAAGGAGGAGATTATGTTTTCCATAAGTGCCTTTTTAGGGTTCCGTAGCCAAGTGGCAAAAACTGTAACCCTTAGGGATTCGTCATGTCTGCCTGTCTGTCTGTCACAGCGAAACTATAAGAGCTATGCTGTTGAAACTTGGTAAGTAGATGTATTCTGTGAACCGCATTAAGATTTTTACACAAAAATAGAAAAAAGCAATAAATTTAAGGGGTTTCCCATACATAGAATTGAAACTCAAAAGTGGTAAAATGTGTCCCCCCCCCCTGTAACTTCTAAAATAAGAGAATGATAAATCTAAAAAAATATATATGATGTACATTACCATGTAAACTACCAACGATGATTTGAACGAGATCTAGTTAGTAGTTTTTTTTAATACGTCGTAAACCGGATTTTACGTTTCATTTACAACGAACTGCAAGAACTTTTATAATATGTTACTTGCTGTTACGGAACCCTTCATGGGCGAGTCCGACTCGCACTTGGCCGTTTTTTTTTTCATTTGTGTACACTGATTTCTCCCTGATTACTCATCATCATCATCAGCCTTTAATGTTCCCATTGCTGGGACAGGCCTCTTCTCTATGAGAGAACAATGATTACTTACTCATATAAATAAAAAGTAATTAGAAACTAACTTTACTTTCGAAAGTCGTTGTCAAAAAAGTGAATAAACAAACGTAACCGACTTCCGAAAGTAAAGTCCGCAATTTCTGTTGGAATAAATTTTTATATCTAGATTTTAAAAGAGACCTTGAAACTATCCCGAGAAGAAATGACGAAACAAAATCACGGGGACTTTGTTTCGTCATTACTTCTCAGGATAATCAAATCGGTACCTTTCATCGACCGCATTTTTTTTAAATGTAGGTATTAGTGATTGCGATTTAAACAACCTTAAGAGGGGAACACCGTCGATATATAACGTCTCCGTTTCGTTTAAATTCTTTATAGGGGAAGGTGTATCTATTCACAATATAAAATCTGTAACAGAAAATACGTTATATTGTAATATCTCTAGCGATATTGTAAAGTCTCGAATTATTGTCAAATGAACATACTGCTTACAACAAAACGCATTATTTTTCGTGAAATGCATGCGATGGTAGTCAACTTACGCGGTGTGGAGGGAAGGAGGGGTCCCCCTTGCCCAGTGGCACAACTCTCATGAAAAGATAATGCACGATTCCTGAGAAATACCGATTAATATAACATAACCTTAAAACACTTTATATTCCCCCTAAAAAGCGTAGTCGACGGAGCCCCGCTTCGCGGGGCCCCTATTTCCGAGTGCAGGGTTTAAAGGAACCTAACTAACCTAACGGGGGGGTGCCCCAAGTCCCGATTATGGGGGCAGAGATACTTCCGTATGTTCAGTTGACAATAATTCGAGACATTACAATATCGCGAGAAAAAACACGTTATATTGTAATATAACGTGTTTGACAATTTTACGGTGACATATAAAGGGTGTAAATCACCTCTTAACGAATACGAAAGGCACTTGTTCTTCGCATCATTCTGATATTTTTTTTGTTCTACACTATACCTGGGAACCTTCTAGTTACGGAGATATTGGGGGTCAAAGTTGCAAGATTTTGACAAGTTTTTTTTTAAGTACCACTTTTTATCGCATGATTTTTACTTTAAATATCTCTACAACCCCCGTACTATTCAATCCATCCATCCGCACAATGTTTTGAGTGCGTTACATTGAGTTATACCACAAAACATGATTTATAACCTCAAAAAAAAAAGTTGTTTCCCAGCAATAATTTTTGCGTAAAGTTACTTAGTTTGATGTACAGAATGCTTGGTTAACGGCTTTGTGATGAGGTGAAATACACCCTGTATAACTTTCAAATCACTCCATCTTGACGAAAGTATTTCCCAGAGTGCTGGCCACTGCACTGAACAGCCTCTGTTCATTTAAGAGAAGGTACTCAAGTGATACACAGCAAGATAATTATAATTACGACGATAAGCGCGGTGGGGTCATCAGGCAGGTCCTTTGAGCGCATTAACTGCTGTCAAATTGTTGTGTAGACTTGAGTAACGATAGATATCAGCATAATATTATAGAGAGGTAATATTTGTATGTCATAAATAAATAAATAAATAAATGGTTGGTTGGTTTGGTTGGTTGGTTGGTTGGTTTGGTTGGTTGGTTGGTAATGGTTTTATAGTCTTTGTCCGCGAATAACATAGGCTTTATTTTCACGGGGACGGGAACTATGCGGATTGAACCTAAATAAAACCTGTTTTTAAATATTTTTATAATTAAGTGTCTTTTAAGTTTCTGTTCCAATCTTGTAGGTTAATATATTTTACTCCTGAAAACATCGTTGTAAGTACCCACCATTGATAATACACTATAGATGCGCAACTCTGGTTTTCGTTTTTAAAACTGTGTACCTAAACTGATAGATGGCGCTGTTAGTTTTTGTTCAACCAAATAAATACAAAAATAAATTCTGAGGATTCGAACTTGTGAACTATTAGTCACAAGGGCAACCGCTGTCACCGCTAGGCTATCTACTTCACTAGCAAGTAGTCTAAAATAGCTGTTCTCGTTATGACAGTTGAAAAGTTGGTGTACCTAAACACACAGATGACAGCACTATCTATGAAAATTTTGTTTGAAGCCAATGTATTGAAGTTTCATCCTCCTGGTACTTACAACGATTTGTTGTAATGATTTCAGACGCATTGACAGTGACGCAAACCATAATATCTTTGGATCATTTGTTTCCGAGTCATGGATGTTTATATGTATACCTAATAAGTATGTATTTACAAACAAAAAAAAAAATATATGTAGTATATCAACTATCTGGTGTCCACGACACAAGCCTTGCTTAGTGTGGCACTAGATGGCGCTGTGTGATAGTGTCCAGCGATATTTATTTATTATATCTATTATAATGTTGTAGGTATAAGGTCACCTATAAGTGTCGAGGTTTTGTAAACGTTTTGTCTGTATTTAATTTTGCCACACTACGTCCGTCCGTCTACGTCGTCGTGTATTTTGTAAATTAATGATGTAATTTGGAGATCGCCACTTTTCATATTCAGAAGTGTCCTACAGTACCCCCTGTAGGACACTTCTACATTTTTTCAACGTTTTTTTTATGCATGTACTTACCTACTGTTAGACGGAAGAAAACCGAAAACCTACTCAATCGATACAGCACAGCACTACATGAAGACGCTATGTGGAACATCACTAATTTTACTACTTGACATTTGTACGAATTGGCGGCAAAAGTGTTTCCAGTGATTTCATTTTGTAACAACTGTTTAAACGATTAATTTGTGTATAAAAAGTCTTTTAATTACTAATACTACCAACTTGAGTATCTTTAACTACCTAGGTTAGGTTACTTTTTTCAGTCTACCAATTTCTAAGCTCTACTAACTGTCAAACACCATCGTGGGAGCCTGACTACCTCAATGCGGTAATGTGTGTCCTGATCCTTGAAAACCTACCCTAACCCGTCATTGCATTCCTAACCTTACACCTCCTTACAGTAAGATCATTTTCTCTTTCACTGCAATTTTGAGGACTTAGAAAATCAGCTTCAAATCCTCACTCCATTCTCAACCTTATACGGTTATATGAATAAGGAAAAGTTTTTCTTGGCTATACTCTTAAGGGCCAGGAGACGTTAATTGACAATGGTAAGCTTCTGTAATACAAGTATAGTGATTGTTTGGCTGTTATGATACTCATCATGGTCTTAAGATGAGTGTCAATTAGTTTGAGATACTTGAGATATTAATTACTATTTAGTAGTGAGATGCTAATGAATGGGATGGGAATTTCAATTAGGCTTCATAGTCAGGGTTAAACAAAGGTACACTTTCCTTCACTGGTTTATGTGAAAAGTTTTTCATTGACTGGCGAATATGTTTGTGGACGAGTTTCGTTTCTTTTAATTTTTAAATATATATTTGTTTTTTTTTCTGTGTAAGTTTTATACTGATAATTTTGATGTGTTTTGTCCTGTGCGAGCTAATAAATGCTTTTTCTTTCTTTCTATATGTGGATTATTCCGAACCTGACCCGAAATCCTAACCCGGTCGCGGGTTTAGGTTAGGAACTTGAAAAAATATATAAAATTCATTCTGAACGTAACCCTCTTCCTAACTTGACCCCGTGCTGTGTTACGGCTTTCAATTCTTCTGGCTTCAACCTCAAGTGCGAATATGTGTATAAGCAGCGCGTGGCTGGCCTTGACCCCCTATTACATACCAAATCCTCCGTACCTCGGAAAGCACTTTCAATTTAGACGTTTCATACAAAGCGCGATGTACGGCAACCGTGCGGCATCGATATCGCTGCAGTACCGGCGCCGCACGGTTGACGCGCCGCGCGCTTTGTATGAAAACAAGCGAACGTCCATACGCAGTACAACAAACGCACTGCTTCGGCGCTGCAGCGCAGCGGCGCGACATAAAGCGCCTAAATTGAAAGCGCCCTAAGCTGTTGGTCGCCACCATGTCGCAGCTGACATTTGTAGATCTTTGACAGTCGTTATATATAGTCAGTGGCTCGAAAGTCTTACAACCTGTGTTCTAACCTACTAAAATGACAAATTTTTTTGGCCACTGACTCACACAAAACTAAAAAAAAAAAACAATGTTAAAGCTAAGTGATAAACCAAATACTATTACCGATAATCCGATCCACGATAACCGTACACAATGTAACCGACACCGGTAAATACAGCGAAATTTGACGGTTCGAATAACGCGCCCCTCTTAAAAGCTAAAATGGAGTCAAGTGATTGTTTGCGAGTACGATCAGCAGGCAAATCTGTGTGCGCACTGTGATCCATCACCAATCGGGTAGGCTAAGAGCTGGGGAAGAAAAGAGAAAGATAAAACATTAATTTGAGTTACATGACACACAAAAATAGAAAGTGGGTGTAAAATATGCGTTATCACACGCCACGGTGAAACAGAAATGCAGTGTTTTTGGTATGAAGATCTCGAAAACTAAAAAAAAGTGTATCGTCCCCTGTAACTTCTTAAATAAGAGAATGATAAAACTAAAAAAAATACATGATGTACATTGTATCTATGCCATGTAAACTTCCACCGAAAATTTGTTTGAACGAGATCTGGTAAGTCGTCATAAATCGTAATCCGCAATTTACCTTTCATTCAATCAACTCAAATATCCCAACAATAACTTTTATATTATGTTACATGCTGCTACGGAACCCTTCATGGGCGAATCCAACTCGCACTTGGCCGCTTTTTAGGAGAATTATAATAGTTTTACGTTACCTGAAACATTTCTAAATTGCATAGTTGAAATAGAAGCATACAATACCTATTGTTAGAATTTGTATTTATTGCTTTTGGAAGTTAATCATACGTTTGCGTTTCATAATACATTTTCCAGGCATTGAAAAAGCCAGTACTATCAATCATAATCTAGTTCAAATCCATGTAGAAGTAGGACTTAGAAAAACGGTTTCACTTTAAAAGCGGATGATCCAATCCATCTTCCTGCTGTCTCCTTGCCTACCCGCAGAGTAGTGCAGGGGTGGAGTCATCCATTCCCCCTCACCGCAACACAACACTTTAATGTACTGCGATTTGTTTGTGAAACATTTTACAGCAGTTTAGAGACAATAAGAGTGATTTTGGTTTGCTGGAATTCTATGTTCTTTGTAAATCTTCATCATTAGCCTAGCCTTTTCCCAACTATGTTGGGGTCGGCTTCTAGTCTGACCGGATGCAGCTGAATACCAGTATTTTACATGGAGCGACTGCCTATCTGACTTCCACAACCCAGCTAATACTGGGTAATACGATACCACTTGGTAGGACTGGTGTCAGACTTTTTGGGCCACTGAATAATAACATAACATAGCATCACGCTTGCAGTCCCCAAAAGGTTAGGTAGAAGTGTACCTATTGTACCTAATAGTACATCCGCATTTCGCCAGTTATATTTAAGTGCCATGTGATTAGGGCGTGCCTATTGCTATCAACCGAGTGAAATCAGACTGCGTAACAGGCACTGCGAAATTCCTGATGGAAAAATTCAATATTCTCTTTGGCCGGCTAGGGAATAGAACCCAGGACCTCTTGCTCAGCAGTAGTAAGTACTACAGAAATCTAGGATCACCGGTTACCTAACCTAATCTTTCATCATCTCATCATCATCATCTCAGCCGAAAGACGTCCACAGCTGGACATAGGCCTCTCCCAAGTGTCGCCACAGTGACCGGTCCCTTGCGACTCGCATCCAACGGATTCCCGCAACCTTCACCAGGTCATCGGTCCACCTAGAGGGAAGTCTTCCAACGCATCGTCTTCCGGTTCGCGGTCGCCACTCCAGAACTTTTCGGCCCCATCCGCCAAGCGTTCTGCGAGCAATGAGCCCTGCCCACTGCCACTTAATTTTAGTAATTCTTCAGGCTACGTTCATCATCACAACGTCATTTTATTTATGTGCCATAAAAATCATTTAATTTTACACAACCGCAGCGCCCTCCTCATATTACTTGCTCTTTTGCTCCATTTAAACAATTTAACTCGTCATTTAATACGGTTAATATTATATAAACCCTTTCTGCCGTGTCGTGCGTCAGGCCTGTTTGTTTTAACTCAATTTTAGTATCACGTTACCGAGCTTCAGGAAAAAATCCGCGGCGTTTAGAGAATGGGGTACTCAAAGTTTGTTTGAGCAGTTCATTTTTCATGAACCAATATTTTTTTGTTCAGACAAAATTTATTTTACTATTTATAAGTACCTACCCGCCACAAGAAGCTATAATTTTTGTAAACAAAGAATTTCTACCGAGTTACGTAGCGTCACTTCAATTAACAATTAATAATCCCAAATTCAATCAACTCAAATTATTATACGTGTGATACAAAACCAACGGGCACTATCACTTGGTCGGGTTATAGGTCTAATGTTTTGTAGTACTGGAAAGCATCTGACGTCATGGGTCGTAAACTTTTGGGCCGCTATTTTGAAGTAAGTTCACGTTGACGCTGTTATTTTTTTATTTGGTCCACAGGTTGCGAACACAAATGTGTGTTTATAAAATTTATAGCTTCTCGTGACGAGGACAATATAGATAACACATGAAATAAACATATGCTATTTGAGTAGGTACACAATTTGCATATGTACTGCTTAGTTCTTCAAGAAATTTCTGAGAGCTGCAGACCTGAAGACCAGATGGAGAAATAAAAAGAAATGTAGACGTTCAGTTGGTTTTGTTTTCTTCCTTTTAGCCTGTACTGTCCCACTGCTGTTCAAAGGCTACCCTCATTTTCTTCCATGAGCTCTTTTCCCGTGCCTCCTCGAACCAACCCGCGGGGTACGCGTCGTCTCGCAAAAATGGATGATGCAAAGCAAACTAACGTGAGTCTCCTTTGGCAACTGATCACCGACATTAGATGACTATCTGGAATACCAGTATTATTACCGATGTACTTCATTTCTGAGACAAAGTAAAGTACCCACGTGCCCTAGAAACAGATAGGTATACATACAGTATTGCTGCTTAACAGCGGTAGAAGCAGGAAGTTTCATGAAGAGTACATTCACAATGATCTTTTTGTTAGCTGCGTATTTCCCTGAAACATCATCATTCTCTTGCCCTGATCCCTTGGGATCGGCGCAGCATGTGTTCTTCCTCCATTCTTCTCTATGCGAGTTGTGACATTTTTTCGATTGGCGGCGCTGGTGGACTGTAAGAGGCCTCTTTTTTTTTTTTTTTTTTTTTTTATTTAGTTTTCTACCGCAGACGTGGGGGTCCGCGCTCTTATTTACATTTTATTTATTGTTTAATTGATTTAGAAATAATTAAAACTACGATCGTGCTCCATCATTGGACACGTTACATTAAACTAAGCTTATTATTAGTAACTTAAGATCTACGTGAGTCCATCAAATATATATTTTTTTTTTTTTTTTTTTTTTATTACTAATTTAAATTAACAAAAATCTACACCAAGCTGTTTCATAACTGCATGGCAATGTGAGAGTAGTAGTAGTAGTGTAAGAGGCCTCTTAACTAGTGTTGTAATCACAATTTTACCATTTTTTTATTTTATGTTTTGTCCTGTCGGGCTAATAAATGCTTTTTCTTTCTTTCTTTCTATTACTCGTCAACTTATCAGACGCCTCCTTTCTCATATCCTTATTTATTCACTCAATCCACCGTTTCTTTGGTTTTCCTCTACTCTTTTACCCATCCACATTGATACTCACAACTTCCCTAAACTTTTCCTCTACATCGAAACCTCAATTTAGTAAAATAATGACATGATAAGCTGATTATTTCCATAGGTGCTAAACTTTGAGACACACTGTAACACATCAGTGAGGGACGACTATTAAGTAATAGTTGTGCGCCGGATGCGACTTGTAAATATTGCCGCGCGCAGCAACACATCGCATCTGTGGAGTAGTCTTTTTGTTGGCTTTATATTGCAATTTTTTTAAGTGAAAACTTCTTTAGGCGCGGTGAACACTTTTGAGAGAACAAAAATCATGAAACTCGCGGTCTGTCACGTACGCTTTTCGCAGCACTCGTAGCCGATCTGCTACGGCACGCTGCGTAGCTGTAGTCGATCAAAAGACTGACTGATATTTTTTATTTCTTCATTTATGAAACGAATGTGAATAAAAGAATGATGGACATGAATGTTATGGAAGAAGAGGGAAAGGAATGCAGAAGATGGATGGATTGTGTGATATGAAAGAGAATTTAAAAGAAGTAAAAAAAAAGAAGCTTTATTCAGAATCTAAAAAGGTAAAATACAATATGAATCTAAAAACTAACAATGAAGGTACAAAAATGTAAGATGCTTGTACTAGAATAATCCTGTATCACAGGCTGCAGGAGCTCTAACAATATGGTAGATGTAGGACAGTAGTTTATTGTTTAATATTTAAAATTACATAGTGACAAAATTATTTTCATGAACTTAAACTCTAATAACTTAGAACTAAACACATGATTATTACACACAAATATTTGCGTCAGCAGATTTAATTATAGGTTGCGAAACATTCGAAGTTAAACAGGGAAGAATGGAAGAAGGAAACTATCTGCGGCGAGCGGCGACTCCAAATAGAATGGGACAAGTATAGGAAAATGATGATAATTATTTCATTTCTTTCCGTCATTCATTATTATATTTATTTGTTATTTTAGACTAGCTGACCCACGCAACTTCGTCTGCGTCACATAAGAGAGAAAAACGAAAGGAAAAAAAAAACCGTTTTCGCAACATTTTTCATTCCTGCTCCGCTCCTAATTGTCGTAGCGTGATGTTATATAGCCTAAAGCCTTCCTCGACAAATAGACTATCCAACTCAAATAGGTTTTTTTCAATTTGAATCAGTGGTTCCTGAGATAAGCGCGTTCAACCAAACAAACAAACAAACTTTATAATATTATATAGTATAGACGAGTCGTTGCACAATTCGCTCCCTTGATGTAGTTTGCTAAAAACTTTACTGCAAGAAAGCGTAATATGAAAACTGAGGCAAAATACTTGGAACTTCTGGACCTAGTTGTTTAGGTTTGACGATGACTTTTAGAAAAAAATGTACTTGCAATTTGGTTTTCACTACGTTAAGCTAACATCTTATTCACAAGTTTTTCTGATAATACAAATAAATTTCCGTCATGCGTCTCCATAGCTTTTTGCTTCCGCTTTAAAAGCGCCAATAAATTAATTAGAACTACGTTAAAGACGTCAATAGCTTATTACACATATTCTCTACGCCATACATCATATACACCACATCACATCTACCAAGTTAAGCAATAATCACCTTTATTGCCCATCAAAATTGTCTTCACATTAGAAAATTTAGCACACAAGTTTACGCCTTTCACTAAAAATTAAAGTAAACAAAATATAGTTATTTTCGTAGTTTTTGAAATATAAATGGGGCCCATTGAGGACGCTGTGTTCAATGAGATTGAAGAAAATAATTAAAAATAGTGTTAATGAGCACACGGGAACATTTTATGGGGAATTAGACGGAGGAAGTGTCTTCACGGCCTTTTTATCTGAACTTTTTACGAGAAAAGAGGTTTTATATCCATAATTATGTGTTTTTTTTAATGTGTGTAAAGGAGAACGGATAATTTGATGCTAGTGAGGAGAAGTGCGCGTGCGCAGGGTTGCCAGATGACCGGGATGTTGATGTCACGATGGTTATAATCGACTGAGAAGTAATTAAAATTTTAGGTTGTTTTTGAGATAACATTAGAGGCTTTTCTCTGGGGAGGTGGACAGTTTAATTTACGACAAATTCTGGCCACACTCGTCATGAAAGTTTTCCATTCTAAAAATTTCGAGGTTTAGGAGCGAAAGCTTACCAAGCCTTCGGTTTTTACTATAAACTTTATTCTCTCTCTTTCTTCTCTTTTCTTTTGATCCTAAGCTAGAAGTCCCAACTTCTTTATCGTGTAGTTAGTACCTAGCCCGATGTCATAGTTTTTATGTCGCCCATGAGCCACTGACTTGGCTCTAAATGCCGTGGACAAATCTCTCAGGCATGCTGGTTTCTTCAAGATGTTTTCCTTTGCCGATGCAAGTAATTATTAAACAAATACGCAAATTAAACCGTAAGATCAGAGGTGCGTGTATCTATGGTTCGAATGGAGACCTATCGAGACTTGGCAGTCCCACGATCACACCACTCGACCATCACTGCTTTTTGCCCCAAATTATCAATGGACAGATTTTTTTTTTCAGTGTCTTAAATCTCTGACAGCCCTCATTGAACAATAGGGGTTAATGAGGTATTCACAGTCGTTAACATAAAACTGCAGAAACTGCTATAATTACTGAACACTAGCTGCCTACTTACTATATCAAAGAGTTGTACACTCTTGCGCATCTCTTTTACAGTTTGAAAAGAGAATGAGGTATCTAAACTCTTTAGTTCCTTTTTTTAAGTTCTAGGTTTAAAAATCTGAGACAAAATAGTGCTTTAGAAAAGCATTAGTGTTTTTGTTACAAGCATTGAAGATTTAATTGCTATTTCCGTTTTTTTTAAGTTCAAAGTCTATTGGTTCGATGATTTTTTATTACATAAACAAATGGGCTTACAGAATATGATTATTATATTAGCAACGCCAATTTTGGTAAGCAAAAAATATATGTTTGTCCTTAGATTAATTTTCGATAGTTTATATGTCACATTTATTGACATGAACTATATAAAAAGTTTAAGAATTTAAATTCTATGAAAACTGTAGTTGAGATAGAGAATAGTACGAAGTGAATTGAAAAAGATAATATTGTTTTTTGCCTGTAATACTGGATATTGGTTACTGACTATAGAAAATTTGGTCATCTCTTATTCCTCGTCCTACTATCACTACTTCCACTAACTTTGAACTTGATTTGACGTCGAAAATCATCCGATCCATGGCGGGCTCTAATACCACTCTTATTTTAACATAAATCTTCACAATTCCCATAGCACTTCATTGCTAAAAAAACCTCATTCACAAATTGGCAACAGAGTGGGACCACCAAGCGTACCCTTAAAACGCATTACTGCTATCAAATGTAAAAAGGCCGTATGTGCTTAAGAAAAAAGATGTATGTACGATTTTTTTGTCGCAGGGTCGATTAGTCGGTGCGCTTGAAGTGACCCGCCGGTGGTCGGTGGCGACGCCCGTCGTGTCGCAGTGTCGCTTGTCTAGACATGGAACTCGAATGCTTGTGGGAAAGTGAAACGAAAGTGAGTGGCTCATGAGTTTTGTGAAACTAGTCAATGGTTAGTCTGAAAATGAATGTCTAGATTTTAATTTAATAATACATTTTAAAGTTCTAATATTCATCAACATCCCCTTAGACTGGACGCTGATGCCAACAGAGCTGGGAAAACGACAACAGGTCATAGTTATAAGATAAGTGAATCAATAATGAAGGGAATTAACTTCCCAGTTGTCATAGTTCATGGTCCGTGTCTGATATGTTTGAGTAAATATCTTCTCCTTTGAAGGCTCCTTTCATTTCAATGTGTAACAGAACAATGATAAAACAATGTTCAATACAAAACTAGGAAGTAATCTCGAATCACTTTCTCCTCGTTCCATTCTCACAAGTTCATAGTAGGGGGTCGCCAGTTGTCGGGTAAAGTACACTTGCGTCAATGTGGTGCGATTTTTTTGACGTCGCGACAAGTTTCAGACTGTTTTGCCTGCCGTTAAGTGGCGTGGCGAAACTCCACTAATTTGCTTTTTGCCCGACCTTTTTTTTTGTTTAAAGGGTTGCCGGAGTTAAAGGTTAAAACCTTTTAAATTGTCATAAAAGAAATCAGGAGTTTTGCCGAATTGTTTAGAAGAAAGTCTCTTTGGGGGGTGTAAAAAAAAGTCATTGTTCATTTGTTTATATACTCGTAGTTAATTATGATGTATTTTATGCAAGCACAGAAATTAAAATCGAGTTCACCAACAATAACTTTTCATTTCATCAACAATTATACTTACAACATATTTACTGGCAACATTGGTGGTCCGACTTTAAAACGACATATATTAGAACTTTTCAGAAATCAGAAGCCTAAAAGTTGGACAGACCTGTGTGTCAAAATAGCACAACTCAAACGGACTCATAAATCAATCTGAATGTGGTCATAGGGCCCAAGTGCACGTCTCCTTTTAAAGGATATGTCTCGCCGTTCGCCGACTAGCTATATATAAAGTCTTCCGGGCACATTACATTACACGCTTAATAAAAGCATCCTGTGGTTTATTAAGTAAGTTCGTGGAGTTTAAATAAATGTATCGTTTTAGTAGTTATTTATTTTTAATTATGATTTAAAACATTCTTAAATACAACAACAACAACAACAACAACTATGTACTTGTAATCGACGACAAAAGTACTGCAACTTTCTTTTATTCGCACATTATTTTATTACACCACTTACAAATTAATGAACAGCACGTTATTTCCTTCATGAGCTGTTAACAATCAACCCAAGCAACTAATATAATGAATCTTAAGACTTTGTTTGTTTGTTTGAATGTAAATTTGTTCAATCTTAGGCACTACCAGTCGGATGAGTCTAATATGTATAATTAATTTTAAGATTTTGTTTGTTTGTTTGAATGTGAATTTGTTCAATCTTAGGCACTACGTTACGAACAACGCAGGCCACAAATACCTGGCATGAGAAAGGATTTAGGATAGTGAAGTCTCACAAACTACCAGGACGCCAGAATCTTGAAGAAGGATTTTCTACATTGCTTACTGCATGATAATCGAAATGTACATGGATTGATTAAAAGATTCCTATCTATACCATATAATATTATAAAGCAGAAGAGTTTGTTTGTTTGGTTGAACGCGCTAATCTCAGGAAAAAATCTTTTTGCGTTGGATAGTCCATTTATCGAGGAAGGCTATAGGCTATATAATTTCAATTCGAAGTGGGCTATAGGCTATATAACTTCCTGAGAGTTTGTTCAACCAAACAAACAAACAAACTCTTCTGCTTTATAATATTAAGAATAGATTAATTTTTGTAGTAATTTGCATGCCGTAAGGTAGACTGTAGCCGATCTCATGAATTATGTACAACATCTCATACCTGTACCTACATTCAAAGCAAATAAAGACCTGATTCTGAAAACCGTGGGACACAGCTAGTCTTATCATAATCGCAACAAGACAACTTCTCGACCGGTTTGATAGCAGTCGTAACGACTGTTCCCATCGAATTGTTTACACGATCACGCACATTTGGTATGGATATACTTGATGCGGTTCTCATGTCGAGATGACTTTCATCTGGATGAGCTGAGTTGTGACTCACTGGACTTGATGAGATTGAGCGTAATCGACTTACAGTTCTATCTTTCTTTATTTTGTGGTTAGTGCCTTACTACAAAAGAAAGACTTGGGTTTACGTGCCGTTGAGAAATATCTCTCAGGCAGGGATTTAAAAACACCTTCATAAAGGTTACAGAATTATAAGTGTTACATGTTGAATTGGTAACAGAATCAAATATGTAACACTTATAAAATGTGTTTTCAATGTGTTAACCCAAAACACTGACAAAAGTGTAACCGTAACATATCTGTAACAGATATAAAAGGTTGAACAGTGTTAATAAATGTTTAACAGGTAAACTCAGCGTTGCCATTGGATAGCCGGAATCCAGTCGCAGTCTATTATACAAATGATTATTTCAGTTACACATATTAACACTTATTAACACATATAAAGGTTACAGTTTGATTCGGTAACACTATTGTATCTATTACATCTAAAAGTGTTTTTCTGTTGAACCTGTTTTAAAAACAGTGTTAAACACATTATTAATGTTACAGATTGAGTCCCTGCTCGCAGGTATGCTGGTTCGATTTCCTTCACCGAAGCAAGAGATTTTTGTACTGAACCCGAAAAATCAGGGGTGCGGGACTTGGGTTTGAACTCGAGACTTATGGTTTGGCAGTCGTACAGTCACACTACTAGGCTATCAGTGCTGATGAATCGCTTTTAAGAAGGTAAAAGAACGAATCGAGAAAAACAGGGGTGCTCGTACTTTGTGGACTGTAATAATGTCCAAACAACAAAAAAACTTAAAGACAGAACAATCTAATACAGCCTGTCTGCTTGTCAATAGTTTTTCGTGGATACGCCACTATACAGGGTGCAAACCACCTCATCACAAAGCCGTTCACCGAGCATTCTGTACATCAAGCTAAGTAACCTAACACAAGAAATATTGTTGGCTATTATTGATCGAAGTTGGTAAAAGACTTTTTTAACCGACTTCTAAAAAAGGAGGAGGTTCTCAATTCGGATGTTTCTATTTTTTTTTTTTTTTTTTTTATGTTTTTCGGGCATAACTCCGTCGCTTGCCAACCGATTTGGAAAATTCTTTTTTTGTTGGAAAGGGTATTCTTCCCAAATGGTCCCATAGCCACCAAGTCGGGATCTGATGGTGGAATCTTGGCGAAATCGAGGGAACTCTTCAAATTTTATATGAAAACGTGTTGCGATTTTGGTATTTTCTACAACAAGTGAAGCATTTGCGTCTGATAAGAACCATTCTACCATCAGATCTGATGATGAAGCCAAGAGTCACGGAACTCCATAATGAGACAATGTACTATAGTCGTGTTTGGGCTTGTTGTAATTGTAACGGTATGCACTTTCCATGTATCAAGCACATGTGAACCACTAAAAAGTGAAAAATAAAAACTTTTTTGCAAAAAATAAAACCGACTTCAAAAAAAAACAAAAAAGTGAAAAATAACTTTAGCTTCTGAAGTCGGTGACAAAAAAACTAAAGCAATCAAACAAAGGTCACCGACTTCAGAAGCTAAAGTTATTTTTCACTTTTTTGTTTTTTTTTGAAGTCGGTTTTATTTTTTTTTTGGGTGAAAAATTATATTTTGTGGTAGAACTCAATGTAACACTTAAAACATGGTGCTGATGAATGTATTAAACAGTACGAGGTAGAGGTGCCTAAAGTAAAAATGTTGCATTAAAAACTTGTATTTAAAAAAAAAGTTGTCAAAAACTTAGTACTTTGACCCCCAATATCTCCGTAACTACAGAGAAGGGTCCAGGGTAGGTGAGGTGCTGAACAAAAAAATTGATCGCAATGACGGGGAGAATAAGAGCCTTTCGGCTTCGTGAAGAGGTGTTTTACACCCTTTATGTGAGCAGCGGTAGCGAAGAGGTCTATCGTGCATTCGAACCCACACAAACTTTAATTTGTGTAATTTATTTCATAACCATTGCTCTCAAAATGGTGAAGGAAAACATCGTGAGGAAACCGGCATGTCTTAGAACCAATAAATTTGAAGACATAATATGTGACATCCACCAATTCGCACACGGCCCGCGTGGTGCATTATAGCCCATTCCCTCTCATAGAGAGGACGCCTGTGTCCCAGCAGTGGGAACATTAATAGGCTGATGATGAAGCCTATCAACTCCGATAACATTGACTGAAAAAATATTACCATAAATAAAAATACAATAAGCAAAAAAAGTTTTAAGAACCCGTTCGTAGCACCGTAGCAGTTCTCGTAGCAAGCGTAGACCCTTCGTAGCGCTTTTTAGCTTCGTAGCGTCTAGAAGACTTTTTTTTCCTTTTTTACTTTTACCCTTCCAATCTTAATATAAACACCTAAAATAGGTATTATTTAGTTTTTATTGTAAGTAATTAGTAGATATTTGTGTTAACGAGGAGGGCTAGTGATGTGTTTGTTTACGAGGACATATCCGGCGCGGGCGCACGTGCGTGTAACTCGAGCCACTGCTGTAGAGTGCGACTGTTAATGCAAAGTGCGAGTTGTAGTGTTGTGCCGGATATCAATAAATGTCCAATACAATGTAGGATAAAAGAAACGAGGGGAAAATTTACATTTAAATAAGAATGTACACAAAGTAGATAGTGACAAGGAATCACAGCTGGCAAAAGTACTTCAGAACATTACCTTATTCAAAACACCATATAGACACATATACAGAAAGTTTGTACATCCATTATACAAGGCACAGTAAAATCTTATAGTATAAGTCAATGGAATTTTTGAAATTGCAAAATAACGTTACTCAATCTTTGTTTGTTTGTTTAAGGTCAGTTTAAGGTTTAGGGATGCTACATCTTAAGCATAATTTCGCATAATTAACCTTCGCCCCACGAAATACGCAGGATTTTATTTTCTATTATTATTGGGTTATTTGTTTACTAAGTTACTTCTTAGTAGTGCTAATTAATATCACGCACACACATACATTTACTTCTACTGTTACTATAACAGATATTTAAATTACACAATAAACAATCACTCGATTTACTGACGATATTACATTACAAACTTATTAAAAAAAAAGAACTAAAACTAATAAGAGATTAATTTTGCAAACTGACATCGACTATCGATAAAACGTTATCCCATCCCTATTTAGTATTGAGAGGATGAGCGGTAATGCACTGTTTACAGTTTAGTGCATCGACAATCAGTTAATTGCGTTCAGTACGTTTCTTGGGAATAGTCCACAAAACGAAATAAGTAGCTGTATGTATGGAGGTAGGAAATACGCATTTCAATTTTGACAGGAATGTTTAGAAAAATAAAACGTCTGAGAAGAAAACTGACTCTCTTTAAATAAACCATGAGTTACCAAACTAGAAATATGACATATCAAGGTGTTCGAATATTTTGGCCTGCTTTAGTTCCGCCATTTTTCTTTTATTTTTAAATTGTCAGTCACCCCGTACCCCGACGAATTGCCAAACTCTCGCAGAACGGATGGACAATTGCACCAAAAAGTTCTGGAGTGGTGACCGCGAACCGGAAGACTTTGCGTTGGTAGACCTTCCATTTGGTGGACCGATGACCTGGTGAAGGTTGCAGGAATCCGCTGTATGCGAGTCTCACGGGACCAGACAATGTGGCGACACTTGGGGGAGGCATATGTCCAGCAGTGGACGTCTTTCGGCTGAAATGATGATGATGATGAAGAAACTAACTAAAAATAAATAATAACGGCAGCTCGGGTCCAACTTGTGGTTAAGGGGCCGGCGGATCGTGCGTCGTTCATACAAACGTAATACCAAAATAATTCGTAAACCAAACATATTCTTAAAGAAGTGTGTATTTATTTCGTTTGGATTACATAATATCTATGTTCCCAAATATGTATTTTGAAATGACAATGACATTTAGACGAGATATGAGGAATTTAAAATTTCTATAGAAAACTTATTTTTCTCATAACTCTTGTTTAAATCAATGTCTATTCATAATATAATTATATCGGCCCCTTAGGCGGCGCTTAATATAGAGATTGTAACTCTGATCGCTTATATCTCAGAAATGTGGTGTGAAATATGAGGTGAGGTACACCCATATCTCGCCAGTAACTTTAAGTTCGACGACTCGAATGGCGTAGTGGTAGTGAAGCTGCCTTGCGTTCCTAGGGTCCTGGGTTCGAATCCCGGTAGGAGCAAATTTTTGTGTGATGAGCATGGACATTTGTTTCCGAGTCATGGATGTTTGTATGTATAATAAGTGTGTATTTACAAATAAAAAAGTATTTATGTAGTATATCAACTATCTAGTGTCCACGATACAAGCTTTGCTTAGTGTGGTACTAGGTGGCGCTGTGTGTTAATGTCCAACGATATTTATTTATTTATTTTAAAATTCTCAATACGTCACGCCTTGGTATAATTTTTAGTGCGTTCTGACGTCACGAGCCCCCACTCCTGAGTTTTGATGCGTTTTATCTTTGTCAATACCTATTCATTCACGATTTACAGAAACAAAAAATACGTCTTTATTATTTTCCAATACTTAAACAGACGGACTAAAAAGATTTGCATATTTTTGATAATATGCCTACTATTAGAAAAGGCCAAATGCACTTGACCGTATTATTACGATGCTACTTATTCGAATCAAATAAATTGCTTCAAAAACTGCATCTAATTTACAATTTCCACTTTAAATAAGCATCATATTCCCCTATCCACCCACCTCAGGGTGAGCGCGGGTGAATCGTCACTCATCGGCGGGAGTCTTAGGAAATTCTTCGTCCGGAAGTCAGAGCTTGGCATTTTCATAATGTCTGCACGGGCCGCCTCTCCCCCCGTACTAGCAACTAGTATTCATATGATAATTTTATTTGAAGAACATCGTCAGTTTGTGTGGCGAAGGCTTCTGTATTTTGCACGAGTTTTTTAGGATGTAGCTTTTCACGTAGTAGAAAGATTTTATTAAATCAGAGTTTAAGTCTTGAGTATATTTAGTTATAAAACTGCTTTATCTCTAACTAGCTGACCCACGCAACTTCGTCTGCGTCAAATAAGAGAGAAAAAGCTCACAAAGGGAATAAAATTTCCTCCGTTTTTGCAACATTTTTCATTCCTGCTCCGCTTCTATTGGCCATAGCGTGATGTTCTATAGCCTATAGCGTTTCTCGACAAACGGACTATCCCACGGAAAAATAATTTTTCAATTCGAGCCGGTAGTTCCTTAGATTAGCGCGTTCAACCAAACAAACAAACAAACAAACAAACTCTTCTGCTTTATAATATTAGTATAGATGAAGGCGCCCTTTATGTTCAAACAGGCCCACAACCCCGGCAGAAGGTCTCTGAGCTGAGCTGACTTGAGCTTTTTTTTACTAAACTTTAATTTCTCATTTCAAAACCGACAATCTGAATGATGTCTACTTTTGTTCTTTAATCATTAAAACTTATTTATCACGCACGTGAAACTCGTACCCAATTCGCAAGGACTAACACAATAGTTAAACTTAATTTAGTTTGGTTTTATACGAGTTTTATAAAGATGAAAGATTTGTATTTTTGTATGTAACGCAGAAACTTAAAAACTACTGGACCGATTTGAAAACTTTCAGCAATGCATAGCTACATTATCAGCGAGGAAATATATGGGCTATATTGTATCCCCGTACTTCCACGGGAATGCGGGTGAAGCCACGTGACATACGCTAGTATTGTCTAAGTAATACTTTTTAAAACAACAAAATAATGTTCCATAATATTCTCTTTTCTACCTCGAAACTCAAAAGCCTTCTCCACCCAACCTCACCGCGCCACAAGTAGGTATTCATACAATTTGTCGCGCGCTGATTTCCCGCGCATTCTTCAGTCCCGCCGGCTCTCCGTAGTTCGAGCACCATCTTGTCCAATTACCGGCCTTCGGAGACTCTCGGCAAAACTTTGAGAGCTGACGAGTTCTGAGTTTAAAAGTAGGAGATTGGTGTGCTTCGGTTGGCAGTAATTCTGGATTGCAAAGGTGAAGTTGGTATTAAAAGGAATACTTTTTGAAAAAGGTTTAGGTGATAGTTCGATGAGGAAGGGAAAATTGCGGTACGGTAGACTAGATCTAGTACTCTAGTCTACTGTTTCAATGGGAAGCTACTGACGAATTGAATTAGTAGGAATACAGTCACCACTAAATTGGTGTGGGGAACAATAAGACATAATGTTGAGTTAGTGAACTCAAAAATGTGGCTTATTACAAATTTAATGGTACCTCTTTTGAATTAAAGCTCTAGTAGCTTTCCAAGTGCTACTTACTCTATCTCTATCTCACTACATTCATTTTTTGTAAATTTTATTTCCACGATCGTAAAGCTTTGATTTACTTAAGTATTGAAAAGTTTCATACAGATCAGACAGAAGCTATGAGAATTTTGCGTTGTGCTTATTTATGAAAAGCGGAAACTATGATTTTATGATGTTTTCACCATTATTTTATTTAAGAAGTTAACCTCAAACTTGAAACGGGAAGACTGTGTCAAGCTACAAGTATTGTAAAGGAAGTTAGAAATGTGACGATTTTTTGGTCTTGTTAAAGGACATGTAGTAAAATCAAAACAACAAAGTAAGTCGCCATAATCTTTATTGCACCTTTATTAAGCTTAAATACTACTTTTGTACTATATACAAACGTGCGAATGCATTAACTATTAAAACATTTACCTTAAAGATATTTACAACAGTAAAACTAAACAGTAACAATTCTACTAACTACGTGCTTTGGCTAACATTACTCCATCTTTGGTATTCTTTATTGCCTGATAAAAATATTAAGAACATTTCAATAAAATTACATTAATCATAACTTTTTGAGTGACCAATTTTACAATTAAAAGAAAAGTTTTTGATAATTTTGCATCGAATTTAAACTTTTTATCTGAAAGTAAAAAACAGTAGGTACATAAACTTGAATTGATTCTAAATTAAAAAAAAAAGTTTCTGCGTGGCTTTGAAAAATGATGATGACTTTATTTCCAAACATTTAAAAATGGAACGTTCATTGGAAGTCTACATCCGATTTCTACAAAATTGCTATTTAACCTCTTTACTTAAATTATTCTTTGAAAAATCTAATTTTCTATTTCAATATTACTCGCCATGCTTTCGTTACTATTCTCATTTATATCGATATGAGTTTTTGGTTTCGTTTCCGTCTTTTCTTTGTCTTTTTCTTCTGAGAATTCTTTGCTATCTGTCCGTTCAACCTGACTTCGTTCAACGTCACAGGGTACAGGCATGCCGAAAGACGAATGTCCTGGGTAGTACATGTAGGGTAAGGGCAAGTTGGGGTAGTTTACACCCAAATGTGGTCCGTATAATGACTGTAACACTGCCTGGTTATAAGATTCTTGTAGCAAAGCCTTGTATTCGGGATTCTTCGCGAAATCAACGCCGTAGACTCCAGCAAAATGCTTCAGAATTGGCGAACTTTCCAGTAAATTCGGTGGCGTAAAAAGAGGATTTAAAGTCTTCCCTAACATCGGGTTTTGGTAGGATTTCAAGTCAGGTATACTCGGTTGTCCATTATTGTTAACCAAGACTTTGACTGCAACTTTTCTGGCATGATTCGCGGCAGCTGCTGCAGCTGCGAGCATGCCATTCTCCTGCATCTGCATTTGCTTTCTCTTCGTCTTGTACCGTCGATTCTGAAACCAGATCTTGACTTGGGTCTCAGTGAGTTTAAGACTCACTGCCAAGTCGGCTCTTTCGGGTCCAGAGAGGTATCTTTGCTGGCTGAATCTTCTCTCTAACTCATACACTTGTGCATGGGAGAATGCTGCTCTCGATCGTTTCTTCCTGCCGCCATTTTGGGAGTATTCAGTGATGTTATAGTTCGGGGAATGCATGATTCGCGTGTCGTTGGTCGGTGTGGAGCATTTTCTTTGGTCGTAGTGTAGACTGAAGGGTTTGTAAGCGATGTCTGAGCTTGGTGAGGAGTTGGCTCTGCGGAGTGGGGAGCCAGTGGTTGATGAGCGGGAGTCGTAGTCATCTGTAACAATGAGAGAAGAGATTTAGTTTGATTTTCTTTTGTTTTCAATGGAAAATGGAACAAGTGTTGGGTGTGAATTTTATGAATGTTATGAATAAAAAAAACTATTCAAATGCTGCTCACATGGGTACATCGTATCGTGTTTTGATAAAAAGCGGAATTGGAATTGGATTTTGGTATGGTTCGGTACAGGTACGGAATAATTGCGGCTGGACTTTGGTGGTTATATATTTTACTGTAGTATATCTGATAGTGTCCGGTGTTCGCAGCCGTAATCTGACCATACTGATTTGGCCGAACTTTGAGTAGAAGTAATAAAAAACCAATCCAGGTACCTTTCTAGTAAGTAACCCTAAAAATTTCATTAACCCAAAAGCCACCACGAACAGAACTCCAAACTCATTAAGCTAAATTCACACGATCACAAGAAATCAATTAAATTGCTTAACGGCACACGCCATCCGCGTATAAAGGCGTCCACACAATGGATCCATTACGCAAATTGTCGCCGGTCATTAGACGCGGTAAAAGGATGCGACGGTACGACGGTACGACGTAACAGTATTTTTGCGTGTGCTGCCATTGTTAAGTTCGGGGTCGTTTTTATTGTGTAGTTGACGCTTTGATGCTAATTGATGTAAGTACGAACTAAATAGGTAGGTATGGGTTGAAAGTAGGACGTCATTTGGGGTAACGACTATTGTGGTTTTGGTTATTGTCTGTGCTTTTGGACATATGGCATAGCTACACAAATGCCGCCAGCAGCAAAAAATAGCGTCAGTAACATGTAGCTACTCGGTCAACTTTAGGTGCCACTAGAGAGTTTATTAAAGCAAAGGTTTAATATAAATAACTTTGACCTAATTTTGCATAACTTTTCATGGGACTTTTTGACCTATTTGTGATTGCATAATAAACCCAGTAAAAGCTTATTAAGACAATACGTTCATTAAATTACACTATAATCTAGAATTAACATTACAATGCTAATAATAATGTCTTTCACCAAGACCTTCGTCGTCCAAAAAATCAAATCAGAAAATTTACATTAAAACCAGACAATTCAGCAGCGAACTACAAACCTAGTAATTACTAAATTGAAAGGCTGAATAGCTTTAAGCGTCATCACTTATAATAATGAGGGGGTCGCGTAATCGCGCGAAGTGACGATTAAGTGGCGATGTCGCGGGGACGCACGAGTCACGACGCGTGACGCGCGACCGTCGGTGCGGCGGTGTGAACGCACCATTACTTTCATTGTCCAACGGTAATTATTGGAGAAGGATTTGAATTTGGAACAATCGATAGTTTGCGAGTTTATGTTTCTGTTTTCTGAGGTTTTTTTTTTAAATATAAGTGTTACAACATGGTTACAACTAGATTTTTGATTGAGGATTTGATGGTGACAACTTGTCAATACCCTACACTTCTAATTATGGAGGTTATGTAATTAGCAGCCATAATTTTTTAAATGTTTATGCACCGATTTGTGTGGGATAGGAATTTGCGTCAGACACCATCATAATAAGGCAATTAATAAGGCTGAAATATAACACTATTTTGCAAAAAATAACCGACTTCCAAAATAAAACACTTTAGAGTGTAAAGTTACTTTATTTCCGAACTAGCCGATGCCTGCGGCTTCGCCCGCGTAAAATTATAATACCTAATACAAAAACGTTCCTCTTGAATCACTCTATCTACCTAACTACCTAACACCTAACTATCTAAACCCGCATCAAAATCCGTTGCGTAGTTTTAAAGATCTAAGCATACATAGGGACAGACAGAGGCGGCGGCGGTGGAAGACTTTTATAATATGCAGTGATAGTGATAGTGAAGTCGGTGGCTGAAAAGTAAATGAAACAATTAAAATTATCGGTGATTTTACAACAAGGTAGAAGCTCCACGAGCAGGCACGTATCCAGGGGGGGGGGTTAGTTAGTAGGGATTTATCCCCTCCCGAAATCTGACTTATAATAAACGGGATCATAACCACTGCCAAGTATGTAAATTGTAGCACAGTGATTAGTGATTTTTATACAGTTCACATGGTTGTTTCAATGTTTGTCCCCCCCGAACCAAAAGTGCTTGTCCACGAAAATAAGAGTTTTTGACGAAATAGTCATTCAATACGTCGACGTCGACGACCCGATAGGCGTAGTGGTAGTGTCGCTGCCTTACGTTCTTAGGGTCCTGGGTTCGAATCCCGGTAGGAGCAAATGTGTGTGTGATGAACACGGACATTTGTTTCCGAGTCATGGATGTTTACATGTATAATAAGTATGTATTTACAAAAAAATAAGTATATATGTAGTATATCAACTACCTATCTAGTGTCCACGACACAAGCTTTGCTTAGTGTGGCACTAGGTGGCGCTGTGTCTTAATGTCCAGCGATATTTATTATTTATTATTATAATACAGTTACATGAACTTGGAGGGTTGTATTGATGATTTTAAAGATTATAATTTTTGTAACTACATACGTGTTACAGCCGCAAATCATATTTTAATCAACTTACAACCTTACACTGACCTGGAAATTGCAAAAAAAAAAACGTAAGAAAATTTGAATTTGTGGAGCTTCCACCTTAATGGGGATGCTCCAAGACAGCCCGCGAAATTCAAATTTCCTTACGTTTTTTTGCAATTTGCAGTGCAGTGCTAAGATATATATGTTGATAAAAATATCGGTCGCGGCTGTAAAACGTATTAAGTTACAGAATCGATAAACGAATTTTTCACGGTCCTTCTTCGAGTTTTATAAACTTTGAGGGTTGTATTGATGATTTTAAGCACTTTTATTTGTTTTTTTTTTTCGAACGAAAATTTGAATTTAGCGGGCCATTCTGACGCTTCCACCTTAAGTTAGTGTTACGTGTTTAATAATAGTTTTATAAGTTAGAATATGTATTAGTTTATTGTTTTTATTGTTTTGTTATTTGTGTATTTTATCTATGGGCCTTAGTTGCCTGATAATAAAATGATATTATTATTATTATTATTTATTAAGTACTTATTGTGTTTCTCTCACATTTAGTACCAAAGTGGAGTTGACAAGTTCAAACTTCAAATTCTCCATAATGTATGTGACAGTATAGATATCTCTAATCTTGAGTGTATGAATTTGCGTGCAGATAATTAAAAATATTGATTCCTTTAAGGAATACTTACATCATTATAAAAAACGGCCCGTAAATGACATTTGGTATCTTGATCTTGTTTTTTAATTTTAAAAAATCATCTTCGGTATACTTTCCAAGTGGTCCCATAATCATCAAATCGGGATCTGATGATGGAATCGTGGATAAATTGAGTGAACTCTTCAAATTTTATAGGCACACTTGATGTGATTTGGGTAATTTATGGAAGAGTACTTTCTTAAAGTGGTCCCAATTCAATTTGGTGAAGATCTGATGAAGAACTTCGGTGATAGGCAACGGAACTCCTCAATAAATGATGGCAAATGGCATTATTGAAAACGGCCGGTAAATGACAATTGGTAATAATGATTTGGTTTTTTTAATAAAAAAACCTTCAAAATTAGTCACAATGGAATCGTAAATGAGCAAGCTAAAACGCTTGCAACCACGTCATCAATATTTACCACTTACAGACAACCCGTCAATCTCATCATCCTAATGTGTTTTAGCCAGTTAATTATAGTGCACTAATACTTTGTGCCAGACAATAATAGTGATGGTGATATACTTTGAGTTCGATATAATAGTGCACTAATACTAACACACTTAGGGCCGGCGCCCACTGCCGGCACGGTACGGTGTGTCATGGCAAAGGATTTTAATACTGATTAAGTTATTTTGAATCTTATTTCAATGAGTTTAGAAATTATGTTACTTTATTTTGATACCATGATGCCGCGACACGCCGCAGGATGCGGCGGCATGACGTGTCTTGCTGTTTCATTCTACGGGATGCCGCGGCGCGCCATTGTTCTCTATGCGACACAACCAACTTCGAATACGCGCGGAAAACTGATGAATGCCAGAGTGGCTGGGCTTTCAACAGGATGCCGCGGGATGCCGCAGCACGCTGCGGGATGCCACAGCACGCCGCGGGATGCCACTGCACAACCTGCCGTGCCATGCCGTGCCGTGCCGGCAGTGGGCGCCGGCCCTTAGTGAAACTGCTTCATCATTGACTTCATCTTGAGGCAGTACAATGGATGACTGTTGTCTATTTTTGATACTAGTTTATGCTGTGACTTCACCTGTGTGGAGGTCGATGATAGCGTGCTACCGGGATGAAAAGTATACTATGCGTTAATCCAGGTTATAAACCAACTGTGTGCCAAATTTCATCCAAATCCGTTCAGTAGGTTTTGCGTGAGAGAGTAATAACCAAACATCCATCAGCCGGCCGACTCTCACCAGCTTCGCCTTAGTGATGGAATTTCATGAAAACTTTCAACCACTACATATTGGTGGTTGCATTTTCCAAAAACCTATCAGTAATCAGGTAAGTACGAAACACCGGCCCCATCTAGTTTGAAAAACATGACGTGTAAAAGTGTTTGTAAAAACCTATTCGCAAAATTAACATCATTAATCATAATTACGCTTTTATTCACATTGACCAGTTCCAGTTTATTATCGCAAGTATTTTTAAATACATTTGAAATAGGTACATTGTATCGTATATTTAAATGCCTGTGCGTAGTTGTAGGTAGGTACTCTATTCTTGATTCAACCTTTATGACTTTTAAGTAGGCGAGAGTTTAATTACAGACTAGAGGGTCTTAATGACGTAAAAAGGGAATTAAGATCGCAGTAACGTTTATCCGTCTGTCAATAAAAAAACGAATAGGCCAATCAATCTGTCAAATGTGGTGTTCGTGGTAATATAACTGAAAACTATTAAATTATAATGCTCATGACTCATTGAGGAGCTTTCATTCACAACGTAATGTTACAAATACAATAATTATAAAATAATATTAATTGACAAAAATTTGGATGCAATGACAATCGAAGGTGCCAAGATGAACCGATGTGAGCTAATGTGTGTGTAGGCACTCTCAAATGTCTCAGCATATTTTGAAAAGAAAAAAAAAGTAGGGGACATAATATTTAAGTATAATCATTATTAAAACGCAAACGAACCTGATAATTCCGTGACGGGATACTGGTTCTTCCTCGACATGTCCAGCGCGCCATCACCACCAAAGTCCCGGTAGCCATTGCAGTCATCATAATACTTCAGTCCTTTCTCCAAAGCCTCCTTCTTCACTCCATAACCATCCTCCTTGACGAAACAACTGGCCGGCTTCCCCAAAAAGTTCATCTTCCCGCCAAAACTCTCCGAACAAAACATTCCATTTTCAAATTCACACTTTCCCTCGTTCTCTTTCGTCAAAATGTCATTAATCGAAAAAGGTGTCGTCAAATTAGGCTTCTCACAATCTTGCAAAGTTAAAGACTCTTTGAAATTCTTCAATTTAGATTCCATTTTTTTAAATTTAAACACACATGAGTTTACACTTCACCGCGCGGTCCTGACTCGCCTCACCGCAAAAGCGTTCCTCAAACGAATAAACTTTGGGTGATAGATTGCCCGCCTGTTTGACGTGTTTAAGCCTTAGAGGGAGACAGAGCTATATAGCAGCTTGCTGTGTTCTGTCAGGGTAGAGTAAGACAGCGATACTTTAAGGCGGTCGTTTTTTAAAAAAGCTCCTGAAGTAGCGTAAGTAGTGGGGATCGTTGAGTTTTTCTTGAAGATGTTTACGTGAATGCGATTTGATCGCTTAGGTCACATGCAGATTGTAACGCTGTCGTGAAATGGCCGCTGAGTGAACATTTTCACCAGAATTCGTGCGGCCACGTAAAAATATCCTGAGCACTATCATGAGAGAAAAGTTTTTCATGATGAAATATTAGATGAAATTAAATAACTTATATTCATTTAATATTTGATCAAAAGCACAAAGCTTTTGTTCCGAAATTCCTAAAATTTCCTTCTAAAGTAAAACAAGGAACCATGAATATCTACAATGAATATCTACGTTATGCTCAGTCTTAGATCTAACCATTATTGTATGACCAAAATGGGACAGCGTGAAGGATTCTTTTTTTTGAAAAATATTATTTGGTACTGAAACATACCTACAGGTAATAAACCACCTCATCACAAAGCCAATAACCAAGCATTGTGTACATCAAACTAAGTAACTTTACGCAAAAATTATTGCTGGGAAACAACTTTTTTTTCTGAGGTTATAAATCATGTTTTGTGGTAGAACTCAATTGAACGCACTTAAAACACTGTGCCGTGTGCACTGTGTTGAATAGTACGGGGGTCGTGGAGGTGTTTAAAGTCGAAGTCTTGCAAGAAAAACTTGTTTTTAAAAAAAACTTGCCCAAAATTCTCAATTTTCTATCCATTGATATAATATCTATTCATTAATAAACAGCTGCAATTGCACGCGAACTTAAAGTTAAAACTTTATACTTAGTTAACTTTACAATCATCAATCTGTTAGACAACAACATTACAATAAATCAGAAATATCGCAGCCAATCCGCAGAGGCCCCACTATTTCGTTGCATCGTCCACATAATCCAATTTCCTTAGGCACCCGCCGTTAACGCGCGCTTTATCTGTAAGTACTTGACAAGTGTCTATCTATCCCTTTCGCACCTACACCCAGCTCTCATGCCCTACTTCACCCGTCCCTTTTCCCCATTAGAGCCCCATTTAAACCGACCAATCACGTCCCACCGTCTCTTGTGACGGACCAATAAAAGAAGTGGGTGAGTGGAAGTGTCAACATAAATTTTCTTTTTTAATTTTCGAATGCGGAAAATTCGTTCTTATGTTTTTGTTGAGCGTGGTTTGTAATTGGAAGCGCTCGAGATGTTTCCTTGTTTCTTGAGAATTTGTGATTTATTTTTGGAATACTGGTAATGTGGAAGTTTATTTTATTTAGAGTGGTACCTATGTAAATGTAAATATTACATAGGTACTGGATTATTTTGGTTTATCTGTGGATTGTACAGCCAGAAGGTGTCGTGGCAGACTTCGTAGAAGATGGCGGGATGAGCCGGACAAAACCTACGACCATTGGTCCATAGATATGAGCCCTAGATGGAAACAACCAGTTGTTGGCATAGGCCAAGCAGTGGGGTGACGTAGCCTAGCAGTATCAATGTGGATTAAGTATATTTGTAGTGTACCTAGTTTCTAAATCGGAATCCTAGACTACTTTTCAGCAACTACCTGAAGCCTTACTAAGTACTAGCAATAGATTTATTTATTAATAAGCTACTAACTACTCAGAAGTATTCTTTTTACAAATATAAGGGTCTGGACCTGTTTGTAACTTTGAGTTAAGGAAATCAAACATTATTCGTTTTGCTTAAGTAGATATGAGATTATTACTGGAACTCGAAACTCTTGATTTCACACTCCATTGCAAGAAAATGAGAACCCCATAAAAAAGTCTGCAAACTTTTATCCGATGCAAAACTTCCAGTGAAACTCAATTGAACATTCATAGTGAATTCAGACGAAATGCTATAAAAAGCCTAGCTATAGGTTATCATCAATGTTTTTCGGAATTGGAAAACCGGCCAATTTCGAATAAAAAATAAATTGAAATAGAAAATCGAAATTTGAAAATTGTGAACTCTCTTTCAGAAACATGAAACACAATTGAGCAGGGTGTTAAAACGTTTTCAATTGAAAATGAAATACAACAGCGAACCAGTTGCATGTAAAAATAAAACCATTTCAAATAAATTGACCCAAATAAACCACTTAACCTTAATACCAAAGACAATAAAGCCCAAATTAAAGCTCCACTTAACAACGAATCGAGTTTAATCGATGCTCGTCTCGATTGATTGATTATCGATATAATATCGATATGGCTCGCTCGGCTGACCGCAAACACACCACTTATGAACACTTAGCTCTGACCACTTATGAGTGTATTCTGTATATAGAGAAAGGAATCGGTAGAATAGATGGGTTGGTAATTAATAATTAATTTTGTAATGTTTTTTTTTTAATACCTCATATAGGGAAGAGAGAAAAGCTAATGATGGCAGGCCTTCGCTCAGCAGTGGTATAGCCTGATGAAACCTTTTTTTTAAACTATTTTATTTTTTTAAAGTTCGCCGTTTTTTAAAACCGCCATTGATAAATGGTGGGCCTGTCAGGGTTGCGAGACTGTTCGAAAGAGATACCGTGGCCCCGGAACAGAAAGGGCGAGGAAGGAACATGGATGGGTTTTAGTCAGTCAAAGTCTGACATTCCCTCCCGCTCCGCCCAGAGTGGGAGAAGTTATTTGATGATTTCCCATCCCAAAAAAAAATCAGATGGTGCCTTTGGCAGATAATAAAAGAAATACACAGCAACACGCCTGTAAACCTGAAGGGTTCGGCAGAAGTGTGCCTAATAGTATACCCACAATTCGCCAGTTATATTGAAGTTCCATGTAATTAGGGGTGAGCCTATTGCCTAAAACCAGACTTTGACAGATACTGTACTATAATATTTATGTTAAAATGCGGCGTCCACAACCGCCTTCAGTGCGCCATCTGTCCGTAACAGATTTAAACTTTATTAAGCTTTAAATAACATACATAGATACACAAACTCACGCCACAGAACGCTACCTATCCTGCGATCTCTCCACCACTCCTCTCCTCTACCTCCCCTATCCCCTAGGGGGAAGTAGGGGAGAGGAGGATAGGGATAGGTCCCTTCCTCCTATCCCTCTTCTACTCCTTTTGCGTCCACGTTTATACATCGGGTCATACAACAGACCTTCCTGAAAATCTTCGCCAATAAAGTCAGTGTATTTTTATTCCTGCTTAGAATGATGTTGATACTGGATATAAATTTTACAAAAATTTTGGTGAATTAATAAAATAAAATAAAAAACTTGGTAGAGCGTTGTCACTCGCATGGTCATGCATCATCATAATCATCATTTCAGCCGAAAGACATCCACTGCCGGACATAGGCCTCCCCCAAGTGACGCCACATTGACCGGTCCCGTGCGACTCGAATTCAGCGGATCCCCGTAACTTTCACCAAGTCACGAATCCACATTCGTAAGAGAACCAAGGAAACTTACATAGCCCGAAGAATCGCCAAACTTTAGATCCAGTGGGCAGGGCACATAGCTCCCAGAACGGATAGCCGATGGGCCGAAAAATTCTGGAGTGGCGATCACGAAAAAAAAGACGTTGCGTTGAAAACGTAGTCAAGCATGAGTCATGATTTTTTTCCTAAATCATCACCATCATCATCATCATCAGCCTATAATGTTCCCACTGCTGGGACACGGCCTCCTCACAATGAGAGGGAATGGGCTATAATCTACCACGCGGGCCCAGGGGCGCGGGTTCCTAAATCATTTTAAGCTTTATTAAGCTCGGGTGAGTAAATTAAAGGTCAGTTGTGCACATTCTGAGGTCTGTGGCACCCCACTTGATGGCAACCGATATCCTGAGCGAACATCATCTAAATGAAATATAAAACGCTTACAACAGCTTCCTTATTTGTGAGTAGCTTACTTAATAGATATATGAACTTACTTTGTTGTTGTGGTAGTACTATTCGGAGGATTCTAATGGCGTAGTGAGGCTGCCTTACGTTCTTTGGGTCCCGGGTTCGAATCCCGGTAGGAGCAAATGTTTGTGTGATGAGCATGGACATTTGTTTCCGAGTCATGGATGTTTATATGTATAATAAGTATGTATTTACAAACAAAAAAGTATATATTATGTAGTATATCAACTATCTGGTGTCCACGACACAAGCCTTGCTTAGTGTGGCACTAGATGGCGCTGTGTGTTAATGTCCAGCGATATTTATTTGTTTAATTTATTAAGAAATTTAAAAAAACAAGCGAGACAGTCTTTGGGGAGTGCTGATAGAAGAGTAAAACTCGTAGCGGATCGGCTACGAGTGCTACGGAGCGTTAGGTGACGCGAGTTAGGTACATGATTTCTGTTCACCAAAAAAGGGCCTAAAGAAGTTTTCACTTCTAAAACATTTGCACCATAAGTTATTATTATAATTATAAGTTATTATAAAGCAGAAGAGTTTGTTTGTTTGGTTGAACGCGCTAATCTCAGGAACTACCGGCTCGAATTGAAAAAGAGCGGAGAAGGAATAAACAATGTTGCAAAAACGGTTTTTTTCCATTTGTTTTTCTCTCTTATGTGACGTAGACGATGGTGCGTGGGTCAGCTAGTAAGTAACTATACAGGGTTATTTGTAAAACACCAACAACCTCGCAGGAGTAGATTACTAACATCATAAACAACAACATTTGTTCTACGACTTTTCCGAAAACAAACAAAAAATATTCAACTCTTCATACATGTGTCCGAACAGCTGATCTAGTTTTGTATGAAAAGTCGTTTTTATTTTTGCCTGTTTTCTTAGTAATCTCGTAAATGTGTTTTTAGTTTTTTGTTTAGTAATCTACTCCTGCGAGGTTGTTGGTGTTTTACAAATAACCCTGTATATAGATGACTAGCGGACGTCACGCGGTTTCACACGCGTAATTCCCGTTCCCGTGGGAGTACGGAGATAAAATATATCCTATGTTACTCGTGGATAATTTAGCTTTCGAATGGTGGAAGAATTTTAAAAAACGGTCCAGTAGTTTTTAAGCCTATTCATTACAACCAAACAAACAAACAAACAAAGTTTTCCTCTTTATAATATTAGTGTAGATTAGACGCGAATTCTTTACAAATCACAATCTAGATTGTGTCAGCGTCAATAAAGAACTAAAATAAGATACTCATTGTTAGCGGTCGCCGCAGCATTATGTCTTATTTTTTCATCAGACACTTCCTTTCTGGCCATATACCTACTCCTTCACACAGTCTAGTCCTTGAGATCCTGCCGTTTTGCCGAAAAGATTTTTAAAATTTCATTACCCAAACAAATTTTAGCAACCTTTTTTATACCATTGCAATATTTCGAATGATTTTAGTTCGCATATTTTTATTTGGTCAAATTTTTACTTGGCAAAATATTACCAAGTATATAATGTCAGTATGGCATTTGGTTTTAATCAAATGATTTATTACAGCAAACAATCTTTAGACAATAAACGTTTGGTGAAATGATTGGTTAAGACAAAAAATATTTAGGCAAAATGATCTTGTTTTAGTAGGTTAATTTCGTCTTCAAATAAAATGGGTAGGTTAGGTTAGGTTAAAACTGTGACATCCTACGTTACGCCATCGCCAGGAACGACTACATTATATAGAAAAAAAAAATGGAAAACTGACGAAACAAAATTTTTGGCTAAATTTTGCGTAAAATCAGTTATTCCAACTGAAACATTTTACTAAATAAAAAACCAATATGTTATGTAGTTTCCCAAACATTAGGTTTGCGTTACAATTTTTTGTGAACAGATTTTTGGCTAAATAATAATTTGGCAAATGAAATTATGCGAAAAACTGTTTGCGAAGTGAAAATTTGTCAAATTCCTTTCGGTCAAACGAGGGAGACCCCTAGTCCTTCCATCGTTTGTTTGGTCTTCCTCTACTCTCACTAGTCTCACTATATTTTCCTCATTCCTCCGCATTATAACAGATGGTAAGATACTAATTAAGCATGTTTATTTTTTTCTAAATTATCATGGGGATCGTATTGTAGCTGTAATATCGACCGAGATAAAAGCCTTGAAAAATTTTGTTGCCAAATCCGTTCAACCGTAAAACCTAAAATTTATATACTTACTCGCCCTTCAAAGTTTTCTGTTTTCTGTTAGAATCCATGCAAGCAAGATCTTTTTCGTTGTATTGTACCCAAACACCAATTTATATCCATTGATATTATAAAAAACTTTATCTGCTTTATCCTACATGATGTTGTAAAAACAGAAAAAAAACTATGATTAGTTTGTCTTGAACTTTTAAAAGAATAGGACCGGAAACAACCGCTAAACAAGACACCGATTGATCATTTCTTCTTCCACACTTCAAAACCTTTCAATTTAAGAACATCAATAGCTTTTGACTTTCAAACCAATTCCAATTTTAAACAAAAGAAAAAATAAGTGCTCTTCCAAATTCAAAACCGAGAAATCAATGTGTGAACATCAAAATGATCTTTCTCTTTTTACTTTCAAACCAATTTAAAAAAGGAACAAAAGTGCCACTTACCAAACAAAGGAGTTGTTAATTGAATCGAATAGAGGTGTAATTGATTCAGTCGATCGGTTTACAAAAGATAATCGAGTACTCACAAAATGAAGAATTGACTTAATGCGTTCCTGATTGTTCGGGCGCGTTCATCGTGATGTGGTGTGTGTTTGAGGAGGGGAACGGTATTTGCATTTGAGGGAATTGATTACGTTGTTTTGGGTCGCTCAAAAGGTTTCATGAGAAATGTACTAGATAGATAGGTAAATAGTGTATGCCAAGTATTCCACTTTCAGTTTTACTTTAATTACACGCCCCTGAACATGATCTGAACACACGCTTATTGAGCAGTAGTGATGGCCGGAGGAAAAATCTGCAACTTAAGAGTTCTGGGTCCTAGATTCGTACCCAGGTGATTATACTCATACCTGAATTGCTCTCAAAAAGGTGAAGGAAAAAGAAAGCCCTAGAACGACAAATCCGAAGGCTACCGTTTGTATGACATCCATCAACTCGCATTGTTCCTGCTTCCCTCTCATAGAATGGTCTGTCTGGAATGGTTTGTGTGTGTGTTGTACTATTCTGTTCTCCAGCAGTCATCTAGTATCGAACCCGAAAGGCACTTGTTTTCCCCGTCATTGCGATCATTTTTTTTACTCTACACCATACCTAGAAACCTTCTAGTTATGGAGATACCTATTGAGGGTCAAAGTTCCAACTGACAAGATTTTTTTAAATACATGTTTTTAGTGGAACATACGACCCTCAAAAAAGTAAAAATTACAAAGTAATTTACAGGACAGTAACGTGAAGACAGAAGAGCACAAAGGTGCTGCATAAAATAATCAGGGACTAGTCAATTTATTGTAGAAAATGGTTCTACTGTCTTGTATTACTGATGACTGATTGTCTGTACACAGCTTAGAGCCATAACTTTCCAGCTACTCGGCCAAAACTAGCCGAAAATTTGGCCGAAGGGGTTTTTTCTTTAAATTTCAAAGCCGGAGCTTTGGCTGGACACAAAAATTATAAAATAAAAACAAGCGTTCGATAATAATTGTCATTTAAAAACTTTCTACGACTAGTTGATACCTGTTAACCAACATTTATATCTGTATAACTACAAAGGGACATTATTGGCTGAAAGACTGATCGCCATTAATTAAAAAGTCTCATACCGCCATCTATATTTAAGCTAATAAAACTACAGCACTAGCATGAAAGCTTTAACGAACTGTCTATGCAGTGTAGCTATTCGACAACAGATGGCGTTGAGTTAAACTTCCTCTGTTTTGTATTTATTTTGCTAGATATTTTTAAATGGTTTTATTTAGCTCACCCCGTTTGTTTTTAAAGAATAAGATAACTTAAAGATTCAAGGAACGTTTTCATGAATCTGGTATGTCAATACTATGTTTCGTAGTCCTTGTTTTTGTCCTTGTTCTACTCACCAGTAGATGGCGCTGCCTAAAAGCTTTTACAGACCGAAGCTGTAATGGTAGTTAAATAACTCGATAGTTATGTTGGATGCATACTTTTCATGAATTACTTATTCAAAAACACTTAAACCCCATAAATATTCACAGCTACATAGTTATAATTTATTAAATAGACAAGTAACCCTCCAAAGCTCCCCCAGACACAAACCACATGGTCGTGTCATGTTTGACCGGCGTTTTATTCTGTAATTGATACGATAATCGCCCTCTGTTGTTGTGTCGGAGATTTACGTTGCATTTAATTGACTACCTACCCCATAGCGGTGATGTAGGGAAGAACGAGAATGCGAGGGCTTTTAAATATTCCATGATTCCAAGAGCATGTTAACTGATGAAGAATCTGAAGGAAGTTTCGTTTGTGAAAAATGTGCTTTGCTGCTAAGTACTTAGGTAGTACTATCTAACTTTCTATCTGATATTATTTGTTCCTATAACCCTTTGGTACTGGAGCCACGTTTCCCTGTGCCAAGGTATGAAAACTTGCATTATTTAGCTCATAGCAGATATGGGTGATATATCTGCTCCGCTTGCTCGTGCCTAACACCAGTCCAGTTGTAATAAGTTTCTTAATACACAAAAAACTTAATTTATTAGGTCCATACTCGTACAAACTTGATGGAAATGAAAATACTATCGCTCGATAATATTTTGTCAGTTTCGTTTCACCACATCATCGCTAACCGTCGGATGTAATTTAAATATTTACAAGCGATAAACACGACAAGACGAAGAAAATCGTAATATACCTACTAATAGGTACCTACTTGTTACTTCAAATACTTACTTTGTAACACAAACCGTTCTGTAGTAGTGTGATACGCCCGCTTAAAGCCGCCCGCGTGAAGTCGGTAAATACTCAAAATCAATTTTTTTGGATGACGGTAGGTATTCGACTTAAAATCAATAATAATCAGTATTTGTAGGAAATCCGGTATTACCCTATTGAAACGAGCTCTCAGACGTAATAATAGCTAGCAAATTATTGAGCAAGCATCATGGCAGATACTGTGATTGATCACTCGACTAGCTTGCATTCAATTTTATTGAAACGTTCATAATTCAGGAACTCAAAAAACTGCCACTGGTGCCGTGAACGTGGCAATGTCATCCGTGATTTAGTCGAATAAAAAATTTGACTCCACCCGGCGCTTGCATCATGTTTGCATTTTGCATATTTTTTGCGATTGGCGCCAACTAGCCTGCTTGTCCTTATTGAAGCAATAACTCACGGACCAATCTGGACATGTACAGTCAGCCGTATGTCAGTAGCAATACTGGAACTGCAAAACCGTCCTTATTGTGACGATGAAAGGGTCTGTGAAGTCAAATCGTTACCCTGGGCGTGCGCATGACTGTATGGAGTATAAGATCCGGAGTGACCCCTACCGTGATCCGTTTTTTGTTTATGGTCGTGCCACATTGACCTTTTCTTAAAAAAAAAAAACTTGTGGACGGTAAACTTACGAAATTGGATGTTAGAATTCAATGTGGTTTGGTTAATAAAACTTAACTTTTGTAATTTCTATAATACTGTTTTGTTTAGTAGATGGGCTGCGTGAAAGATGATTTGGCGAGAAGACTGCTAAAATGATGAGTCATAGAGAATTATGGAAACCTACTCGTCACCGTCCACTAACCCATTTTCAGAATAAGAAAAAGAAACAAAAACACTCTTTGCTCTAGAGGAGTCTGAGTCTATGGTGGTGTGGGGGTCACGGTGCAGCTACTAAGCTGTGCTGGAATTAGATTGTCCACGCCTGCCACATGCCCAATGAGGGCCAATGTAACCACTTTCTGAAGCCAAACACAGCTAGAAGGAGTCGTGGCAGACCTCGTAGAAGATGACAGGACGAGCTGGACTAAACCAACGACTGGTCCACATAGCCCTGGATCGACACAACTGGAAGTCATGGGGCCTTTGCCCAGTAGTGGGATAAAGCAGGCTCAGTATCAGAGACTCGTACTAAGTAGTTGCCGCTTGGTTAAAATAACGAACTAAGGTCCATGTTCACCAAAAAGATGACTATGATTATCTAAAACAGCTGTTTAAAACACATTTTTGTTTTGGAAACATGTCACAGTAACAGCTCTTTTTAGATAATCAGACTGTTATCTTTTCGGTGAACATAGACTTAAGTATAACGGACATGACCCAAAAGCTTTTCAATACGCTTTAGACTGCTGAACAAAACTTACCACAATTCACATAGTATTTTCAACATTCGCAAATTATTAATAATTCAAAATACCAACCAACCGTGAGACACAGCTTCTAATTTCCTAAAAAAAACTAATTTTTGGGCGGTAGGGGGCGTCATATTGACAAAATGCCAATATAATTTATAGGCGGCGCGGCGCCGGCGGGTTTCTGCCGTTTTTTGCGGAACCCTGCGCCCGCGCACTGCGATGTGAATGTGACCTCAGAGTTGTCAGGTTCTCGATAACGTGCCCTTTTACACTGCAACCGCTTTTTAAGGGCTTTTTAGTTTTTTTGCAGGAATTTTGTAACTGTACTGAGTGGGTTTTTTTTTCATGGATTTTATTGACTGATCCTGGTCTTATAGAAACCTGGTCAATAAACACAAAGAGCAACAACACCTCCAGACTGACGCACACTGACTACAGACTCCTTCGATGGTCTAGTGGTCGCAAGCGTGATTGCTGGGGGTCTAGAGCAGAACATAATATAAATCACGTTAAAAATTTAAAATTCTTAAAATGGACTTTACGTTTATGGTTATAAAATCCATTTTTAGATTTTTTTTATCATATTATGTTCTGCTAAAGCGGCCATTTTAGCCCCGCAGTTCATGAGGTCCTGTGTTTGATTCCCTAGTCGGACAATTATTGTTATCGAGTTTTTCCATCAAGGATTTTCAGCAGCAGCCACGGAGTTTGTATTTCTGTCCGGTTGATGGCATTAAGATTCCCCTTTATTACACGAGACTTAAATATAACTGGTGAAATATGGGAGTAATTACGTACATCTCTTCCTAGCCCTTCTAGGAGTGCAGGCGTGATGTTAATGATTCCCCAATTTCCCCAAAATATTCCGGGAGCAAATAATCGTACTGAGTTTTGGGTTACCTTCTCATAGCATCTGGAAAACGTTTTATGGTAAGTTTTCCGTTCAAAAGCTTTAAAACTCTAAACGTTTCTGAATCACCAGCTTCGTAATTGGTTCCGCGAACAGTTCTTCGGTGCCATAGTCATCAGTAGACATTGAACCTTCTTGCGTGTTTGGCAATTTAAGATTTTTTTATTACTAAGACGACGTTTCAGGTGCCCTAAAATGGCCGCTTTTACGCAGTGGCGTCGATATGCGCTGCGGTACCGGCGCAGCACCGCGCGCTTTGTATGAAAACAAACGAACGTCCAGCGCTGCAGCGGTGCGACACGAAACTTCTAAAGAAAAAGCGCTGTAAGACCCAGAAATGCGTAACTCTGCATTTTCCGTCAAGTACTTTAAAAAAGAAATACAGTTTTATATGCCGAGAAGGTGTGTTCTTGTAACTTGTAACGCATATATAATCTTATAACGCACGTGTGTCTTTGTGTTCTTGTAACGCATACAAGAAAACAAAGCTACCGTACCTTATCTGCATGAAATGACTAACCGCCGTTTTCTATAACTTACTAACATAAAACTGTTGGTAAATGTGCTTTCTCGACGTTACCTATCGGTGTTTCTATAAACAAAGAATATTCTATCCGTGTCATTTACCTGTCACTTGATTCATAGAAAAATCAAAGAAAGCTTTTCTGTGATGTTTTGCTTCTAACCGTCCAGTAAGCCAAATGTCAAACAAACACAGATAGCAACCTACCGAAACCGGTTAGTAAGTTATTGAACGTTTAGATACGCGTGTCAGAGGTTAAATCCAAACGTCAAGTGCTTCATCGAAATCACAGTAGACATCAAATACGCCTGAAATTACTGGTTCAATATCTAAACTGTTCTAATTTTACTAGACTCCTCATTCAAGTTTCTACATAACAACTATAAAATCCCAAATCAATATCATAAAATTTCTCAGAAGGCAACAAATCGATTGTGGCAATGATTTTATTTTATTCGTGGGCGCCGCATCATCGCGCGGCAATTAATTGAATGAAACCGAATGGGAACATTAAACTGTGCACATGTACCGGCCACTGATAACACTGAGAAAGATCATAGTGTACAGTGGAGGACACAGTGAGGTGCCCAGCGAGAATATTATTTTGTGTGGTTGAAAATTTTTGCACAGTTTCCTCGTGGTCATACTATTTTGTCATAACAGTTTTTGAACACGAGGATGAAAGGGCGTAAAACACCTCTTAACGAAGCCGAAAGGCGCTTGTTCTCTCCGTCATTGCGATCACATTTTTGGTCTTCACTATACCTGGGAACCTTCTAGACGGAACCTTACGGAGATATTGGGGGTCAAAGTTATATCTTTGTAACAAGTTATTAAAAAATATATAACTTGGAGTAGCGGTACCCCCGACTTACGAACAGTAAGTCGTGGGTTCGTACCCAGACAGGCGCATTACTTTGTGTAATTTATTATATCACCGCTGCTCTCAAAACGGTGAAGGAAAACATCGTGAGGAAACCGGCATGTCCTAGAACCAAAAATTCAAAGACATGTGACATCTACCAATTCGCACTGGGCCCGCGTCGTAGTTTGTTGCCCATTCCCTCTCATTGAGAGGAGGCCGTGTCCCAGCCAGTGGGAACATTATAGGCTGATGATGCAGACGATCTTTAAACACCTCTATTCCTTTATTAAAATTACTGCCATGAATTTTCTTCTATCGTATCTTCTTCTTCCTCCTGGCTATTATCCCAATTTATTTGGGGTCAGTCCTCCTAGTATTTCTGCGCCACACCGCACGGTTGTGGGTTGTCTAATTTTCTTCTATCGTATACATTTATAAATATTAGCTGTACACTTCTCCCGTCCGCCAGTGTACGGCGCGGCTGGAACAGGAGTCCGGCGTCCAAATAAAAGCTAACGAGCGCGCGCACTGCACGGGGGCTTAGTAATGGTGTACACGCGCACGGCATACTGGAATCACGCAGTTTTTGGATGTTCTTTAGGCGGTTTGAGCACTTTTTGAGTAAAAAAAACCATGGTACTCGCGTGACCCCCACCTAATACTTCGTAGCACTCGTTTTCACTTCCATCGGTATTCACCAAGGACTGCCCGCCATGTTTTATTTTCAAACATCATCATCATCATCATCAAATCTTCATTTCCACATATAACTACAATAAACCCAAAATCACTATGGGACACTATTAAACGGGTAACTAACACTACTAAAACTAATAATACATCTGTTCAATTACTAACTTTGTCATCTTCACCTACTGAATCTTGCAACACTGTAAACTCATACTTCGTTAACATTGGCGAGAGTCTTGCAAACAATATTTATAATAGTACTACGCAGCCATTGACAGTCACACAACCCACTTCTGACATCTCCTCAACTTCATCGTTCGTCCTTGACCCTACTGACCCTGACGAAATTACAGCAGTTATCCATTCATTACGCTCTGATGCTGCAACTGGCTGGGATGGCATATCACCCTACATCCTAAAGAGATACTCAACCTCCCTGGCGCCCATACTTTGCCATATTTTTAACCTCTGTTTCGAGACTGGCGTCTTTCCCTCTTCTTTTAAAAAGGCAATCATTCACCCAGTCTTCAAGGGAGGCGATGGAAACTTGCCGAATAATTATCGCCCCATAGCAGTCCTGACCGCCTTATCCAAAGTATTAGAACGTCTGATCAATAAAAGACTTGTATATTACCTAGAACATTACAAACTTTTATCACCACAACAATTTGGATTCCGTAAAAACAAGTCAACTTGTGACGCAGTTCAGGAATTAACCAGCCATATTGTACAAAACCTGAACGCTAATAAAAAAGTCCTAACAATATTCTTAGACCTTGCAAAGGCGTTCGACACCGTTCCCGTCCGTTCTCTCTTACTCAAACTGGAAAAGATGGGTGTCAGGGGATTGCAACTGGATCTCTTCCAAAACTACCTCACAAATCGATCACAGATAGTCAAGATTAATAAGCACAGCAGTAAAGAGCTCCCCATTTACTATGGCGTTCCTCAAGGAAGCATATTGGGTCCCACTTTATTTCTTGTCTTTATAAACGACTTATGCAATTTAAATATCCCAAATGCCAAAATTACATCATTTGCAGATGACACTGCTATTACTTGCGTCGCCAACACATGGTCTGAACTCGAGAACAAAGCACAGCATGGCTTTAATGTAGCGTTGAACTGGCTTTACCTTCATACGCTTACACTAAATACCTCTAAAACCAAGTTCATAACCTACTCGGTCAGTTCTGCTACCCAACCGAACCCACAATTAATACTAAAGGCTCATACATGTAATTTGCAAACTCAAGTGTCATGTCAATGTGCACCTATATCTTCTACGGATGAAATTAAATACCTAGGTATAATCATAGATAGGTATCTCAAATTTAAATCTCATATTAGTATCCTTACGGGCAGAGTTCGCAAACTTATATATATCTTTAAAACCTTAAGAAATATTACTAATCCTACAATTATACGTAATGTCTATTTTGCTCTATGCCTATCTATTATTACCTACTGTATTTCCTGCTGGGGTGGTGCTGCAAAGACTATCGTTAAACCACTGGAAGTTGCGCACCGCGCCATTCTGAAAGTAGCAACCTTCCGTCCATTACTTTATCCAACTAATCAGTTATACCAAAATTGCAATGTCCTCAACGTGCGGCAACACTTTATTTTACAATCAATTCTGTTGCAACACCGCAAAACCCCCTATATTGAAATTACCAAACGCAGAAAAGATATAATATGTACTCCTCCAAAAACCCGCATATCGTTTACTAAAAGATTCTTCTATTATTTAGGTCCGTCACTTTACAATACAATAAACAAAAAATGTCCAATATATAGATTGTCCCATCATAATTGTAAAAAGACTGTCAGCACATTCCTTCAAAATACAACCTACGACGAAACAGAAAAATATTTAATTAAACTTAACTAAGTATGATAAGTTTGTAAATTGTACCACACGCCCAAAACATAGACCCACACCAATCAAATCCACGTACCTACTTACGCACGCTTACACACCCATACATGCTCACAGACTTTCATTCACTCACACACACAGACACCCACATTCGCACAAAAGGCACACACGCACACACACACACACACACACACACACACACACATACAAACTCGCATACACACGCACAAACGCGCTCGCGCACTAAATACCTACTGTAATTGTTGTAAAACTAAAAATATTGTAATACAATTAGAGGGGATCGGCACTGTTACTTCTTAATACAGGCTATTCTATAGCCTAGCAAGGAGGACAGCACGGCACCCACTGGATTGTCAGTGATATAATACTACCCACATTGTGAAATGTTTTACATGTACTACAATCTGTTTTTTATATAAATAAAGATTATTATTATTATTATTATATTTTATCCACCAAAATGGACAGACAACTGTAAATGTTTTATCAAATTCTCTCAGCCTTTTAGCTGGGGTAATAAAAATAAAATGACGTTGATGATATAAATCATAATAGGTATCATTCCGTTCAGTCTGCTTTCTTCTGCAACGGTTCTCGACTATTTACAAGTCCATGTTATATCGGCCGTCGTCGAGACGTCCTCTGTTTTGACTTTTGAAGTCGTCCCACCAAACTGGTCATCGTTTGGTCGAAAGCTTTGGCAATCATGCCGTCTTATAATACTCCGCTCAACTCCACCACAGTAGGTATTTTTCAAAATCTAAAATAAAAGTTAAGAATTGGAGTTTTCTCATTATCAGTCTCAGTTTGCTTTCTTTTCTTTTTGTGTTAAAGGAATGACGGCGAATCTACTACCTTCTGCCCGCGACTTTGTTCGCGGATCCTGTTGCTATTTTTTTTTTTTAAGTATCCTGTGTTACTTCTTAGACCTCCAAGAATATGTATAAAGTTTCATGATGATCGGTTGAGTAGTTTTCGCGTGAAAGCGTAACAAACAAACTTACATTTATAATATTAGTAGGGATGTATCTAAAATACAGCATCTTCGTTACGATGAATATATCAAATCATGCAGTATGTTGTTGCTACAAATCCACCGAAAACATCAAAACTCTTAATTAAAAAACAAATCCATCTTCAGAAAATCCAACACCGCCTCAAGGTGTACTCTCTGGTGGCATGGCATCGGTCTATCGGGCCAGATCACCTTCCACCCGAGATAACCTTAAAAGCAGCACAATATTAATACATCAAACGCCCACGTGCGACGTGCGCTCGCGCAGAGTGTGCCTCGATGTTCTGGAGCAGACTCGTTCGGGAGATTCCGATACTGATTTGTTTCAGATTTGCGAGGAGAATGAAATTGTTTGGGTAATTTAGTTAGTATAGAGTTAATATAGGTGGATAGTTTGAATCATCATCATTATAATTTTAGCCGAAAGACGTCCACTGCTGGACATAGGCCTCTCTTAAGTGTCGCCACATTGATTGATCCCAGTCCATTGTGTGAATGTAGTACCTACTTAATATCTCGCAGATCGGATGGCCGATGGGGCCACTAGGTGGACCGATGACCTGGTGAAGGTTGCGGGAATACGCTGGATGCGAGTCGCACAGGACCGGTCAATGTGGCGACACCTGGGGAGGCCTATGTCCAGTAGTGGACGTCCTTCGGCTGAAATGATGTGTGAGATATTCCCCGAATGGTTAGTTAGATGTGTACGCGTACGTTTTGAGTCGGTTATGTTTGAGTTTAATTAAATAATTACATTACCTATTATAATTTGGGACGGGCATTTGTCCATCTTTGACAGTCGTTACAGGTGGTCAGTGGCCCAAAAGTCTGACAACCAGATTTACCAAGTGGTATCGTATTACCCAGTAGGTATTAACTGGGTTGTGGAGGTCAGATAGGCGGTCGCTCCATGTAAAATACTGGTATTCAGCTCGGCTGTGCAATTTCAAAACCTAGTATCTGACAAATCTTAAAAAAAGCGTGTTTTTGCATTTTTCGACCTTATAGACCACTCTCCACATACTAGGATAGCAAAAACTCCCAAAAACCAGTCAAAAACGAAGTTACACAAAGTTGGAAACCTAGTATCTACAGTAAACGTTTTCAAAATGCAAAAGTTACAAGATTAAAACATAGTATCTAACATCAACCATTTTAAAAACCTAGCAAGTGCTTGTAGTTACTTGGATATAAAATGGTTCATGTAGATACTAAGTCAATGAAATGGTGGAAATAAACGTCAAAACTCCCGCGCAACTTTAGTAAGTGAGAAGAAGTCGTTGGAAGTGCGTGTTTTTGTCTCTAAAAATGAGTAAAAATCAGTTTTATAGGTCGAAATTAATGTTGAGTGATTTAAAAGAACAACATGGTTAAATGTAAGTACGCTTCAGTTTTTGTTTTTCAAGGTTTTGTATGAATAAAAGCCATAACCTCAAAATAATAACACAAGCATGTAAGATTTGTAGGTATCTGGCAAGATTTTGTTTTGTGTCTTGTTTGGTTTTAATGAATATGTGATTGCTTGGTTTTTGCAAGCTTGATTTGTTTCTATAACTAAAGATTAAAGATAGGTAGATACTGAGAAGAAAAATAACGTTACCTATCTATTGAACTACAATATTGAATGTTTAGAAACTGGGAACTGGGTGGGTGTGGGATCTTGCTTATGCACAAATATACTTTATTTCAATTCATTTTGCACAAAACATGTTTGCTAGGTAGTGCTATGTTATGTACCTCCTGCTTTCTACGAGCTGCGGTTTCATATGTTTTTTGCAGCACGAGGGTAATGATTAAATCACAGTTTCTACTGCAATCTACTACGACACATAATAACATAATTATTATTATGTGCTCACGACCACCAATCTCTGAAGGGGTATTCACTATTGTGATTTCCTCGTACTCTGGTATTATACAGGTTGATTCAGAAGTGCGTGATTATATTTAAGGGTTGTGTTGGGTGGGTACCTAGCTGATTAAAGAAATAATATTGACTTTTTCTAAATATTCTGGTATTTTCTAAAAAAATACCACTAAAATCCTTGAAAATAACCACGCAATTCTAAAGTGTGTGTGTAAAATTCTCCTGTGGATTACAAAAAACGATCTATAAAGCTACCTCTATTTTTACCCGACTGCAAGGAAAGGGTTATGTTTTCTTTGCTTTTTGTTTCCTACACACTAAGCAACGTTTTGGTGATGGCATGGCTATATAACGTATTTTATTTCAGATTAAATGAAAACACCTCAAGTTTGCCTCCATCAGCTAGCAGTACCCAAATGCATGAACAAAATTTTGCTTACAACCCTCAGACCCTAACAACACCATCTTCGAATGCATTGCATAGCAATTTTTCACTCACTGATATACCCTGCAACAACCTTTCGCTTACTAACTCAACTGATATCACTGCTTTGCTAACTGAAGATGCTCCATTCAACATCTACGACAATCCTGTACCATGTTCTTCTCAGCAAAGTGATGGAAGCATGGAAGAGTTTATTGAAAATGTTTCGGATATTTCAAATTTTATGGACAGTGATGATTCGGTAGCGGATCCAAGTTTCTCAATTGAAAAGTATCTAAATATTAAAACACGCTACATAGAAGAAACTAGTGAATCTGATGATGATACTAATTGCAATCCTCCAATTTCGAATAACATTCCGGCTCTTCCATGTAATGTACCGCAACATTCAGTATTCTTTTTCAATAAAACTGCCTGGCCACTGGCCATATATTTTATGTTGTTTTATTATATATTTTCTTTCTAGGTTTATAAAATTGCATTTAGTTCCTATTCAGTACATTCAGACCTAAATTAAAACAAAGCAAGTGATGTTACTAGGTCTATTAAATTGCGTTTAGTCCCCACTCAGTATATTTTAGAACTAGATGAAAACAAAGCAAGTGATCTTACTAGGTTTTGAAATTGTCACACTCAAAAAGTTTGGTCAAAGAAAACAATGTTTTTATTAGTAACTGCTCCTCTACGTACATATTTTGTGATAGACGCATTAAAACTATTTTTTTTTAAAGCCTGTTATGTACCTCAAATTTTGCAATCACTCCCAAGAAGATACGACTAATATTATTGAAACGGCAAGCGGTCAAAGATATGAAATCGTTTTTCGGCTCTCCTGTAAAATTTGGTTTTATGCAGATACTGGGTTTTGATATTTCACAGCCGAGCTGCATACGGTTAGACTGGAAGCCGACCCCAACATAGTTGGGAAAAGGCTAGGCAGGTGATTATGAATTTGGACGAGCCAAATGCCATCAGTTGGGCATAGAATTAGACTCATGTGTGAAAGATAGATTACTTATACAAAAATATAAAAAAATTAATGACATTTTTTGTTGAATATTAAATTATTATAATTTAATATTTAACAAAAAAGCACTGACTTTTGGTTTCGTAGAGTTTTTTTTTAACCCTGTTAACATTCCAATAAATTGGGTACAGTAGGTTTTTAAAAGAATTTGCTATATTTCTAGAACTAAGACGAACCGATGTAATATGTCAAAAGCTTTTAGCAAGTAAGTAATTGGTTCTTTCTTCTCATCATTGACATTAAAATAAGATCAATGAAACACTTCAATCAGCCGCATCTGGCTAGTCTGGGAGTGGACTTTATGAACCTACCTACCTACTTAGTTTGTATTGAAAGTAACATTACGTCATGGCTTTAATCGTCGATGGGGTTAGGCTTAAGTATAGAGGTGAGGTTAGTTATGTTTGAGTCCCATGTAAGGTGAGCCTATTTCCATCACCCGGGACGAAATTCAAACTCTGGGGTGCTACTGAGATATTCTTAATGTAAAACACAATCTCACTTTTACTATATAAAGGGTGTAAAACACCTCTTAACGAATACGAAAAGCACTTGTTCTTCTCATCATTCTGATCATTTTTTTGTTCTACTCTATACCTGGGAACCTTCTAGTTACAAAGATATTGGGGGTCAAAGTTGCAAGATTTTGACCAGCTTTTTTTTAAATACCACTTTTTATCGACGACTCCCGTGCTATTCAATCCATCCATCCACCCAATGTTTTGAGTGGGTTACATTGAGTTTTACCACAAAACATGATTTATAACCTCAAAAAAAAAAGTAAAGTAAATTAACTTAGTTTGATGTACAAAATGCTTGGTTAACGGCTTTATGATGAGGTGGTTTACACCCTGTATGTTGTAGTTGTGGGCTGCAGGCTAGCTGAAAATCAGTGACTTGTCATCTCGTGGTATATACCTTTTGTTGCTGAATTGAGTCCCTTTTGGCATTTGTTTTCTTTTATTTTAATGTCAATAAACTCACCTTTCTTTCTTTCTTTTAATAAAGCTTGCCCTACCTAGCAATTGAACTCAGAACCTCAGACAGTAGCGCTTGTGTTTACTCGACAAAACTTCAAATAATACAAAATACATACGCCTGAATAAGCAGCTTCAAAAGAGAAAGATATTTTATTGCTCATTTTTACCACCAATTAATCACACGTCGTCAAAAATAAACAACCAAAACAACACTAAAAAGCAAATAAAATATTCAAATTATACGACCTGTTAAACCCTCAAATATTGCACGTTAAAAATTCGCAAAAACAAAAAAGGAACTGAAATTCTTTTTATAAAAAGTTTCTAAAATCGCGCATGCTCAGCATATAAAAGCTTTTAAATGTAGAACAGGTGGCGATCCGACATTCCCATAGAGTATAGACGTGGGCACCATAGATGCAGGTCCCATGGACACGTGTAGGATCGATATCTTATCGGCTTGGCGCCGGCGCCTGCAAGGGACGCGTTGGGGATGTGGGGAGGGTAGACCAGCGGTTTTAGAGCGTTTTGAACTTTGGGTTGTGCAGGATTTTACTCTGTCAAACATTTGTATTTTATTCAGTTGTTTTTGTCTAACTAATGTAAAGCAATAGTGAGTCTTATTGTACTTACACGGTGGAGCACACGGTGGAAGTCTGCCCTGCGTGGGCGGAGCTCCGCCGTGTCCTCGTGGCGGCGATCGGCGGCGGCGACCTCTCGCGTCCGGCCCTGGTTCAATCCATGGTCCGGAGCGAGACGGAATGGGAAGCCGTCGCCTCCTTCTGCGAAGCAGTCATGCTAGCGAAGGAGGTGGCGGAACGAGAGAGGGAGAGATCCTCTCTTCCCGGCCGCCGCGGGAGACGCAACGGGCGTCGGGGGCCACGTGGTGGCTACCGGCCACCGTAGATGCGGGCCTGTGGACGGCTGGCTATGGGCTAGCTAGCCGTCCGGCCGTCTAACGACGACGACAGGCCGTGTCGACGGCGCGTTCGTGTTCCACGCGCGCCTCAAAGAGATGTCAGCAAAAAGAGAGGGGCCCGCAAGGGCCGATGCCTGCCGGGGTTGCGGGCCTGTTCGAAAGAGATACCGCGGCCCCGGAACGTAAAAGGCGAGGAAGGAACATGGATGGTTTTTAGTCAGTAAGAGTCTGACACTCCCTCCCGCTCCGCCCAGAGTGGGGGGGGTCATTTGATGATTTCCCATCCTTAAAAAAAAAAAAAAAGTCTTATTGTACTTGTGTATGTATACTTATGTGGTATAGTCCTGTGATGCCAACGGACTATCTGTAGGACCTACGTACAGGCATCTATTTTTGCTATATTTTCTTGTTGTCATTTGGAGCCTATCGAGTTAATTTCGAAATAAACGCACTTTTTTTGGATCTCAAAGCTCGACTCAGCGGCGCGGGCGGTATTGAAATGTTCAGTGTAAAATAATATTTAGATATTCATAGTGGAATTGGTGAAGACGAATATTTATGAAGTTTAACTTTCACAGTTTGTCAAGATTCTTGGTTAACTTATGTGTATTTTTAGAGTAATAATACTATAATAATATAACTAACATTGTATATATAAAACATGCGGGGCAGTGTTTGGGGACTACCGATTGAAGTGAAAACAAGAAATCCAAAATAAACTTTGTCTAAATTAGATAAAGTGGCGACTATAGGAGCTTAATGTGAGTTTTAAAATGCCTAAAAGTATGTCATTCATAGCAATAATCAAAACCAGAAAATATTTATGATATTCTTCAGGATATTATATGCTAATACTATAATAATATAACTAACATTGTATATATAAAACATGCGGGGCAGTGTTTGGGGACTACCGATTGAAGTGAAAACAAGAAATCCAAAATAAACTCTGTCTAAATTAGATAAAGTGGCGACTATAGGAGCTTAATGCGAGTTTTAAAATGCCTAAAAGTATATCATTCATAGCAATAATCAAAACCAGAAAATATTTATGATATTCTTCAGGATATTATATTATGCTAGTATGATAGTGTTTTGAAAATACAATATAATTAATTTTACTCGATAGAAAGAAATCACGAACTTATAATTATAAGTAATTATTATTATCTTATAATTTCTTATAACGAGTAAAACCGTATTAAAATACATGCAAGTAAACAGTACATGCAAATAATTCTACAAGCAACACATTGGCATCATAGTGTTTTATTTTCCACCAACTTCCAAAAAGAGGAGGTTCCCAATTCGGCTGTATATTTTCTTTTTTTTTTTTTTGTTTGTTACCTCAGTACTTTCGACTGGGTAAACGAATTTTGATGTTTTTTTTTATTTGAAAGCTGATGCTTCCCGTGTGCTGCCATTTTTTTGGTTAAGATCAGACGCTGATCTTTGGAGATATTAATGGAACTCTTCGAAAATAGACGACAAATCTGCAGTGATTGCTGCAATCACTTCTTGTTTATTGCTTGTTGTTTATTATTAATACAACAACATGACGTAACATCACGCCTGTGTGCTCTGACGGGGTACTCAGAAGTGTACAATACACCCAGATTTCGACAGTTAGGGGTGTTAAGTTCCATTTATTGGAGATAAGCCGTGACTGTGACATGTATTATTTTTTTATTTGATTAAAAAAAAAAAGAATTGGAAAGGATGTACCTACTGAAGTACACCCTTTCCAATAAAATAAAAGAGAGAGAGAAAAAGTTAGTGTTTGTAAGGGTATTATTCTCAGGTTATCCCATAATCATCAGGTCAGGATTTGATGATGGGATCCTGGAGAAATAGTGAGAACTCATCAAATTTTATAGGCACACTAGAAGCGATTTGGGTAGTTTTAGGAAACGTGCTTTCTCGAAGTGATCCAATTTGAATGGTGAAGATCTGATGAGGAACTTTGGAGATAGGCAACGGAACTCCTCAATAAATGATAGCAAATGTACTGGGATTGCTTAAACCTCATGTCTGTCTATTGTTTACACCAGTTCATAACAGAAAATCACGCCGTTACGCTGTGAAGGAGTAAGTACCTACATGTGAACCACTAAAAAGTTAAAAATAAAATTATTTTTTACAAAAAATAAAACCGGCTACACAAGTCGGTGACAAAAAAAAGTTCTATGAAAGTGTCGGTGACGATAGCGGGTGTGCTATGCGCGTATGCTCATAAAAGTTTTCACTTCAATTACGCCTGTATTTTTCGAAAGAGTAAACAGACCTGACCCCGTTTCGCCAGTTATGTTAAGTCCCATTTTCCCAACCATGCACTAATCTAATCTCTGGTTTACAAATAATTTCTAGGCAATTTCTAATGGCTGGTTCCGAACCTAGTTAGTACCTCAGCCTTAGTCTACTAAACTGCGGACCAAAATTCCTTACGCGTTCGAAACGCAGCGTTCCAACCGCCCGTCTACATCAACCAACCCTCTTTCGCCGCGGTATGGTAGCAATTCAGATAAAAACGATCTCTACAAATTGAACTGAAAAAATACTGAAACATTGAGAAGAGATAGGCACTTTCTGTTTTATGTTTGTTTTTTTATATAGTATTTATGTAAAATTTTATGAGGCGGCTTTTATTATGATGGATGTAGTTAATAGAGTTTTAAATATTTTTATTATCTTGTTCTGATAATGTTATGAGCTTTAAAAATACTGTTTAGTGTGGGATACTAACTTATTGATTCTATTAGAATACCTAACTATTTGAAATCAGTTTGAGTGTGGTAAGAGTTTTTGTCTTTTTTAATTTTTACAAGTCATGAGAAAATTGTTGATGTGATTATTGTGTTTTGTATTAAGTCTATATAAGAAAATGTCAGAGGTGGTTGTTGCAATCCTACATTATCCCATTGCCAAAGACAACCAGTTTTTTGCTTCTATTGCTAATGTAGACCTCGGTTGTAGGTTTTGTCTATAAGCTAATCTCTTCATCTTCCACGAGGATTACAAGTGAAAAAAAAAAACAATTAAAGTAGACAATTTTATTTACAAAACAGTTCTTAAAACCTATTTAATACTTTGGCGTAGCATCTTAGTTCAGACGCCAACACATCAAGCTGCCTGAAATTAACAAATGTTCCCAATTAACCTGTAACTTAATGCTTTAGCTAGGTTGGAAATCTACGAGTATTAAAGAAAATGGTCAAATTGTGGTAGCTTCATGTCGTGGCGTCTGTACGTTACATTGCACGGGCATGCAGTCTCTAAAACTAGACAAATAACAAAAAAAAAATAATCCTAAAAATATAATACTCTTTGGCAATCAGTCTAAAATGGCGCAGTCATTTCAACAAAAATTATCAACAAACAAAATTCAATGGGAAATACTTTTTGATTTCCGGTTCTTCGTACATTTCTTTGCGGTCATTAACTAGCATAGATTCAGTCGGGTATAAAGGTTGAATATCAGATGTTGTACCTACATGATCCGTGTTGAGTTGCTTATTAAAATATTTGTCGTTTTGATTGTCATACGCCAAGCTATCGTCAAAGTACATGGTAGAGCTTAATTGGTCACTGGAGTAAGATTTATCATGGTCATATCTTGCGTCCTTGTATGCTTCATAGTTTGGAGCTGGTATCTGGTCTTCCCGGTTTTCTGGCTTGAACATCTTTCTACCGCTTAAATTCTTGCTAGGTTTCGCATCGGTGGAGGTGGAAACTTCTGGAGATTTAATCCTTTTGCTCTTGTATCTTCTGTTCTGGAACCAGATCTTGACCTGGGTTGGAGACAAGTTAAGAGTCACGGCTAGCTGTTCTCTCTCAGGGGCTGTGAGGTACCGCTGGTTCCTGAAACGTACCTCTAAGGCGTGGACTTGAGTCTGTGAGAAGAGGATCCGGGGTTTCCTTTTGGCGCTTTTGTCTTTTCTTTCCGGTTTGCTCTCGCAGATAGGCGTTTCTGTTGACAACACAAAAAGAAAAGAGTTAAAATCATGTGGATTAAAACACTAATTAAATAAAGAACTTAGTACACAAAGTAGGAATTATCGTATGATAGAGAAATTTCCGCAAAATCATTATTTATAGGACAGGCACCGGTAACTTTGATGCCAATTTAAAAGAGACGTATTTAACTGCATGTACTGGAAGACATAGCTTTTGATCAAAATTAGATAAAAAAGGATGCACTGAAACTTACTGTTTATTTTCCTACACAGGGCAGAAGTTTTCTCTTCCGTCGGAAACTGGCTGCAAATGCTCTTCTCAATAACGCCTCTCTTTGGACCCGTCAATGAATTTGTAGGCAGCTCTCTCTCTTCATTATCCACCTTCAAAGATGCTTCCGTAGCCACATGAGGTGCAGTAACCACTTCGATGTTATACTGGTCATAATTCTGATGATACAAATTATGACAATAAGGGTTGTAGCTGTAGTATTCATCTATCTTATGGTCGTGGTACACATCCTGGTTCCAATAAGGTTCAATATTCGCTGGCACGGGGACGTTTGGGTATACTTGAGATAGATACTCCGGTGGGCAGTATCCTTGGCCTTGGTACACCTGTTCGTATTCATAGCCTCGTCGATCCCTCTCGTTGTACTTCCAAGTTTCGTTTCTGTCGTAATTGTAGTTCGGTTGATTGATGTTCAGGATATCTTTCACGGAAAACGGCGTCGTCAAACTCAGATTAATCTGCCCGTCTTCAGACTTCACTCGAAAGTTTTTCTGTTCATAAATGTAATCTTTATTTTCAATTAGTTTCTCCTTATCCATGTAAGTAACGTCGACGAATTGATAGAAGTCGTTTTTGCATTCATTGTAATTGTGTTTCAAGTTATTATTGTTGTAAGATGTCGAAACTTCGTTGTGTTGTTCGTAATTCTCCATTTTTCTGGCACTGTCACTTCATTAGTCACTTTTGGGTTTTAACTAATTGTTTTACAGCCGAGTGGTAATTAAGCTGTGGTTTAAAAGGCAAGCAATGGAAGACTGATGGTGTATAGATTGGCGGTCGAAGCCAATCCACGCTGGTTAGTGTGTTGTGGGCGGGGCAATGGGGCTACATCCATCTCTGTCTTCCTCATCAAGGGCTTGTATATCGTTGTCCTTGTCGGTTGCGGTGAGGAGTGTTTACTACGGAGTGTAAATAAAGCGGATGATTTCATTTCGGAGTTGAGATGCTCTTTGATTTTGCTAATGACTTAATTATGTTGGTTTTGAAAAAAGTGTGAGTTTGATGTTTGGGATTGGTGAAGTTTGATACGGTTTTGTTTTTGCTAAAGGATATAATTTCATAACAAATTATTCAGTCTGCTATTTTTATCATTGGCAAATCTAATTTATGGTAAAAATATGGAGGGATTGGCACTTTTCCAAACTGTAACCTTCTGCAGTGATATTTTAGCTTAACATCCATTTTGATAGATAGATAATCCGTCTTTTAAATACCTACCTAATTTATTAAGTATCTCTTTACAGGTTTTTTTGTTAACTAAACAGAATGAACGGTATTTAAAAGTTTCTTTATTCACGTAACAACCTAGTCCGAGGTAACCTAAAACTAAACTGATTTAGTTTGTACTGTAACTGATATTTTTTGAGTTTTAAATAAAGGATACGGCTGAGCTGCTTTTTACAATAAGTATTTCAATGTGAGCTGTTTTTATACTACACTACATGCATTTGTTCGTGGGTTTGCTTGTGTTTTGCACTGAAATTAAAACACGTCAACGTTTTATGTAGCCTATGACAATTAAGTATAATGTAGCTTCCCGTTAGTGAAAGAATTTTCGAAATCGGATCAGCAGTTTCAAAGGTAACCCCTACTTACAAACTTATAAACAAATTTTACCTTTTCAGTGTGAAAACATTATAGAATATTTTGCAATTACAATAAAACAAAAAACAAAACACTGAATAAATAAGCGACCATAGACATTATAGCTTAAATTAAAAATAAATCTGCTTTTTCAAATAAAACAAAACTTATCGCACTAACATTTCAAATACACCTTATAAACTAAGCTCCAATAATAAATTGTCAACAATATCACTCTTTATCGTTTGTTTGTCAGATTGGAAGGTGTTAAAACAATTGTTTACGCCCAAGTGTCGGCACTCGAGGGTTATCGAGGTTGTGGCCCTCTGTGACTCGTAGGATATTGGTCATGGTCGATGACAAGCGACGACATTTTTTTGTGTGACTCAACTTACGTCTGCATTTTAGGGTTAGGTGTAGTTAGATCGAAATGCGGGGTTCTGGATCAGATTTTGTTGGTAGTTTTCAGTCATTTTTGTAGGTAAGTACGGTTTTTATGAGCGCAATATGTTCCAAAATTTACGTGCGCATTTTAGGGTTAGGTTTAGTTAGATCGATGTGCGGGGTTCTGGATCAGATTTTGTTGGTACTTTTCAGTAATTTTTGTTAAGTACCTAATTATGGTTTTTATGAGCGCAAATTGTTACCAAATTTACGTCTGCATTTTAGGGTTAGGTTTAGTTAGATCGATGTGCGGGGTTCTGGGTCAGATTTTGTTAGTACTTTTCAGTAATTTTTGTTAAGTACCTAAGTATGGTTTTTATGAGCGCAAATTGTTATAAAACTATAAGTAAGTTCATAAAAAAAATAGTAATTTACTACTGTGAACCCAATAAAATAAATAAATGAGGCTTCAGAATATACCTACATCTATGTATCGATGGTCTATGATATCTTTACTATTATAATACAAATAATATAGATATTATATACTTAAAGCGATAATATTTTATTTTTGTTGATTTGCGTGTTTGTTACGATTTTTCTGCGGACATGTTAGTTTTATATAAAATCTAGATAATTGACTACTTTACATCACCGCTGCTCTCAAAACGGTGAAGGAAAACATTGTGAGGATACCAGCATGTCCTAGAACCATAAATTCAGACATGTGACATCTACCAATCCGCACTAGGCCCGCATGGTGGATTATATATTATATAGCCCATTCCCTCAGAGAGGAGGCCTTTCCCAGCCGTGGCAACATTAATAGGCCGATGATGATGATGATGAATTGACTACCTACCTGTATAAGGTCAATTAATTACATTAACAGGTAACTTGTGCAGTTTAATGGTCTTTTAGCAGTAGGTCGAAAGTGTGTATTTTTAAGCTATTGCATAGCTTCTCGCGGGCCTTGAGAATGGAGACCGAATCCAGAAATTCCGTAACGAAAATAACCTAACACCCCCCGTAAAAAACAAATGCAATAGCTCTACCGCGGCAGTACGCGTGTGCCACACGTTTTTTTTTTAATTATGTACCTATTTAAGAGCTTTTTCAAGCCCTGAAAAAAATATGAGCATTAAACCGAACTATCTAAATACTTAACTTAGCTACTGCTTAAGTGCCAAATTATATTTTATTACAAAAATTAACACCACTAAAGTCGGCAACAATATGCCACCAACTACCGGAATGGGACATAAAACTTTTACAACTTCTTACTTTTTTTGACGCAAATGTATCATTTGGTGGAGATCGTGTCCGACTCGTAAAAAGTAGACTCCTTCCGCATAGCTCAGAGGCGTAATGTGAAACTTTTGTACAAATCTGTAACTTGAACTGGTGAATGAAACAAAGGAACCTTTTGTTGTTTTTTTGTTTGGGTTCAAATGAGTATCTGTTGGGGATGATTTGTGTCTAGGGAGTTGTCAATGAGAATCTTTTATTTTAAACTAGCTGACCCACGCAACTTCGTCTGTGTCACATAAGAGGGAAAAAGGTACGTACTACTACCTACCTACTACTACCTTCCTACTACTACCTTCCTACTACTACCTACCTTCTACTTTTTACCGTTTAAACCTTCCCAGGACTTCCACAAATCATTCAAAATCAAAATGAGTCAAATCGGTCCAGCCGTTCTCGAGTTTTAGTGAGACTAACGAACAGCAATTGATTTTTATATATATAGATAGATAGATAGATATTGTAATAATGGGTAGGATTTTCATTGTTTCGGTTTTATTAGGTCTAACCGTGCGAGTTTGATATCATTTTAAGAAAAATCGAAGAAAGTTTTGACAAAATCTTTTCAAGTATAGTAGATACCGTATTGAATGCAGTATCTTTCACTGGTAGGTGCAGTCAATGACAAAATTGATAAGGTAGGTAAGTACTTACCACTTCTGTCAGTTTTGGAATCATCTGCCTAGCCTTTTCCTAACTATGTTGGGGTCGGCTTCCAGTCTAACCGGATACAGCTGAATACCAGTATTTTACATGGAGCGACTGCCTATCTGACCTCCACAACCCAGTTAATACTGGGTATTACGATACCACTTGGTAAGACTGGTTGTTAGACGTTTGGGCCCCTGACTACCTGTAACGACTGCCAAAGATGGACAAATGACCGCTGGGACCAACAGCTTAACGTACTTTCCGAGGCACGGAAAAAACTCGGTATGTAAGGGTGGTCATCCATCTACAGACCAACCTAGGCAAGCACGGCTTAACCTAAAGATCGGCCCGAGGGGCTGTTATTATTTAGCAACGAGCTCTTCGAAAAAATCTCGACTAAATTCTTTAAAATGTATCTAAAATTACTGGGTCAATCAAGAATTTGAGATTACATATCTCAAATTCTTGATTGACCCAGTGATATTCTAATAAAATATACTTTAATTTTACTTTTTTTTAACTAAAATATGTTAATGTGATAGTTTTATTCAACTATTGTTACCGTTCCTAACTTTTTGACAGCAAAAATATTTCGTGAAACGTGGTTTCCAATGGAGAAGAACCGACAAGAAACTCCACGGTAAGGGCTGAATTCTTGTCGCGCTTACGGTCGGTCGCGAATGGTCGGTCGCGTACGAGTATACATTGTATTCTATATACTTAGGACCATATAGGTACAAAGTGTAACAAAAAAGGTAAGTCATTTAAGAGGGTGTTCCGTGTTCTGACCATCAAACTGAACAACTTTCTTCAAGGGTCCACCATCGTAAACGTAAAAAAAATATCAGCTGTCTCATACATTTGGTCGAGTAGGTATTGAAATTTATCATGGGGCCGTTGATTATTTTTTCTTGATTACGATGGAGAAAGTTGTTCAGTTTGATGGTCTATGGAACACCCTTTCATATGACTATGTCACCGTAAAATTGTCAAACACGTTATATTGTAATCTCTCTAGCGATATTGTAATATCTCGAATTATTGTCAACTGAACATACGGGAGTATCTCTGCCCCCATAATCGGAACTTGGGGCACCCCACCCCCTGGGGTTAGTTAGGTTCCTTTAAACCAGAGGTTCCCAACCTTTCTTAGACCAGGGACCACTTTTGTATGTTCATTGTTAACAGGGACCACATCCACATGGTCCTAGATGAATATGGACTACGACAGGATTACTCGTATAACTAGGTGAGTGAATCTTTAACAAACTATACGAAAATTGGAGAATGTGATGAAAACCTTTAGAATTAAGATATTGATGCTATGATATAGGGGCCCCGCGAAGCGGGGCTCCGTCGACTACGCTTTTTAGGGGAATATAAAGTGTTTTAAGTTTTAAGTATTTCTCAGGAATGGTACAATATCTTTTCATGAGAGTTGTACCACTGGGCAAGGGGGACCCATCCTTCCCTCCACACCGCGTGAGTTGACTACCATCGCATGCATTTCACGAAAAATAATGCGTTTTATTGTAAGCAGTATGTTCATTTGACAATATTTCGAGTTTTTACAATATCGCTAGAGATATTGCAATATAACGTATTTGACAATTTTACGGTGACAACTATACCCTTTCTGTTACACGTTGTATACTGCGACGCTGATTTCAACGGCGACCGACAACCGTATTTTATTCTCGCTGACGTTACGACCGACCGTACACGACCAATCGTCAGCGCCACAAAAATTCAGGCCTAAATCTTTTAAAAATAATTGTATTTTACAATGTTGTCACCAAAATTTTAAAGCCTCATTGTCCACGTAGGTATGTTCGCTTACTTCCTCTGATGCTCCACAGCTCCACACAACTGAACAATCACAAGGGGCGGTATAAGACAGGGGTGTACGTTACCATGATTTATGAAAATGTAAACGTAATTAGAGCTGATTGTCGAACAAACATGGCGGTGTGTGTGCTCAGACATTACGTCGTGTGTGGAGCTTGTCGGACCAACCGGCCGTGACCTTAGCTTTGGAGGACGAACGGTAATTAAATTATTGTGTCATCTATACAATATCTTAATATATATAAATCTCGTGTCACAATGTTTGTCCTCAATGGACTCCTAAACCACTTAACCGATTATAATAAAATTCGCACACCATGTGCAGTTCGATCCAACTTGAGAGATAGGATAGTTTAAATCTCAAATTATGAGACGCAGACGAAGTTGCGCGAGTCAGCTAGTAATATTATAAAGCAGAAGAGTCTGTACGTTTGTTTGGTTGTCCGCGCTAATCTCAGGAACTAACTCGAATTAAAAAATTATTTTGCGTTGGATAGTCCATTTACCGAGGAAGGCTATAGGCTATATAACATCACGCTATGACCATTAGGAGCGGAGCAGGAATGAAAAATGTTGCAAAAACGGGGGAAATTTTATTCCCTTTGTGAGCTTTTGCTCTGTTATGTGACGCAGACGAAGTTGCGTGGGTCAGCTAGTGTCTCATATTTTGTGAGTTAATGACGTTCACAAGCGTTGATATGGACATGAAAGCTTATAATTGGCCATGTTGTTGTTATTAACTAAACTATTGTATTTGCAATCGGTTTCATGATCAGTTTTCGCCTTAACTACGACAGAAATTATGATATATTATATAAGAATTTTAGCCTTAACTACGACATAAATTATGGTTTTTGAATTTGAAAAGCCTTAATTACACAATAACGGCTTTTTTTGTTAGTATTTTCGTAATTCTAGCCTGGAAGGCCGCCATGTAGGTAATGGCGGCTAAAATTCTTATGCTATCTTGATCTAATACGAGTTAAGTACAGCTTTGTGAGTAAGACCACAAGATAGCATTTTCATTGCTGATTACAAATAATATGGTTATAACTCATTTTTGACAAAATTGACAGTTACGGCCTTCTTTGTTATGACGGCAGTGTAAGAACCAACTTACCGCACTAGTATTATAAATAACTCTTTACAGCTGACAATTAGGTATTGTAAGGTTTAATAGAACATTAACGAACGTTACGTTATGATGTTGTGCAAACATTAGGCAAAGGTGTACCTAATACTCGTGCACCCACATTCACACACACAGTTATGTTTAAGTCCCATGTAATAAGGGGCGAGCTTATTGTCATCAAGCGGGCACTGAAAAAATCCTGATCGAAAAACCCAAAAATACTTTTCACCTGGGAAAACGAACCCGGGACTTCGTGCTCAGCTGTCGCAATTACGGCCACTACACCAAAGAGGGAGTTCAGCCCATCTCTATTTCAATATTTATGTGTGAAAGGTAGCATCACTGATTTATATTAACTTTCCTCGAATCATATTTGTTTGTGTGCACGGACATTTGTTTCCGAGTCATGGATGTTTTTATGTATAATAAGTATGTATTTATAAACAAAAAAGTATATATGTAGTATATGAACTATCTAGTGTCCACGACGACCACGACACAAGCTTTGCTTAATAATGTGTGGCACTAGGTGGCGCTGTGTGTTAATGTCCAGCGATATCTATCTATCTATATATCTATCTATCATTAGCTGATCTCTTTTTGCCTTTCTCTGGAAGTCCAGTAAGCTGCGTTCCATGCCTCGTTGATAAACCTTAATTTTCTGCAGGGTTTCTTGTGTCAATGGTGCCGATTCTCTTGTCACAAATTTCTCTAAACTAGACTAAAAATCACTAAAATTTAGTTTATTCCTGTCAAACGACGTTTCCTATTCTGAAATTGATTAAAATGACATAACTTAAATCAATTATAGTTTGACAGCACTAAGTTATTCAATTTAGTGAAAATGGCAATTTCGCCATTCTGAAATTGACGTTTTTCACCTAAAACTTTGATTGTCAAACTAAATCAGACTATTTTTAATCGAGACTAAAAAGATGTGGAATAAAATTAGTTGTCATGAACTAAAATTTACAAAGCAGATTTCTCTCGTTTTTCTTGAAAGTTTGGATGTGTTTGAGTTCAGAATGGAAGCTTATGTGATTGCAGCAGTTGTCGATTCGGCAGAAAGGTAAATTTAGTGTTATTTTATTATGATACAATACGAAATGCATTCATGAAAACTTACAAGGGAAATCCGCCGATAAGACGACCCACTGACCAGGATTTGCGTACTAAACATCTAATGCACATGCTACTTTACATACACTTCTCATAATCAAAGCCCCTTCCAGGTTTTGTGTAATAACTAATAAGAAATAACTATGTTTTAGAAACTATCAAGAGAGGATTCAATTGGAAAGATAAGAGCAATCCAACGCATTCCAAATGGCAGAGAAGAAATTCAATAAAAAGACACCTAGATCGGGGGCACTTTATTTGGTGGATAAGCTGAATCCTCGTTTGGATGAAGGATTTATCCCCAAACACCTAAAGGTTAGAACGGTTTTGTGTCCTATATATTATATGTATGCAGTAATTCACTTGCTAAAACAAGTTAATTACTGCATACATACAAGGAACTGTAATTCAGTAAGAATTACATTTCCTGGATTTTGTTTTTGTCATAGTGACTTTTATTACGTGATACATTACACCAAGGCATTACTTATTAAAGAAATAAGTTAGTAAATAGTAAATACATGAGGAAAGATCTCAGTGGCTTCTTGGTAGGTCACTTGTAAACTTTATACCTATTGGGTATATCTATTAACTAAGTACATATAAAGTTTTATTTATTTTAGGAACGGATACCCACTATACAGTCATGGCTCATGATTCCCATGGTGGTGCCACGTACGGAAGGGGATGCTTCATTATATTGAGTGCCACTCAAGGGCAAGAAATGTGGTAGAAATGTGTAATAGGCGCCTAGTGAACAGAACCAGAAAATGCTACAAAAATTATTCTGGCATATTGCACCCTGTACAATTGGAAAAATTTGATTGTAAGTGTTTGATTTGATTTATATGTAATTCTGTTTTATTTGTTTTCAAAATAAGAAATCTAATTAAGTGTATCTTTGCAGATGAAGAAGACTTTAATGTCACCGAGCATAGCGAGCAGAGTGCTATTGCGGAGGATACCTGCACAGATTTCCTTGCTGATGCGTGGAAAATTCAGCAATCACTTGTCACTTCTTTTAATTAAATGAAACATTTTATTTCTTTAATTTTAAAATATTTATTTTCTCCTTAAACCTTAATCAATCAATCAATCAATCAAAGCATTTATTTCAAGTAGGCCAGTTACAGGCGCTTTTGAATTGTCGAAACAAAGATAATAATTAAATATAGCTACAGTCCCAGTCACAAGACATAAAAACTGTGAAAGTACTGTAGTTGCCCATTCCCTAGCGTAGATCTCTATGGAGAAGAACGGGCAAGAAACTCCATGGACACTCTTTTAAATCATAATGTTGTTACAAAATCTTGGTTACATCATTCCTGTTGAGATGGTGCATTATGTGAGAACAATGTAGCAAGATGTGCACGATAAAAGTGTCCATAGGTAAAACTAACAAAAACAATTCAAAAATAAAATTATTAATTAAAAAATAAAAACAAAAGCCGTGGCAACCAAAACCAGACCAGTCCCAACCGACAGCGCCCGTTCACGAACATGACGCATGTATCAGCACCATTCAACTCAACCATTTTGAAGGGAACTAAATGACCCGACACACTCGCCACCATCAGCGGGACATTTGAGTGAGCATGACATACTCTTAACCGCCAGGGCACATTCAAGTCAAAAAATAAAAACGAAGGTTTCCAGCGAATGATAGCATTCTAGTACATGGCACTCACACAATATGGGATATGAGGTTATATAATACTAAAGATATTGAATTTATACAATGCAAAGATAGTTGTACAATCTTCAGCAGCTTCAACAATTAACAAAAAAGAGTAGCGATTATGAATCACAAAATTGAAACCGCATATTTAATACATGTTTCTGGATAACATGCGTTGAATGTCATTGGGATCTGCCCCTGCTGGTCCTCCACTAGTAGCCCTGATGGAATCCCTCGCCTTTCTTGCCTTTGTTTTCAATTTTGTCACCCACACACTCCAAATCTGTTGAAATTAAATAAGTTTAGAATACATGAAAATTATGCATGTTCTTATCCAATCCAGTATAACATTTCATCTTACTGAAACAACTTACATTGTTGCCACTGCTCTCAATACTCAATACGTTTATTGCATTCCACAATACTTTGGGATCAGCTTGATTTTCTTCTTGTTTTACCTTTTAGAGTATATACTAGTATAGTGTACACAAGTACCTATACGTTACTTTACTACTACTCGTAAACGAATCGAACATCAAAGAGTATTTATTTGTTAATTAATTATGTTAACCGACCAACAAAATAATAATATTATTGACGTGTGACATCTGACATGACAATCAAAACAAAGATAGGGCTTTCCTTCCAAACGCCGACGAAAATAACGGTTATTTTCAACTTCAAAACCGAACATATTTTTTTAAGATCAAATTTTTATTTATTAATAAGCTAAAATTAGACTGAAATAAATAACAGGACAAATCATGCTACCTCATAGATTTTTAAACACGGCAGTTTTGTCGATTATGATAAAATCATAGGTTTTAATCATATTGAAAACCGAAAAGTTTCGCCAAAATTTTAAGTCATTTCCGATTTCCAACCCTAGCAGGATTACTATGGTCACAGATAATAAAAACTGAAAAATAAATATTTAACAACAATAATGTTTTACGCACTTATAATACTCCCTGTATTTCATTAATGATTATTGATAAACAATTTTAATTAATTGTTTGATTTCACTAGGGTTTTTTTTTTGCAATTCGGATCATTTCGTTCACTTTCATTCAGTTTTTATTTTAATCTCCGACAAATCTTAGTCTATGGTCTATTCAATTTAGCAATTGTCAAACTCGATTTTAATTGTGTCAAATCTAAAACTAAAATTAGAGAATTTTGTTTTCAGAATAACTTACCGAAACCAACTAACTAAAATTAAGAAATTTTAGTTTTAGTTTAAGTTAGTTCGGTGTACAAGAGAATCGGCACCAATGTCCATATTTGGCAACCGTAAGTGAGGCACGGGATAGTGCCTCACTTACGGAGTATTGAAGAGATTATTTTGAAAGTTATTTGGTTATATAATGTTAGTTAATTACGACGGCTAAATCATCATCTGCGTAGCCTTTTCCCAACTATGTTTAGGGTCCGCTTCCCGTCTAACCAGATGCAGCTGAGCGACTGCCTACCTGATCTCCACAACCCAGTTAGTCCCGTTAACTGGGTAAACGATACACGATACCCCCTCGACGGAAGACTGGTCATGACACTGATTACAACTTCATAATGTCTAAATCTTGACGACCCGAATGGTACAGCGGTAGTAAAGCTGCCTTACGTTCTTAGGGTCCCGGGTTAGAATCCCGGTAGGAGCAAATGTTTGTGTGATGAGCATGGACATTATTTTGTTTCCGAGTCATCGATGTTTATGTGTATAATAAATGTGTGTGTTAATTGTCTGGTGACCACGACACAAGCCTTGCTTAGTGTGGCACTAGATGGCGCTGTGTAATGTCCAGCGATATTTATTTATTTACATTTATTTATAAATTAATTACTAAGACAGAATAAATGAACAAGATTGTATATCAAAATAGTTATTATTTTTCTTTTTTTTTAAGTCCTAGTGCCGTAAATGTGTATTTAGAAGGTAATACGTAGGCAGTTCTCCGTCCTTCGTTTCCTGAAGCACCTTGAGGGCTCTCTCGCCTTAAGGGTGCTACGTGATGTATTAGTCTACATCTCTACCTCACCCTTCAAGGTTGCGGGCGTAATCTTATAGTCGTATTTTGTAACTTATCTTCATACAGCACCGTTTACAAAACTAACTCTGGCGATTAACAATATTAACTCTGTCTTTTTGTATTTTTTAGCAAAGTTCATAACTTATTCTATTCCATAATGAGCGACGATAAGAGAAAATTGACCATAAATAAACTTAACAAAATATTTCAAGTTGTTGTGAACTTTTGAAGGAGTTGCTAAAAAGCGTTCTCTAGCTAAACTGTCAAAAATCTTGTAATAAAGTAGCTAGTTTACGATCGAGATACGCACTTATAACTGAGTCAAGTGGCTTACATAATTCGTTGATATTTTGTAAGAAAAAGGGTAGTTTTTACCCCCGGCGGTGAGTGGGAGTGGAGACATAATGGTGGATATCTCTCTAACCTACATTACATACCATTACCTGCATTACATTTGAATTAGGTACCTGACATATTTCTTATTCGTGTGGTTGTTGCTTAAATAACCTAGAGTAAGAGTTTTTATACCGCCCATAGGTCTCTGTTTTGGCTTTACACGCCGTCGAGCAATATCTCTCAGGCATGCTGTTTTTCTCACGATGTTTTCCTTACTGAAAGTTCTTCAAATATTTCAATGACCTTTTAGAACTTTGGCCTACCGAGGATAACGTGATATTACATGTAATTAGCTCAGCCTATCACAGTTCATGACCGCTGGCTGGATATAGGCTTTTGGGCTCTCCAAAGTTATAGGTACATCCAGTCTGTTCGATCCTTGTTAGCCTAGGCTATTGGTATTCGTTTGAAATAGGTGGGGGTTGTTCCACCGATGTAAATAGTAATTTTTCTGAATGATTTCACAGGTTTTGTAATTTTTCATTAAATTAAAATTTTCATAGACGGTCTTACAGCGACACCTGTTATCGAGTAGCAAAACTAAGTTTTAGTTTGGCAATAGCGCCATCTATACACAAGTACTCGTTACGAATCAGTTTTTACCTTGCTTCGTAACAATTTTTATGGTTCATAGATGTCGCTGTTCTGTTTAAGTTTACAACAAAAAGAATAGATGGCGCTTTATACAAAAATAAGTTCTGCAAAAACCACAATAGGTGACGCTAGGATTCGCTGAAAAAAGGTTTTATTATTTAAACCTTTTTGTAATAATTTAATTACGACATTATTGTATTTTCTTATTTTACTGCTTTTTTATAGCTCAAGTTTCTATTAGTAAAACAATTTATCGATCCAGAGATATTATCTAAGAAAGCTATGGAGTACCTCGGTACTTTAGTAGACTTACATAAGTACCTACCTTTTCAAAATTAGGGAGGCATTCAAAAATGTTACTTTGAATCATAATAAAAACAAACTAAACAAATAAGTGTACCAGATTAATTAGTAATTAATTGACTAATCATGTGCCGCGACCGCACGCGCGTTAAATTTCGCCGAATCACTGCGCCTATCTCAAAGACGATCACCGAATCGATTCACCCGAGCCAAATAATCGAATAATAATCGTATAAGCCAAATTATTCGATTGTTCTAAGTCCACATCTCTGTGGGTGGGCAATCGATTGCTCGCTAAGATTACTAAATGGGTAATTCTACGTCACGCTCTATGTACTAACAAATAATCATGTTCTTGTGTTTAGTGGAGTTATTAGATACTGGTATTCTTTGTTTTCAGTACAGGATCAGATGTTGGCTTAGAGCGGTAAAAAATATTTTTATTCGATTTTGGAATAATACGCCAAGTGATTGTGGATGTTACTGTTTGTGCGGTGGCAGGACAAAGGAACATGATGATGGAACCCATAACTGCATAATGATCCTACATTGTCCTAGATTTAGATTTTCGGTTTCGCACCATTTTAAGGTGAGCAATGAGCATCCTTATCAGCTATCTCGATCCCGTGCACTGGTACCTACTTATAATCATTCTAAGCTGAAACAAACCTTCTATCTAACGCAGCTTGTTAGAGTTATTTAGCATTTATGCGACGAATGGCAATACAACCAGCCTCCTGGCCAATTTCTTCATCATCACTTTCTTCCATCTTATTCAGTAAATAATTTATATTTGAGCATTGACCATAATATTGGTGTTACAGTTTAGAAAAGGTTTCTTGATTATTAACTTGGCTTTGCCTGCCAAAGACAGAAACACAACTATAAAATGATATTCCGAAAACTTCAAAGTGACAGACAAATATTTTATTTATTTACATACAGCAAACATTTCATTATGAGACAGTTTACTGTGTTGTGTTTAGTGACTCCCAAGAATTTGCATAAAAGGTGGGTAAACAAGTAAAAGTGAAATCTCGACAAGAACATTTTAAATAGTATGTTTGGCATAATGTCAAAATTTCGCCTGTTACCGAGGTACAGACATTATCCACTTTTACGAGGCATGGTGTCCTACGGCATCATCTGGCCGACATGCAGCATCGCACAGGAGTATTTAGATCACGGTACAAATATTGCAGACGCAAACTGGGCCAGAGCAGGGCGTTTCGGATTCTTCGGGGCATTCTGTATGGCACCAGTATTCTACGGCTGGATGAAATATAGTAGTCGTTTCTTCAAGCGACAAGATCTAAAGACAGCGATGCTCAGGGCGGCTATAGAACAGGTATCGTACGGACCTGTAGCTTTGGCGTACTTTTTCTTTGGAATGAGTCTCCTTGAGATGAAGCCCATCGGAGCTTGCGTTCAAGAAGTAAAAGAAAAGTGGTGGCCGACTTACAAGATCGGCGTTGTATATTGGCCGACGGTCCAGACGCTAAACTTTTATTTTGTCTCAGAGAAGAATAGGCTTGTTTGGGTAAGCGCTGCTAGCTTTATTTGGACCGTGTTTATGGCACATATGAAGTCGAAGAAAACTTCACCAGAAACAGTATCGGAGAAGCACAGTTGAACACAGTGTTTGCAATTTTGAATAGAGTTTTAGTTGCTTTGGTTCCAGAACAGTTATTATTTCAGAGTTGAATTATATTGTTACGACTGAAGCTCGTTTAGTTTTGTTTTGGTCCATCATTATCTGCCTAGCCTTTTCCCAAACTATGTTGAGGTCGCCTTCCAGTCTAACCGGATCTAGCTGAATACCTGTCATCTACATGGACTGCCTATCTGACCTCCACAACCCTCCAAAACGTTAGTACTGGGTAATGATTTAGTTTTTTTGTCCATCCTTACAAATAATATTATGCCAATTCTATCCTTGATAGATTTGTGATCCGGCTTTGAAAATAAATCCAGATCACTATTCTAATGGGACTGGGCGGGTCACATTTCCAGGATGGTTCAGGACAGATTGGCCAGAATCCTCACACACTGGGTGCCGTCCGAGGGTGCAATAGGTGTCTCGTCACCGAAGCAGGCCCACAAACGCTGGGGTAACGATTTGTACTCGTTTCTGACTGATTGGTCAGAGAAGGCAAACATCGGAAGAGTTGGAAAGAGGGCTTTGCCCAGCAGTGGAACAGAATAGGATAAAAAAGCCAATGGACCAGAATGTAAGTTTTAAATAAAATCTTACGAGAATGAAACCGTACCCTGTGAAACGCCGATAATTACCAGTAGAGTTGGACTTGCTTCTGACCTGACAAAAGCCTTCTATACCCTACCTACTGCATTCTTTCGGATATCATCAAGTGTGGCTAACGATCTCATTCACCATCAATAAAGAAAGGGTCTAAAGAAGCATTCTTCATTTTTTTGTCCAAAAAGAGGACAATATTATTAGAATTAATAATGTGAATGAATTTTTATTGGAACGTTTTTATTGGACATTAATCATGTTTTGTCATCGGCCGAAGTTAATGTGAGCAGAGAGTTTATAGCTCTATGGGTTTTTTTTTTGTGATTTTGAATCATTCTTTGTCAAAAATGTTTTGGTGGCTCGATTATGATTGTAAAAACTGTGTGTGAAAAAGGTAGCCATTTTTCTTGTTTTGCTAGAAATGGATAAGCATTCATCGCATATTAGAAATGGTAATTATCATTACCTAAGGACTTTCAGGCATGGGGTTGCGGGCCTGTTCGAAAGAGATACCGCGGCTCCGGAACATAAAGGGCGAGGAAGGAACATGGATGGGTTTTAGTCAGTAAAAGTCTGACACTCCCTCCCGCTCCGCCCAGAGTGAGAGAAGTCATTTGATGATTTCCCATATGAAAAAAAAGGACTTTAAGACATATCTAATTTGACTCGCATGTTATTGTTTTAGTTCGTGTTGACGTACAGATGTACATCAATCAGAATCCCCACCTAAAAAATTCAACGGCAGTAAAAATAAATATTTGTGGTTTCTTTCAAAAGAACAACACCTCTCCTCTGAGTCTAATAAATACATTTTCTTTCATGAATGGTCTGTCTGAAAGATGACATAGCTACCAAGATAATGAGAAGATGACTTGATACTTATTGAAAGTAAGAAAAACTGTTAAACCGTCAGTCGCTACCAACAAGACCCCAACCATACTACACCATTTTTCTCAAAGCCAAAACTTATTTCATCCCACAAACACCATATTTATCCGTTCAAAAACGTCTGTTTCAAAGCTAAATATATGAGCACACGTCTTCCGACGGTGCCTGAACCCCATGGCTACCAATTTGATATGGACACCATAAACCATGGCACACAATGTCGCTATATATAACGCCACTGTCATCAAAACAGTGAGCTTGTTTTGTTTATTTTGAGAGGATCTCCGGCGTCCATTTTGTGGGCAGTTTATGTCGATTTTGGTGAAAGAAAAATATGAAATGTGGAGTGACAATGGGCCGACGGCTTCGGCGTTGGGTTTTCGATTGAGGAGATGTTCATCCAAATTCATGAGGCCTATGGCCCCGTCCCCATCATGTCGTGACGATTAATTTAGCGTTGTTTTTTAGTTGTGAAACTCGTGAACGACAGTAATCGTGTCGTCCTATACGTGAACACCTCCATTTAGATACACGAGCCACGACACTTAAAACTACACGATTATCTGTCGTCACGAGAAACTGGGAACGGGACCTAAGATCCAACGAATCCTTAGTAAGTAGTTTAAAACATTTGCAAGGTCACCAACGTCAACTTATACTGGTCGAAACGTCGGGATTAAATTAAAGGTAAATCCGCGATAAATCCCGTATTCATATATGTTATAACTTATACTGTCACTCCGTAGGTCCGCGGTCATCCGTGATTATCCATTTTTCTGAGCATCCCGCAATTATGGCGCTTGCAACAGCGTCGAAATATCGGGAACTTAGAATAATTGATGATCATGAAAGACATCCCGTGAGGAGTAAGTGACAGTGTCAGTTTAGTTACAAGCCGTGAAAGATCAAACACTGTTTTAACACTGTTTTAACAGTGTTTGATCTCAACAGGTGTTCCAAAAGATTTTTACGTCATTAATATTAGTCGATTATGTTTTAGGTCGAATCTATCGGTAAAACTAATCTTAAAAAACTCTGGCAATAATGAATCCTGCCTATTAGGCTTTTAAAGACGACGTTTTAAACGCATTCATTCCAAATTAACTTTATCTTACAGCTCATTTATTTGCCAAAGCAGATTAGAACCTATCCCAAAAACTCCATCAAAACTGCTATTTACGATCCAACCATCCAGCTCTAATATAACAACTTTATCACCTTCACTAAACTTCACATCTAAATGTCGCACACTACCGTTTCGCCAATTTGCGTCCCCGCGCAAATTAGCCGAGATTGTTGGCTCGTACTATCTCAATCCATATACATTAAAATTCGTCCGTTGGTACGATTAATTAGGCTGATAATGACAGTGTTGTATCGGTGCTACCGGCTACCAACATAGCCCACAAAAGAGCCGAAACAGGTCCTTTTTCACTTAACGATCTCGAGTCGACGCTGCTCCCAAAAAACATTCGCTAAAAAAATACACTTTTACCTGAACCTTGGGAGTGCTATGGAGTTGCTGTTACCGTTTTCGGATAAAATAAAACTCACTAGCTTTCGCTCGCGGTTTCTCCCCCGTTGTATATGATAATTAACGCACGGGAACTTTTAAAGTATAGCTTATGATACTCTGAGATAAGGTAGCTTTTAGCGTAGAGTTAGTGAAAGAATGCTTCGGAATCGGCATAGCCATCCTAATAGCTGAAACGGTTTTGATTAATTATTTTTATGGAATGTAGAGCCCAGACATGGCTCAAACATCGGTGAAAGGAAATATCTAAACATTTTTCTTGTTTGTTATTGGCCGCAGACCTCGTAGAAGATGATAGGATAAGTTAGACAAGACCATGGACCAGTGGTCCACATTAGCCGAGAATCAAAACAACTGGAAGTCATGATAATTTCTTGAAAAGGGGAACGTGTAAAGATGAGAGCTGTCAGGGCGAAAACTAGCGGTCCTTTCACAAGGGGTTCCATCTATCTGGCAGAATCTTGTTGCGCCGAAATTCATTTAGCATAACACACTTGGCATAATTTTCTTTAAACGAATATATTAAAGGCATATTTTTTTTTAAATATACTTCTTGTTTGGCTGAATGTGTGTATGTCCGAATTTGGAATGGCATACTTTTAGATAGCAGAATTTTATTTGGCATAATTACCTTTGGCATTGTTCATATTTCGCATAATTTCGTTTAGAATAATGTTTACTTAGAACGACAATTATTTGATATAATTTCACTTGGCATACTATGAAGATTGCAGAATTTCATTTGGAATAATTTTATTTGGCAGTATTTTATTATTTTTCAATGCCACAAAATAGCATTTTTAAACTTAATTTAAAGTTAAAATATTATCTTAAAAAGTCAATATGTTGTGCTAGAAAAGTTAGTGACAGAAAAGAATCGCTCCAAAACCGACTCCACGTAGTCTTGTTTGCCCTACCCCAAGAGTGTAACTTAAAATCGCGTAGGCGCGGAGGGGCGAGGCGGGCCGCGAGTTGAGGAGCAGGTGGTTGTAACACTCGCCGCCGCGGCTGAGGTTGGCCGGCGAAGCCGGCCAGCAAGCCGAAGCTGCGGTGGTGAGCGTTAAACCCATCTGCGACGAACAGCTCGCGTGGGACCGCCGTAGCCCCGCAGCGCCGGAGCCGTGACAGAAACCATGCCTGCTGCATGTTGCATGCTTGCTTGCATGCTACATGATTGCTGCATGCTTGTTTGTATGCTGCATGCTTGTTTGCATGCATGCTGTATGCATGGTATATGCATGTTCAGATGTTTACATGCCTGCTGCATGCTTGCTTGCCTGCTGCATGCTTGCTTGCATGCTGCGTGCTGCATGCTTGCTTCATGCTAGCTTGTATACATGCACGATATAATATGCTTGTTTGCCTGCTTTTTACAGGGAAATAAAAACCAAGTGTTCACAATCAACTGATTTTATGAATTTTCTGTGATATGATAGATGAGTCTTTCCATTATTATGCATATGAAATGTATGCCAAACAATAATTCTAACTGTAAACTCTCTGAGATATGATAATTCTGCTTTTAAAGACTATCGATATGAAAATTATGCCAATAGATGATTCTGACTGTGAACTTTCTGCGATAAGATGGTTCTACTTTTGAATCTTATGCATATGAAATGTATGCCTGAAGATGATTCTGGCTTACAAAATTATGAGTATGAACCTATGATAAATGAGTATCTGCCTAACTATTTTCTGCGAAATGAAGTTTATGCCATCAGCTGGTATGCAAAATAATATTATGACATAAAAAGTTCTGCTATAAAGGGTGGACCCTTTCACAAGTTTTAAACTTACCTGAGACATTATTAGTAAATCGCCAACTGCTATCTAAAGGGTGTAAAACATTCACGAAGCCGAAAAGCACTTATTCTCCCCATCACTGCGATCATTTTTTTTGTTTTACACCATACCTGGGAACCTTCTAGTTACGGTGATATGGGGGGTCAAAGTTACAACTTTTTGACAAGTTTTTTTTTAAATAAGCAAGTACCTACAAGTTTTTTTGCAAGATTTTTACTTCTAACACCTCTACGACTCCCTTACTATTCAATCCATTCATCAACACAATGTTTTAAGTGCGTTACATTGAGTTCTACCACAAAACATGATTTATAACCTCAAAAAAAAAGTTGTTTCCCAGAAATAATTTTTGCGTATAGTTACTTAGTTTGATGTACAGAATGGTTGATTAACGTCTTTGTGATGAGGTAGTTTACACCTGATAAAGCAGTTGGCGATTTGCTACATACAAACATTCGGCAATTTTACAAAATTAAAAGGTGGTTCAAACAGCTCTAAAACATCCCAAAGTGAACTATTTCACGGTACACCAAGAGGTCTATATTTTGTTCAAAGATAAAACTGACCAAAATCACAAGACATAAAGAGATATTTTTTGTCCCAGTCCTCGAATGTCCCACACTCCTGTCCTCACCTGTCCGGGCGACATTATTTATAGTTTTGTAAAAATCGCATCAAAAACTTCACAGCAATGTAATAATCGATTTTATTTCTGACGTCACGTATAATTAGTGTGAAATATGGACGTTAGAGGTCGTTCGTATAGTTTTTTGCGACGAATTTTTATGGTGCGACACAAACCATTGTTCTTTTTTGGTGTGGACGTAGAATTTAGTCCAATTTGAGATAGGAAATAGGTGACTGTTTCTTCTATAATTATTGGTGAGTGTTTACGATTATGGTGAATCTAAGTTATTGTCATTACGTTCGATTTGTTTATAGGAGGGAAGGAAACACGTTTTTTTCCTTTTTCAAGGAAACCAACAACGGTTTTTTTTCTATTTTTATGCCAGGTCGCCGGTTGAGATTATCATGATTGCGATAGCTGTTTTGTTGCTATATTTTCTTAAGTACATAATTATTTTTCTTTGCAATTTATGTCAACTAATAATAATCGTAGAGATTCTTAGATCTTAACTAACTAACGATGTGTACGAATTTTGTGAAGCCCTGTGAACCTTTTGATAGGTACTTGTACATATTTTTATTACTATTTTAGAGTTGTAGGTAGTTCATTTGTTTTTATTAATGTTACCTAATAATACTTAAAAGTATCAGTCAGTCACCATTTTCCCTGAAATACAAATCGGTGGTTATTTAAGATTAATAACCGAAAGTCTGATTCATACCCAATTGAAGGACATAAGCTCGCCCTCATTACGTAGAACTGTAACATAGCTACAGGGTAGTGTTTAGGTACCTATGTGAAATATAAAAGATAAAGTTCTTAAAAACTCAAGCAAAGACAGGACGCATCACCAGTGCAAAAATATAAAAAATCAAATCAAGACATAAAAGCTCCGTACTGCGAAATTTAAATTACGACAAGCTTATGATATTATATGAAGATATTAAAAAAGTAGCAATAAAATGTTTTACGATCAATTTGGTTTAGGTTCGATTCCCCGCGGCATAAACACACAGTGCTGGCTTTATAGTTGAACTTAAGGGGGTAGTAATGGCTTATCAAGTGTATGAACCAACTAGTGAAGTTTGACAGACGGTGAAATATGGAACTAACTTAAAAAATAACGAATTTGACGTAAAACTGAGAGATGACAGTTGCAAACGACGCCATCTTGAAAATGTCAAAAGAAACCTACGGCGAAAAATGGAAAATAACCTTTGAGAATGTACTGAATTTGACGTAATTTGACATTGTACTTTGCGAGTGGCGCCGTCTTGAAATGTCAAGAGGTTTTGGTCGCAATGCAGTTTTTTTTCAGCAGAATAAGATGTCCATTATTGTTTTTGGTTGATTGAGTTGTTATAATTATTAGTTACGGGTAATGATCGAGTGATGTTTGTAGTTTTAATCATAATAAAAAGTATGACTTGATTGCTTCACAGACTTTGATTTGATTTTGATATGTCGATGGTGTTTTGTGTGGTAAACTTTAATTAGGAATTGCCTAATTAGGTTCCTAACTACGCAATATAGAACTGCAATTAGTATAAAATCTGTTTTAATGGTTTTCTCCTTTCTTGGTAGTTCTATTTTTAGTTTAATAGAAGCCTTCCAATATAGACTAGACTTATAAAAAGGGAGCTCGTAGCAATCAACAATGTTTACAGAAAATAATTGGATAGACATTAAATGATTGTTACTTAATCATTAATAAAAGATAAAAATTGGAAGCCCTATATAAGTCACAATCTTTAAATTCGAGTTAATTGTTGGGGCGTCCACAAAAAAAAGAAGATTTGTTGTTTCATCCTAAGCATAAGAAAAAACATGGGCAGCAGCCGCCGTCTTCCGGCAACCTTATTATATTTTTATGATAATTAAGATATCATGAAAAAAAAGATAAATTTTATTTTGTCTCCGCATAATAGGTAGGCGGGTCTCTAGTGGGGGTCCAAACTATGAAACTGACAAATGGAGTTATTGTTTAAAACAAAATTAACTATGACCATCCAGACAGCAATTGTTACATTCGAAACTTTAGCTCACCAGAAATTAGACTCACATTACTATGATTGGCTTACAGGAAGCGAAAAACTTAACTTGGTAATTCGTTTTTTCTTTTCCCTTTTGCGTCTGACGTGAGTAGTAATTAAAAGTAAAAATTATTGTGATTGGTTTTGGCAAATTGCAAATTGGCTCTTTATAAATTTCGAAGACAAAAATTATTTCGGAGTTTCCTTTTTATTTTAAGACCGCGTTAATTACTTAGTCGCTGATAAATTAAAAGCATTCGATTCGGTTTGGAAATGATTTTGCGTGGGAATGAAAAATATTGTTGAATACCAACTCAATATGAATTCGTTGTCAATAAAATGTGTTTTGTCGCAAACATGACGAAATCAATCGAGATGGTAGCACTTTCCTTGAATGAATTTAGTTGGATAAAGGGTGTAAAAGGCAGAAGCCTTTTACACCCTTTATCTAAATAAATTCAAGGAAGTTGTTATCCCCGTCATTGCGATATTCTTTTTGTATAGATCATACCTGGGAACCTTCTAGTTACGGAGATATTCTTTTTGTATAGATCATACCTGGGAACCTTCTAGTTACGGAGATATTCTTTTTGTATAGATCATACCTGGGAACCTTCTAGTTACGGAGATATTCTTTTTGTATAGATCATACCTGGGAACCTTCTAGTTACGGAGATATTCTTTTTGTATAGATCATACCTGGGAACCTTCTAGTTACGGAGATATTCTTTTTGTATAGATCATACCTGGGAACCTTCTAGTTACGGAGATATTCTAGATCATACCTGTGCACCTTCTAATTACGGAGATATTCTTTTTGTATAGATCATACCTGGGAACCTTCTAGTTACGGAGATATTCTTTTTGTATAGATCATACCTGGGAACCTTCTAGTTACGGAGATATTCTTTTTGTATAGATCATACCTGGGAACCTTCTAGTTACGGAGATATTCTTTTTGTATAGATCATACCTGGGAACCTTCTAGTTACGGAGATATTCTTTTTGTATAGATCATACCTGGGAACCTTCTAGTTACGGAGATATTCTTTTTGTATAGATCATACCTGGGCACCTTCTAATTACGGAGATATTCTTTTTGTATAGATCATACCTGGGAACCTTCTAGTTACGGAGATATTCTTTTTGTATAGATCATACCTGGGAACCTTCTAGTTACGGAGATATTCTTTTTGTATAGATCATACCTGGGAACCTTCTAGTTACGGAGATATTCTTTTTGTATAGATCATACCTGGGAACCTTCTAGTTACGGAGATATTCTTTTTGTATAGATCATACCTGGGAACCTTCTAGTTACGGAGATATTCTTTTTGTATAGATCATACCTGGGAACCTTCTAGTTACGGAGATATTCTTTTTGTATAGATCATACCTGGGAACCTTCTAGTTACGGAGATATTCTTTTTGTATAGATCATACCTGGGCACCTTCTAATTACGGAGATATTCTTTTTGTATAGATCATACCTGGGAACCTTCTAGTTACGGAGATATTCTTTTTGTATAGATCATACCTGGGAACCTTCTAGTTACGGAGATATTCTTTTTGTATAGATCATACCTGGGAACCTTCTAGTTACGGAGATATTCTTTTTGTATAGATCATACCTGGGAACCTTCTAGTTACGGAGATATTCTTTTTGTATAGATCATACCTGGGAACCTTCTAGTTACGGAGATATTCTAGATCATACCTGTGCACCTTCTAATTACGGAGATATTCTTTTTGTATAGATCATACTTGGGAACCTTCTAGTTACGGAGATATTCTTTTTGTATAGATCATACCTGGGAACCTTCTAGTTACGGAGATATTCTTTTTGTATAGATCATACCTGGGAACCTTCTAGTTACGGAGATATTGGAGGTCAAAGTTCTAAACTGTTCACCGGTGGTTTTTAAATAAAAGTTTTCAATGTAAGATTCCCCGTACTAATCAATCTATCCATTCAAGTGCGTTACATTGAGTCCTATCGAAAAGTCTGATTTTACTTATCAAAAAAAAGTCAACTCCCTTTGTTTTTTGTGTAGGGATACTAATAACATACATACTCATCATCTGCCTAGCCTTTTCCCAACTATGTTGGGGTGGCTTCCAATCTAACCGGATGCAGCTGAATACCAGTATTTTACGTGTAAAATACTGTTATTCAGCGGCCGTGGAGCGACTGCCTATCTGACCTCCACAACCCAGTTAATACTGGGTAATACAATTCCACTTGGTTCTAACCAAGTGGAATTGGCTGGTTATCAGACATAATATATATGTCACCGTGAAATTGTCAAACACGTTAGGTTGTAATATCTCTAGCGATATTTTAAACTCTCGAAAATTGTCAAACGAACATACTGCTTACAATAAAACACATCATTTTTCGTGAATTGCACGCGATGGAAGTCAACTCACGCGGTGTGGAGGGAAGGAGGGGTTGCCTTTGCCCAATGGTACCACTCTCATGAAAAGATAATATACTCGTACCATTCCTGAGAAATACCGATTAATATAACCTAATCTTAAAACACGTTCTATTCCCCTGAAAAGTGTAGTTGACAGAGCCCCGGTTCGCGGGACCCCTATTTCCGAGTGCAGGGTTAGAAAGAACCTAACTAACCTAACGGGGGGGGGGGGGGATGCCCTATAACCTCAATGTTCAGTTTGACAATATTTCGAGAGTTTACAATATCGCTAGAGAGATTACAATATAACATGTTTGACAATTTTACGGTGACATATAATACACGTACCTACTGACGGCCCAATAACTACTTTTTCTTTCTTTCTAAATTGTCACAATATCGTTGACACATCGTCACTCTCGCCGCTGTCAGTGTCAGGGGCAGCTCATAAACGACTGTGTTTTGTTTCACTGTCACAAGTTTATTTATTACTTGTTTAACGACCATCTGATGAGGTGCTGACGAAATGACTGACGTATCTTGTGTCTCCTCGGTTAATGCCGTATCCTGTTAAATTATGAGCGAAGGATGAGGTTTTAAGACTTTGAGGTGCTCTTTTTATTGTAGTTGCGAGGTTGTAAATGCAGCGTTGTTTTCATGGTGGATGGTGGTTTTTTTAAGTTGTAAATTGAAATGGGTGCTAAAGATAAACCAAACTTAAGGAAATAAATTACATCATAGTAAATTGTCTATGGAGCGTGCAATGCTCGGCATAAAGTTAATAGATCGGGTTCCTTACGTCGAAATCCAAAAACGCAGAAAAGTTTTCGATATTGGAAATCGCGTTACGGAACTCAAATGGAGTTGGGCAGGTCACCTAGCAAGGCGCAGGGATGACAGGTGGAGCAAGGCTGTCAGCGAATGGCGTCCAAGAAATGGAAAAAGGAACGTGGTGGGTTAGTTGCCGTCGGGGGAATAACCTGAATGAGGCTGGCGCAGGACCGTGGAAATTGGCACCAGAAGAGAGAGGCCTATACCCAGCAGTGGGTGAGTTCGGCTGTGAATGATGATGATGATGATGAAATTGTCTATCACGATCAGAAGGGTTGTGGCGCTCGTAGCGCTACGGAGTACGGATAATGTAGGTAATTATACCTTGCCAACTGCTACAGATTTTTAAAGAAATTCATAATATTAAACAATGTAAAAAAAGGAATGTCGCAAATCCCCACTCCATGGCTGCAACTGAGAAATTTCTGTTGGAAAAAACTACTTGCATCATACAGAAACGATGATCCTGCCTTATGTCCAGACCAACGATGCAAGCAGCAGTTTCACATAATAATTATGTGAAATGTAATATGTATGTAATGTTCATTACATTAATTTAAATTTTCCGTAATTTTTTTTGAAAGCCACAAAAATACGCAACTTCGGACACAATCCAAAAACTGAGTACCACGTTCTGATCGCTGCAATTTTCATCAGTAATCATATATCTCATAGCATTTTTAACAATAATATGAGTCTAAAGAATGCGCCGACGCATCATACTACCGTGGTGTAGGGGGCGCCACTCGTGATGTCAACGGAAGAGTATTTTTAACATGTTTTACTAATGCTGTTAGCGCTTCTTAATAGAATGAACTTGGTGGGTTTACATGTCGCGATAAAGAATCACCATCTGTCTGCTGTGTTCGTATTTTTTAGGATTATTTTTGTTTCGTACAAATTAATGTCCGAAAGGAAAGTTTTATTAAAATCTGGTAGGTGTTACGTATCTTTAATTATTGACCGAAGAGTTAATAATATCAAAGTGTCTCTGTCACTTTTTTTTGTATGAGAGAGTTCACAACAGTTAGGAAAAATAAATATAGATCATGTCTGTCACTATGATCATCTGGTAAATACCAATATTTTACATGGAGGGACTGCCTATCTGACCTCCACAACTCAGTTAGTACTGAAGAACAGATCATATCAAAGAAGAATATATCTAAACATCATATCTGTATAATAAATAAAATAAAAATAAAAAAGCCTTTTATTTCCTCCAGAAAAATTCACGCTTACAAAAATTAATTGTTTTTTAGTATCAAAAGTTTTAATTATACAAATGAAAGTTTTAATTTAAAAAGTTAGATAAGTTAATAAGTTTTAAAGTTTTTAAGTTAATAGTTCCCGTTATTTTATGCAGGTTTTTAATACTAAAATATTAAGTATACTATTCTGTAGGAACCCCTCTGCAGGTAAAGGCCTCCTCCAAATGTAGCCAATTTTCTCTGGATTGCGCTATTTGCATCCAGTTTGGACCCGCTATTCGTTTTATCTCGTCCTCCCATCTGTTGCAAGGTCTCCCTTTCTTTCTTTTGCCCACTGGCCCCCTCCATTCTGACACTTTTCTTGTCCATCTGTGATCTTGCAGGCGTGCTATGTGTCCGGCCCACTTCCATTTTAACGCCAGAGCTTGTGCTAATCAATCATATCTGTATTAGAAGGTAATTGGGGATTTCATCACCGGTATCCGTTACACCAGTCCACTGCTGGACTAAGGCGGTTCACCCACTGAAGATGCGTCCCGCCGCGGTGCGCGGAGCGACGGGGCGCGGTGTCAGTGGGTGGAGCGACACACAATTTACTCGACTCGACGACTCGACTATACAACTATCCAAGTGCTATCTGCTACGAGCAATCCTGCGAAAATTCAAGTTTGGAAGTATGAATACGGATAGAATAAACGAATAAGCTACGCCACTTATTCCCATGTATACCAACCACAGAACACCCACATCTATCTTCACCAAAAACGCAGTACTACCAACCGAATAAATTGTAGAAAAAAACATCAACGTCGTCGGCGAGATAAATAAAGTTGGTGTAAAGACTTCGAAAGCGATAATTACTGGCCGTGGCGGAAACGGCGCGATTAGTGGCTAAAAGCCGTTCCTTTTAATGGCTTTTGAATAATTTAGCCAGATTGAGCCATCTTGCTTGAGTGAGGGTTAATAAGTTACGTTTTAGCTACTGTGCTGCGAAAAGAAAAGGTGTTTCTTTAAGTGGTGTAACGGGTTCGATTCCTGATTGGTGTGTTTTTGGCATGTGTTTTTAATTTGAGGTGATTAGTTATGCAAATGTTTTAAGGTTAAGTAGTTTGGCACATTACTTTAATTGTGTTCTAATCTGGTTGATTGTTGATTGATAATGACGCTTTAGAAGTGTCATTAGGACACTGGATACGGCTTTATTGAGGTCATAATAAGCTCTAAAGACCGTGGCTCCTAAAAAAGGTTTTCTCAGTTTGCAATCATCGGTCGTAAATGGTAATAATGGAATTACTGAGGAGAAGAATAATTTACCGAAGTATCATCATTGTCATCTCATTTCCTACCCTTGTGTCATGCTACTTGGGTCGCCACAACACGGTTTTTTCTTCCATTCTCCACTGTCTCCTTTGTCTTTTATAAATACCTACCATTCCTCAAAGAACCCAACCATCGTCTTCTCTGTCTTCCCCTCCTTTTCCATCCATCACCACCAACGCCAAACCACTGAATAGAAGAGATGGGGATCAAAATAAGCAAGAGTCAGCAAAAGAACACTTGCAATATCTTCAATATGGACTAATAAGAGAATTATCAACCAACTCCACATACTGTCAATATCCAAAACATGACGTTCTAAGGGTTATCAGACAAAACACAACATCATCTGCCTATCCTTATTCAAGCTAAGTTAGGGTCGCGGTTTCTACTCAAACTCAAAACTCAAACTCAAAGCATTTATTTCAACTAAACCATTACGGCACTTTTGAAAGTCAAAAATAATAAACAAAATCAAATCTACAGTCACAGTCAAAAGGCATAATAACTTGAGAAAGTACTGTAGTTGCCCATTCCCTAGAGTAGATCTCTATGGAGAAGAACGGGCAAGAAACTCCATGGATCCATCTTATAAATCAATATATTATTACAAAATCTTGGTTACATAATTCATGTTGTGATTAGACATATATGTGAGAACGATGTAGAAAGACGTCCAGAGAAAGATATCAACAATACAAAAAAAAATAATAACCATGGCAGCTAAGAGATGACCAGTCCCAACTAATCTTTACATGGAGCGAATGCTTATCTGACCTCCACAACCCAGTTAGTAACGAGTAATACGATTGTCAGACTTACAAATGTAGATTTACAATTGGCAACTGGGACCAACGCCTATACGTGCTTTCCAATTCACAGAGGAAACTCTGTATGTAATAATTGTGACGACCCGATTGGCGTAGTGGTAGTGACGCTGCCTTACGTTCTTTAGGGTCCTGGGTTCGAATCCCGGTAGGAGCAAATGTTTGTGTGATGAGCACGGACATTTGTTTACGAGTCATGGATGTTTATGTGTATAATAAGTATCATCACTACATAGTATAAAACAAAGTCGCCTTTTCTGTCCCTATATCCCTATGTGCGCTTAAATCTTTAAAACTACGCAACGGATTTTGATGCGGTTTTTTCCAATAGATAGAGTGATTCAAGAGGAAGGTTTATATGTATAATACATGCATCATATACTAAGGCAACATTGCTAATTTTAGAGGTTTCTAACGTGATGTCGTAAATTAACCTATTTTTTTGGGCTTATTTAGCAATTTAGCAAAAACGCTGCCTAAACCCTACGAGTTAGATCAAATTAATGTACTACAGTATTGTACACCATAAAAAGGTCTACAAAAAAGTCCGCGATGGTATATGTTTATCTTTTAGGGATAACCCACATTAACCATTTTTATTGTTTACTTTTTACGTGAAAAAATGGCTTATTTACGAAGCTATTTTAAGCAATACGGCATTAATCCTTATCGAATTAAGTACCTTAAATACAGTGTGCAATTAATTTAGATCAATATGGTTCCTTACAGCATGTAAATTAAACAAATATTTTCGGAGATATTACAAATTTAGATATTCCAAAGATAGCAGGAAATCTTCATAGTAAGTATAGGGAAAGAGGAATTGTTTTACTCCAAATTTAATGCGTGCAGGCCAAGGGCAGTAATGAATTAATCAAAAATACTGGATCGATTTTAATCATGTTTTCATTGAGTGACATAGGCATATATATTTTATGCCCGTGCAAAGTCGGAGCGGGCCGCTTTGTTTTTATATACAACGTTCATAGTTTTTCTGTAGTGTATTTAATTTAGTATCAGCATTGCACCCGTGCGAAGCCGGGGCGGGTCGCTAGTGTATTTACAAACAAAAAAGTATATATGTAGTATATCAACTATCTAGTGTCCACGACACAAGCTTTGCTTAGTGTGGCACTGGGTGGCGCTGTGTGTTAATGTCCAGCGATATTTATTATTATTTATTTATTGGTCACCCATCCACTGACCAACCTAAGCAAGCCCAGCTTAACCTGAACATTGATCCGAACGGCTCTTTCAATTCCCTATCAGGAGACACACACGTCACTCAAATACCTTAATTTCCTTTACCAACCTACTCTGATACCTAATTACATCTAACAAGGTCTAATTCTATTCTAGCCCTGAACCAACAGGTTCGTTTAACGAGCGGCGCGGGCGCGGCCGGGGAGAGGCACGGGGCGGTGGCGGGGGAGGGGAGGAGAGGCGGTATCGCCGGGTAATACCGGGTGATGTCTCAATACCTCCCAGTGTGGCTGCCTATTATTTCTGACGCACACGATGCGGTTGATGTGGTATTGTGTGGAGTAGGATTCTGTATTCTGTAAAATTCTGTACCGATAGTCGTATCAGCCTATGGCTTAATTGTCAAGAGCCTTGACCAATACCTGAGGAGGCACTCGTTGGGTAGCTGGATCAAGAGCTTGATTCAGTAAGCGGTATTCCTGGACACGGCAAATTGATAGGAGGTACCTCTCTCTGGAGCCCGGACCTTGGCTTGGGCCCTGTTCCCGATACCGGTGGGCTTATTGAGGTTATTTTTTAATATTTTTATTTGTTTTTTTTTAATGTAAAAAATATAAAGGGAATAATAATACTAAAACCTTTATTTTCAGGCCACTTTGGCCCACAGATAAATAAGTACCTTACAGACTAACATATATCATAATAATACAAAGTGTGTTAGTGTATAAACTTAAAAACTACGTAGGATCTAGTTGAAGTTTCTCATGTACATTACATACTTACAAGGCATCTTCTTCTCTTTATCGTGTATTTTGTGCCTAGGATATATGTAGTTTATCACTATCTAGTGTCCACGACACAAGCTTTGCTTAGTGTGGCACTAGGTGGCGCTGTGTGTTAATGTCCAGCGATATTTATTATTAGTATTATTTATTAATTGGTCACCCATCCACAGATCACCATCCTAGGCTAGCGCAGCTTAACCTGAAGATTGATCCGAACGGCTGTTTCTATTCCCTATCAGGAAACATTTGTTTCCGAGTCATGGATGTTTCTATGTATAATAAGTTTCTAAATACATACTTACTTATTATACAACAATCAAAAAAGTATATATGTAGTACTAGCGACCCGCCCCGGCTTCGCACGGGTGCAATGCTGATACTAAATTAAATACACTACAGAAAAACTATGAACGTTGTATATAAAAACAAAGCGGCCCGCTCCGACTTTGCACGGGCATAAAATATATATGCCTATGTCACTCAATGAAAACATGATTAAAATCGATCCAGTATTTTTGATTAATTCATTACTGCCCTTGGCCTGCACGCATTAAATTTGGAGTAAAACAATTCCTCTTTCCCTATACTTACTATGAAGATTTCCTGCTATCTTTGGAATATCTAAATTTGTAATATCTCCGAAAATATTTGTTTAATTTACATGCTGTAAGGAACCATATTGATCTAAATTAATTGCACACTGTATTTAAGGTACTTAATTCGATAAGGATTAATGCCGTATTGCTTAAAATAGCTTCGTAAATAAGCCATTTTTTCACGTAAAAAGTAAACAATAAAAATGGTTAATGTGGGTTATCCCTAAAAGATAAACATATACCATCGCGGACTTTTTTGTAGACCTTTTTATGGTGTACAATACTGTAGTACATTAATTTGATCTGACTCGTAGGGTTTAGGCAGCGTTTTTGCTAAATTGCTAAATAAGCCCAAAAAAATAGGTTAATTTACGACATCACGTTAGAAACCTCTAAAATTAGCAATGTTGCCTTAGTATATGATGCATGTATTATACATATAAACCTTCCTCTTGAATCACTCTATCTATTGGAAAAAACCGCATCAAAATCCGTTGCGTAGTTTTAAAGATTTAAGCGCACATAGGGATATAGGGACAGAAAAGGCGACTTTGTTTTATACTATGTAGTGATGAAGTATATCGAACATCTGGTGTGATGATCGCGCGATGTGTAAAATGTCCAGCGATATTTATTTATTTTATTTATTCCGAATATAGCTAATCAAAGTAAAATTCACTGCCACATTTATGACTCTCTCTGCCATTCAATCGAAATGACTGATGTACAATTAACTCTTCGTCTCTTTTACATGTAAGTAGCCTCAATGAACACAACTAACGGTATATTTAGTAATTAGTAGGTTTGCATAGATAGACCAGTTTTAAACTGACTCTTACTAAATGAATGACAGCTTATGCTCTTTGAAACCTGCTGACCCCTCCAGGACTAAGAAGTGTGAAGTAGGATTTACTACCGACTAATAAAACTTTAATTTATGTTAATTTATTAAAAACAAGGAGCTCTTTCCACTCCAGCGGTTACCCCCTATTTAGGTTGTACTAAAGCGTGGTGCATGCTTGTGCACCTACAATGCGTTCATGTGTTGCTCTTCATGCATACCAGCCTTAACATTAAAACGATCCATGGCTTCCTCTCACGAATGAAAATGAAACTCTATTTTCTGTCCACAAAGACTCAATTTCCTTTTACAATTAAAATGAGTTACCTTCTGCAAGTGCAACCGTGTCGTGTCTGTTCCTCTTTTGAATATCGATTCTAAAATCGTCGTTGTAAGAATTATTTTTACTTGAAGTGTGATTGCAGGGAATGTCGTTTTGAAAATGGAATGACGATTTTCAGATTTTAAATTGTGTTCTTTTTAGAAGAGCTTTTAAAACGTAATATGGAAGATTTAAATTGAATCATAATTCATTAGTTGTAGAGTTTATTTCAAGTTGTTGGGTAAGAATTGCATAGGTTAATAAGGTTTAGGTTAGTGAAGAAGCTAGTGTGAGGTTTGGTGAATCGCGAGAAAGTAGCGCTATTTGCTACCGTATCGCGCGCCATCGCGGTTCAGACGTGCGCAACCTTTGGTGACTTCTGCTCCGCCTGAAATGAAGCAATAAACAATTAATGAGCCATTTTGTTTATCAACTTTGTCGTGTAACTTTACCTACCATAGATTTTTCGATTTGGTGTAACTAATGGTAAACATTATAAGATTTAATTGAGGTTGTATTTTATCTGGTTTTGCAATATTGGGCTCTACGCAGTTCTATGTTAGTATGTAAGACGTGCCGGTGATGATTACCCTTTACAGTATGAAGCAGTAACCATACTATTATCATTTACATCATCCTGCAAAGGTCTCTTACCGAACATGGGCTAATAATTTGATACGGTGGCTCATTCTTTCAATTAAGCACACCGGAATACCGAATGTCTGTCTCCAATTATTTCTTCAAATAAAACCCAAAACCCGATTAAAATGTTGAGCGTACCTGGTCCGCGCATTCGATGTCACATCTGCCGCTCCGCATCCGTCCAATCAGCGGCATTATATGTTAATAGCCTATTAGAATATATGCTGCCGGGTCTTCGCGCCGCCGCTCGCGCCAACCTATCTCCAATGCACTATAATTCCCTCACCAACACAACAAGACCCCCCCAAACCATTGTCCAAGCTTCAATAAACGTTCAAGTTTGATTGGACGCTTGCTAATACGCTACCAAGTTATTTTATCCTTGATATATTGCATTTTAACGACTGAAGTGCAGGAATAAGTACGTCTCCAACTGCAAATATAAGTTTGCAGCCGTTTTGCACGGTGGCTTGTTAGGAGAAGTGTTCATTGTTTTTGTTGTGATCTCTTATTGTATTTTATGTAAGTTAGTGCTTTGTTACCCATTGAGCTCGTGTTTTGGTGGGTGGCTGGCTACTCGAACTCCCACTAAAGTCTCGAAACGTTTTAATAAAACCCACTATCTTTAACTCGTGTACAAACTAACAGATACAGAAATTCTAAGAAGTTCCGGCATTAAAAATTTAATATAAAAAAGAAAAAATATTGAACGACCCATTCCTAAAACGTATCGGGTCCCGTTCCGTCCGCGGTGTCTTTGCTCGAGCGGCGATAAGATCTCCTTTATAATGTTTCAATTAACCAGTAGCCAGTATTTATTGGGGACACGATGAGGCGGCCGGCGATTCATTACCTGCCCGCTACGAATTAACAAAAAAAATAAAATAAAAGGATACGCCGCATTTCAAAGTTACCTCTACACTACAATTTTAATGGGGATTTTTGTCTTAAAAAGTCAACATTTGAATTTAGAATTAAGTACTATGTGATAATAAAGAGGTTTTGCTTATAAAAACTACAACTGGCCTGTATCAATTATAACAATTGCCTGGCGATCAGATTGTATTCAACGATTTTTAATCTATGGTCTATTTAAAATGTAAATATACGGAACCATTAGCGTTATTTATCGCTAAAAGAGACTTCTTTTAGCAAGGAGTTGTGCGATTTGTTTATTTTCGAATAAAAAAAACATGGCCGCGTATTATTCGAATTAATTCACCTGTAATTGGATTTATGGTGTCTCGGGCCGCATATTTCCAAATCCACCCTGTGTGGTTGCTAATTATGCCGCTTTGTGGTATTTTAACACTATTTATTGTGCGTCGGCCATCTTAATTCTGCGTTAAGTGGTATTATCGTGCGATGATATTGCATTATCGATATTTACTATGTTGGACGATAAAGTTTTCGTTGAAAAGCTTCTATGTTTCAGGGCAAAGGTATTTAAGCTTTATTATGAAGACATAAAGGTTGTAATACAGCTGTTTGCTTATCCAATTATAGGGTAGTGGAATATATTGGGAAACTTGGAATCATCTGCTCATTATTGTAATCGTTGTTCATCTTGTCTGTGGATTGACTGTTCTTTATCGTTTCGCATGTTTTAAGAACATTGTCTCATTAATTAACACTCGGCTATTGTTCAATTTAGTCATCAAGGACCCCAGCTGAATGTCAGGTTTTTATTTTTTTTATTTTTTGGTGTGACAGCTCTATCCTATTTTATTTTTATAGGTACGAGTTTTTAAAAACAATGGATCAATTTAGTATTTTGCTACTGAAATATTAATAATAAAATAAAATAATAAAAATATTTTATTGTCAGCCATCAAGGCCCATTGGGTGTTAGTATTACATTTTCCTTAAAGACTATGTTAGTAACATCCAGAAACAGTAAAATAATAATAATAATCTTCACTACCTAGCTATTATAAAACAAAGTCTCCCGCCGCGTCTGTCTGCCCCTATGTATGCTTAGATCTTTAAAACTACGCAACGGATTTTGATGGGTTTTTTTTTAATAGATAGAGTGATTCAAGAGAAAGGTTTTAGTATATATATTTAACGCGGGCGACGCCGCGTCATTGGCTAGTTAAAAATAAATAAAGATGACGTGTATTTTTGTAATTTCAAAATACATAACAGATTGTTACAAAATGCATACTGTAATTTTTACAATTTTTTTCGGTCCGTTCCGGCTAATCTCTGAAACGGCTGCACCGATTTGGGCAAGACTTTATTAACAGATAGCTGATGTTATAAAAAATAACTGAGGCTTACTTTTATTTTTGAAAAAATATCTAAGGTTCCGTGCAAAAAAAAACAACCCTTGAAATTGAAAACAAAAAAGCTGATCCAAATAGGAGTAAATTATATTTTTTTAAATAATTTCAGGCGCAGGAAACAGCTAAGTAGTTCATAATACAAATACTATTAAAATTTATTTTGAATAGTCAGAACATCCCTATTCCCTGCACTTTCAGATTATCACACACATTACATTTCGTTTCATTCATATGCCATCTAACTATATCCCATCTCAGTCAGTGAGAACAATCTCTCACTGAAGACACACTCCTATCGTCATTCAGCGTTATTATTATACCTATTGAAACGCCATTCTTACCATTCTCCTTTAAAATACGATAAAAAATGTATACATGGCCGCTTTAAGGATACGCTAAGGGTTTCGTGACGGGGTTACAAGCAAAAAAAAGTATAAAATAAAAAAGATATATCGTAGCGCCATTTCTCGTTATTATTTCGGAAAACAATAGCGCCTTTGCTGTCACGTGAAGCGCGGCCCATGCAAATAATCATAAATAAATAAATAAAAAATAAATATGAGGCGAAAGGACGATGTCTTATTTTAGGGCCGGGTTCGCTAGCCCTGATGTTTGGGTGCTGGATGTGGCAAGGCATTTTAGGAACAAAAAGCATCTGTCAGTACGACATTTTTTCATCTCACGAAACACACTTACGTGGCGTGGCGTGGAGTAGCGCGCCAGAAGCATGAGACATATTTGTAGGTCGTGGATGATGATGGGGTTAGTATCCTAACCTGGTGTCAGAGTTTTTATGCCGTCCTAGGGTCTTTTTTTTTTTTTTTTTTAAAAAAGGCCCTAGGACGACATATGACATGACAATAACTACGCCATTCGAGTCTTCAGTTGTACACCGAATTCACACTGGCCGCATTTTGCAAAATGACTCCGAGTGGTCAAAATACTTAATGTATTCTTAATAAAATAATGTAACCTGTGATAATAGCTGTATGTGTTGTCTTAATGAATATTTAACTATTCTTAATAATAATTAAGTCTTAATAATAATTAACTTTTCATTTACATGTTTACCTATTACAGTTGAACTATCTTCGACTAAACTAATGTCACATCTGTTGGAAGAGTAACATGTTGCTACTGCAGTACCTTATTAGAAGATTCTCAAGTCGACATATGGACTTGTCGAGGTTAGGAATTTCTGTGGATTTATATGTTTGCGCTCACCACAAGTTAAACTAATGAATTAATTAAGACGCGGGCAGCTCAAAGTGGTGAGGAATGCAAGATTGGTTTATCTGAAACATGGACCGGGATATTTAGGTGGGTTTACGACGGATTACCCAGCTGTCTGTTGGGCACCGCGTGGAGGCCATTCGTCATTAGTGGCCAATTATCCTGAGCTTAGGCTGTCCTTAATTATGTTGGGTACAGTAAAGTACTGACCAGATGGTGTTAAATATCAGTTTCATGATCTTTGTGAGCATTCACCGCATCTGTATTGATGATGCGGCTTAGGGTGGTGGAGCACACATGCCTTGAAGAAAACGATTCACTCGAACTCTGAATTATAATAATCAGGGAACAGAAAAGCGAATTCCACAGACTGCATTTATAAACTGGAGATAAGCAGTTTTCTTCAGAAGGGCTGCGGTTTAAATTTTGCGATAGTAACCCAAATAAGTTACAAGTAGTTCAAAATGGTTTAAAAAAGGAAAAGGAGTACGCCATTTTAAATTTAGAATGGCGTCAATTAGCTAACCATGCATTTTCATTCAGACTAAACATATATGGAAAATTTGAGCTTAATTGGAAACCGAGAACTGGGTCAAAGATAACTTCTAATATTTTTTTTACACAGTTACAGCCAAAACAAAAAAAAAACGTGTGAAAAACATAAGTTAATACTTCCAGTAACCCAACATCTTGGTCACCAACGAGTTCGACATCGACCAAACAAGGGACTGTCTCCCGAGCGCCATCTTGAACCGAAACAAATGTCCCCATAATGAAAATAAAACCATGCTGTACAAAATGCAAGTATTAACATTGTAGGTTCGCTATTTACTGACGGTATCGGTGATTCGTTTGCTGGTGATTGATTTTATGGTCAGTCATAAAACATATAAAAACGGGTATTTATTGCGAATTTACAAACAAAAAAGTATTTATGTAGTATATCAACTATCTAGTGTCCACGACACAAGCTTTGCTTAGTGTGGCACTAGGTGGCGCTGTGTGTTAATGTCCAGCAATATTTATTTATTTTATTTATTTACCTTTAATTCAATCCCGACGTTTCGACCGGATTGCACCAGCCTTGGTCGCGGGGAGACCGCGGGGGTGGGGCGTGGTGGGGGGGGTACGGTCAGTTCCTTTATTTTTTTAATAAGCATGTAAGTGCATTGAGAACTATGATGAAAAGAAACCCATTTTTCTAGTATATATAAGAACATATTATAGGACTAACCGAGTAACTTAGTTGACTTGCGCCATATAACCGTGCAAATATTTTCGTCTGTCAATTAAATGCTTGATAAATAAATCTTTAAGTTGATACCAATATCATATTATGAAGTAAAGCACTTTCTATCTTGTATCGAAATATACTATTTGAGAATAACTCACCAGATTGTCAAAAGATCACCGAGGCCGTAATATTATGGGGAACTCAAAATAAATTATAAACATGGTCAATATCAGCTTAAAACTTATAAATATTATAATAGTAGTTCCCCATATGTACCTTAAAAATTCAAAAAATCGACAAAAAACCTAACAAATTAAACAAATCCAATCTCCTTTTCACCTACAAATCCAAACGGGGGTGGTTTCCACTAACAAAACAAACGTACCATACATCACAACTTATACATAGGTACATAAGCTATAAATTGGCCCAATCCATGGGTTTTATTATGTGAACAAAAATAGCAGAACGAATGCCAGAGTGGGCGGGCGCAGGAAATCCATTACGAACCGTACTAGCATTCGTAGCCAGCCGAGGGATGGACGAATTCATGTCGATAATTGACAGACATTACTATTTTTGTTTAGGAGTTACGGGAGGTCGATAAAGTAGTCGAAGTTTCCAAAGTAAAATGATTAGTGTTACTTTTCTTCAGTTTTCTACAATATTCATGTGGGATTTGTTCGATGTGGGCCAAATAAAAGCACTGATGATTACTATAAACTTTAATTTATTTTTTACACGTCTTCGTTGCTAACGTCCTTCGTCTTTTTTTCCTCGTATTCCACTTACTTTTACACCTTTCTTAACATTCACTGGCTTTCTCTTTCACTCCTAAACTATTATATATTTTCATCTCTTTCATTCAACAGGCTTCACATCTGTCATTCATCTTTACGTTTCATTCCACTCACTACCATAAAAATTGACGAAAAGTATAAGTACGAAGAATTGTAGAAAACGAAGGACCAATATAAAATCACTTGATGCTTTGTAGCGTCTGACTTCTTATTTGTACGCCGCGTTAAGGCAAAACATGACTGCAACAATTATAATTTAATGTAACATCTTGCATGCTATGTGTGTGTATACTCATGTTTTGAACAAAAAAAAAAAAACTTTTCTTATCATAACTGTACTAGTGTACCTACTTACTTTTATCTAATAAAGTTTTAAAGCTATTTTCCCTTCATTTAGCTGGAATTTCTTCAACCAACGAAAGAAAGACCAAAGAAACGATGAATGGATTGCGTGAAAGAGGATATGGCACGAAAGGAGGCGTCTGATGAGAGATAACAAATAATAGAGAAGTATGCAATGGAAATAGAAGACATAGAAGAAATAGAAGACGTAAGAGAATGAAGATAAGCTGTAAATTCTTCTATTTTAGGAGCCATTCATTTTATTACTCAAAAAGTAATGAAATGCTGGATTCACTTATAGACACAATGATGGCCCTATTTTGTCTAGTAAGTAGTAGTCTTCATCAGAAGTTTGTTCCACAAGTTTACTCACACAGTGAATAACTACTAGCATACTATGCTGAAAGTAAGCATTCATTACCTGTATTATTTATAGTCCTCGAGTTAAAAACTAAGGTACTAATTACTTTAACTAACGGCTCAATATATGATATTCAGAACTTTGTCATGACATTTTTACCAATTCCTAAACATATTCTAACAGTTAATAATTTCTTATCCTTCTCCATTAGGGACTAGATGTGATACCTGCGTACATTTCTAAAGTAATGTTTATTAAAACAAAATCTACCTTTCTATCGACAAAAACCCCGGCACATCACTACAAAAACATATTAGAGTGCACGTAGTCACATTTTCTAATCTATATTCAAATTGGCGCACGCCGCGCCTCGGCGCCATTGTGAAAATACGAATATTTTTCCAATTTCGCCCGGAAAACTCGCTCCTCTGCCATTTTTACATACCCACCGAGTTAAAACTCCACCCACCACACCAATCTTAACTCTAGTACCTTGTGATAAAGCATAGAATTTCCAAATTAACGGTAAATGTAACTTGGTCGAATATACACGTGAAAATGTATGAGCACAAACTTTTATTGCCGTCTCTCTCTCGCCTTTGTATGACGTTTTATTTGGTTGCACAGTGGTGGTTATGTTGTTTGCATATTTGGATAGAAAGCTGTTGGCTGGATATTGGGTCACTGTACCTAAAGAGGTGGGTTTACCTAATGTAATAGATTTGAAGAGAAACATTCAGCACTAGGGCGTTTATACAGGGTGTATTTCACCTCATCACAAAGCCGTTAACCAAGCAACGCATTGTGCGGATGTATGGATTGAATAGTACGGAGGTCGTAGAGATATTTAAGTAAAGTAAAAATCATGCGATAAAAAGTGGTATTTAAAAAAAAACTTTGTAAAAATCTTGCAACTTTGACCCCCTATATCTCCGTAACTAGGAGGTTCTCAGGTATAGTGTAGAACAAAAAAAATATCAGAATGTCGAGGAGAACAAGTGCCTTCCGTATTCGTTAAGAGGTGTTTTGCACCCTTTATGTGTTGGTGTGACACACAAAGTGAGCACAAAGTTTTGAGTGGGCCAGATTCAGTGCGTTTTTCACCGCAATAAAAGTAGGTGGTTTCTCAGCAATATTTTTTGCGTATTGGGTAAGTACTTAGTTTGGTTGGTTTGGTTTGTTTGTTGTTTGTGTTGTTTGGTGTGTCTGGGTTGTTTCACGGGTCCTCTCTCTCTCTCTTACTCTATACATATAAACTTACCGTTTTACTTAAGATCCCATTAGTTTATCAAACAACCATCTTCAGCAAAATATACAGCAACTTGATAAATTAAAAAACGTGTCAACCGCGTAATGAGTCGCTAAGAGGTTAGTTTTTTGTGTTCCTGCGTTAAAACACTTAGGTACTTTAGTTTTGTATCCGGTGTGTTAAGTATGAAGATAATGTTGGCTAAACCCTCACTTGAGGAGATTGAGTTTAAAAGTGGCTGAGAGACCGCGGCGTGCTGATACTTACTGTTTTTTAATTAATCAGCTGTGTTTGTTTGGCAAGGCGTAAATAGACTCTTCAAGAAGCCGTCAACCAAGCATTCTGTATATCAAAACAAGTAACTCTACTAATGCGCAAAAAAAAATTGCCGGAAAAAAAATGGTCGGCAATTTTTTTTTTTTATCAAAAATGTCATTTTTCCTTAGGACTCATTGTGCTTATGGGCGGGTTGAATAGTACGGGGGTCGTGAAGACGTTTTAAATAAAAAAATTGCACTATAAACATGTATTAAAAAAACTTGTTAGGAACTTTGACCCTCAATATCTCCGTAACTAGAAGGTTGCTTAGGTATGGTCTGGAACAAAAAAATGATCGCAATGGTGGGGAGAACAAATTGTGTCTTGTGGCTTCGTTAGGAGGTTTTTTACACCCTTTAGATAGGCAGCCTAAGAAAATTACAAACCAGATACTGTAACCTTATTGATAACTACAGCTTTGAGCTGTTTGGGGTCGAAACGTTTAGGTCATGGGGTCCAAGCGCGCGTCTCCTTTTTAAGGAAATCTCCCACCGACTGATCGACACTTCGCGTGACCAGTTGCGGGCCTGTTCGAAAGAGATACCGCGGCCCCGGAACATAAAGAAAGAAAAAAAAAAAAAAAATGGCTGGCTCTTTCTTTGGCCAAAGAATTAGCATTGCCATTCAACGTCTTCTGGGCCTTTTTCCCGATGACAGCGATGCGGAGGAGTACTTGACGCCTAAGTGTCCTATTGACGTTTTTGTATACAACGTATAACGTTAAATGCGCAAAACCTGAAAATAGTATATTTATTGTACATAATAAATTATGTTTAGAAACCAGAAGCCTAAGTAGGTCCCACAAAATGTGCCCGTCGGCACATCACAGCCCCCACATAAGGCACAAACGTGAGCCTCCATACAGAACCACTCATTATTGCTTATTACTTACCTCTCTGCTACTAATTTGCACTTCACTCGAACTTTAGACGGCCATTGTTTGTTTACGAGTCGTAAATACCTCCCCGCTATCAAAACATTGGGATAATTTTAAGATAACTATACAGTTATTAAACTAAGATGTGTATATGTCACCGTAAAATTATCAAGCACGTTATATTGTAAAATAACTAGAGAGATTGTAAACTCTCGAAATATTGTCAAACGAATATACTGCTTACAATAAAACGCATCATTTTTCGTGAAATGCATGCGATGGTAGTCAACTCACGCGGTGTGGAGGGAAGGAGGGGCCCCCTTTGCCCAGTGGTACAACTCTTATGAAAAGATAATGTACCATTTCTGAGAAATACCGATTAATATAACTTAACCTTAAAACAATTTATATTCTCCTAAAAAGCATATTCGACGGACCCCCGGTGCGTGAGTGAGTATTTCCGAGTGCAGGGTTTAAAGGAACCTTACTAACCTAACGTGGGGGTGCCACAAGTTCCGATTATGGGATACTTCCGTATGTTCAGTTGACAATATTTCGAGAGTTTACAATCTCGCTAAAGAGATTACAATCTAACGTGTTTGACAATTTTACGGTGACATATATGTGTAGAAAACTATACGATTACCTCGATGACTGCCTCTTTGGTCTAGTGGTTGCAAGTACGATTGTTGAACATGCGGCCTTGAGTTCGATTCCTTATAGGTCGGGCTAAGTGTTGTAGGGGCTTTTTTTCGTAATATTTTTCAGTGGCAGCTACGGAGTTTCGTTGATGGCAATAGGCTCGCTCCCTATTATATGGGACTAGCTGACCCACACAACTTTGTCTGCGTCACATAAGAGAGAAAAAGCTCACAACTACGGGATAAAAATTCCCCCGTTTTTGCAACATTTTTCATTTATGCTCTGCTCCTATTGATCGTAGCGTGATGTTTTATAGCTTAAAGCCTTCCTCAATAAATGGACTATCCAACACAAGAAGATTTTTTCAATTCAAACCAAAAGTTACTGAGATTAGCGCGTTCAAACAAACAAGCAAACTCTTCAGCATTATAATATTAGTATTTTAGACATAAGTGGCCAAACATGGTGTACTATTAGATACATTTCTGCCTTACTATTAGGGGTTAAAATAGACCTTGAGAACGGTATCAGTGTCATCATCAGTACGAGTAGTCGATCACGAATTCAATTTACGCTACTATGGTCAGTACAGTAGCTTATCAATTCATGGCAAATAAACTTTTTAATTGCATTGTTTCGTACCTACGCGTACGAACTAAACAAAATTTTATTTTTTACGACTGCTTACCTTTAATTTCGTCGTAGCACGGTGGCCATCAACGACTTATTTTTATTTTTGATTATTAAACTATTAAATCGCCTAATAAGTTAAGCACATCACACACCTATCTCCCTAACGTGTGAACGTAATCCCAACCATTGTTCTCAGGCGGCTACACAATGTAGATAATCCAGACAAACACTGCGCTTGCGCAGACAAACTTTGTAGCGAGCGTCAATATTGAATGAAGATAATTTTTTACTGCAACTGTTTCCTGGCGCTATCGACTGACGACTTAGGGAAAAGCTTTTGTAAATAAGTAATAGTTTTGTACAGTAAAACATTTATTTTATTTTCTCTTCATACATAACATACAAGTTTTGTAGTAAATAGTAATATAAAGGGTGTAATGACTACTCACACTTATTCAGCTGTAAACCAGCGTGCCTTTTTTTTTTTGGGATGGGAATTCATCAAATGACTCTCCCACTCTGGGCGGAGCGGGAAGGAGTGTCAGACTCTTACTGACTAAAACCCATCCATGTTCCTTCCACGCTCTTTATGTTCCGGGGCCGCGGTATCTCTTTCGAATAGGCCCGCAACCCCGGCAGGCTAAAACCAGCATGCCTGAGAGATATTTCTCGACGGCATGTAAATCCATGGAGTCTTACGGGCGGCATGTAAACTCTGCACTCTTGGCACTGATCACACGATATTCATTTATTAATATATTTGCGTCGGCGGTTAAAACAGTCTCAATAACGATGCTTGTGAGACCCAAGTCTCTCCATCTAAGACGGGTTCTTGGATTGAGAGACTTGCGTTTCCCGCAAGTATCGTAATTGCAACCAATTAATTATTGTTTTTGTGAGTACTTAACTACTTTAGCGATTTTGTCGCTATCTATGTCGAGACTACCTGGCCCTACTGTCTAATTGTTTATTCATTACTATATTATAAAACTAGCGCCCGCCACGCGGTTTCACCCGCGTAATTCCCGTTCCCGTGGGAGTACGGGGATAAAATATATCCTATGTTACTCGTGGATAATGTAGCTTTCGAATGGTGAAAGAATTTTTAAAAACGGTCCAGTAGTTTTTAAGCCTATTCATTACAAACAAACAAACAAAGTTTTCCTCTTTATAATATTAGTATAGATAAAGCTCGATTACCACTGACTGACTGACTGACATAATTGTTCTCCCAGATGGTGAAGGGGAAGGTATATTTTGTCAGATTCGTAATCAAGTAACTCTCGCGAGTATGAGAAAAGTGCCAAACCTCCCCTTTTCACCCCCCTTCCTCCCCCTCCCTATCGTATTTAGGAAACTAAGAGACCCGTATTTTGTTTTATTACAGATTCGTATAGAAGAGGCTCGGGGAAGTAAAACCATTTTTAAAGTTGGTCCCCTTGCCCCCTTTAAGAGGATTGCGGAAATTAAGAGATTTGGAACAATTTTTTTTTCAGATACGTTTCAAGGGGCAATCAGTTGGTCAAAATCATTTTTCAAAACTCCCCCTCTCCCCCCTTTCACTCCTCCCCCCATCGTATCTTCGAAATTAGGACACGTGGAGGCTTTTGATTTGACTATATACTTTATTATTGAGGGTCGTGTAGGCGGATTTCGGAAGTTAAGAGAATTGGAACATTTTTTTCAGCCTCATAGTAAGGGGCCTCGAATCAGTCAAAACCATTTTTCAAAACCCCCTTCACCCCCCTTTCACACCTCCCCATCGTATCTCGGAAACTATGACACGTAGAGGCTTTTTGATTTGACTTTACTTTATTGTTGAGGGGCGTTGAAATTTGTATACCTTACCCTCCCCTCCCCAACCTCCCCAAAAATTGAAAGAGCAGTAACTTCTTAACGGTTAGGGATAGCCATTAGGTGTTGAACAAATATTAAAGTACGCGTCGAAACCTAACCGGTGGTGGTAATATCACGGGATAAGGTCACGATGCTTCCGGTGGTAAGTAGGTCCTGAGTGGAGCGAACCTGCGAGACCGAGTGGAGCGAAGGGAGGAGGTGGCGAGCGAAGCGAGCCGGCGACCTCCGTAGCGCAACGAAGATTGAGTGAAAGAAGCGTAACTCAGGGGCCGGCGATGAGCAAACTTTAGAGTAATATTTTTTTTAATAGGAAAATGTCTGAGAATTATGTTTTTTTATTTTAATTTCCATGCTTTATTGAATTCGTTTTTAATATGTTTTAGGGGTTATTCAGGGGTTTCCAAATCTTTAAAGTGCTCTAATGGATTATAAAAATCTTTTATTGATTTCACTGAATTTTAAATTTTTATGAGGGTATAATACTTCTCAAAAACACGAAATCTAAAACGCGAGCTGCGCGCAGCTCGCGCACAACGCGAAAACTAGTTACTGTGTAAAATCGTTCGAGATTGTCTAGCAAATTCTTGCGCTTTTTGTTATGCTTAACCACTTCTACTTCTCAAATTCACACTGATCTCCAAAAACCTTTCATTTTAATATCACCATATAATGTGACGATTTGACTGTCCAGTAATACCCGAGATAAAATTACGTACAATACTTTAACGCAACCGTTTTTAATTACCGAAATAAAACGCCAAAACAGTATCTATAATGAAAAGGTTTATTAAGCCGTATTCATTTTATTGTTTTCCATATACGAATTAACGGAGTAATTAAAACTGAGTGTGTCAACAGAGTTGTGGATGACGTGGCAGCACAATATGCGCCGGAGTGCATCGAAGTGCGTGTAGCGTAATAAATTTACAGCCTTTAAAGGCGACTACAGGAGCTAACGCGAGTTTTATAATGCCTGAAAGTATATGATTCACTGCAATTAATTTTACTCTAAAAAAATCTTTTAACGAGTATAAACCATACTAAAATACATGCGATCATTCTGAGTATTTTGGCAAATAATTCTACAAGCATCATGGTGTTTTATTTATATTAGTCCAATCAATAGATTTTTTGTAAATCGATCGAAACCCTCATTTCGCACTATTCGGCAGAGACTGACGTAACAACCACTTTGTAGTGCAAGCTGATTAGAACTTTATTCAAACAGAATTTCAAATGAAATTTGCACCACCACAAATACAGTTGCTATTTGTAAAACGATCGAAACCACTAATTTCGCACTTTCCGGCAGAGACTGACGTAACAACCACTTTGTAGTGCAAGCTGATTAGAACTTTATTCAAATGAAATTTGCACCACCACAAATAGAGTTGCTATAATTTAGTTCCTGTAGTCTCATTAGGCCACGTAATACTGAGAGCCAAATAATAAATAAATAAATATCGCTGGACAATACACACAGCGCCGTCTAGTGCCACACTAAGCAAGGCTTGTGTCGTGGTCACCAGACAGTTGCTATACTACATAATATATACTTTTTGTTTGTAAATACATACTTATTAAACACTAGCGGACGTCACGCGGTTTCACCCGCGTAGTTCCCGTTCCCGTGTGAGTACGGGGATAAAATATAACCTATGTTACTCAGGGTGAATGTAGGTTTCAAATGGTGAAAGAATTTTGAAATCGGCACAGTAGTTTTTGAGTTTATTCATTACAACCAATAAAACAAAGTTTTCCTCTTTATAATATTAGTGTAGATATAAACATCCATGACTCGGAAACAAATGTCCATGCTCATCACACAAACTTTTGCTCCTACCGGAATTCGAACACGGGACCCTAAGAACGTAAGGCAGCCTCGCTACCGCTGCGCCATTCGGGTCGTGAATACTATTACAACCTCACACCAGTTATCCTGGAATGGTACGGCAGTATCTAATTTATTACACCTTCATTTTCCCAGTTATGTTCTAAGTCCTATGTCTACTACACTAATATATACAGAGTGGAGAAGACAATACGACAATAAATGAAATCACGCGTAATACTAGTTCATAGGAATAATTCTACACAATTAAAAAAACCCAAAACCGAAATAAAAAAAAAAAACAGACAAAATCTAACTCTAAGGATACTCTTTATGACTCTTATTGGCCTGGTTTAAGGTCTAATTTGCAGCAAATCAAATTTAGCGAAAGTTTTTAAATAGCGAGTTGGCAAGGGGTCGTTAACCTATTAGTGCTTCCTTAAAATCAGATACATCATGTAGCAAATGTTGAAGGTGAAAGATAATTTCCTGTGACTAAACTACTTGATATTTTCAAACGATTTTTTTTTGTTTGTTAGGAACGTCTTGAGGTATGCGTAGTTTAATTTATTGTCGTATTGTCATCACCACCCTGTATATATATATATATATTTATATATATTTTTTATAATTAGTTTTCTACCGCAGGCTCCGCGCTCTTATTTACATTTTATTTATTGTTTGATTGATTTAGAAAAAAATAAAACTACGATCGTCCTCCATCATTGGACACGTTACATTAAACTAAGCTTATTATTAGTAACTTAAGTTCTACACTAATATTACAAAGAGAAACGATTTGTATGATTGTAACGAATCATCATCTGCCTAGCCTTTTCCTAACTTTGTTGGGGTTCCAGTCTAACCGGGTGCAGCTGCATACCAGTATTTTACTAACTACTGGGAAATACGATACCACTTGGTAAGACTAGTGTCAGACGTACCAAGTGGTAAGTTACTTTATGTTTGTAACGAATTAACTTAAAAAATACTGGACCGATTTCACCATTAGAATGCTGCATTATCCCTGAGTAACATGGACTATATAATTTTTCTTTTTTTAGGGCGGGCGCTATATTACAATCATACTCAATTAGCCTTTTTCAGCTATGGTATTTATTTAAGGCGCTTAGACGAGCTAAATTAGCAACTCTATTTGTGGTGGTTCAAACTTCGTTTGAAATGCTGTTAAAATAAAGTTCTAATCAGCTTGCACTACAAAGTGGTTATTACGTCAGCCACTGCGGGCCAAATAGCGAAATGAATGGTTTCGATCGATTTACAAAAAAAACTATTGATTGGATTAAAAATCTGAAACACCTATATTGCTTGTAGAATTATTTGCCAAAAAATCAGAATGATCGCATGCGTATTAGTATGTTTTTTATTGTTTGAAAGATTATTTTAGAGATAAGTTCGTGATTTCTTTTTATCGAGCCAAATTAATTGTATTATGTTATCAAAACAGTATCATGCTAGCATATATCCTGAAGAATATCATATATTTTGCTGGTCTTGTTTATAGCAGTGAATCATATACTTTTAGTAATTATAAAACTCGCGTTTAGCTCATGTAATCCCCTTAACATACTGCCTATGTGACCTCTGCGGTTAGTCCTGGGAAATACGATACACCTGGTAAAAGTGGTTGTCAGACATTAAATGTACTATTCATATAATATACTATTTATAATAAATAATAGAATTAATAATTAAAGGGAACAATAGAAAACATAGAAGGTAAATTAATTAATTGAATATATTATTTTATTATAAATCTTTTCCTGTACATAATATATCTAGCCTTATATGCTATTCGTAGCATTAGATCATGGGTTTTGTTCCGGAAAAATACAGGTTAACTGGGAAATTCTTTGTGGAAACCCAGAGTTAGGAATTTGACAACCGTCGCCTAAATAATGTATGCCAATATTCACCATAAACTAGAAACCCATACTTTAAAACCTCATAATAAATTAGTCCATTTCCTTAATCGTACTCAGCACACGGTACATCCGTGTTAATTGTTATTTAATTTTCTAAGGTCCATGTTCACCGAGCAGATAACAGTTTGATTATCTAAAACAGCTGTCAATGTGACATGTTCCCATACAAAAATGTGTTTTAAACAGCTGTTTTGAGATAATCGTCCGTCATGTTTCTGGTGAACATGGACCTTAGTTATGTAATCCCAATTTTCATGAAAGAACTTAGCTGAGCTTTATCGCAAAGTAATGCACAAAGTCACCTTTAATATTGTTTTAAACTATTACACACTAGCTTCTGCCAGCGGCTTCGCCCGCGTGAAGTCTGATGATTGTCCCATGGGATCTTACTACCGGGATAAAAAGTATCATATGTGTTAATCCAGGTTATAAAATATCTGTGTGCTAAATTTCATCCAAATCCGTTTACTGGTTTTTGCGTCACATCCATCCATGCATCCATCCATACATCCATCCATACATCCACCCATACATCCATCCATGCATCCATCCATGCATCCATCCATAAATCCATCCATACATCCATCCATGCATCCATCCACCCATCCATCCGTACATCCATCCATACATCCATCCCTAATCACAAACTTTGGCATTTATAATATTAGTAGGATTATTACAACTTAAATAACTCGTACATCCTGAAAAGAAAAACATGTAATATTATCAAACCATCCTCAATTCAGTTCAGCAAGCAACAGCAGCAGTGCAGTGTCTGTAGGTCTTTTTTTTTGTTTTTTTTTGGGATGGGAAATCATCAAATGACTTCTCCCACTCTGCGCGGAGCAGGAGGGAGTGTCAGACTCTTACTGACCTAAACCCATCCATGTTCCTTCCTCGCCCTTTATGTTCCGGGGCCGCGGTATCTCTTTCGAACAGGCCCGCAACCCCGGCAGGGCCATGTAGGTCTCAAGTACGAACCCAAGGCCGTGCCTTGGGTTCGTACTTGAGACCTACATGGCCCTAACCCAAGGCACGCCCCTCTGATTGTTCAAACTCATGTGCGTATCATTTGCTTTGGTGAAGGAAAACATCGTGAGGAAACAAGCATTAGCCCATGGACGTCACAAAAACTCTGACACCAGGTTGGGCACTAAAGACATGATAAAAAAGAAGGAGCAAGCAACCCATCAAACATTAAAAACACACTCTGAAACACAAAAACCCTCACCTCGCCAAACACCTTTGCAAAAAAAGTACCGCCACATATCGGCACATCGTCACATTTTCGGCAAGTTTTTATCAAAGCGCCACTTCAACTAAGCGCCACTTGAAAATCTGTAATTCAAAACTGTCAGTTAGTCGGCTCCGCTCGATCATTTCGTCTTTCATCTCGCCGAAAGATGTGAGCTAATATTTGAACACCTTGGACCGCCTGAGTGATACAGATTTGCAATGTTTGATTAGTTCTGTTAGCCGTGTGTTTCAAATTATTGGCAAAGGTAATTTGATAATGTTTTAGTGGATTACAATGGGTGGATGTTAAAATACTGAAACGGTTAAAAGTGTAGGTAAATAAAAGAAAAGATTGAAATCCCTTGCCTTTTTTTTTAACATCTAAGCTTCTGGTTCGCGCCCAAACACGAAGAATTCTATTTTCAAAACTGAAAAAAAAAACCGCGGCGTAACTTTGTCTCGAAAACAATGGCTGTTGATTAGTTTACGAACTTAACATCGCGTTTCTTACAATACATCCTCAGTTCGCTAGTTAAGTTACTGTTAGCCTGTGTTATTCCACTGGTGGGAAAAGGCGGGAGGCCTCATGACCTCCAAATCTTTCGATCCAGGGCCAATGTGGGCCACTGGTCGATGGTTCTGTCCAGCTCGTCCCGCCATCTCCTACGAGGTCTGTCACGTCGGATAGTTAAAAGTTAGTAACTACCATTTAATTCACTGGATTAATAAATGTGTATTTTAGCTTTATTTGCACAAAGGCTTAAAAGATACAATGTTAGAAAAATCTATCCGTTCAAAAAACTAAGGACCCCACGTTAACTATTTTTCCACAGACGTTGTATTTCCCACACTAAAGTTACCGTTATGTTTGCTATGTATTAATGTGTTTAATTGTTTTAAAACTACGACAAAGTAGGGCCGCTTATAGGCTCAGCTGTCCACAATATACAGAGTAGGGTGCAAGTAGAGAAATCAAACACATTTGGTTTTTTTTTTTTTTTTAAATCGGCGAAAGATTGCTCTTATGAATAAATTGATAGAGCATTCTTATTGCACAACAAAGTTGCTAATTATTATACAGCTCTTTTACTTAACATTTTTGGGACACTCAAATTAAACAAATATAATTACTTTGAAATTGGAACAGTTAAATTTGAATCAGGACAGTTAGTTTAATAAAATGTAGAAAATTACATCGAAATGCTTCACATAATTTGCTACTAAATATGTGTTTATGTTCCGTTCCCATTTTCTCTATCAGAGACTGCTTCCACACTACTCTGTGCCCCATAATATCAAATTCCCATCAATCAATGAGTCCTAGTGGCTTAATCGTCCCTCAAATATTAGCTCAGGGCTATAAACTGTTCGCTTAGCACCATAGACAACCCCAGGTTTTCTCTCACACCCCAATAGGAAGCCATCTTGTTTTTACGTCACTTTTAAATACAGAATAATTGTTTGACAAAGAGATTTTGGAACGTTGGAAAAAGTATCGGGTTTAGGGATTTGTGGGAGTGTATGTTTTTTTTAATGATGGTGCACAAGTGTAATCTATGGTCTTATGTATTTGAATTGAGGATTTTGGTAATGGTTCAATTTTTTTTCGTGAATTTTGGGTTTGGTTTTCACTCGTATTGTTTTAAACAGACTCTTAAAATCAAAACCAAGAAAAATCACAAGTCGACGTGAAGGGACTTAGTTTGTGTCTCACCGATATGTACGACACCACCTTTTTTTTTCTTTTGATTATTAAACTAATTACTTTTCATAGGAGCCTTTCAAAGCGGCCAGACTTTTCAGACTTTGCATTTTTCTGCGAAATCTAAAATATATTATCAAACGGCGTTTATGTTTTGTTTTTGCGATTCTTGAAAAACTACAAATAAATATTCGCATATTGCCGAACGTTAGAACTGACATGGTCATTGGGCCGTAAAGATAGCTAGCTAGGCTGCAAGCTGTAGGCACGCTGTTGTCTATTCATAGACATCGGCTAGGCTTGTAAGCATCGCTTGTAAGATTACCCTTTTGTTCTTGCCACTAGTTTACCAGCTGGTGGATGCATTCATGGAGCTCTCATGCTCGGTTCAACCTTAAAATAAAGAGAGAATAAGGGTTAGAGATATATTGAGACATCGTCGTTTTAGTCTAAAGGTCGATTTGACAAAACAAACAGACCAGACCCCGTATTCACAAACGTTCGACTCGTTTCCGATTCGACGACTCGTATATCTGTCTTCTTCTGGCATTACGAAAACGACTGAGATAGACATACGACTTCCCGGATCGGAAGCGAATAGAAGCGTTGTGAATACGGGGGCTGGAATCAGAGTAACTACGAAAACTGCACTTTTCCTGATTACAAAGTGAAACACTGTTTTAGGCTTTCACGGTTTAAAACTAAACTTATATTGTCACTTACGGTAGCTCAACTTAATAAATAATCACGGAAGATATCCCGTAAGTGACAATATAAGTTTACAAAGTGAAAATTTTGATATAATCGGGAATTGTGCATGAATTATTCGTTCGGTGAGAAGTTACTATAATATCTTACTATTATCAATTTCATCATTATTCGCCTGCTCTTATCCCAATCTAATTGACATCGGCGCAGCATGTCTTGTTCTTCCATACTTTCTATTACTCGTCACCTCTTCAAACACATCCTTTCTTACCAAATCATACGTCACACAGTCCATACAGTGTTTCTTTGATGTTCCTCTACTCTTCTAACAACAACCAATCCACATCTACAACAACCGATTACCATACAACTTTTCATACTAAAACATAACTAAAAGTTTTAAAATATGAAATTCTGTAACGTTCACATTCTAAAATTCTGGCTTGCGCAACCATGCTGAGGGGTCTGAAGGGGGTCTTCAGGACTTTGATCAATTTTCAAGTAGCTGTACCTACCTATAATTAAAAATGTAGTTATTTTAGGTCCATGTTCACCAAGAAGATAACAGTCTGATTGTCTAAAAACAGCTGTCAATGTGACATGTTCCAATACAAAAATGTGTTTTAAACAGCTGTTTTTAGATAATCGTCCGTCATCTTTTTGGTGAACATGGACCTTAGAATGGCAGGCTAATTTCGAAGTAAATCCGACGGTCTCGACAGATGTTACCACATACGTACCCACAAGTTCTACCTATCGACACAAATAAGGAAGGGAAACCGCCAAACATAGCACAAACAAACACCCCTCACTATTTATGTGCCCGATAATGTTGTAAACTACATGTTTACGTTTGTGAATGTGTTTACAAAATTCTGAGGAGGGGGGCGTCAACCGGAAGTTACGGAAGTGACGGGCCGTGCATCATATAGGGGCGTAAGGTGTTACACGGGGTGTCAGGCGCACGAGTGTTAAGTTATGAGCTCCTAGTCTTCTAATGTATTGTTGGTGAGCTGTGTGTGGAATTTGTTGTATTTATTTTATCTATTTTGTTATCTATTTTAATAGTATCTATTTATGTCCGTGTGGAGTTCGGTAAATATCCAATGGGAGCGTGCTACCGGGAAAAAATTATCCAGGTTATAAACTTTCTGTATGCCAAATTTCATCCAAATCTGGTCAGTAGTCTCTGCATAAAAGAGTAACAAACATCCAGACATCCAGACATCCTCTCTAACTTTCGCATTAATAATATTTTGTTATGTATATTTATGTAATCTAATGTTTAGTGTGGTTGGAATGGACCTACCTACATCAGAATTCCGTCTGAATGAGTTCATCGGACAATCACCAAACTGATTTCATATGGCTTCAGTTAAGAAACATAATGAGTTTGAATAAATTATAAAAAGTTTTTCTACAGAAAAATTTAAATATAAATGTAGATATTTTTATGATAACTTAATAGAAATAGAGGCTCATGAAGCACGATTGCATGTCTTTCAGTCTTTTTAGATATTGCGAGGCCGTCGGCATCCATTTCCTTTAAATCTTCATTCTTCATTTATGTCTTTCTCCAATATTATTATCATGGGCTTCGGTGTTCATAAAGATTTGCCACTCTTCTCCAAAGAGGTTTACGCTTTTAGAATGGCCAACTACTGTACTTTCAACACAAGTTATTATGCTTTGTGATTGTAACTGTTGATTGGTGTTTTTTGTTTTTTTGTCATTCAAAATTGCCCGTAATGGTGTAATCGAAATAAATGCTTTGAGTTTGAGTTTGTAAAACCTATAATCTTCGCAAAAAAGTCACAGAATTCACCCAAAACCCTTGTGAAACCCTCAGCAATATAATCAAATTTTATTCAGTTCATATATACAGTTTTTATCATCATTGCCATCACAATAAGCTATAGATTTCTCATTTCATCCAACAAAATGCTCTGTAAAGTACTAAATGAGCTCCTACGCATATAGACGGCGATATTATTCTGATCAAAAGCTATTCTGAATGAGGTTGAATGTTTTTTCGTCGACTTCTAACTGCCAATTGTATTTTCTGTGTGTTTATGAAAATGTGTGTTGGATGTATTATGCTTTTGTTATGATTCTGGTAGATTTGCAAGTGCTTGAAGTTATGTTAAGGGGACTCTTTATTGAAAGTCTTGGAGCAAAACTTCGTCGTGGACTACGTCATTGGTCGCATGGTTGTAAGCGCGACTGCTGGCTTTGGTCCTTGGTTCGATTCTCGTGGTGTGCAAAGCGTTATTGAGCTTTTCCATCTGGAATTTCTGAGTAGCGGCCATATAGTTTGGATTTGTATCGCTCGCTCGCTCTCGTTTACATGGGACTTATTAAACACTAACTGACCCACGCAACTTCGTCTGCGTCACATAAAAGAGATATTAACCTTTGTTTGATTGATTTCGTTTATCTAGAAAACGATAACTATCTAGAAACTGCTGGATCAAATCCATATCTTTTGGCTGAAATTATGAAACACAACTGGTGTTTAGGTGTGGGGTATAAGGTGCAACTCTGTCTCAGCTTTCGGGAATTTCAGACGTGATGGTATGATTCAGTTTTAATTTACGAGTAGATTAGGTATGTTTTGTTGGTGACTTAATTAACCTACTTTTGATTCAATCCAATGATTAATTCTTGAATGTATCTTTGCTATTCTTTAGTAACACCTCATGTTAGATGCATTGATTTATATTGATTTTATATTAGTAGAGAACCATGTCAAAAGTCAGACTTAGAAATAAAAAAAAAAACTTTAGATATTGGCCAATTGTAAATAAAACTACACCACTTATTCATAGCTTATTGGATTTCTAAAGAAAAATATTACTTATTCTCTAAAATAGCAAACAAATAAAAACTATGATGAAAAACTTGGCATAATGTAATGGCCATCAGGTGATATCGCTAAAGCTAGGGACACATTACACTGAGCCGTCACCGACTTGCATTATGGTAATGTTAATAACTTTGTTTGTCACTGAATTTCAGTATTGTTTACTAACCTGGGCCTTGATTCTGCTATTACAATAGTGTCAGAGTATTCGATCATTGATTTCATAATGATCAAGTTCTGTCAAATTTTGACAAGTTTGTTAATTCTACTATCATAATGGCGCCATTATGACTTCTCAATGAACAACCACTGACACTTCATTGAAAGAAATGTCATAGAGTATTAATCTCGTACATGAAATCTGGCATGAATAAATGTTCGCATTTAGTCGCAGATTTCGAAAACTATTTGTACTAAGGGTTTTATAATAATGATAATACGAAAATGCCATTAAAACACAATTTTATTACGAGACCATTGACCGACCATTGTGAATTTAGTAGATTACGAACTTTAAGCAAAATGACAATGGGATGAGAATGGAATCGTGTTGGAGTGACGAATTTATTAAAATAGCAGAATTAGGCGCCTGACTGATAGGTTACCACTATTATCACTACATATTATAAAACAAAGTCTCCGCCGCGTCTGTCTGTCGTCTGTCAGAATACATAGGGACCTATGTATTCTTAGATCTTTAAAACTACGCAACGGATTTTGATGCGGGTTTTTTAATAGATAGAGTGATTCAAGAGGAAGGTTTAAGTGTATAAGTTTACGCGGGCGAAGCCGCGGGCATCGGCTAGTAAGGGTATAAAAAGACTCTAACGAAGCCGAAAGGCACGTCTTGTTCTCCTCATCACCGCGATCATTTTTTTGTTCTAGACCATGCCTAAGCAACCTTCTACGAGTACTTACGGAGATATTGGGGGTTAAAGTATTCATGTTAGAACTTTACTTTAAACAACTCCACACTATTCACGTTACGTTACGTTACGTTCTTAGGGTCCTGGGTTCGAATCCCGATAGGAGCAAATGTTTGTGTGATGAACATGGACATTTGTTTCTGAGTCATGGATGTTTAATGTATAATAAGTATGTATTTACAAACAAAAAAGTATATAAATGTAGTATATCAACTATCTAGTGTCCACGACACAAGCTTTGCTTAGTGTGGCATTAGGTGGCGCTGTGTGGTAATGAACAGCGATAATAATAATTATTATAATTATTCAATCCATCCACCAGCACAGCGTCACAGCGTCACATTAAATTTTACTGTAAAATGTGATTTTTTACACCAAATAAAAGTAATTTTCCAGCAATTTTTTTTGCGTAGTGTTACTTAGTTTGATGTACAGAATGATTGGTTATCAGTTTCGTGTATTCTTCCCATTCCTTTATGTAATTTATTTCATCACCACTGCTCTAAAAAACGGTGAAGGAAAACATCGTGAGGAAACCGGCATGACCTAGAACCAAAAATTCGCAGACAATAATATGTGACATCTACCAATCCGCACTGGGCCCGCGTGGTCCCATACGCAAAATACGCGCTTTGACGTGGAGTTGCGGACACCAGCCCGTTGTACAATACAATACAATAACGGCTTCTTAAAGAGTTTATTTACACCCTGTAGGTACTGTGGGACAACCTGTGTAAACCAACCCGGCACAGATCCAATCTCCGTTGTTGCTTCTGTAAAAACCCCGATGAATAGTCTCACTTGGGAATAGAACCCAGGATCTCATGATCGGCAGTAGTTTTGTCTTTATTTGTAGTCGTTTGCGACCACTGAACCAAGAACACAATTACTTTTATTATTTGTTACACACAAAAAAAAACAACAAACATACATATTAATTGCAATAATATAGCTTATGTACAAAGGCGAGCTTAATCCAGAGTAAGGTTTTCTTACAGCAAACCTAATTAAGCTTAGTTAACAATCAAAAGCAATATGAAAGCCTTCCATCTTTCTTATACCCAGCTTCAATCACTTCAAATAAAAGAAATAAAAAACCATCTACAAAGAAATCCTCGGTACAATGCAAATGGTCCTAACGGTTTATTAGAAAAGCGTTCTTTTGTCGCCACTCGACTCGATTCAATTCTTGAGAATAGGCCCCTTCGCAATAAAATCTTACGCCTACGTCTGATATGCAAAATTCTTTGAACGCGGGGAAATGGAGGAGTATTCTGGTTGACGTGTTAATTAAAGTGTAGTAGGTAAACGAAGCAACTGTAGGTATTGTAGAAGTCAAGCAAAGCTTTGTGAAAATAAACTGTTATAAAGTTTTTTGTTGTTCCACTATTATAGAGTCTATTACAACTTTCAAAAATGTACTATAGTAAATAATACCTTATTTTGTAGAAGAAAAAAATTGTGTAGTACCCACCTAACTTACATAATTATCCAATTCTACTTGTTCAAACATGTCTTTGTAATTCATGGGTAGTGATTTCGACAAAATTTAGTTCTGAAAAAAAGAAAGAAAGAAAAAGCATTTATTAGCCAGACAGGACAACACATAAATAAAAAAAATAATAATAAAATGGTAAAATTGTGATTATAACAGTAGTTTAAAGTAAACATAATGAGAGAATAAAAAAAATTACGAAATCATAAGAAAACTGAATGAAGCGCTGAATATTCCTCCCAATTTTCACGCAAACTTGACTAATATTAAAGTTCACAAAACCAGAATTATTATAACGAGTAAGAGGACGAGAATCGAAAAGAATGTAATATATTCCAAAGCTATTCTTATCATTTGAAGAGATTATTCATCTCTTTCCACTCTCGAGAAAAGTTGCCAGCGAATTTCCCTACGAATTTCTCAGACTACAGAATAAGCATACCCAATAACATTGCGAATAAAAAGAGTTGATTTTCGATTTGGATACAGAGCGGGCGCCGGGTGGCAATTCCGTAGATCTAGCTGATACACGCTCGCATGGGAAATCACTAGCGTTCGAGAATGCAAATTTAACGCAACGACGAAATCGGTGCTGAGAATAGGTACCTACCACTTGATATCGATATCGGTATTTGTTTGACGAGATTGATTTTTGAAACGGAAAAAAGGAAATGGTGTGTGATTATATTAGTACAGAGCTTTTTTTTGTTCACTTAGGGGCGAAGCAAATGTTCAAAACTAAAACTTAAACTGAACCTTATCCCTTATTACCTTGAACTTAAACTTATGGTAAGTAAGTAAGTATTAACGATAGGTTTTTACTGTGACTTCATCGATTTATGTTTACCTTAATTCGATTCCTTTGATGCAAAACTGGTTTTGGATTGGAAGACCCTACGTGGTCAAGTAAATTAAAGCCGCTTTTAATTAATGCTTATTTAGTGCATTTCCCATAATTAACTCAAAGTGTGAATTTATTAATTTACATTAAAGAAATATCTGCTGTTATAACTCAAACAAAAACACGAAACCATTCGTATTAGTCACAATTATAAAACAAAAATATGCAAAACGCCCAATTTTCTTTGAAAGAACAATAAAAAAGTAAAAAAAAAACGAATATAATTAAATCGTGATAATATTAAACACAATTAATTAACAGAACAATTAAAGTCGTATTTTAATGTTAAACGTACACACAAAGTTTTAACTGAAAAGTTAAAAGTATTATTACGAAAAATGACTTAATTTCTGAGTGCAGCGGGCTTAATTAAGAAATTAAGATAAGCCTGGGTACACAAATAAAGCATTTTGTAATCTACTCCGGAAGTGACTCGGAAGCTATCCGAAACGGACAGCACGCCTAAATTTGTGTGCATAATAAAAGCCTTAAATCGAAAACTGGGACCCCTACCTTTTGTTTCTAACAATTTCTAATCGATCTTGGGCGGGCTATCGAGTTGACCACATGTACGAAATAATTAAACAGATACGAAGTATTAAATATCATTCGAAGGGCATGTAGTTGACATTTCTTGTAACTGGTGTATTAAAAACTATAATTTCCATCAGAAAGTGAAAGCAAGTGATGTTAATTAATCTTATCGAGATGCTCTTTAAATTACAGCGAAATACTAGGACGATTTTAAACCCACTGTAAGATCCCGTTTGATTATTTTAAACTTTAATTCTTAATTCTCCCATTATGAATACATTTATTAATTCAAAAGATTCAATTAAATAAGAAATATCTATCTCGATTCTGCTATCGAATCTCGATCTTGAGTCGATAAAAAAAAGGATCGAAACGGTACGATTAGTAGGGGCTCCCGTTTGGATACAAAGCGTTGGTGTCGTATACATAAATTTCAATTAAGGGAGGTGTGACAACTCGCTCACGAATTTTATCGCGTATCGGACGCGTTAGAATACATTATCATACAACTTTATTGTTTACCTTGTTATGACAGCCGACAGTTCCTTTGTCGAGCCGAAAACGAATCGATTTATATCTCGATTGAATAGGGGTTCGATTCGAATCAAAAGTTTCAGAATAAGGTGTTCAAATTTAAATTGCTTGCGTTATTTTTATTACAAAACACCTGTTTAATTTGAATAATTAGATTTGTGAAAAGTTTCAGCTCCGAAGCATTTTATAACTAATGAAAGAAAATAAGCGGAACCTTATTACTCATAAAAATACTTTTATAATCTTGTATTTAAGGCGATTAGAGAAGCTAATCGCTATAAAACTAGCGATGCCTGGAAGTGTCAGGAAGTGGTTTCGTTTATTCACTTCAATAAACAAAACCGGAAAAATATAGGATATGCTTCAGAATATAATATGCTAAAATGATAGTGTTTTGACAACATAATACAAGGACAATAAATTTTACTCGATAAAAAAAACCAACGACCTCATCTCTAAAACATTCTTTTAACTAGTAAAAACCATAATTAAAGTCATGTGATCATTCAGATTTTTTGGCAAATAATTTTACAAGCAACATATTAGCATTATAATGTTTTATTTTTTAGTCCAATCAATCGTTTTTTTTGTAAATTTATCGAAACCACTCATTTCGCACTATTCGGCCCGCAGTGACTGACCTAACAACCACTTTGTAGTGCTAGCTGATTAGAACTTTATTCTAACAGTATTTCAGACGAGGTTTGAACCACCACAAATAGAATTGCTAATTTAGCTCCTGTAGTCGCCTTAATAGAGTTATAATACGTTTTAGTATTAACCGACAGTGTTGCTACCCGTGAAAAGTAATCGGTTGTTTTCTTTTTTTTTTAATGTAGACATTCGCTTGGCTTGTGTTTTCAATCTGAGTTCGATTATTTTTCCTAATAAGCTTGTGTTGTAGAAATAATAACAGTCTTTGTTGTTTAGTAATTAAATGTGAAATGAAAAGGTGTGATCGGTGATTTCGATTCGAGTTACATTAGTTATGCTTATAACTACGTGGTTGTGATTGTGGAATGAATTTAATTTTTAATAGCTGTATTGTACATCTTATTCTGTATTCCCTGTTCTAGAGAGGAGGCCTGTGTCCCATCAGTGGGAATATTATTAGGCTGATGATGATGATGAATGAGTGATTGTACATCTTTACAATCATTCATTCATCAACAAAGAACGAGAGTGTGGCAATAACAATTACCATTATATAGAACAACTAGGTCTTTTAATTTCAGAATTCTAGCTTTGAAGAGAGAGCTTTGAGACCGGGAAGTTTGATCTGCTTCTGGAGGATCTCTTTCGAACATGCCCGCAAACCCGGCAGGCTTCGGCCCTTGCGGGCCTCTCCTCCTCATAATCCTGAATGGGAGTTATTCAGCAACTCGTCCCACATGTTCACGGCCCATGTAAAGAACAGTACGAATTAGAGGAACAAAACACCAAGTAAGCATCAAGCTCATGAGTTAACATGAGACTTTTATTGCTCGCAAAAATAAATTCCACACTTGATTTCAATATCAAACTGAAGGCCTTTATATATATATATCCTCTCTTCCCGGCCGCCGCGGGAGACGCAACGGGCGTCGGGGGCCACGTGGTGGCTACCGGCCACCGTAGATGCGGGCCTGTGGACGGTTGGCTATGGGCTAGCTAGCCGTCCGGCCGTCTAACGACGACGACAGGCCGTGTCGACGGCGCGTTCGTGTTCCACGCGCGCCTCAAAGAGATGTCAGCAAAAGGAGAGGGGCCCGCCGCAAGGGCCGAAGCCTGCCGGGGTTGCGGGCCTGTTCGAAAGAGATACCGCGGCCCCGGAACGTAAAAGGCGAGGAAGGAACATGGATGGTTTTTAGTCAGTAAGAGTCTGACACTCCCTCCCGCTCCGCCCAGAGTGGGGGGGGGTCATTTGATGATTTCCCATCCTTAAAAAAAAAAGGCCTTTATATATCCGGGGTTGCGGGCCTATTCGAAAGAGATACCGCGGCCCCGGAACATAAAGGGCGAGGAAGGAACATGGATGGGTTTCAGTCAGTAAGAGTCTGACACTCCCCCCCGCTCCGCCTAGAGTGGGAAAAGTCATTTGATGATTTACCATCCTAAAAAAAAAGGCCTTTATATCTACAACAAACTAGCTACTCATTAACAGTGACAAGTGTAAACTAAATGCTTACAAAATAACATACAAGAGAACATTTATAACTTCATTACGACCAGCTATTGGCCTGTACAGTCGGTCACACAAGTGTCATTAACGACCACGTTTGATTTTATTTCGTCCAATTAATGTCTTACCGTGAAATGCTGTAAAACGACCCAAGTCGTGCGACACGCCCTGTACACTGAAATACAGAAGTGTTACAGAATTATCATTGTCTGTAAAATGGTTGGAGTTTATTACCTACTTTTATTACAGTTTCATGTTGTCGGCGAGATAAATTGAAAGTGTGTTGCCTGTTGCTACATTTTGGTGTAATAATATTCACTTTAAATGTTGCCGTCGGCAAAAGTTTTAATGTTTTTCTCTTTGTATAGTAAAACTTTACATTCTTAATAAAGGTAAATTAATGGAAGCCTTTTTTTTAAAGAATGATGACAGAACTTGTAAAGCACTTTTTTATTTTCATTATCAAGGTGCGAGTTTCTTGATTTTTATATATATTCCTTTGTAATACACAACAATCTTTAATAGAAATGTTGTGGCCGGAATTTCTAGTATTTATGCACATAATTTTATTAAAAAAAAAAAAAAACATTTTAAACACAGCATTTTCTTTTTCCAAGATTATTTTCATAAATTCCCAAAGAGATGATGTTTCATAAATTTTATTATTTAAGTCAATATAAGTGTCAATTTATCATAAAATTAAAACAATGGTACTTGTTAATGTCACGCAATTTGACACCAATCTAAAATCTACATGCGCATTTATTTATTGAAATGGACTTATGCTCAAAATGACTTCTCTCCTCGTCAGTCCCTTCCAGTGTTTCTCTTTGTAGTTGCTGAAAACTTCAGCACATAGTTAAGTCAGTGTTCGCGGACGTCGTCTGAAGCCAGCTTTACGAGCTATACGCTGTACCGAGGATTCTTTGTACTGAAGTAACAAGCGCTGACTTTGTAGCCGTCCTGGAGTAATAAAACTAAGACATCAGAAGGCTATGTCTCGTTGAATAAATTATTTAGAAATTGTTATTTTTTGTATGTGTACAGGTACGGACAAAATAAATGGTTTGAAGTGTCTTTATGGATTAAGTCAACTCATGATTTAAGAATAACCTGTATTGATATTTTTCTGAAAATTTGATCAAACCGATACGTGACACATCAACAAAAAAATACTGTTAAAGGTGAACTTTTAAGATTTTTGTTATGAAATTCTCAAAGAACCAATTCTTTCTCCGATTATTTTGTAAGTACATACATTCTGAAACGCGGCGAGGAGCTTGTGGCTAAGTAATAAAAGCCACTCGCATGAATCTTCAGGTTAAGGCAAACGCTTGCCTAGGTTTTTCTGTGGGTAGATGACGACCCATTTCACACCAATTTTCCTTTAAGCAGTTTGTCCCGGCTGTCATTTGCAGATCTTTGACAGTCGTTACAGGTAGCCAGTAGCCTGAAAGTCTTACCCAGGACCTAGGGGTATAGTGTTATTTTTGTTTTTTTTTTTTGGGACAAGCGCTCCACACACGCCCAGACCACTGTAACTCCTGAAAGCCAGAAGCAACAGAGGCGACCACCAGAAAAGCGCCGAGACAATGAAGCTCGACGAAGTCTCAGAGAATGAATTTAACTGTCTTGGATCCCGCAACGAAATTAATCAGAAAGTATAGCGGAGAAGTAGGAAAGAACTGTAATTTCCACTTCCCTCCATATCAGCAGGAGACAGAACGAAACAAGGCCAATAGGCACAAAGGGACGTTTACAACTGGGATAGGCCCAGTTGCCTAGCACCACGGATAAATATTAACGTTAATGGGTCCTAAGTAGAAAGCTGTTATATTTTATTCCAATAATAGGTATGGCAAAAACGCTTGAACGCACGGAACTTTGCTCTAGTTTCTACAAGGTCCGTGTAGTAAATGGTATAGTGTTACCCAGAACTAACTGGGTTGTAGAGGTCTGATAAGCAATCGCTGCATATGTAATATTCAGATGCATCCAGTTAGACTGGAAGCCGACCCCAACATAGTTGCAAAAATGGCTAGGCAGAATCTGATTCTAAAACATGGCACTAATTTACAGTGCACATTCTAGTCTATTCCTTTTGAAACTCAATGTAACTTTGTTCAGCCGTATGGCTTTGTGAGTGCGGCTATGGGTGGGTTTATGTCTATGGGCGGGGGTTACCCAGAACACGTCATAGAGATGTATTGAGAATTGGCGCCAATTTCGCTTTGTTGTTGATTTTTGCTCTCCAGGATGGCAAGGGAAAATTGGTTAGTACTCGGAACAGCTGTCGTAAAGTACTGGTTAATTATCTCGTGGAATACTTTTGATTTGTCAGTTAATTAGACGTTCATTCACTAAAGATTCCTGTAAATATTGAGGAGGTTCTGAATTACATGTTTTGCTTTAAATCTGGCCTTGTTTGCAACAATAATATTGTTTGAATTAGTAGTTACTTACTCAAGTATCTTTTGGGAAACATACATGAATAAGGGCTGCACAGAACTGGGAAGCACGGCAGAAGAAAGGGTGAGGCCCAGCAGTGGGCTTTGGGACTGATGTGATGATGATGATCTTTTACTGAAATTACTGCAATGCAATAATAAAACTGATGCAGCAAACAATAATGTTACAATGTTTGTGGTTTTGTGAGAAGACCGAGTAAAGGTTTAACTAAATTTGAACTAATAAAGCTTAATGCTATACTAAATGTAATAAGTAAATGAATGCACTAAACTACCGAAATGAACATAAACACTGAAATTTTTCTTTTTATTTCTGAAAAGAGTAAACGAACGAAGTGTAAATGGTATATTTATCTTTATAAAAAATTAAAAATAAAACACTAAGTAACTTTTTTTTCTGAAATTCCGCCCCATTCTCGAAACTAACCAACAAAACCCTAGTTTATATCAAACAATTTTAACAACCAACAATATCAATTAAAACTTCCCGACTCGACAGACTACGTTATTTTTTAATTAGACGTAGGTAATTAAACGACCCGAATGGCGTAGTGGTAGTGACGCGCGCTGCCTTACGTTCTTAGGGTCCTGGGTTCGAATCCCGGTAAGAGCAGATGTTTGTGTGATGAGCATGGACATTTATTTCCGAGTCATGGATGTTTATATGTATAATAAGTATGTATGTACAAACAAAAAAGTATATAATATGTATTATATCAACTATCTAGTGTCCACGACACAAGCTTTGCTTAGTGTGCACTAGGTGGCGCTGTGTGTTAATGTCCAGCGATATTTATTTATTTTATTTATTAAAACTTCCCGACTCGACAGACTACGTTATTTTATAATTAGACGTAGGTAATTAAAGTACAGCAGGTATCTATTCATGTCAATGTAAGACATTGAGCGGTTCATAAAGGTGTGAGATACAATAGTTGGTGTGTTAGTAATGTTCTTGTAAGGTTATAATTTCTGTAGTTTTATTCGTTGAGGGCTTGTTGTATTATGACGGTTGTAGCAAAGAAGTGTGGTGTTAAGTTCGTTCTATAATTAACTAGAAAGAAAGAAAAAGCATTTATTAGCCCACACAGGACAAACACATCAAAATTAACAGTATAAAAATTACACAGAAAAAAAAAAAAAAAAAAAAAATTAAAAGCAATGAAACTCGTGAACTTCGTCTGCGTCACATCTATACTAATATTATAAAGCAGAAGAGTTTGTTTGTTTGTTTGGTTGAACGCGCTAATCTCAGGAAGTACTGGTTCAAATTGAAAAACTCTTTTGTGTTGGATAGTCCATTTATCGAGAAGGTTTTAGGCTATATAACATCACGTTATGACTATTAGGAGCGGAGCAGCAATGAAAAATGTTACAAAATCGGGGGGAATCTTATTCCCTTTGTGAGCTTTTTCTCTCTTATGTGACGCAGACGAAGTTGCGTGGGCCTGCTAATATAGACATAATGCAATATTACTCACCCCCGTAACTTATTAGCGTGATAATATTTTACGCCTATGGTCTTCCCTAGGTTGAAATATGTCTCCTTGCCAAAATTTCATTACGATTTAATCAGCCGTTTAGTCCTGAAAATGTGGCAAGCAGACAGACAGACTTCCTTTCGAATTTATAATATTAAAGTATAGATTTCATGCACCTATTTAAAAGACTGACTCGCTCTCGCTCTTTATTTTGAGGAGTAGATCGTCACTCACAAAATGGAGTCACAGTCGTTACAGGTAGTTAGTTGTTCAAAAATCGGACAACTAGTCTTACTAAGGGGTATCGTATTACCGGAACTACGAGTACCTCGGTTGTGGAGGTCAGTTAAGCAGTCACGCCGTGTAAGATACTGATATTCAGCTGCATCCGATTACATTGGAAGCCCCGTTAGGTTAGTTAGGTTCCTTTAAACCCTGCAATCGGAAATAGGGGCCCCGCGAAGCGGGGCTCCGTTGACTTCGCTTTTTAGGGGAAAATGAAGCGTTTTAGGGTTAGGTTATATTAATCGGTATTTTTCAGAAATGGTACAGTATCTTTTCATGAGAGTGGTACCACTAGGTAAGGGGGACCCCTCCTTCCCTCGACACCGCGTGAGTTGACTACCATCGCATGCATTTCACGAAAAATAATGCGTTTTATTGTAAGCAGTATGTTCGTTTGACAATAATTCGAGAGTTTACAATATCGCTAGAGATATTACAATATAAAGTATTTGACAATTTTACGGTGACATTATATAGTTGTTGTAGGTTAAATAATTTTGTTTTTTTTTTGTAGAGATATTCTGTAGGATTGTAGTAGTTGTAATTGAAAAGGACTTTGATGATTTTATTTTGGGTTCGTTGTAGGTGTTGTTGTTTGGTTTTTGCAGCTTGTCTGGGGACAAACTGCAAAAATATTTGGGTCATTGAAGATGTGGCTTTATGATTCCATAACTTTATTACTATTTCAATTTTAAATATACATGGTTTTGAAGCCTAATTCACACGCGACTGGTTCTTAACTTATTTAGAGGAAATCATAACTAATCCAATTAGGCTATAAAATCAAACTCTACTTGAACAAAATCTCGTTTGAGACTATTAAGCTATTGAGCGACGCTTATTTACAAATTAATTAAATGTAAACCTACCTAATTATTTGCTATGTTAATTAAGTATGTGCTTCCTCAATATAAGACTTATGTGGATGTTTTTAAATGATTTTTTACAGTTAACATGGTCAATAATCTTAACGAGGATTTACTTCTGAATGTAATGTGTGTTTAAGATTTTTTGTGAAAACACGTACATTATATCGTCCTATCTGTTTTATTTTAGCTACTCATTTAATCATACATCGCTGTATTGGGTTCCGTACGTTTTTTCACCGGTGACCACTGAAAACCAGCGTTGTTCTGTGGGCTCCCCATAGCACAGGATCATGCTGAGTGGTAACCTCTTTGTCGCACTCACGACGGACCACTTTTTAACTTTTTTTTTTGTTGTATAGGTCCGTTCTGTCTTACAATTATTATATGTGGTTCTGTTGTAGTCTAAATGTTTGTGTTTGTCCAAATGCGTGGTATGTTTACTTGTATGCACGTCATGATCTTGCGACGAATACGAACATATTTTTGCTTTCCTTCTTTCTTTTACTTTTCTTTCGTTCTTATACAAATTTTTGCTTACTTTCTTTCTTTAACTATCTGGTGTCCACGACACAAGCCTTGCTTAGTGTGGCACTAGATGGCTCTGTGTGTTAATTTCCTACAATATTTATGTGGATAGATTATAAGAAGGCCTACGACTCGGTGCCACATTCATGGCTCATGAGGGTGCTGGAGTTGTACAAGATAGATGCAACTCTACGCGCCTTCCTTGAGTAATTTATGAGGCAGTGGAGGACGGTCCTTCGATATCCAGGATGTCGACAGATCCAGGGGAACAATGAACCTGTATTGATTAAACGGGGAATATTCCAGGGCGACAGTCTGAGTCCACTTTGGTTCTGTTTAGCCCTGAATCCTCTAAGCACATTGCTGGAGAATTCAGGACTAGGCTACCGGTTGAGGAAAAATGGGCCAGTTACATCTCACCTGCTTTACATGGATGATCTGAAACTCTTTGCCCCAACAAATTGCAACTGATGGAGCTACTGAAAGTAACAGCGCCATCAGGATTGAATTTGGTGTGGACAAATGTGCAGTCATGGATTAAAGCGAGGGGAGATTATGGCCATACACCTAAGATCCCTTTCCTCCTTTTTATGATTTACAGTACCTGCAATGTATGATGATAAAGAAAGGAACACATGATTTTACACATGATTTTAATTAAACTTCCCCATTTTTGCTATAAAACAATAAAGTCACCCACAGTTATCGTAAAAAAGAGTTTTTTTTTCTACTTTTTCCTCACCTGAGACATTTAACTCACAGTTTTAAGTGTAGCCCAACGTTAACAATACGAGTAGTCGTACCTATGCTTTATTGCAATAAAAAAGTAACAGCAGATGTTAAAATATCTGTATATCGTGTCAATAACTTTTATAATTTTGTAGTTTTAGGGTTCCGTAAATCCGACTACAAATGTAGTCTATGTTGCTAGGGGTATTAAAACGAATTGATTGCCAACTTATTCATTAAAATCGGACGAATAATTTAGGCGCTACGAAGAACATATATAAATACGAACATACATACATCCATAGACTGCAAAAAACATAACGCTTCCGTTTGGGCTTTCCCTGTAGTCGGGTAAATATGAATTTAAAAGGTAATAATTGTTTATAGGGGCCTTTTTATAATTCATTGTGCGTGGTACAACACACACTTGGCCAGTTTTTTTCTTTGTAAAGTTAAAAGTGGTTGTTATCTGTGCTGTCACAGATACTGCTCGACTTTATAAGTGTAATCGTTTTTATTTTAATGTATTTGTTTCCGATAAAAGCTAGTTTTAACCGTTAACCGTTGCTTTTTGTAGGTGAACATAGGATACCGTTTGCATAGTTATTTTATGGGTTGTTATTAGGCGTTAATTAATTGATGTTTCTATAATTGATTTAGTATTTTATGTCTAGTTCAGCTTTTAATAGCAGTTATTGTGGTGTGATCGGCAGACTTCCAAAACATAGACATACATTTGCTTACTGTTGTAATGTCCTGTTTTTTCTTTTAATTATTATGGCTTTGTCTTGTCTATAACGGAGAATCACTGACTCCTAAGACACAGGCACATACACCTACACACATCAAAAGTGTCTAGGGATCAACATATATTTTTGCAATAACTTTTCTCCTGATTGATATTAATTAAAATTTTCTTTAAGGATTCATCAAATAAAGTGTTTTCGTTTGTCACAGTAACGATAAACCAAGTCACCTTTGCATTAATAAAGAAATTTGCCATTTTCCTAATAAAGGGATTTTTGACATTTGAACCACTAACTCAAAAGTTCGAAAAAAAGACTGAAATAACAGTTTTCTTTAAAATTTTATTGGGTAACGTAAACAATTAATAATCCATGTTTCTACCGCGAACACTAACAACACAAGAACATCGGTTTGGCATACTCAAAATGAGTTCATCCAAATCACGCTGTGGAATGGCCGCCCATGTTCGTTGCAACAACAAAAAAAGGTCTTCTTGCGACTGGATACCCTCCATATTCGGCAGAGCTCTTCTCTGTAGCATATCCCATGCATGCTCAATCGGATTCAAGTCTGGCGACTGAGCAGGCCAGGGCAGGACATTGATGTTAGCTGCGGCGAGAGTCTGTCTTACAACTCTTGCGGTGTGCGGTCGTGCATTATCATGCATTAACTGAAATAAGGGACCGATTTGCACTTGTAGAGGAACGATGACGTCTGATACAATCGTCTCAGCATAAATTTGAGCGTTGAGGTTGCCTCTGATCCAAATGAACTCAGTTCTTCCGCCGATCCAAATACCCGCCCATACCATGATGGTTCCACCACTATAAGGATGGACTTCCTGGCAGGATTTTAATCGCTGTTGGCGTCCAGGGGTTCTCCAGTGTCGTATACGTCTTGTATCCGGTCTCATACCAAAACGAGACTCATCAGAAAAGCACACGAAACGCCATTGTTCTTCTACCCAATGTCTGTGTTCAAGAGCCCATTGATATCGAATCCTACGATTGTGCATTACTATAGGTGGTACCTGTAGCGGTCTTCGGGAATGAAGGTTCACTTCATGCAAGCGGTTTCTGACTGTTTGGTCGCTAATTAAGTTCCCTGAAGAGTGATGAAGCCTCACGGCTAACATCATGGCGGTTATTGTTGGAGCTCTTCGAGTTAAGATTTGAATGTATCGGTCTTGTCTCCGTGTGGTGCAGCGATACCGTCCTCCATGGCGCTCAGCCACGGTACCAGTGCTTCGGTAACGTGTCCAAAGTCGACTGATAACACTCTGACTTGTATTCAGAGCTAAAGCCACAATACGTTGCCGGGAACCAGCTTCTATCATTCCCACGGCTCTGAGCATTTCTTCCCTGCTTAAATGACGTCGCCGCTCCATAATAACGTTGGTTTTAATCAGTAGTAGGGAAACAGTAGCACTAATAATGTCTTCAATGCGTTGTATGTTTTTATAGGGAAAATATTGACAGCTGATTTTCATCTTTTACTCGAATTTGATTCACAGTTCCTGATTCAAATTATGAAATGCACCAAAAAGGATCCATATAAATTTATAAAATCATAAATTTATTACAAAGCCACATCTCAATCTCAAGAAATCCGCATAAAAATGCTTGATCCCTAGACACTTTTGATGTGTGTAGTTTAGGAGTCAGAGAATTAAAATTATTGTGACCCAATAATCAGAGTTGCGTGAACCCAATTCACGCAACTCTGATTATTCAGATCCATGTGCGTGTTGTATTTATTATCACTTGCTTCGGTGAAGGAAAACCTGAAGAAGCCAGCATGCCTGAGAGATATAGCATGCAAAGCCAAGTCAGAAACTCCTGGGTGGCATAAAAACTCTGACACCAAGTAAAGCACTAACCACATGATGGAGAAGAATGCCTAGCTTTTGAATGTAGAAGAGTATACCTAACTTTTTTAATTCCAATTGTTGGAGTTGGGTTCCGTACCATCTTAATAGGGGAGCCACCTTTTGTTTATTATGTGTTGTTGCGGCGACAGCAGAAATAAAAGGTATGAAAAACGTATAAAAGGGTTTGTAAAAAACTCATCATCAGCTTAGCCTTTTCACAAATACTCGTATATTGGGGTCGGCTTCCAGTCTAACCGGATGCAGCTGAATACCAGTATTTTACATGGAGCGATTGACCTCCACAACCCAATTAACACTGGTTAATACCATACCACTTGGTAAGACTGGTTGTCAGACTTTTTGGGCCACCGACTACCTGTAACGACTGCCAAAGATGGACAAATGACAGCCGTTACCAACAGCTTAACGTGCTTTCCGAGGCACGGAGGAAACTTGGTACGTCAGGGTTTCGGTTTGTAAAAAACTATTTGCAAAATAAACATCACATAACAATTACGGTATGCTCACCAACAATAAGAATCCAAGAAATCGGATAGTCACCCGCAAAACTCAAACTACACCATCAAAACTCTTCCATAATCCCCCATCATCTTAAACCCTCGGTTATCTCAATATTTATCTAAGTTTAAATAACTGTCACATTAAAGTTTATGGAGCAGTAAGAAGATATCTGCTCCTCCCCTGCATGTATTTATACCATGAGGGTGCAGGGCACGGCAGTGACGCCCAGGGTAAGAATTATTGTCATTTAGAACCGTTAAAGATGTTTGCACTGAGGGGTGTCAATGCGTATTGTGTGCAAAAAAGCTGGGGTAGGTATACAGGGTGTAAACAACGTCATCACGAAGCCGTCAACGAAGCATTCTTACACCAAACTAAGTAACTTTACGCAAAAATTATTGCTGGGAAACTACTTTTGTTTTTGGCGTGAAGTCATGTTTTGTGGTAGAACTCAATTTAACGCACTTAAAACATTGTGCCGATGGAGGGGTTGAATAGTTCTGGGGGTCTAAAACGGATGCTTTATAACATAGGTAATATGAATCACGTTAAACATTAAAAATTCTTAAAATGGACTTTATGGAAATGAACATAAAGTCCATTTTTTGAATTTAAACTTTTCTTCTGCTAAACTGGCTATTTTAAGAAAGGTTGTCAAACAGTTTGTAACTTTGACTCCCAATATCTCAGTAATTAGAAGGATCCCAGGTATGGTGTTGAACAAAAAAGTGATCTCAATGACGCACGGGGAGAACAAGTGCCTTTTGGCTTCGCTAAGAGGTGTCTTACACCCTTTATTAAAGAATCTCGATGTGGATGGGTTGGCGTAGAAAATTGTGCGGGAAGAAAACTCTGTAAGAAGAAATCTAGTAGTGGTGTGTTGTTTTTTAAGCTTTAGCCAGATTTATTTTATCTTATACCTACGTGTTAGCTTGCTCTAATTTTTAACCCCTAACTAAAGAAGGAGGGTGTTATAAGTTTGAGGTGCATGTGTATCTGTGTCTGTCTGTCGCATTATAACTAAACTTAACTAAACTAAACTTTGGGCAACACTACGCGAAATAGATGGTAAGGATGTTGATTATTTTGGTAAATTGTGGAATGTCATGCTATTTTATCAATTACCGTCAGCTTACAGGAAGTTGGAAATATTTTTGAGCACAGATTACTTACATTTTAACACTGATTTATATGCAGAAATAATTTACAAACTCATCATTACTGATATTATATACACTTTTATATTTTTTTATACTTATATTTTAGTAGTATTGTTAACACGGGACAAAATGCAATTATTATTTACAATTATTTTCTTTACATTATTATTTATATTTCTTGGTGCTTACAATGTTTTTATCTTTGGATATTTGGTCCTTGTTTATAATTATTTTTATGAACTTCAATTCTTTGTTGCCTACACTTCTAGCAATCGTTGGAAATATTGCCACAGAATTACACATTCTAATGTTATTTTATCTTCTATGACAAACGCGAAAACGTCAACATTTTACGTCTGCGACATTGCTCCACTGTTCTGTTGTGTATTTAATTGTTTAAATGATTGAAAAATATCTTAAAGTTGGTTTGCTAAATGTAGGTTCCCTTGGCACTAACCACGATGATTTTATAGCAGCAGTGGAAAGGCATTCCTTCGATGTATTAGCAGTAAACGAGACTTGGCTAAGGCCGGGCGAAGAGGGGCGAGCGCCCACTGTGCCAGGTTACCGCCTGCGTCACATACCACGACCGCTGTGTGTTCACGGGGGCCGGGGGGGTGGTGTGGGTTTTTATCTTAAACGTGGTCTGACCGCTCGTACCTGGTCCACCCCAAGTGACCCTAGATACGATACTATCGAACAAATGTGGATTACTCTCACAATCAATGGAAGTAAAATTGCTATAGGCACAGCGTATCGTCCGCCACGCTTCGACTTGGACATCTTTCTCGACGCTTTAACTGACTCTGTTAGCTCCTTAGTCAAATGTGATCACTTCGTGCTGCTCGGCGATTTCAATGTCAACTTACTGAATGCTGATGGGCAAACTAAGAAAGTCTGTGAGTTTTTGAATAGCATGAACCTAAAACAACTGGTAAATTCGCCCACCCATTTCACAGACCATAGCGAAACATTGATCGACCTTGTCTGTACGAATATCAACCACAAAGCTATATCTGTTGAGCCCTATGGCTCAATAAATGGTCACTCACTTGTTGTGTGCGAGTTTAATATTAGGCGTAATAAATATAAACCCCATACAATAACTTATAGACCCATTAAAGAAATAAATAGAGAGGTGCTAGATAGTGATTTATCGCAAATACAATGGGACAGCATTTGCGCCTTGCAAAATGTGAATCACATGGTTGGGGAGTTGAACGAGAATATTTTGGCAATTTTTGATGCGCACGCTCCGGTCAAGAAATGTTTAATTAAGGAACCGTCTTACCCATGGATAACGGATACAATAAAATTGATGATGCACTTGCGGAATGATGCCCTGTCCAAGTACCGTAAAACGAAATCAGACTCCAAAAAGTCATACTACAAGCAGCTGAAATCTCTGGTAGCAACCTTCTTATTTAGAGAAAAAATGGCATATTTTAACTTTAATATTAATGGTCAGATCAGGGATCCTAAAACGTTGTGGAAAAATTTAAAAAGAACAGTATTACCGAGGAAACAATTTGATGACCTTCCGACTACCTTCAGAGATCCAAACCAAATAAATAATCACTTTTTGAACGTTCCTGGTAACCCTGTCTGCAATACATCGCAACGCGCTTTCTTTGAATCTCATTGTTATGGTGATGATAGTTTCGCTTTCTCATTACAACCAGTAACTGCTGATCAAATTCTGCGATACTTCCGCCAGCTAAAATCTAACGCTGAAGGCTGTGATCAAGTCACCCTAGACATGCTTTGGCTTACTCTCCCACATTCATTAAAATCCATCACAGACATTGTGAACAGCTCAATTTTTTCAGCAACTTTCCCTGACATCTGGAAAATTGCTATTGTTAGGCCATTGCCAAAAAAACCAAATCCAACAGATTTAAAAGACCTGAGGCCTGTCAGTGTTCTGCCTTGCCTGTCTAAAATCGCTGAAAAGGCGGTTTGTCAACAGGTGTCAAAGTATCTAGAAGATAAACACATTCTGCCTGAGCTACAGTCAGGTTTTCGCAAACAACGTGGTACTTCTACAGCACTTTTGGACGTGACAGATAACATTCTCTCAGCACAGGATAAGGGCCTATGCACACTCCTTGTCTTACTCGATTTTTCGCGAGCCTTTGACTGCATAAATATAGACTTGTTTCTATCAAAGCTTCACTACTATGGATTTGACGAAAATGCAATAGACTGGTTCCAAAGCTACCTTACCAACCGTCGGCAGCGTGTGGAAATACGACTGAGCAATGGTTCATCTCTCGTTTCATCACTCACTTCTGTTTACAGGGGAGTCCCGCAGGGCACAATACTGGGCCCCATCATCTTCATTTTGTATTGTGCTGATATCATAAGTTCCCTGAAGAAATGTAGGTATCATATTTATGCGGATGACGTACAAGTCTATATCTCTTTTAAACCAAGCGACTATGACACTGCGATAAGGGATTTAAACGAAGATCTTGACAGAATAGCATGCTGGGCTGAAAATAACGGTTTAGTACTTAACCCCACAAAAACCAAATACATGCTGTTTGGAACCAAGAACCAAATCAGCGCAGTGCCGGCATCACTCAACGTTACCCTGCTGGGTGAGACGGTCAGTCGAGTCAGCGAGGCACGTAATCTTGGTCTGAACATGGATGTTGGGTTAAGATACGAAGCGCACGTGGCAGAGTCAGTGCGCACTTGTTTCTATCGGCTAAAAGTCCTTTATAAAATAAGGCCGTATCTGTCCGAGGAGTTGCGTATTAAACTGGTGGAGTCACTCGTGCTTTCTAACCTAAACTACGCAGATACAGTAATTGGCCCTCGGCTGCTCGCAAGAACTGAGCGACTGATTCAGAGGGTCCAAAATGCCTGCGCTCGATTCTGCTTTTCAATCCCACCAAGAACTCACGTAACGCCATTCTTAAATAAGCACTCCATCCTCAAGATGAAGTCGCGGCGTAAGTTGCACCTGGCATGTATACTTTTTGGAGTAATAAAGTACAGGCAGCCGACCTACCTATACAATAAACTGAGCTGGATCGCTAGCAGAAGAGAATGCGAAAGGAGGCAGTGCTCGCAACAACTCTCCACTCAATCGCACAAGACAGCTGCTTTTAGGGGAAGTTTCAGATACGCCGCATCCAAATGCTGGAACAATATTCCCCCGCCGGTAAGAAATCTTAAATGTCTTGGTACCTTCAGAGTTCGACTGCGGCAGTTTCTTATCGAAGAGCAGAAAAAACTGAGTATCACTGTTTCGAATACGTCCATTATATAGGTAACTGATTGTGGTACCTATTCTTCCCGAGACAATCTGTCTATCTGTAGCGTGTGGTCGCAAACCTGTGAACAAGAGATTGCTTTGTTTATATATTGCATTGTTTATTTATAGATTGCATTGTTTATTGATATTTAGTTGGCCAATAATTATAATTATACTACCTTCTCATGACAATCAAATCAAATCGTTTATTCTTATTCACACCTACACAACTACAATATTATTTTAATAAGATTATTCATCTGAGCACCTACAAATATGATATAACCAAACATTTCCAACACAGTAAACTTTTGGTAAAATATTTTATTTAAGTTGACATACTTACGTAATTTCACTCCGCGCATGAAACACTTTATCACAACACGAATTTATCTCGTCTGCTCGACGTCCGTACGTCACTACAGGGATCCAGCAGAATATCAGCGTCAGGTGCATGCCTGACACATGCTGAGCTGGACTCCCATTTGGTGTAACCTTGAGACGCACACCGCACCTTGCATACCCTCTTTGTTATTTTTTTTTTTATTATTTGAAGTTTGTCATAATGTTACTATACTTATTTTGTAAATATGTTTTTATTTGTTTTAAGTGAACTGCTTTATTTAATTGTATTTCTGGGTGCTGTGCTTTGTCTTTTGTGTGCACTAAATAAATGATTTATCTATCTATCTATCTATCTATCTATCTTATATTGTCACCTACAGGATAGCTTGTGAACGGATGAACCGATTTTGGTTTAGTTATTAATTCTTATTGCTTTCCCCAAAAATCTTGAAGATATAGGCTTCGGTGGATGATTTTGCAATTCGCCATAAACCTACCTCTTCAAAAGTTTTCTTATTTGTGAAATTATAGTCGTTGTTGCTTATAAACTTGAAAATGAAAGTTTTGAAATCCAAAGACTTGCCATCCCATAAGCCTTTTTATAATAATTTGTTTATCACAAAAACTTTGCTTTATCAAACTTCTTTTCTAACTACTTATTCTTCTTGACATACTCAAATCATATTCCAAGCACTTTTAAACTATAATTTAACGCACAAACCACTACTAAATGAGCCCTGGCATTCCTCTACTAGGATGTTTCCGCCTCCCGCAGCTAAAGGAGATAATTCCTTACGCTAGGGTGACCACGACGCGTTCGACACATGGGGAGACATTCTTCACGACAGTTGACTCTGTACTGATAACGGTGACCACATACTTGTGATTGCATCGGGAATTTTAGGGACTGTTAATAGTTACTGACATGTTTTGGGTGTAGTTGTCTTGTTTAATTAAAATTGATGTTTTTGAGGGGAAGATATACCTATAATCAAAAGAACTGTCTTAGATATCGCGTTGTTCTTGAGTACATCAATCGTTTAAGAGATCACTGTTTTAAATAATGCTTACGAAGTTTTTGTAATCTTTAACTTTGTAAATCAAATCTGTGCACACATGTCACACAGCTCGCAGAACGGATAGCCAATGAGCCCGAAAAGTTCTAGAGTGGCGACCGCGAACCGGAACATGTTACGGTGGAAGGCCTCCCTCTAGGTCACTGGTTCCCAACCTGTGGTCCGCAGGAGCCTCGATTACGGTCCGCGAAAGATTAAAATGTTATTCGTACTTTTTAACTTGCATAGAAGATGCAAGTTCAACCCAACCTAATTGAACCTATCAGAGGCAAATTTACCAAATGATTGCTAAAATTTTCGAGCTCAATTCGATCGCTTTTGTCCAATTTTTGAATAGAGTGAGTTTTAATCATGTCGGTGTCCATGTTTATCTAGGACCCTATGGTCGCTGTTAACAATGAACATACCAAAGTGGTCCCTGGTCTAAGAAAGGTTGGGAACCACTGCTCTAGGTGGACCGATGACTTGGTGAAGGTTGCAGGAATCCGCTGGATGCGAGTCGCACGGGACCGGTCAATGTGGCGACACTTGGGAGAGGTCTATGTCCAGCAGTAGACGACGAAATGATGATGTCACAGCTGTCTTTGATTTCTGATGATGTAGGACTGTGAATAATATGTAACCTGATAATATGAAGTTTCAAGAATTCTTGTAGTAGTTTTCTTTCAGCGACGGCTGAAATCAAATATCAGCTGTCGTATATGAGTCTTAAAGTCTGGATCTTTCTCTTTACCTCGGTTGATTGCAATAGGAATACCTAATCCTATGCGAGTGCACTATCGGTACACCTAACCAACATTTCGGGCAAAACAGGCGTGATGTGATGTTTAGTTATACGAGTTTTTAAATCGTCACTAATACACAAAAATGTAAAATTGCTGATCAAATTACCAACTTGGGCTACAATAGCGTAGACGACAAAAACAAGACAAACACTTCTATCGTCAGTTAGATTATCAAAAATATTTTAGCAGTATTTTTTCTGTTGTTATGCTAAATAAGTAACTAAAATTGACGAACATACGACGCTTTCAAAATTCTCAATTCGTCACGCCTTGGTGTAATTTTTAGTGCGTTCTGACGTCACGAGCCCCCACTATCCTGAGTTTAGATGTGTTTTATCTTAGTCAATATTCATTGATACGATAACAAAAAAATACGTGTCCCTTTTTTTCCAATACTAACTGACGAACTAAATAGATTTGCTATTTTTTTATACTGCTTACAGAACAGCTTACTATAATTTTACACACCTTCACATAATCCTAAAACACTAACTTACATCCCAAGCCCAACAGATCAAGCCCGCCTCAGCTTCCGGCGTCACAAACAGCCGGCGGCGCCCGCGCATCGCCGCATGTGACAATTTACGAGCCGCCCCCTTCCGCTGATAGATGGCGCCACCGACACAATGTACAGCTTTGTGTCTGAAGCTTTCGCGGTATTTTGTTTTGTTTTACTTTTTGTGATGGTAAAATGTGGTTACAGATTTTTGGTTTTATGTAACTTGAGCAAGTGTTTAAGTTTAGTAAGTGGTCGTCTTATAATGATCCTCTAATTGTGTCTGCTTTTTGAGGATTTTTTAGAAATTCTGTTCGGTGCTCTAATTATCCAATTAAGTTATGGAATCAGACGAGACGTTGCTTTATGGAAATCCATGACATTAAAACGGTACGCTGAAAATTAAAATTACTTTTCTGATTTCCATCCCATCTCTTTATCTAGTTCTTTTTCTAACCAATATAGCTTTTATGAGAAATATTTTTTTCTTAGATTGTCATCACGGCATTAGAAGTTATTTCAATTAGTCCATATTCGAACGAAACATTTTACAAGGACATAAAATTAATTCTTGTTAACCTTTGGCAAAAATTATCCTTTTTTTTTTCTAATATTCGGTTCGTCGCCCCTCCGTCGTAGGACATCATCATCTGCCTAGCCTTTTCCCAACTATGTTGGGGTCAGCTTCCAGTCTAACCGGATGCAGCTGAAATAACAGTACCTATTTTACATGGAGCGACTGCCTATCTGACCTCCACAACCCAGTTAATACTGGGCAATACGATACCACTCGGTAAGACTGGTAGTCAGACTCTCCGTCGTAGGACAAACCAACAAACAATCCCACAGTTGCTTCAACACCGGGGTAAATAAACTCCTGACATTCATAAAACATCAATAAGCTAATTAAACCAAAAGTAATTACGTAATAAAACGCACGAACATCAGAACTGATTGTGAACATGTTACATTTATCTAATGTCACATTAGTTATTACATCAATGAGTTTAATTGACGTTAACGACTTGTTTGAGGAATTAAATAAGCTATTAACCTAGAAAACTGCGTTTCTGAGTAGTCGTTTGTTGTTAGAAAAGGAGATGTTTGATTTTGGGCCACCACTTTGCACACTACATTGATAAATAGGAATAAAAAATAGTAATTTATTTAAAAATACTAATAAATTAATTTAATGAGAGGTACCTACAGGCGTTTTTAAATTGAGTTTTTTAATAAGATAGTTATATATATTTTGAGGGCAGCCATGACAGTTGTGTGACATGACGTTTGACGACTTTGACAGTTTTAAGAAGTGAGATCTTCGAGTCTGTCTTTGATTTGGTTTTGATTGGAAGTGTTGAATCAAATGTCATTGTCACAATGACATTGTTCGTTTATGCTGCTCTCATCCACCATGTTTAATTTTATGTTGTGTTGCTCTCGTTGACCAAGTTAATTTGAAAATACATTGAAACGAAGTGAAATTAACAATAAAAAGGTTACTGTAGTAAACAACGATATTTACACATAGTGTACATAGTGCTGGCCAGGTTCCATACATTTCTGGAACATCTCCTTTACTTGTTGAACATTTAATCTCTATGTATGCCAATCTGTATGTATGTGAAATCCATCAAAATCATTTACTTATTCAAATTAAGGCGACAAAGTTCAGTCTAAATAAAAACCGAGGCCTTCGAAAAGCGCGTTAGGTAGAAGATATATATCATCAAAAAAAGAATGGTAGAGGAAAGGGGAGGCCTATATAACCTACAGTGGGGTGATTCCGAAAACAAAACGAAACGACAACATCTTACCAATTCGTATTGTATGACAGTTCCTGCCAATACGATTATCAGAACTAAATGGCGGGTATCGTGAACAAAGTGATACGGTCTACTTGATGCACCAAAATGCAAGGTATCGCCACTTACCTAAGTAGGGTAGAAAATTGGTGCAAAAGTATTGCCTATATTTGGACTTGGAATTGCGGACACCAGGCCGTAATACCCACATTTTAACAAGAAAAGATAGTAGGTACTGTCAAAACTTTAATTACACAAACTTTTAAAACCCATGTTATCGTTAAAAATACCATCAAAAATTGTGAATCGTCGTGCGAATGCCATTGCAACTCTTCGTTGGCTCACGATAAAAAATCCAATTTCCTGCAGTTTTGTCCCCCTAGCGTTTTGGCGGGCTATGCCATCAATGTTATGGGGGTATGTTGTGGTTTATGGATTCAATTGTAATGGTGTTGCGTGGGCCATAGTGGTAAGACCGCTTGTTCAGTTGATTAGGAATCACAGAAGAAACTATTCGTTCTTTTAGTTGAGTCGATCTCATTAATATTATAGGGTAGATGACAAAAAAAATAGTATATTTTATAACGAGGGACTAAACGAAGCCATTATATACCCGAGGTGGTTTGACTCCCGAGCTTGCGAGGGAGGCAATGAAAGCGAGGGTGTATTAAATTGGCGTTTAGTCTCGAGGTGCAAACTGTACTTTTCACTTCGAGTGCGAGAAAAATAGTCATTTAAAACCGAAGAAATTTACACTCGACTAAAATTCTGAACTGAGCAGTCAGATTTTAAAATTCCCAATACGTCACGAGTATTTTTAGATAGTTCTGACGTCACGAGCCCCCACTCCTGAGTTTTTATGCGTTATATCTTTGTCAATATTTATTGATTTACAAAAACAAAAATTACGGGTCCTTTAGTTTTCAATAATCTAACTGAGGGACTAAATAGATCAGGGCACGCCACGATAGTGGCGGTAAGTCCCCTCTTTGAGGAGTGGCTGGAGAGGCGCCACGGCGTCCTCACCTTCCGCCTGACGCAGGTCCTCACCGGACACGGATGTTTCGGGAGGTACCTGCACCGAATCGGGCGGGAGGAATCGCCCGGGTGTCTCCACTGCGAGGATCGACCGGAGGACACGGTGGAGCACACGGTGGAAGTCTGCCCTGCGTGGGCGGAGCTCCGCCGTGTCCTCGTGGCGGCGATCGGCGGCGGCGACCTCTCGCGTCCGGCCCTGGTTCAATCCATGGTCCGGAGCGAGACGGAATGGGAAGCCGTCGCCTCCTTCTGCGAAGCAGTGATGCTAGCGAAGGAGGTGGCGGAACGAGAGAGGGAGAGATCCTCTCTTCCCGGCCGCCGCGGGAGACGCAACGGGCGTCGGGGGCCACGTGGTGGCTACCGGCCACCGTAGATGCGAGCCTGTGGACGGCTGGCTATGGGCTAGCTAGCCGTCCGGCCGTCGACGACGACAGGCCGTGTCGACGGCGCGTTCGTGTTCCACGCGCGCCTCAAAGAGTGTCAGCAAAAAGAGAGGGGCCCGCAAGGGCCGAAGCCTGCTGGGGTTGCGGGCCTGTTCGAAAGAGATACCGCGGCCCCGGAACATAAAAGGCGAGGAAGGAACATGGATGGTTTTTAGTCAGTAAGAGTCTGACACTCCCTCCCGCTCCGCCCAGAGTGGGGGGGGTCATTTGATGATTTCCCATCCTTAAAAAAAAAAAAAAAAAAGGGACTAAATAGATTTGTAATTTTTTGGTACCAACCAACATTCAAAGCAAATAAAGACCTAATTCTTATTATGATTCATATTCTTCTTTTCAATATTTTTCTTGGTTAGAAATCCCGATTCAAAACACGTTTGTCAGTGGCTTTGGTGTTTTGGTCTAAGTGAGACAGGTATTGCCAATGTTGGCGATAAGTCTGCCAGATGAAAATGGGACTGGGCGGGTCACGTTTCTAAGATGAAATCAGTCAGATGAGTAAAAAAGATAGTCACACAGTAGGTGCTTAAAGATAGACATAGCAACCGAAGCAAGCTCAAGAAACGCTGCCGTGACGCTCAGGGGGTCTAAATAAAATGAATCACGTTAAAATAAATTAAATTCCTAAAATGGTCTTTGTAACTATTACCATAAAGTCCATGTTAAGAATTTAAAATTTTGTTCAATAAAATTAATCACGAAAATTAAAAATTATTAATTTAATCATGTGATTCATTTACGATTCTACTAAAGCGGCCATTTTAGACCCCCAGGACCTATTCCTAACGGACGGAAAGTTTCACTGCGATTTTATTATAATATCGTTATCGCAATTTTTGCTTGAATAAAGCACAGACAATTAGTAAAATTTCTTTTTCACTTCTCATGCTCTAAAAGTACGCCGTTATAGCCCTACGAAGCGGGATTAAAGTGACCGTTTATTCCCTAGGGAGTAAAAAGTAATTTAAAAATGGAACGATCTTGTACTCTAAAACATGGCCACAAAAGAGTAACTTGACAAAGGTTTTATTTAAATTTCGAATTGGCTGGAAAATAGATAGGGGTATATTGAACAAAAAAAAACAAATGAACTCTACAACTCGCGAAAAATTTATGGTTGCTTGTGTGCATCGTTGATTTTGAAAAGTAACTGCAATAATGTAGGTACTAATTATCTGTGGAGTGTTGATCATCTCCATTGCGAAAATGTTGAGAGATTGTGTTGTGTTTTCAATGGTTAACCTGGTGTTCTGTGACTGACCTGATAGAAGAAAAAACTGACCGCTCAGTTCGGAATTTTATTCGAGTATAAATTTGTTCAGTTTTAAATGACTATTTTTCTCGCACTCGAAGTGAAAAGTACAGTTTGCACCTCGAGACTAAACGCCAATATAATATACCCTCGCTTTCATTGCCTCCCTCGCAAGCTCGGGAGTCAAACCACCTCGGGTATATAATGGCTTCGTTTAGTCCCTCGTTATAAAATATACTATAAAAAGATAGATGTGAACAAGGTAGATTGTGATAAATGTCATAGAAAATTGCAGGAGTTCAAAGTTGAAATTAACTTTTAATACTTTTCTTGATTTTTTTACTTTTGATGATTGGATTGATAATAGTGTAGTTTATTGATTTAAGTGATTCCTCCTATTGGAAACTTATGGGTAGGCATTTTACACGCAACAACGTATTCAGAAAATGTTATTTCAGTTGGATAAGCTTTTTGTCCACAATTAATAGTCAAAGAAAACGAGGAAATTCTGATTATTTAACTAGCTAGCATAGAATCAATATTTAGCCTCTCAAGGACAAAATGCTGAAATCCAGCTAAAAATGTCTCATTTTACTAACAAACAAATAAAATACAATTCACAACAACATTTAAAATTTGGCATCGACGAACAAATCTGATATTCCTAGAAATAGGGTGTCTAGCCAGAGCGGATTTCCATGGATTTTTCCAATTTCCAGGTGTACGCATATCATGTGTCCGCCCGACTGACTTGTGCAAAGTGTTCTTTTTTTAAACGTAGCGTTATTGAAAACGTTCGACTGACGGCTTTATTAAATGGTGTATACTTTTTCGGACGTTTGAGGGATTAAAATACAGCATTTTTTGCTGATTGGTCTGATGCAGATATTGTGTTGTATTGTTGGTTATGTTGAAAAAGGTATTTAAAAGTAAGTTTTGTAAAACTAACAATTTAAGTACTTACATGAGAAGTATGAAGTTGCCTTTCTAAATACATTTTCAAATATTGTAGTAAAGTAATATTGGGTTTTTCATTAGGAATTTCTCAGTAGCAGTCACGAACTGGATCTGGATTTGCGCCCGGTCGATGGCAATAGGCACGTCCCCTATTACATGGGACTTAAACATAAATAGCGAAATGTGGGTGTACTATTAGATACACCTCTTCCTAACCCTTTAGAGATTACAAGCGTGATGCTGTGTAAAACCAAACGATTTTAAAAACATCTTTGAGACAACATCGTATTCATCACTAGAAAAAAAAAATGATGTCCATACCGATTATACGCAACATTAACATCAAATCTACAGTAAAAGAACAACAATAAAAACCACGAAACAAAAAACACAAAACCCCCCCCCCCCCACGAAATGATACATTTTTAATTAAAAACGACAGCAACAACAATAAGCTAACACGTCTAACAATTTAGCTAAATCCATGAAACCAATACACTTCCCCTGTGCAAACATCTCAGATTCACCACGATAAACTGTTGTAATTCACGAGTATCGCATTACCGCCCGACGTCACCCGACGTCGCCCGACGTCACCCGACGTCGCCCGATAATACGCGACACGCGCCGATTATGAAATCCGATGTAGGTAATCGTGTGAGCAGTTGGGGTTAGATGTTGCAGAGGGTACGTTTTGCAACGAACCCCAACTCGAGGTTTTGTTTTGTGCCTACACACTACACAAATTTTCGTGTCTATTGAAACCAACGTTAAGCGTTAACTGATACAGTACCTACATCTGCAATTTTGAATTTCTTGGGAGGCAGTAAAGGATGGTGGTTTTTGTGGTTCGAAATTTTACAACTATGATATACAGGTTGTAAACAACCTCATCATGAATCCCTCAACCAAGCATTCTGTACATCAAACTAAATAACTTTACGCTAAAATTATGGCTGGGAAACGTCTTTTTTTGAATGAAAAATTATGTTTTGTGGTTGAACTCAATGTAACGTACTTAAAACATTGTGCTGGTGAATGGATTGAATAGTACGGGGGTCGTCGAGGTGTTTAAAGAAAAATCTTGCATTAAAAAAAATGACAAAAATTTGGACCCCTAATATCTCCGTAACTATAAGATTCCCAGGTATGGTGGAGTACAAGAACAAGTGCCTTTCGGCTTCGTTAAGAGGTGTTTTCAACCCTTTCTTTTTAAATGCAGGCCTAACCAACAATTTGTCGGTCCTCTGCATAGAAAAAAATAAACATCAATATTTAAAATGTCTACAACTCTTAAATAGACGTGCATGGTGCTCTGTGATAACATGAATTACATAAAAAGTTCTGAAAATGGTCACAAAGGCAGTTAATATTATGAATTGTAACTTTGTCACAATTTTACTAATTGTTACGAGACTTATAATAGCATATTATTACGATTCGTCGAAAGCGGCTATTTTAGCCCCGTCGTTGCTGCTCCTCTAAGAGGAAAACCCAAAATAGGTAAAAACCTCGCTTCCCAAATTCTACACGTCCACACATCTAGTCTCTAGTCCATCCCTCGTTAAGGGTGAACTACCCTTGTAAAAGTCAGCGTGAATAGAGCTAATCCTTATCTGAGCCGAGGGGTTAGAGTGAATCAATTAAAGATAAGCAAATATGCTCCATTGTGGACCGGAGGGATTGAATTTGTTGGTGTGAGAAAGGAAATTAACTTTTGCCGGATAAAGCGATCCGTCATCGTCTGACGCGCCCTTAAATCGTGATCAAAAACTAAATTGTTCGTATTGTTTTGTTGGATTAGATTTTTCGTGTGTGTTTTGGAGGAAATGTGAGAAAAAAAATCTTCAAAATATTTCAAACTAGCGAACGTTATGCGGGTTCACCCGCGTAGTAGCTGTTCACGTGGGACTACGGGGATAAAATGTAGCCTATGTTACTCAGGGTGAATGTAGCTTTTCAATGGTGAAAGAATTTTTCAAATTGGCACAGGAGTTTTTAAGTTTATTCATTACAAACATACACACACACACAGATTTGTTTTTTTCCTCTTTATAATATTAGTGTAGACTAACTAGCTTATGCCTTCGGCTTTGTCCCAAGGATCTCATTACACAGATAAAAGTATCCTTTCTGTTAATCCAGGTTATAAACCATCTTTGTGCCAATGAATTTCATCCAAATACGTTTAGTAGTTATTGTGTGGACAAACACCCATCCATTCTTACAAACTTTCGCATTTAATATTAAGTAAGAAAAGATTAGTCATATCTTTTTTCTGAATTGCTGGGGAGTTATCTTTTTTTTTGATGGTGTTGTAGCTAAATCATATAAAATTCAAATTTAAATGTTGGGTTATGTCTATATGACCGAGAGTGTAAAAAGGTATGGGCAGAATATATAATTTTCTGGCTGTTTCTAATAAACAAGTACCTTTGCAGTTTAGCTATGTCTGTATGTGTGTCCGCGGCGTAGCTCAGAGACTTTTAATATTAGAAAGCTACAAGACTTACGTTTGAGCTTCAGGCATTGCGTATTGTATCTACATAGCTAAATGTCGCCAAATATGATTTAAGTTAAATATTCTCCTAAGCGTTATTGAGAAATGATCAATTAATAATAAATGTTTATTCAAACCCTTATTACAATTGGTCTTATTCTAAGAGTACATCAATAGTGACTAAAAATAAGAGATTACAATTTTGTTGTGGACTGTTGCTAGGGCTTATAAAAGGTAAATCAAGTATAAGTGTCCCTGACTTCGAAACTAAGCATAGCCTGTATCTTCAGAGCCAGATAGAGAGATTTATTTAAAACGTTTCCTGCTTAAAACAATGATAAATCAAAAACATGACTTTGTAAACTTTCTAGCCATTCGGATCAAATATAATTATTAATTTTCAATCCGAAAACTGAATAATATAACAATGAATTAAATCCAGCCACTAATACCTTGAACCGATTTCACAGCCAATCTGTAGTAACATTAACAGAATTTATTTTATAACTAATTCTGCTAATCCAGTAATGAAAATTTTACGCCTAATACATTATAGAACGATGATAAAATATAACTAAAACTATTTCTAATAAAAGAATCGATTACGAAAAATAATAAAAATGCCTAAAATCTAATAAATTAATCATGGTAGCTATTACAAGGGACCGAATGGTCCTCCCCACACTGAATTATTCATGATCAAATTAATAATATTAACAATAAGGCCTATAATGGCGTCCACCGGTTATTATTAACATTATCCGGCTTTAACCGGCCATTATTAATAAAAAATTCAAATGTGTAGGATTACAGACGTAAGCTTCGGATTCGGATTGTTTAAAGTTCTCACAATAAAAAATGGTTGTAACTTATAAATTGTGGTCATACGCATGGGGGTGTATGAGTGTGTGTGTGTGTGTTTGTGTGTGTGTGTGGGTGTGTGTGTGGTTATAGCTTAATAGTGATGTAATGTGGTATTCCGTAATCCCTTGTGTGAAATGTCAATATGGTAGTTTGGGATAGGGATATACGAGTATTATATGATAGCTAATCCCAGAGGAATCAGAAGGGATGGAGGCGTGTGTCTTTTAATGATATTCATGTGATTTTAGTACGATAAAGTAGTGGCAATAATAATTGTAATAGTTTATGGTTTGGGATTGAGAGATGTATGAAATAAACCCGGTTTTAAGCTTTCGCGTTCTAAAACTAAACTTATATTGTCACTTACGGGATAATCTTCCGTGATTATTTGTTATTTTGAGCTCCCGATATTTCGACGCTGTAGCAAACGCCATGATCGCGGGTGACCCGCGGGATCGAGAGCTCAAAATAACAAATAATCAAGGAAGATATCCCGTAAGTGACAATATAAGTTGTGTGAAATAATTTTCAGTACATTTGTACTAGACTAGCTAATCCCCGCGGCTTCGCCTGCGTTTAGCTGTGTAATTGTCCCACCGGAATAAAAGTAGATATTTGTTTATTCAGGTTATTAACACGTTGCGGGACGGTAATGACTTTTTCAAACTATGCGATATGACAGTAAAATTGCCCCATACAAGTTACGACCACTGCTTTATCCGTACTTACCTAGAGCAATACTAAAGAATAACAATACAACGATAGTACTGTCATAGTCGTATGCTGTGTGGCGCGTGGCGTGACACTACTCGAGCCGTCGCATAGAATCTTTATAGACCGATTACGGGTATAACCGTAGTGTGCGTGCGAGGACTTCATAGAAAACGCACTAACACATATACTTTCAATGTGTGACTTTGTGCGTTCTAATGCTTCTATACGTATGAGGGATTGATGTGATACGACAGTAAAAACGGTTTTCCTTGTTCCACTATACGAAATTTCGCTGTAATGCCCGTACCTCACTTTAAAATTGTACGGCGGTGCCCGTACTGTCATTTTTCAACTTCAAAAAATCTACTGCTAATTCAGTACGCCCCGCAACGTGTTAACTATCTCTGTGCCAAATTACACCCAAATTTGGTCAGTAGTTTTTGCTTGAAAGAGTAACAACGATCCAAACATCGAAACATCATCACAAACGCATTTATAATATTAGTAGGATAGTTAAGATGAGAAGAATCTAAAAATGTCACATAATTTACCCTAAACCAAAATATGTAAACAGAATTAGCTGTAAAATCGAGAAAAAATAGCATCATTATTACCGCCATCAGCCGCAGATTTTCCCAAATTTTATTTATTCAGTAAAGCATTAAGATTAGACGTGATGCCTGTATCCGTCATCAGCGACGCACATTAGCGTCACGCGGCGTCGCAGCGGGCGCTGATAAACGCTAATACATAGCGTCATATGACGTCACATGATCACGTCACGCATTAATAACACTGACGCAGAAAAATCGACAAGTGTTAGGTATTGGAGGTGTGTTTCCATTGAAGAGGAAGGTACGAATCAGCCTAAGTACCAATGACGTCTTCAAACTCCTGTAAACACCTCTGAGATCTTCTTGAGTAGGTACCTAGTACCTATGTGCTTCATTTGACAGGTTTCTCACCTGGGCCTCGATTCTGCTATTACAATATTGTCAAAATAGTCAATCATTGATTTCATAATGGTCAAGTTCTGTCAAGTTTTGACAAGTTTGTTAATCTACTAACATAATAGCGCCATTATGACTTTTCAATGGGCAACCACTGACACTCCATTGAAGGAAATATCGTCGAATGTAAGCTCGTACATGAAATCTGGCATAAATTAAATGTTCGCATTTAGTAGTAGATTTTGAAAACTATTTGTACTAAGGGTTTTATAATAATGCAATACGACAATGCCATCAAAACACAATTTTATTACGAGATCATTGACCGACTAATGATCGACCATTGTGAATTAAGCAGATTACGAATTTTAAGCAAAATTACAATGGGATGGAAATAGAATCGTGTTGGAGTGACAAATTTATTAAAATATCAGAATTAGGCCCCTGGTGTTATAACAATTGAATGACGGCACGGTTGGCACAGTGGCTAAGCGATGGACTTCTGCGTTGCGTGTCACCCACGGGTTCGTTCCTCGCGCGGAACAAATATTTGTATGGCCTTCAGATAGTTGGGTCTGCTAGTTTGTGTCTGTGAGTTTAAATGACATGTTTGTAAAACGGACCCACGATACATGCGAAATTACGAGTGTGGGGCACCGTTTCAAAAATATATACGGGTTTCTAGACTATCAGGAAGTATTATCACGGTAATGCCTGATTGGCCAGTAGATTTCGAATTGCAGAAAATCGTTAGACACTTCTAAAAATCTGAAACTGGGTCTTTCATTATTGACATTGGAACCATTCCGATCTAATCGGAATGGACTTAATAAAGCGTTCATCTGGGTCAAACACATTCAAATATTTACGAGCGATAGACAGGACAAAACGAAGAAAACTACAATCCAATACTTTGTCACAAGTAGGTGTGTCATACGCTCGGTTGTCAGATAGCATTTGTTTAACAACATTAAAAAATTTGAATGAGTATCTTTGAGCTAGGAACATCTATTCTTATTTAAAAAAAAATGAATCTACAGGACGCTTGTAACTTAATTTCAAGCCAGCAAGCCAGTAGAAAAGTGTCTACCTATTATTACCTTATCCACCGTTACACATTGGAAACGCACCCAATTCCACCAATATTTCACGAACACACGCGTCACGACTCTCGCGCATTATAAATGATTATCACCTGAGTTGAGCGTCGAGTGAGCCTAATGATTCGGTGCTGAACAATAACATAATGTGCGGGAAAGCGAGATATCACTGTTCTTTCATTAGTGGCTTATGGAGGTGCGCTTGAGGTTGTATAATGATCTTATTGATGGAGTAAGAGTGATTGGAGAAAAGTTATACTTTGTCGGGAAAGCTGATATGGCTAAAAGGCGAATGGAACGAACTTACTGCCATTCGGGTGCGATTTATTCGGCTGCGTTCCCACTTTGTCGTACGTAATGAAAGATCATCGTGTAGTTTTAGGTGTCGTGGCTTGTGTATTCCATCTATCTCTTTTTGACGACTCGAATGGCGCAGCGGTAGTGAGGCTGCCTTACGTTCTTAGGGTCCCGGGTTCGAATCCCGGTAGGAGCAAATGTTTGTGTGATGAGCATGGACATTTGTTTCCGAGTCATGGATGTTTATATGTATGATGAGTATGTATTTGCAAACAAAAAGTATATATGTAGTATTTCTACTGTCTGGTGACCACGACACAGGCCTTGCTTAGTGTGGCACTAGATGGCGCTGTGTGTAATGTCCAGCAATAATTATTGATATTTTATCTATCATGGGGTTTTGGTTTCCGCACTTAGTCCTTAAAGTGGACCATTGTGCGTGAGTCATGGTGGCCGGTTACTCCAACCAGCCCACCTCCCTCCAGAAGTAGATCAGGCTTCTTGGTCTCCTCAGGGCATCCGCAAATGATCTTGGTGGCTTGTGTATTTAAACAAAGGTGTTACAATATTCAAACGAAGCCAACGGTAGAGCCGTGCAAGGGTTACATACTGGTTGAAAATAATATGAGTGTAACGACGTTCAAAAGATAAAGAAGTTATGCAAGTGATTTGATGCTTTAATTTATATTATCAGAGGCATGGAACTTGCAGCTTTTAAATGACAAACTAAAAAATAATATGAGTGTATCGACGTTCAAAAGAAGAAGAAGTTATGCAAGTGATTTGATGCTTTAATTTATATTATCAGAGGCATGGAACTTGCAGCTTATGAATGACAAACTAAAATAGAAAAACACAATAGATATTATTAAGTAGGGTAGCTGGAAGACGATACGTTGGAAGACCTCCCACTAGGTGGACCGATGACCTGATGATGAAGGTTGCGGGAATCCGTTGGATGCGAGTCGCACGGGACCGGTCAATGTGGCGACACTGGAGGCCTATATCCAGCAGAGGACGTATTTCGGTAGAAATTATGAGTTTAGGCGGTGTCTACCTATGAAATTTCAAACTTTGGAAGCTACATAAGTCGCTCAACTCGGGACAAAATAAATTAGGTCAAAATATGTACTTATTAGTGCCTACTTAGATCGCTTCTTGCGACAGGAAGCGTTTTAACAGGGTTAAATTTAAAACACCTTGCTTCTTCAAATATTTTCAGCAAACAACCCTTAACTTCCCCAATGGTAAACAACCAAATACCATCATCCCCTAACTTGTTATCTGTTTAGCGTACCGAGTGGGTTACTAACATAGCACGGGTAGCACCCCATCATTTAGTGCTCTAATGGGTTAAGCAAAGTTTGTTCGACCACCCATGTTCAGTGCTCGCTTGGATAACGCATCTGCGGTTATCTCGGATAAGGTTCCAGGTTATAAAGACTATTGGTGACTTATTCCAGTAAAAAATAATGAATACAGAGTGTTAAAGTGGTCGCGTGCCATAGCTTAGGAGTGAGTTCAATATCAAACTCAAACTGAAATCATTTATTTCAATTAGAACATTACGGCACTTTTGAATGTCAAAAATATAAGAAAAATCAAAGCTACAGTCACAGACACAAGCCATAATAACTGGAGAAAGTTCTGTAGTTGCCCATTCCCTAACGTAGATCTCTATGGAGAAGAACGGGCAAGGATGGTTGGATATGGATATGGATAAAGGACGCCGTAAAACAAACCAAAAAAAAATTGCAAGATCAACCGAATAGTACTTAAGTACTTACCATTATTTGAAACTCAATACGGCATAAAAACAATGAAATCATTTTTATTCCAAACGATTGCTATTTTAAGTTACTCGGTAATAAGTTCATTAGTTGATCTTGCAATCATTTTTTTAAACTATATGTAAACTCTCAATTATATTGATACCATGGAAATTAGCCGACCTATAAAAATTTCGCGGATGAAGTCACATGCGGATCCAGTATAAAATGCCGTGCAAGTAAATGACTTAAATCAAGAAAGCTCCACAACCTTACTACGCATTTATTTTTTCTCCTTTTATTATCAATTCATCCTGCTTCAAGCACAATTCACCACTTACACCCAAACTAGCAATAACTTCACACGTTACCCATCCGTTTAGCATCCTAACTGGTGGCACTATCATGCTTGCTAACGAGTGCAGCAAACTCACTGACCACCCGCGACGATCAGCTGGAGTTTTTGGGCATAGCTGTTGATAGGGCTAATATTTGGTCACAAAAAAAATACTTTCCCGTCGTACCGTTTGCACCATTGACCTGCACCATCAATGGTGCAGATGAAACTAATTAGTTCCTGTTTGCACCATTAATGGTGCAAACGAAACCGTGGATTGGGTATGGTCTCCTCTGCACCATTGATATGATTAAAAACGGGAAAAATATCTTTTGCGACGGTACATTCAAAAAGTGTCATAAGCCATTCAAACACCTCTATGTGATCTTTTGCGACCTAGGTATTGAGGATAAAAACTTTGTTGTACCGGTTGCTTATTTTAAGTATAGAAAGACTTTCTGCGTAATACATAGATGAGCACTTGGACTTCAAGTTCAGGAAAGAATCTGCGCGAATACTTAGTGTTCGATGTCTGCAAGAATCGGGACTTTGTTTGTACCACGTTCTTCCAAATGTCGTCCTGGGGAGGCTTCAGACCTATTTCTCAACAGTCTACTACAGTCAATGTTACTATATTTTGGTAATTTGATCACCACTGCACTCAAAAAGACCAAGGGAGACATGTCGAAGAATCTGCCATGTCCTAAAAATTACATGTCCAAAAATTCAAAGACCCACCACAAACCATCACTGGGCCAGCGTAGTAGATAACAGCCCAGTCCCAGCAGTGGGAATATTATAGCTACTTATCCTAATCACCGTGTCTATTAAGCTACTTTCCCTAATTTAAACACAAAGCTGAATTAGAGTATGCCTATCTAATCCGACTAAACTACCGAGATTTATCACGAAAGAAACACAAACGCATAAATCATCATCATCATCATCATCAGCCTATAATGTTCCCACTGCTGGGACACGGCCTCCTCTCAATGAGAGGGAATGGGCTATAATCTACCACGCGGGCCCAGTGCGGATTGGTAGATGTCACATATCTTCGAAATTTTGTTTCTAGGACATGCCGGTTTCCACACGATGTTTTCCTTCACCGTTTTTTGAGAGCAGCGGTGATGAAATACGAGTAAATTACACAAAGTAATGCGCCTGTCTGGGTTCGAACCCACGACTTACTGTTCGTAAGTCGGGGCCGCCACCACCGGGCCACCGCTGCTCTCAAACGTATAAATAGCCAGCTTTATATTGATTGCCCAATTAATAGACATCGTTGGTAATGTGGTGTTAATGAGCCACCACGGGTACGATACAAAACCAACAACTTTATTTGATCAGAGTACTATGGTCAAACATCACACATGTTTCAACTTCCTAGGAAAATCTATGATTATTCGTGAACATTATTAAGTACTGTGTAAAAATGTTGTACGGCAAATTGTATTTTGGGTAAAGAAAATCTTGGACTCTTCTTAAATATTAACACAATTAGTATAGTAAAATCTTAAACATGCAATAAGCTTTGAAGTCTCTCATAGTCTACATAGCGACTGTGTGAAAAGAAAGAAAGAAAGAAAAAGCATTTATTAGCCCGACAGGCCAACACAAAAAAAAAAAAAATAATCATTTATTTATGTTTTGGCACAAAAATAGCTCCCAGGATAAAAAAAAATACAACACCTTGAATTTATGCCAGCCTGGTACTATTTGCTAAAAATCAATGTACTTACCTACTTTAAAAAAGTCGGAATCACTGTTGAGCGAAATTAATTACACCCTTATTTCGTTTTTAATGTGTCTGTATTCAACAAAAGACAATTAGAAAAATCACGAGCCCAAGTAATTCATAATAAGAATCGACAGGGCGGAATCTAATGATTTTTTTAATGACCACCATGGTTATATTTGTGATAATCGTGACTGGCCATGAACAGTGATCGAAAATGATTACATACCGACATTTTAGATGTTCTTTACAGTTTAAAATAACCTCGAGAAAACTAAATACCTAGATATAGATATGGAATATTTTTTGAAAACGTCTTCAATAAAAATAAACGAGAAGTCTTATTAAACAGTTGGATGAAACAACAGAAATAATAAGCATATTTTTTGAATAAAAAATAATTGTAAGAGTCATGCCAGAAAATTGTGTATAGCTTCAAGCAAAAATATTACTAAGACTTTTATGGAAAGAAACACATGATTTTAATTATCACCATCGTCCTGATATACCTACTCTATAGTTAAAATTTAATTTTCACTTCTCATGCTCTAAAAGTACGCCGTTATAGCCCACGTTATTAAATTAAGAATTTTTAATTTTCGTGATTACTTTTATGGAACAACATTTTAAATTCTTAACATGGTCTTTATGGTAATAGTTACAAAGACCATTTTAGGAATTTAATTTATTTTAACGTGATTAATTTTATTTAGTCCTCCTGAGCGTCACGGCAGCGTTTCTTGAGCTTGCTTCGGTTGCTATGTTTAACTTCAAGCACCACTGTGTGACTATCTTTTTTACTCATCTGACTGGTTTCATCTTAGAAACGTGACCCGCCCAGTCCCATTTTCATCTGGCAGACTTATCGCCAACATTGGCAATACCTGTCTCACTTAGACCAAAATACCAAAGCCACTGACAAACGTGTTTTGAATCGGGATTTCTAACCAAGAAAAATATTGCAAAGAAGCATAATAATATGATTCATATCAGAATGAGATCTTTATTTGCTTTGAATGTTGGTGGGTACCAAAAAATTACAAATCTATTTAGTCAGTCGTCCGTCGATATTAAAAACTAAAGGACACGTAATTTTTGTTTTTGTAAATCAATAAATATTGACAAAGATTATAGCCCTACGAAGCGGGATTAAAGTGGCCGTTTATTCCCTAGGGAGTAAAAAAATAATAATTAAAAAGATTAAAAAACACGCCTGCCATGTCAAAAAATTAACTAAAAAGTAAAAAAATAAGTAAACAAAAATAGAAAACAAAGAAAAACAACATTGTAATTGCAGTCGGGGGACAGTTCTGTGGAAAATTTATTTACAGGTCCCCCGACTGCAATTACAATGTTGTTTTTCTTTGTTTTCTATTTTTGTTTACTTATTTTTTTACTTTTTAGTTAATTTTTTGACATGGCAGGCGTGTTTTTTAATCTTTTTAATTATTATTTTTTATTTCATACCTTTTAGTGACAAAATAACATGTTAACCAACAACCAATGCGAATCTAGATTGCCTTAGATATTTTATCTGACGCTAAGATTTCTGAGGTCATGGAGTTGTACTGGTATTCGGGTAGAATCGTGAGGCGTTGTTTTTTATTATTAATTATATTTTTTAATGTTGGGTTATTATCGCCCTCAAATTTTTCAGTCTCTTTTCACGTGAATTCGGCGATTCATTTTTAAGTTTATTCCCAAATCGACGAGCTGTCTTGGTTTTCTTTGAAAGAACCATTTGTCTAATAATACGACTGGTAAACAACGATAATAATAGAATTACTAAACAAACACTAAAATAACACTAAAATATACTGAATGTAATAATACAAAGTTGTGATAATGCACTCGCGAGCATAAGTATGGAATCATTTTCTTGGAATTGATTTCGCGCAATCTTGAGTACTTAATAACTAGCTATGAATAATAATAAAAATGGTACCATTTTAAAGATATTACGTGAAGTAGTATGGAAAAAGATATGCTTCAATTGTTTGAAACGTTGCGAGTGGCGGCCTATTTTGTTACCCCCTATAGAAGCACGCAATGTCGGATTTTTTTATCAGTCGGCTTTCACACGTCGACTGGTACACATCTCCGCTACTTTTGACCCTTGAACGTGCACGACAATGGACACTCCATCTATAGGAGCAGCACAAATCGTCGCTCTATTGCAAGAAGGGGTCAGCCAGCGGGCTGTTGCAAGTCAGCTCTACATAAGCCAGTCCTGTATTTCGAAACGCTTTCGGGAGACTGTTGGCTTTATCCCGAGACCAAGATCTGGACGGCGCCGGTGCACATCGGAGAGGAATGAACGTTTTATCATGTCAACCTCTCTCTGAGATCGACATTTGACTGGTGTCGACGTCCAACAGGAGCTCCGAAATGTTCGTGGGATAGATACCAGCGAGTGGACAGTTCGTCGAAGACTTAAGCAAGCTAACTTGACTCCAAAAAGGCCTGCCACAGGCCCGAAACTAACGGCAGATCACCGACGAGCACGCCTTCAATTTGCTTGCTACCATCTTGATTGGGAGGTTGAGCAATAGAGGCGGGTCCTGTTCTCCGACGAGTGCAAAATATGTTTGCACGGCTGCGACTGAACAGTTGAGGCTACAGGCGGCCTGGGGAGCAATTTGCGTAGTGCTGTTTCACTGAGACGGTGGCTTATAATAATAATAATAATTATAATGGGCCGGGATTTCCTTCGACGGTAAAACGGAGCTTCTTTTCGTGCCTGGAGGAGGATGAGGAGGTGGTCTAACTTCAAACTGCTACATTTCCGATATTCTGCTAGAACATGTTCCTTATGCGGGATATATCGGGGATGGCTTCCTCCTCATGCACGATAACGCTTGTTGTCACACTTCCCGTGCCACAACTGACTACCTCAAAGTTGTTGGTATCGCCACACTGAACGGCTACCGCTCAGCCCGAACTTGAATCCCACAGGGCACGTGTGGGATGAACTGAAGAGGAGGGTTCGTTTAAGAAAACCTGCTCCTTCAAGTGTGAATGAGCTGAAGTCGGCTTTGATAGAGAAGTGGGAAGGTATCCCGCAAGAATCGATTCAGAAGCTGATCAGGTTGTTACAATGAAGAACCGTCTTCGAGAAGTTATTAGGGCGAGGCAGGGCGAAAAACAACATTGTAATTGCAGTCGGGGGACCTGTAAATAAATTTTCCACAGAACTGTCCCCCGACTGCAATTACAATGTTGTTTTTCTTTGTTTTCTATTTTTGTTTACTTATTTTTTTACTTTTTAGTTAATTTTTTGACATGGCAGGCGTGTTTTTTAATCTTTTTAATTATTATTTTTTCTTGTTTTTTTTTTATTCATTATTTTTCCAATATCCTTGTGTTTTCTTTACTCCTTCACTCAATCCGGGATAGCTCCTTAAATACTGGTGCATCGTTTATGCTATAGTACCTACCTGCACGTTGATGCATGGCATGTTTGTAGCGCTGGCTCAACTCTCTGTACCTACTAAGTTAATACCACTGTCTGTGTGTCTGTTGGTTAAAGGGGTATTTTTTTAATTATAATATCGCTCATTATTATAATAATGAGCGCCAATTCCACCGACAAACTACGCAGTTTAGTGGGTTTAGTATGCAGAAAACAAATTTGGTCATAATCTTTGCGATCATTCGCAAGAGATCCGCTTCACTACTGCGTCGGATGCGGGGCAGCGACAGCAGTCTTCTGAGCGTGAATGCTATTAAGACTGAAGGCCACTCACGTAGGCTAAGGAATACAAACGAATGTATGGGTTCTACCTGAATTACGTGTCCTAAGAAAAACAAATAACGACACCAACAGAGGTAGCATGTAGTACTAACAAGTTTTTTACTAAACATAATACTAAGTTTTTAAAATTTTAATTGTTGAGGTATTGTTATAGAAACTAATGAAAAGCCGATACCGTATAGTTTCGCTATTTTTTTTTATAATTAAACAAAATTATTTGTGAATGAACAAAAAAAATCTGTTCTACATTTTGTAATTTACTCAAAGAGTTCTGGATGATGGTTATATGCGTAAACGAATTTTCAACAATATTAAAAAAAAATAAGGTGATGTTTCCTCATTAATCATGGCAACCCTATTATTTTCAAAGTTTGTCTATATTATATAGCCTATGTTACCCGGGCTAACACAAGGATTCTAACAATACCACGCATAACGAAATCGGTTCAGGCGTTTAGAAGTTATGGTGGAATAAAGAAACTCACAAACATACATACATACATACATACATGAACCCTGAAAACATAACACTCTTTTTTTTGGGCAGTCGTGTAAAAAGTAATTTAAAAATGGAACGATCTTTTACTCTGAAACATGGTCACAAATGAGTAACTTGTCGACGGTTTTATTTAAATTTCGAATTGGCATGAAATAGAAAGCGGTTTATTGAAAAAAAAAACAAATGAACTCAACGCTAGAAAAACTTATGGTTGTTTGTGTGCATCGTTGATTTTGAAAAGCAATGCCACTGTGGCTAGTCACTGCAGTAATGTAGGTACTAATTATCTATGGAGTGTGGATCATCTTCTTTGCAAAAATGTTGTGAGTTTGTGTTGTGTTTTCAATGTTTAATCTGTGACTGACCTGATAGAAGAAAAAACTGACCGCTCAGTTCCGAATTCTTGTCGAGTGTAAATTTGTTCAGTTTTAAATGACTATTTTTCTCGCACTCGAAGTGAAAAGTACAGTTTGCACCTCGAGACTAAACGCCAATATAATATACCCTCGCTTTCGTTACCTCCCTCGCAAGCTCGGGAGTTAAACCACCTCGGGTATGTAATGGCTTCGTTTAGTCCCTCGTTATAAAATATATCTACTATAACAGAATGTTCAAGGTAACTTCAAATCAAAGTAGGTAAGAACGTTTCATCATAATTAGTAATAAACATCATCATATTCCATTCTACCCTTATTTCAATCTTTAGTGGTTTCTTTGATACATAATAAGGTACAATCATCATCATCATAATTAGCCTACAGCAGTCCACTGCTGGACATAGGTCTCCTCAATGGCACACCACTCAACTCGATTCTCAGCAACTCTTATCGTTGCTGCCAGCCATCCTGCGAAGATCTTCGCTCCACCGAGCCTGAGAGCGTCCCACCTTCCGCTTGCTAGTTCGTGGTCACGTTTATCCCAACGCTCATCGGGTCTACGGCTAATAAGGGCGACCCATGTCAATTCACTAGGTGGACCGATGACCTGGTGAAGGTTGCGGGAATCCGATGGATGCGAGTCGCAATGTGGCGCGCGACACTTGGGGAAGGCTTATGTCCAGCTTTCGGCTGAAATGATGATGATGATGTCAATTCAGCTTATTTATTATTTGAGCTATGTCGACTATTACTCTGGTTCTCATCGTATCATCTCGTTCAGGATGCGATTCCCAGATAGACTCCAAGCATAGCCCGTTCCAAAAGGTATACATCTTTAAATTTCCATAAGCCATTTCATTATTTATCCCTTTTCAAACCACATTATGCTCTCCGTGCGTTCTTATTATAAACGGAACACAAATAATACTATCTTGCAAACTCCCATAATAAGACCATTCTAAACTCTATGTAAAAGCTATTCAAATTCGATATTCAAACCTATCTATTACCACTGGCCACTTGCTATTAAAACCATAAACAATAACATATACCTATCCAAGGCGTTACTATAAATATTGAATCGCGTACAAACTCGTATTATGATACTAAAGGCGTCTTCAAACATGTTCCTGAATAACATCGAAAAGCAACGCATTGATGTCATAAATATCTATACATCGAACCGTAAATATAAGGAACAAAGCGGTACAAACGTATAAAACGACCCTACATCTCTTAATGATATGTAGATTCCCTACATTAGTTACATGACTGTGTTCTCAGTGAAAACATCTCGCAAACTGCATGCTGAAACCTCTTTCGTAAAACTCGGGTACACTTCAGGCCAAATTCACCTCTAACTTACACTTTTAAAGTTCATATTTGAGTTGGAGGGAAGGGGATCTAAGACTTTGTAGTCCACGAACCATATCGACTCATTAAACAAGACATAATTTAAACGCATCCTGTACCAACATTCAATTTAGTGTTCCAAACCAACGTTACACGTTCCAATTTTCTCTGTTAACAATTGTCCAAGTTACTGCATTTGAGAATTGAGCCTTTAAGCTCGTGTATTTTAAACTGCGATCAAAACGAAGCTTAATTGGGTTCGTCATAAGGTTGATATTGTATTGTTTTATCTCGGAAATTGAGACATTAGAAATCTTCGAGCGACTATTACCGTGTTCTTTTAACAAATGCACGACGGCGGCGTACGGACTTGCGGAGTAAGATGTAAGTTTGTACCGGCGTGCATAAATAAGGCCCGGAGAAATATCGGTTATTTTAATACTGAGACCCCAGGTGGGCGTGGACCCATCATATATCATCGGCAACAATTATTAAATTATCTTTTTTGTTGACATTAAGTAATTGTTTCGGTTGGTCCGTGCTCATAACTGGCGCGCCGAGCGATGAGGTATCGTTTTTAAATTGTCGTTTTAACTTGTGCTTAAATTCCTTTGTTTAGATGTATTTTTATTAATATTAAGTGATGACATTATTAAAAAATACCTTTCAACGTTCTAATGTTTATTTTTAACTTATGTCCGTAACTAAGAACGTGAAAGTCATTTTGAAATCCTATAACTCATCTTTTTTTATATGATTACATTCTCACATTATTTTTCCCAGAAAGACAAACTCTGCATTAACACAGGAAATTGAATTATGACTACCAAATGAACACAAAACGATAAGATCAACAATTCAGCAATAGATACGATAATTGAGTTGGAAACACACTGTATAAGCAATTGCGCCGATTAAATAGTACGAAATCTCGTATATTTAGTTGTGGCATTAATCATGCACGCCAGTGTAATCGGGTCAGGCGGGCGTTGGTGTAATGAATCAAGGGGGTAATTAACAAACTAATACACTTATCACTACATGAAGTGTACACGTCCAATTGGAGCGGAGTCGGGGCTCTGTGCAAGCTATAGATGCTTGCGGCTCGATTCTAGAGCTCTCGGGCAATCGAGCTCTGTTTCAAGATTGACTCGACGATTATAAATTGCAAATGAACTAATCATTCGGAATTGCTCGAATTGTTTGTGACTATTTACTGGCTATTTAGAGTACTGTGATGGGACTGTTTCGATGGGATGTAGGTGACGAATGGCGTATAGCATCATCTGCCTAGCCTTTTCTTACCTGGGGTAGGCTTCCAGTCTTATCACAAGCACCTGAATACAAGTATTTTCAACCGACTTCCAAAAAGAGGAGGTTATCAATTCGTCTGTATTTTTTTTTTTTTTTTTTTTTTTTTTTGTGTTTGTTACCTCTGAACTTTCGACTGGGTGAACCGATTTTGATAATTCTTTTTTTATTTGAAAGCTGGTGCTTGTTGTTTGGTCCCATTTTAATTTGTTGAAGATCTGATGCTGATCTTCCGAGATACACAATGGAACTCTTCAAAAATAGACGGCAAATCTGCAGTAATTGCTGCAATCGCTTGTAGGTTCATTGTTCATACTACATCATGACGTAACATCACGCCTGTATGCTCTGAGGGGGTACGCACATGTGCAAAATACACCCAGATTTCGAAAATTTTTGTTACCTCAGAACTTTCGACTGGGTGAACCGATTTTGATGGTTCTTTTTTTATTTGAAAGCTGGTGCTTTCTGTGTGGTCTCATAATCATCAAATCAGTATCTGATGATGGGATTCTGGAGAAATAGAGAGAACTCTTCACATTTTATAGGCACACTAGAAGGGATTTGGGTAGTTTTAGGAAGTGTACTTTTTCGAAGTGATCCCATTTCAATTTGATGAAGATCTGATGAAGAACTTCGGAGATATGCAACGGAACTCCTCAATAAATGATAGCAAATGTACTGGGATTGCCGAAATCTCATATCTGTCTATTGTTTACATCAGTTCATAACTTAAAATCACGCCGGTACGCTTTGAAGGGGTAAGCACATGTGAACCACTAAAAAGCGAAAAATAAAAACTTTTTTACAAAAAATAAAACCGACTTCAGAGAAAACAAAAAAGTGAAAAATAAATTCAGAAAAAACGCTTCAGAAGTCGGTGACAAAAAAACTAAATCAATCAAACGAAGGTCACAGACTTCTGAAGCGTTTTTTCTGAATTTATTTTTCACTTTTTTGTTTTTTTATTTTTTTTTGTGTTTGTTACCTCATAACTTTAGATTGGGTGAACCGATTTTGATGATTCTTTTTTTGTTTGAAAGCTGGTGCTTGGCGTTTGGTCCCATTTTAATTTGTTGAAGATCTGATGCTGATCTTCCGAGATACACAATTGAACTCTTCAAAAATAGACGGCAAATTTGCAGTAATTGCTGCAATCGCTTGTAGGTTCATTGTTCATACTACATCATGACGTAACATCACGCCTGTATGCTCTGAGGGGATACGCAGATGTGTACAATACGCCCAGATTTCGACAAAGTTTGTTGCCTCTGAACTTTCGACTGGGTAAACCGATTTTTGATGATTCTTTTTATTTGGAAGCTGGTGCTTTTCGTGTAGTCCCATTTCAATTTGGTTAAGATCTGACGCTGATCTTTGGAGATATAAATGGAACTCTTCAAAAATACACGGCAAAGCTGCAGTAATTGCTGCAATCACTTGGTTGTTTATTGTTTATGTAACATAGTGATGTAACATCACGCCTGTATGCTCTGAGGGAGTACGCAAAAGTGTACACACCCAGGTTTCGACAGTTAGATGTGTTAAGTTCCATTTAATGGGATCCTGGAGAAATAGAGGGAATTCCTTAAATTTTATCGCCACACCAGAAGGATTTGGGTAGTTTTAGGAGGAGTACATTCTTGGAGTGATCACATTTCAATTTGGTAAAGATTTGATGAAGAACTTCGGAAGATAGGCGACGGGAACTCCTCAATAAATGATAGCAAATGTACTGGGATCGCTGAAATCTCATGTCTCTCTATTGTTAACACCAGTTCATAACAAGAAATCACGCCGTTACGCTGTGAAAGGTTAAGCACATATGAAAAAGGTGAAAAATAAAAACTTTTTTGCAAAAAATATAACCGACTTCACACAAAAAAGTGAAAAATAACTTTAGCTTCAGAAGTCGGTGACACAAAAACTAAATAAATCAAACAAAGGTCACCGACTGAAGTCGGTTATATTTTTTGCAAAAAAGTTTTTAAATGGAGTGATTGTCTCTCTGATCTCCAACAGTCCAGTTAGTACTGGGTAATACGATACCCCTTGGTAAGAGTGTTTGTCAGACTTTAGGGTCACTGACACCTGTAGTAACATAACTACATTGCGAAGCCTCTTTAAACATAACAGAAGAAGGCAAGAACTTGTACAATCGACCACACGTCAATGATAAAGAAACCAGTATGGGTAGACTTCTTATTCTATTAAAACTCCGTACAACGCGAACGCTAGGTCAGCTTAAGGCGCTTAGACGAGCTAATTTAGCAACTCTATTTGTGGTGGTTCAAACTTCGTTTGAAATGCTGTTGGAATAAAGTTCTAATCAGCTTGCACTACAAAGTGGTTGTTACGTCAGCCACTGCGGGCCAAATAGCGCGAAATGAGTGGTTTCGATCGATTTACAAAAAAACTATTGATTGGATTAAAAAACTATAACAGTATCATGCTAATATATTGCTTGTAGGATTATTTTCCAAAAAATCAGCATGATCGCATGTATATTAGTATGTTTTTTATTGTTTGAAAGATATTTTTAGAGATAAGTTCGTGATTTATTTTTATAGCGCCAAATTAATTGTATTATGTTTTCAAAACAGTATCATGCTAGCATACATCCTGAAGAATATCGTTTATTTTCTGGTCTTGTTTATAGCAGTGAATCATATACTTCTAGTAATTATAAAACTCGCGTTTAGCTCATGTAATCGCCTTAACGTCCAAGAACTTTCAAACAGCCAACTGTACCTAAGCTTTATCTACAATCGCTAAGTCTACAAAACATTCTATATAATAAGGGAAATTCTCTATAATGGAATGTCAATACTGTCGCAATGGAAAGCAGATCTTAATCATACAGCATTTATGTTTCCGTTCTATATTATTATCAGAAGTAGGAAGATTACGTAGTAAATAATAAGTGTATTTCTAGATTAGAATGTAGCATTTATGGCAGGTATGTGACAACCGGGTTTGTATAAAATAAATAAACAAATATCGCTGGACATTAATACGCAGCGCCATATAGTGCCACACTAAACAAGGCTTGTGTCGTGGACACTAGATAGTTGATAATAATAAGATTAATAGGTTAGGAGGTTCCTTTGACAAGAGCCCTGACCACCGGTAGCTCGGACCCTGTTCCCAGTGCTGGTGGGCTACTATTTTTTTTTATAAAATTAAATAAAGGAAATAATAATAAATCTTTATTGACAAATTAAACTTCTCAAACATCAGTGTAGCCCTGGCTCTTGTACTAGGAGTTCCTGTGTAACAAGAGCCAGGCATCGAGGAAGGCTTTAGGCTATTTAACACCACGCTACGGCCATCACGAGCGGAGCAAGAATGAAAAATCTTGCAAATACGGGGATTTTTTTTCCTTTAGTTTTTCTCTCTTATGTGACGCAGACGAAATTGCGTGGGTCAGCTAGTATTATATACTTAACTTTGTATGAATCTTAGCTTTGCGTTAAGCAGAAAGAAAGGTTCCAGATGTCTGATTATTTTACATAACATCACGCCAGTTAATTCTGTTGGGTTCACTTACGTTTAAGTCCCTTTAATAGGGGCTGAGCCTATTACCATCGACCGGGCGCAGATCCTAATGGAAAATCCCCATACTTAGGTAATGATTCGCCCGACCCGTGAATCGAACTCAGGACCTCTTGTTCAACAGTCGCGCTTGCTTTAGCACAAGACCAATGAGCAAAGTTTATTAACACTGAGGATATTATGAAAGAAGGAAATCACAGGTAATAGTGAGACTGACTGTCCGTTGATTGAATTGAATTGTTATAATCCTAGAATAAACTGCAGTCTTGTAAACGGTTCATCATCATCATCATCAGCCTATAATGTTCCCACTGCTGGGACACGGCCTCCTCTCAATGAGATAGAATGGACTATAATCTACCACGCGGGCCCAGTGCGGATTGGTAGATGTCGCAAGTCTTCGAATTTTTGGTTCTAGGACATGCCGGTTTCCTCACGATGTTTTTCTTCACCGTTTTGAGAGCAACGGTGATGAAATAAATTACACAAAGTAATGCGCGCCTGTCTGGGTTCGAACCCACGACTTACTGTTCGTAAGTCGGGGCCGGCACCACTGGGCTACCGCTGCTAAGAGGCGTTAAAATTACACATATAAAGAAACGTATGTAAGAAGGCATTCTTCCTTATGCTTTTACGTGTGTTGTCGCCAAGATGTACTATCTATTTATGCCTAACTTTGTTGGGTGAGTAGTAAGATGCAGTTGAAAACCAATATTTTATTATGCACCGACTGCCGTAAGTAACCTCCACCATTTAGTTACTGGATAACATGATACTCGTTAGTAAGACCAGGTATCTGACTTCCGGGCTTCTGATGTAGTATAAGCTATTACCCGCTTACCTACAATCATACGTGACATTATGTCGCCAAAATTATAACAACCCAAGAAGCGGCAATAGCCCAAGCTAATCGAGATTAGGTATTAGTGTGACAAAAGAATCTTTGATTTCTAGATCAATTCGGAAACACTGTAGTTTCTGCCAGTTAAAATCGCAATATTGGTAATTAACCCACATACAGTCACGTCTAATAAATGTATGTGTCACCGTAAAATTGTCAAATACGTTATATTGTAATATCTCTAGCGATATTGTAAAAACTCGAAATATTGTCAAATGAACATACTGCTTACAACAAAACGCATTATTTTTCGTGAAATGCATGCGATGGTAGTCAACTCACGCGGTGTGGAGGGAAGGAGGAGTCCCCCTTGCCCAGTGGTACAACTCTCATGAAAAGATATTGTACCATTCCTAAGAATAATATAACCTAACCTTGAAATACTTTATATTTCCCTAAAAAGCGTAGTCGACGGAGCTCCGCTTCGCGGGGCCCCTATTTCCGAGAGCAGAGTTTAAAGGAACCTAACTAACCTAACGGGAAGGTGCCCCAAGTCCCGATTATGGGGGCAGAGATACTTCCGTATGTTCAGTTGACAATAATTCGAGATATTACAATATCGCCAGAGAGAAACACGTTATATTGTAATATAACGTGTTTGACAATTTTACGGTGACATGTACACTTTCCTTAATATTATAGCTATTTTCGATTCAAATAACGATTGTAACTAGGAAATTGGAGCTTTTTCATAAAAGTATGAGTTCTAGAATACTATGTACGTAATAACATTAAATTTTAATCAGTAGGTACATTAGGAGAAACACAATTTAAAAAACTCTTAAGTGTTTACATTTTATTAGACGTGACTCTACATCTATTAAAGTTCTTAACTTTGAAATATAAACCTGTCTTGAATCGTCATCTAAGCCGAGTTTTGTTGAGGACAGAGGACTAATCAAATAGTAATGAAAACACATGAACACTACTACAAGATTTATAGTCAGATATCCATAAGTGTAAAACTATTACAACTATTACTAACTATTATTACCATCACTGGTTTCGGCAAAGATGGCTACAGTTCAACTATTCTATCTAAACGCGGTTAAAAACTTACGAGATCTTCAACTTAAGGCGATTACATGAGCTAAACGTGAGTTTTATAATTACTAAAAGTGTATGATTCACTGCTATAAACAAGACCAAAAAAATATATGATATTCTTCAGGATATATGCTAGCATGATACTGTTTTGAAAACATAATACAATTAATTTGGCTCGATAAAAAGAAATGACGAACTTATCTCTAAAAATATCTTTCAAACAATTAAAAACATACATAATATGCGTGCGATCATTCTGATTTTTTGGCAAATAATTCTACAAGCAATATACATGATACTGTTTCAGTTTTTTAATCCATAGTTTTTTTGTAAATCGATCGAAACCACTCATTTCGCGCTATTTGGCCCGCAGTGGCTGACGTAACAACCACTTTGTAGTGCAAGCTGATTAGAACTTTATTCTAACAGCATTTCAAACGAAGTTTGAACCACCACAAATAGAGTTGCTAATTTAGCTCGTCTAATCGCCTTAAAAACAAAACTCTCTCCCCCGCCCGCTCTCTCTCTCTCTCCTTTCTCTCTTATTTCTCATGAAAAACGATGCATGGTTCATTTGTTTTGCTTCGTACGAAGAGATTTTAGAATGGGCAATCATCGCGAATATTGCGATCTTAATTGGCAGTAACTGTTACTCAGTTTTTAATTAACAGCAATTTTCGTAACTGACCGTATGTTCTTAAGGGGCCGGCGGAGCATGCATTTTTCATACAAACGTAATACCAAAATAATATGAAAATCAAACGTATTCTTAAGTTAGTGTGTATATATTTCGATTGGATTACAGTATATATATGTTCTCAAATAAGTATATGAAAGGAAAATGATATAAAGACGACATATGAGGAATTTTAAATTTCCATAGAAAATGTATTTTTCTCATAACCCTTGTTTAAATCAGTATAATATATTCAAAATATGTGTTTGGGAACCTATATATTCTGTAACCCAATCGAAACAAATACACACTACCTTATGAATATGTTTGATTTACAAACTATTTTGGTATTACGTTTGTATGAACTTCTCATGCTCCGCAGGCCTCTCAAGAAATGCAACAGAACCTTTACCACATAAAGTACCATTCCACCTGTACTTGAGTAGGTACGGAATCGTACTGCGATCGTATCACCCAACCACATTATTGTCTTAATTGATACGTTTTGTTCGAGCTAAAGCTAGATTAAAATAGTTTAAATCGCTAATTCCTTGATTTAACTCGCTGTGTTGCGCCTGCGATCCTTAGTAATGAGATCAGAAGATTGGCTTGATTTATAGTTCTGTTCGTAATGGTTGTGTTTGTTCTGTTATATTCTTAATTGACGTTTAATTTTAATTATTATTGCTGTTGACTTTTGTTACTTATAGTAGGTGTTTATACCCACACAGCCGTGTATAGTAGATTGTAATATCCGACCGAAACAGATTACGATTTTTCATGCAAACTTCATTGAATAAGAAACTCATGTGTCGAATTTCAAGCTTAGTGTAGGGTCTCGCTTGAAAAATATATTTGGCTTTCAGCACCCCGTACCACAGCTTTTTTTTTTGGGATGGGAAATCATCAAATGGCTTCTCCCACTCTGGGCGGAGCGGGAGGGAGTGTCAGACTCTTACTGACTAAAACCCATCCATGTTCCTTCCTCGCCCTTTATGTTCCGGAGCCGCGGTATCTCTTACGAACAGGCCCGCAACCCCGGCAGTACCCCGTACGACAGCTGAACATAATTTTTCAAAATCCTTGATATCAGGTTTAATAAGACATAATCTCAATCTAAATTTAATTTTCTGCCTAGTTTTAACCCAACTATGTTGAGGTCGGCTTGCAGTCGGTCTGACCCAAATACCCGGTTAATACTGTTAATACTAGGTAATATTCGGGCAAGTCATTGTAAATAAAATGCAGATTATTACTCTGCTATTTTACGTTTCGTGAAAACCAAAAAAAAACATTCCATTTCCGATTACTTACTCTCACTCCTCCAAAAACATTTACATCCTTGTCACAAAAACAATTTAAAACCCTTCAACATTTAAGCCTTTCAATTGGGTCCACAGAACCACATAAAACAATCACATGAAACTATTAATCCTGCTTCAGGGAACACGTTGAGATGGCAAAAATGGCGGCTGGCCCCTTCGTATATCATAAATTTGAATATTCCCGAGCAGTGGGATAATATAGTGGGTTATTGTCATGGCGGCGCGACGTCGGTGCACAAATAAAACACGTGGAAAAATCGCGGATTTTGTGTCGGAACTAACAGATACAGAGTAGGGGGAAGGGACAGAGAGTTTTTGAGTTTTGATTGGGGTTTATTACACCGAGACATACTTGTTTAATATCATAATCACAATTTCAACCGAAATACGTCAACTGCTGGATATAGGCCTACCACACCACATTGATCGGTCTCGTGCGACTTGCATCCAGCGGATTTCTGCAACCTTCACCAGATCATCGTTCCACCTGATCGGAGGCCTTCCAACGCAATGTATATCAACCTACGTTCATGCAACGTTCATCGTCCTACCATCTTTGGTCAATTTGACAACAAACTACCCATTTCTTCTCCATAGAGATCTACGCTAGGGAATGGGCAACTACAGTACTTTCACAGTTTTTATGTCTTGTGACTGGGACTGTAGTAACATTATCGTGTCATCTTTGTTTCGACAATTCAAAAGTGCTTGTTATTGGCCTACTTGAAATAAATGCTTTGATTTTGATTTCTAGGCGTCTTCACAACTTCTACCACCTTAGTACCTACTCCAAAGCTAGTTCAAGAAAACTCCCAACTAATCTCTCGTATTCGTCGACTACACTGCTCTGTATCAGAATTGAGACATCTCGAAAGGTGCGGGCAGGTCCGCGGGGCGCAGCAAGCGTCTCGCAAGGAATGTTAATATGCAAACCGACCGGCCGCTTCTCACAAACTATCAATACCACTCATGCTGCCCATAGCACAGCGATTCCAAGGATTTTTCGGTTATTGTTTTCTTATAATTGTTGGTAGCAGTTGCAGTTGAGCGCAGTTTGAGAAAAGGATTGTTCAATGCAGCTAAAATAGTAGCTGACATCATGCAGTCTACGGTACCTTATTTATTTCTTTTCATGATCACTGTTTAGATATATTATGCAATTATTTATTCACTTTTTTTTTCTTTTTTCGACGACAATAACTCTGAAAACAAACGAAAATAATATTTGTTAATGGCATTTCAGTTTTCTTTTTTTTTATTTCAGTTTTCTATTATTTTTTTTTTTTTTTTAGGATGGGAAATCATCAAATGAGTTCTCCCACTCGGGGCGGAGCGGGAGGGAGTGTCAGACTTTTACTGACTAAAACCCATCCATGTTCCTTCCTCGTCCTTTATGTTCCGGGGCCGCGGTATCTCTTTCGAACAGTCTCGCAACCCATGCATGGCATTTCGCCCGCAACTTCGTCCGCGAAAATAGTGACAGCTCGGGTAATTTGCTTTAGATCAATATAATTTATAGCCTATCTTATTCTGTAAAGATGTAGTTTTCTAACGGTAAAAGATTTTTATAAATCTGTTCAGTAGTTCTTGAGTTAAATAGTAACGAACAACTCAAATCAAATCTTTCATCTTTATACCCTAATATTAGTTTAGATTAATGCAACTCGTTTTCTTGACAGGAAAAGCAGTTTCTATGATGTTCTACAGTTAAGCAGGGATCGTATCACCATGCTCAGTTTCATTAATATGAGAATAAAATGCAACGACACTATTTGAAATGAAGTATGCTCTCAATCAATCCAGTTCCTTTTGATTCAGGAGCTGAAGAGCATATTATGAATTTCCGGAAGATATTTCAAAAGGGCGGTAATCAATGCACCCATTATGGCCGTTATAACAACAATAAATAAAGAATTTATCAACAAATCGACGATAAAAAAAGTTAAATCCAATTAACTTTATCACAAATAGGATCTCGAATTTGTTTTATTCATAAATAAACAGAAGACTATCGCTAGTTGAAATCTGTCCTCGGCCTTTTTTGATTGAAAACTATGTTTTGGTCCAGACAACCTTATGATTACCGTTTAGAAACTCTAAATCACGCCAAATCCAACCTTATCCCTCATCAATAAGATGTTCTAGGGTTATATTTTTTGTTTTATTGTGTTTGTGTGTTGGCATAGAATCCTATTGTTATTTCCATACGTCACATCAAGGGTATGCGATGAAGGGAGCGCAGTTTACTATAATTAGTTCGTGTTTTATCTCGATCGTCGGATTCGCAATATTGATGCGTCAAGTGCTGTTTTAGTGTGACAGTTATAACCTTAGTGTGATTATAAAAATGTTAGGTAAACCTAATCTGAATCTTATTTGTCACTAGACTGTCACTGACCCACGCAAGTTCGTCTGCGTCACGCATGAGAAAAAGCTCACAAAATTAATAAATTTCCGCCTTTTTTGTAAGATTTTTCATTTATGCTCCGCTCCTATTGGTCGTTGCATGATATATAGCCTACCTCAATAAGTGGACTATCCAACACAACAATAATTTTTCAATTCTAACCAGTAGTTCCAGAGATTAGCGCGTTCAAACAAACAAACTCTTCGGCTTTATAATAGGTATTAGTAAGTGTAGATGAAAAATTAAATATAAATGAAGTGTAAACAGAATATTTAGCAAATTTTGGATAGATTTTCATTTAAAATGTCAAATGACTATGTTGTCTGACCGAGTTAAGGAAGAGAATATTCTGTAACATTAAAGACTTCACTTAAAAGACGACTAAAAAAGATTCATGTTGAGAATATACTGGGATAGGTCAAATTGAGAAATTCCCATTGTATTTTACACGAAGTCAAACATGCAGAATTAGTGCAAACTTTAACGTGTATTGCAGTAGATGCTTACAAGAAGCGATCACAAAATCTTCTACAGCGGTATCATCAGCTCCATAGAATCCCCTGTCCTCACACTTATCAAGTCTACAATCACGTCGCTTGATGTCTGATGAATGAACGTTTTGTGATGCTAATACACAGATTATGTATTAAAACTACTGTTCGAAAACTACCATAACAAAACAACCTAACTATCTCAACCCCTTATTTGAATGTCAACCTTCGACTTTGAAACATAGAGTTGGAATTCCAGTTAAAGTATTAAGTGAGATATAAGTACTGATGTTTTGGCTAGGTAATGAGGTATAATCTAATAGTACATGTGTTTCCCTTATCTGGGATTAGTCAGTTTGGAAGCTTTGTCTCTGGTTGTCGAAGGGTAGTTGTAAATTGACTGTGAATGATTTATTACTGACATTGATCTGATCGGGTTGATTTCTGAATTTTGATTGGGTAGGTTTTAAGCAGTTTTGTAAATGTAACTGACGTTTAGCTAGTTGGATAAGATTTGAAAAGCTACAAAAATAATTCTTAAATATTCATTCGATTGACATTTGAATCTGTGAAACAATTGCAATCGACGGATGGATGGATCTTTGATCACAGATTATGTGAAAGATAAAAAAAAACCAGCTGTGGTTATACGTTAAGATTATTAGACCTATCTTCTTAGAATTCGAAATAAATTAAATCTTTTTGGAATGTTATCTGTTGCTTTGGGAGTCACCATCAATATATACTGCAGTTTTGATTCTACAACGTCTGTTTTAATTTGCACATTGTCATCTTATAAATCGGCCAGAAATAGCCCTTGCACTTGCCGTGTAGTTTAAATTAAATGCTTTTATTAGAAAGTATGTTTCTAATGCTGGTTAAGAACCAGAAAATAACTGTAAGTAATTATCAAGTAATATGAAGTTTTTCTTCAACTGCAATCCTGCCAAATCACGGAGATCATCTTCGTAATAAAAACTTTTGGTCTAATGAGAGACCCAGGTCGCCCGCCGGTGCCAAACATCACTATCTGATCTAGCCAGCAAACATCCTAGTATAGAAGAAGAACATAATAGCTACGTACTGGCCTGGCCCTACTGGTGATGTCCATCAACCATATGGCTTAAAGAACGTGTGGCTAAAGTAGATACCCAGGTCCTGGTTTCACTGTGGGCATAAAACCATTTAGCCATTAAAGGCATAATTATGGTAACAGACAACCAGATTCCTCCCGCTTTGTAAGTATTAACATCATTTCAGCCGAAAGACATCTACTGCTGGACATAGGCCTCCCTCAAGTGTCGCCACATTTACCGGTCCCGTGCGGCTCGCATCCAGCGGATCCTCGCAACCTTCACCAGGTCATCGGCCACCTAGAGACGTCTTTCGGTGTGTGGTCACCACTCCAGAACTTTTCGCTTTGTAGTACTAGCTTCGATATTAATTCTTCCAAAACGACCAAATCTTCAAACCAAATTAAAGGAACATCTTCGGAATAAAAACTGTTGGGGTAATGAGGGACCCGAGTCGCTCGCCGGCGCCATACATCACGCTATCTGATCTGGCCACCGATTGATTTTCGGAAATCGCCTCCGAATAACCCTGACGATAAAGTGATTTACGGGTCGGACATACGGACTGGCCGTTTGGCGAACTTGGAACCTTGGTCTGCGCTTATTTATGTCGTAAGTCATGAGATATTTTTCTGAACTGCAACTCCTGAAAGCCAGAATCAACAGTGGCTACCACTAGAAAAGCGATGAGACAATGAAGCTCTACAAAGTCCATGAGAACCAATTTAACTGCTTTAAAAGCCGATTAATTTCGTTGCGGGATACAAGACAATGCGAATAGCGAAAGAGTAGGAAAAACATTATTTCCAATAACATAATTTCCACTTTCCGGTGGTTATTGGTACTTAGAATGCTGAAAGTCCAAGTTACATCCAGTCTTGCTAAGGTATCATGCCATCAGCAGATAGGATGTCGAGGTCTGGTAAGTTCCTCCATGTCAAGTACTTGTATTCAAATGCATCTGGTTAAACTGGAAGCCAACTTTAACATAATTGAGAAAAGACTGTCTAGCCTTTTATGCTTACTCGTATAAGTCTCACCATATGCCTGCCTATATGGTGAGACTAATAAGCATAACTTGGAGCAAAAATAGCACAAAAGGGTGCGTTTACAAACATATAACTTCACATACACAAACAGTCAGACACGGAACTACTATCTTTAGGCCATACAAATATTTGTTCCGTGCGGGGAACGAACCGGCGACACGCAACGCAGCAGTCAATAGCTCAGCCACTGCGCCAATCGTGCCGTCAGAAGTACTTATTCACCCTATTTCGATGTTCGCAACTTGTCCGCACTAGTTTGCCTGAATATCTAACAAAATATCAAGCCAACACTAAAGCACTAACATGACGTCCAATTTCGTAGTGTTGTCCATCCCTGCAACCAGTGCGTCCAGTAATTTTATCGATATCGAATCAGCGCCGCCGATTGCCTCGGTAATGGCTTGATTATCGTATTAGGGCGAGCTGATTATTTTCCACTTTTCCCTTTCTCTTTTTGCATTACACAAATTGTTTGTTTGTGAACTGATAAGAAGAGAAAGCTTTGGTCAGATAGGTTATTGAGTCGACTGTGATTTACGAAGGAAGTATTTCAATTTTGCAATATCGATTACTGTTATTTTGGTTGAGTTTACTGTTAGCCTGTGCACACTAACCCGCGCTGGGTCCCCCGTGGATTATAGCCCCTTCCATCTCATAGAGAGGAGGCCGTGTGTCACAGTAGTGGGAACATTATAGGCATATTATGTTGCGTCATTTTGCGATTTCGTAATGACTTCTTATGACTTTCAGTTCGTTCAATCCAAGGCTCGTGTGGACCACTGGTATTTGGAATTGTTCAGCTCATCCCGATATCTTTATAGGGAGATATTGTGGTCTGAGAGTGAAATCCAGAAAGTGATAGTTCAATGTAATTATTGCTATCAGGATCCGAGTACTTTTCTGCCATAACCAGAGGCGAAGGAGGAAGGAGCCTTTGCCATGTGATTAAGGTCAAAATCTCCATAAAAATTATACAGTACCTACACGCACATTTCTCCACATATGTTAAGTCTCATGTCATATGACCTTAGTCTATTGCCATATTCTTTCTTTCTTTATCGTCTGGTTAATGCCTAAGAGTTTTTAAAACGTCCATGAGCCTCTGACTTGGCTTTATGCCGTCGAGAAGTATCTGTCAGGCTTGCTGTTTTCCTCGCGATAATTTCCTTTACCGTAGCAATTGACAATTCTACAACTGTCCATAGATCCAGATTTCGGACAGAGTTTTCGACTTTAGTTATAGGTTTAGTTATAGCTTTCCACATGTTGCTTTCGCGTACCATCATCGACCACATTCCATAAAATAAACCTATTGAACCAACCAAGGAATCTGTCTCAAGGCTCCATATTATCACCAAGTACTAAAGCCCCCCCTGACTTATAAGAATACATTTTCCAGTTGTAATAGTAGACAAGCTGCTGTATAGCTGTAAAGTGAGAAAAAGGCAGTCAGAGTGAAACAGGTTATTAGTTGAAAATTACCGCGCGCCCCGGCCTGTAATGTCGCCTGCAATAAAGCCTGCCACCCGGCGGAGAGCGGGCGTAGATCTAGAGAAGAGACTGGAAGAGAAAGTTATCTTTTTTCCTTTGAAATTGACATCATTAAACTGCATGATGGATCGGCCATAGAGGAAAACGCAATGAGATTTGGTTTCTGTAAATGCCAATTAAAATTGTTAGAACAAAGTTACTATAAACTGTCAAATTTTCTCATTCGATTTCGAACTTTAACCATTAGCATTTTAAGATTTAAAAATCGTTTAGAGAAATAATTTTTAAATCAATTTCTGGAGACTTGATGTGCACTGTATCTGTCACCGTAAAATTATCAAAATGTCAAATTGTAATATCTCTAGCGATATTGTAAAATCTCGAAATATTGTCAAATGAACATACTGCTTACAACAAAACGCAATGGTAGTCAACTTACGCGGTGTGGAGGGAAGGAGGGGTTCCCCTTTGTCAGCATAAGGGGAGGGGACCGCAAGGGCCGAAGCCTGCCGGGGTTGCGGGCCTGTTCGAAAGAGATACCGCGGCCCCAGAACATAAAGGGCGAGGAAGGAACATGGATGGGTTTTAGTCAGTAAGAGTCTGACACTCCCTCCCGCTCCGCCCAGAGTGGGAGAAGTCATTTGATGATTTCCCATCCTAAAAAAAAATAAGAAAAAAAAGGGGGTCCCCCTTTGCTCAGTGGTACAACTCTCATGAAAAGATATTGTACCATTCCTGAAAAATACCGATTATTATAACCTAATAAAGTGGGGAATATAAAGTGTAAAACACTTTATATTCCCCTAAAAAGTGTAGTCGACGGCCCCAATTTCTGAGTGCAGGGTTTAAAGGAACCTAACTAACCTAACGGGGGGGCCCAAGTCCCTATTACGGGGGTAGAGCATACTTCCGTATGTTCAGTTGACAATAATTCGAGAATTTACAATATAGCTAGAGAGAAACACGTAATATAACGTGTTTGACAATTTTACGGTGACATATCTACATAATGCGAACGGTTTCCTCAATAACTCTCGTAAGTGTAATGCAGGGTACACATTGGTAAAACGTAACATGACATGTAACGCACACTAAAATAGCCTTGAAGTTGTGTTACATTTCATGTTGCATTGCAAAAGTCTGGACGGCTAATTCGTGTTGCATTTCACGATACGTTACACCAATGTGTATTTACCATTATAAGCTCTAGTTTTCTTATGATGAACGGTGCATGCCCTATCTAATTGACACTAGTTTGCCATTGAACAGACTTCTCTCGCACCTGCAATGTAACAAGTGTAGGTAATAACTGTTCCTTCTGGTAGTATATAGAGGTCGAGGTTAGGGCAGTAAAAAGGCAAGGCGGTTAGTTGAACGGCTAATAAGCCATCTGGCTGCGAAATCTATACTAATATTATAAAGCAGAAGAGTGTGTTTGGTTGAACGCGCTAATCTCAGAAAGTACAGGCCCGAATTGAAAAAAACTTTTTGTCCATTTATCGAGGAAGGCTTTAGGCTAAATAACATCACGCCACGATTATTAGGACCCGAGCAGGAAGGAAAAATGTTGCAAAAACGGGGATTTTTTATTCTTTCGTTTTCTCTCTTATGTGACGCAGACAAAGTTGCGTGGGTCAGCTAGTAGATACTAAAGTAGTTAACTCTAAAATTCTGACTTTATACATTCTTTAGTTTTCTTTTGAAGGAGTAAAACTACCTACGCTGCCGTACCTTCCAATCCAAAAATACTCTTTGTCCCTCGTTGAAAACAGGGTGGTTGTGGGGCCTAAGCCCAACCCCCAGAGGGGCCGGAAAGGGGGGCAGGGTTGCAGCGGGCAGCGGAGGGGGGTGCGGCCTTAATTACCGCCGCTTTTATAGTTTTAATGAGTTCATTTTGGACCGGGGCTAACAAGCGGCGTAATACCTATTTAAACCAATTTTGAAATTAATATCGTAAAGTGATGGCGGTGGTAATGTCGATGTTTTTGAATTTAGTTATTAAAATTTTAGGACAATTATCATTTTATTTCAGCCGACTATTTTATAGGTTACTGATGGGTGTGTTTGTGTATATTTCTGTCCCTGCCCTGTCCTGCTCTTTGTGCGACTCTATCTTTAACAGCACTTTGAGTGATCTGCCCAAAGCTACTCCAAACGCTGTCCATAAGGCGGAATTCTGGTCGAAGCGTATCCTTACACAAATAAAAGAGTCATCGATACGACGAAGACGAATAATAACTAGCTACATATATACATATACGAGTATGTATGTAGATATAGTTTCTCGTTATTTCTGCTGATTTAAAATCCCATCAGGCACAAAAATCTCAAAGACTATAAACACCATATCGATAAAAAAAAGAATAATGCGTAACATCCCTAAAAAGTTTTATCAGGAGCGCGCAACTCGCGGTCGACTCGACTATTTTGTCGATATTAATTAAAAAGGGGTCTGTACAAGTTAATATTAAAGAAAATTAAGCAAGCCCCTTCTAAAGTTCGTAATGAATTTTCACAATAAACATTTTCATGTTCGCCCGTAAACCGCTTGACGGCGTTTTGTTTCGTGAGCGCCTCCATTTTGTTTCTAAATTAAATTTTGTTACAGTTTGAGCGTTTATTTATTAAACAATTATGTGCTGGGCTATGATGAATAAAATATAAATAACAAAGCTTTGAAGTCTGATTCGAACGATAGGTACCTTGAATTGTAATGACTTTTATTTCGTAGCGAAATGCTTCAGGGCTAATCATTCTAAAAAATGACAAATGTTTGGGGGCTTTCAATGACGAGAATCGAATATCTTCTTCATGTTTTACAACTTTTTCTTTATCGTGTGTAGTATAGTGCCTCACCTGGTGTTGGAGTTGTTATACCGCCCATAGTCATCTGATTTGGCTTACCTTGCTGTCGAGAAATATCTGTCACATATTTTTGGTTTCTTCACGATATTTATCTTCACCGAAGCTAGTGATAAACAATACGCATTCATGAATAGATCTATCTTCATTAATCGATAACTTTCTTTCTTCAAGTGTGGTTGATTTGCTTCGATTGGAGTTTATTTTTTGTTTGCTTGTTCTGGACTCCCAACCATGTTTCATTCTTCTAACCAAGCTCTCATCAGACCTGCCGTATAAAAATGCATGTTGTATTTGGCGGAATTATAATGTTATACTTATCATAGTTTCTTTACCTCGTGGTTAAATAATAACAGCCGTTTGGGTCGATCTTTAGGTTAAGCCGTGCTCGCTTAGGGTCTGGCAGGGACTTAAAAACACCTTCATAGAAGTTACAGAATTATAAGTGTTACATGTTGAATTGGTAACAGAATCAAATATGTAACACTTATAATGTGTCTTCAATTGTTAACCCAAAACACTTACAAAAGTGTAACCGTAACATATCTGTAACAGAAAATGTTTAACAGTGTTAATATGTGTTTAACAGGTAAACTCAGCGTTTCCATTGGATAGCCAAAATCTAGTCGTAGTCTGTTGTAAAACTGGTTATTTCAGTTACACATATTAACACAAATAAAAGGTTACAGTTTGATTCGGTAACATTATTGTTACTGTTACATCTAAAATTATTTTTTTGTTGAAATTGTTTTAAAAACAGTGTTAAAAACACAAATTATTACGGTTACAGTTTGAGTCCTTGGATGTGTAACCACCCATTACGTACCGAGTTCCCTCCGTGCGTCCGAAAGCACGTTAAACAGTTGGTTTTGGCTGCTATTTGTAGATTTATGACAGTCATTACAGGTAGTTAGTGCCCCAAAAAATCTGACAGTCTTACCAAGGGGTACAGTGTTACCCAGTACTAACTGGGTTGTGGAGGTCAGATAAGCCGTCGCTCTGTGTAAAATACTGGTATTCAGCTGCATTCGGTTAGACTGGAAGCTGACGCCAACATAGTTGGAAAAGGGCTAGGTGGATGATGATGATGCAATTACTACCAGTTTGTCACACATGCACTTAATTTGCACGTTGGTCTTCTAAGTTATATTAGTTAGCCAGGTCTGCATGTAGAAAACCAGGACTAACTGTCTTAGTCAAAACCTCCTAAGTCCTTAATTAAAAGGCATTAAACAAAACCCTCAAACATACACCTACATATACTTGTCCCACCCCATCCCAGCGGTGGCATATCGGGTGGGGTGGCCACGTAATAGCCTCGCAATTATCGCCCTATTAAGTAGTTTGGAACCGCCATTCACGATGGCCCCCGCTGGGACTCGAGTGTTACACAATGGCCCAACTTCGTATATGCTGATGTATGTTTTAATATGTGAAGTGATATTTTGGACAAACAATTAGCATGGCGTGAAATATTAATATTAACGAGTTCGCGTGACTTAATTAGTGAAAAAGTGAGTGTATCTCGGTTTTTTGTGTGAGGTGTAATTTGTGCTTATTAGAAGGGAATTATGTGGTCTTTTAATTTAATTAGATTTTTATGATTCATTTCAGACTACAGACAAATTGGGAACTCACAATGTGCCAAGTGCGTTAAGAATATGTCTACTTACCAATACATTCATAAAGTTTCCAATGTTAATTTTCGATGCAAATAAGAATTACTTGAAAAAACATAATTAAGTAGGTACTTCACAACAGTTCATAAACTCAACTGTAGTTAACCGAAGAATATACCGGAATAATACAGGGTGTAAACCACCTTATCACAAAGCCGTTAATCAAGCATTCACTACATCAAACTAAGTAACTTTACGCAAAAAAATATTGCTGGGAAACAACTTTTTTTGTCAGAATCAGAATGCTGTATTTGTAAACATAGGTGGGTGGTGGTGGTTTTTGAGGTTATAAATCATGTTTTGTGGTAAAACTCAATGTAACGCACTTAAAACATTATGCTGATGGATGGTTTGAATAGTACGGGGATCCTGGACACCTGAAAACCTGTTAAAAGTCAAAATCTTACAAAAAAAATTGTATTTAAAAAAAAGTTGTCAAACAGTTGCAACTTTGACCCCCCATATCTCCGTAACTAGTAGGTGAAAACAAAAAAATGATCGCAATGACGAGGAGAACAAGTGCTTGTCGGCTTCGTGAAGAGGTGTTTTACAGCCTTTATTAAATATGAATAAGTAGTAAACCATCAGCTGCATCTGATTAGACTGGAAACCGACCCCAACATAGTTGGGTAAAGATCGATGGGGTAGCAAACCATACAAAACGACAGAAGGTATTTAATTGTCTGTGGCATATGGTATATTTACGGTCTAGAAAATCTTGCATAGAACTTACAGACTTTGCAGCAGCTAATTCACATTTGCGACGGGAGCTTAAAATTCTGGTGTTGACAAACTTTAAATTGTCGGACTAGTGAAATGTCCCTACACTTTACCAACATTGCAGAAGGGGATAATACAGTTTCTACAAGTATACTCTGTATTCTTACCAATGGAATGGTACTGGATTAATAGACACAGAGAGCCAGACAATTGCCATCTACATGGCGTTACAAAATGGAACTTTAAACCATGTAGAATGCAGATTCTAGAAAATACTTTTGCACCAGACAAACATTATCTAAAATAGATTTTGAATGCAGATACCGGTTTCTTTAAAACGATTCCAACTATTCACCATACTCCTGTAAGAGTAAAAGGGGAGAAGATATGCAAATTGACTGCAAAAAGATTGCGTTCCTACGCGACACTTTCGCTATTCACAAAACCTACTTTAACAAACCCATTCTTAGGTTGATTTTCAGTTGTAGTTTCATGAGTTATGTTACGTTTTTTAGAATGGAACGCTTCGCCCATTGTTACAACTTCATTTGCTCATACATTCGCTTTATTCTTTTTCGAATATTGATTCAAAGTGCCTCGTAAGTCGGAATGCGGGGAATTTTTACGATTTGCCACCAGAAAATGAGCAAATAGCATTATACTGTCAATTGTTTTGTTTAGAAGTATTATTTGTGGGCTACAGTGAAATATATGACTTCGCTTTTGTGAAGTGAAGTTAGCTGATTTGTAAAAAAGCTCCTGTCTGCTATGTTGATCCAATGTAAGCTTTATCTTTCTTTCAAAAGGGTTCAGTTTTAAGATTTGTTGATATTATTTGCAACCCAAAAGCAATGGTTTGAAATTAAGGTTGGTCACACAAAAATGAAGAAAAGCTAAAAAATCGTTGCACGTTGCGATATTTTTTGCTTTTCAACAACGGGTTTGCAATTTCTAAGGTCTAGAATTTTATCATGTTTAAATAAATGCACTGATAAAGAAGCCTCGATGACATGTGAACGTGGATCTTTGAATCTTAACCACCCTGTCCGTTGTAGATGCTTATTTTAGACTACTATACAATACAATAGTGTAATAATAACTCGTGCAACTTGTGCCACGAATCCAGCATCTGACTAGATTCCCAGGGCCTGGCCAGGGTGGGCCTGTTCGAAAGAGATACCGCGGCCCCGGAACATAAAGGGCGAGGAAGGACCATGGATAGGTTTTAGTCAGTAAAAGTCTGACACTCCCTCCCGCTCCGCCCAGAATGGGAGAAGTCATTTGATGATTTCCCATACTAAAAAAAAAGAAGGGTAGGTAAGAAATCTGCAATACTTCGGTCAAAATATGAAAAGCTGTGTTTTTAAATAACAGTCGATTTTTGTCTCTCTGAAGTGTTCAGCATCATTGTGAGCAGAGTATTAATTTGTTGGGTGGGCCAGAAATCTGGTGGTAATCCACAAACGGCATGAAATGAAGTGACCACACTTCATTTCATACCCTGCGTACTTATCTTGTTGGTTGCATATGCAGGATTTAATCAATTATGGATGTTACTGAAGGTGGCAAACTTATTTTGTCAAGTTCTGAGCAGACTCAATTCACTTACGGACTATCGACACGCTAATAAGAGTAATTATGGTAGGGACCAGTTTCCGCACTTTTTGAGTCTGTTTCAGTACAGTACTAACATCATCATCTTTATGTCCAATTCTTCTTGGCGTCGCGTCGGCACAACACGTTACCTTCTTCCATTCTCTCCTATCAGACGTCACGGCATCATTAACTCTGTTCTCTTTCATAATTTTCTTCACAAAATTCATTCAACTTTTCTTTGACTTCCATCTTCCTCTCCATCTATCAACATTCATATCCTTGCTATTTTAGTCATCATTATGCGTTTCATTCTTCTTCGTTCTCCTTCTTCTATGTCCATACCAAGACAAACGACTGGCTTTCAACTTTTCTGTATACCTACTACTACATTATCATCATTCTCTTGTACTTATCTCAATTCATTTGGGGTCACCGCAGTGTGTCTTCTTCTTTCATACTTCTCTATATCTCGTCATTTCATCACGTCCTTTCATGCCAGTTTATTATCATCCTTTATCTTTCCTTTATCTATATAAGGTGACTGGTAATAGTGTACGACACTTAAACACGTGATTATGCTCATGATAAAAGACAAATTTTACTATGGGATATACTCGAAAATGCGAAAAATAATCTGCTATTCAGTACATTTATGTTCGCCTAACTAGTTAAAATGTACTGAACAGCACGATTTTTTTTTTATCGCGATTTCAGGTTTGGTCCAATGGTAAAAGTTGTTTGTTATCGTGAGCACAATCACGTGTTTAAGAATCGTACACTAATTGCCAGTCAACCTATATACCTGCTACAAGCACTACAAATTCAACTTATTTAGAAAATCCAAACACTAACAAACCTCAGCATCTGCAAATTGCGTGGGTCACCATAATAAAGTCCTCGAGGCAGTGGTCCCGCGGGGGTCCAATTGTGGCCCATCACAGCGCGGCGGGATCCCCGCGTTAATGGAGCTGAACCATTATATTATTAGCTATAAACGCGTTACGACTATGTGCTCTACTGGATTGTTTTTATATTGATATTTTGTGCGAGTTAATTTTTGTGGTGGATGGTTTAGGTAAGTGGTTGTGGGTTGAGTCGTGTATGAGGAATTTAAGCCTTATTCTGATGTACCGTTGGTTGAATTTATTGATGGAAGTTATTAGTATCTTTACAAATGTTAGTATGTGGTGAGCTGTTGTAGCTTAGTGTAGGTGTAAGTATTAGAATCGATTACCGGGTACAATCTCTTGGAAAATAACTAAAATTCACTCCTGCAATCCCGAAGGGTAAGGCAGGGGTTGACACAGCGATGATTAAATCATTGTAATAGGGAGCGAGCCAAATACCACTTATGTACTTTTTGTTTGTAAATACCTACTCCATATACATATAAACATCCATGACTCGGAAAAAAATGTCCATGCTCATCACACAAACATTTGCTCCCACCGGGATTCGCACCCAGGACCCTAAGAATGTAAGGCAGCCTCTCATTACCGCTGCGCCATTTGGGTCGTCAATAATAAATTGATTAGTTAGTAAATCGTTACACTTTAAGTAATTAAAGTAAAACAAGTACAAAATTGCGCAAAACACCGACACTTTACTTCGACACACCGTCGCGTCGTGATCAATCAACAGATTCAATCATCGATTTCTAGATGGCAATCGAAAAGGAAAATGTCGCGAAGAAATCTATCATTGCAGTTTATAGGCTTAGCCTCAATACTTCATATCTAATGGCGGCTGAACGAGTACTAATTATCTTCTCTAATTGAATACGAGTTAGAAATCCTTTAATTGATTGCGATTAATCTGTTTGCTCTTACTTTTAAAAGCAACACTTAAATGAATACTGAGGAGCTCGTGGCTAAATAATATCAGCCGCTCGGGTTGATCTTTAGGTTAAGCTATGCTTGCCTAGGTTGGTCTGTGGATGGGTGACCACCCTTACATACCGAGTTCCCTCCGTCCCTCGGAAAGCACGTTAAGCCGTTGGTCTCGGCTGTCATTTGTCCATCTTTGACCAACCGTAACATCACCACTTAGATATAAAGGGTGTAAAACACGAAGCTCTTCACGAAGCCGAAAGGCACTTGTTCTCCTCGTCATTGCGATATTTTCTTGTTCCATACCATACCTGGGAACCTTCCAGTTACGGAGATAAGGGGGGTCAAACTTGCAACTTTTTGACAAGCTTTTTTTAAACACAAGTTTCATTGTAAGATTTTTACTTTAAACCTCCACGAACCCCGTACTATTCAATCCATCTATTAGCACAATGTTTTGAGTGCGTATAACACAAAACGTGATTTTTGACTCCAAAAAAAAAGTTGTTTCACAGCAATAATTTTTGCGTAAAGTTACTTAGTTGATAGATGTACAGAATGTTTGGTTGACGGCTTCATGATGAGGTGGTTTACACCGTGTATAAATTAAAAAAACGTTAGAAAACACTAATTAAAAACTCACTTTGACCTAAATAATACATTGATACTCTCACTTTGAGTCTCATCGCAGACTGGTAAAATAATATTATCCTAATGATTGTTTATCAAGTGAATTATTTTACTGCTAATCCAGGTTTTTCACTATCGATCTCGTATATAACCGAGCATGTATCTAAACACCGCCGCCAAAGCGAAAGTAAAATCGCCAGTACTATCTATCCCTAGTTAGAATCACTCATTCTAACAAACATAGTTAACGGTGTGATATGGCTATCAGAAAGCTGTTCCCTTTTCCAGCTCAAATAGAATGACGCCCCAAGCTTCTTCACAAAATGTCCTAAAAGCTATCTGTGTTAATTGTCCCATTAAAATTATAATTAGGCATCTATTGAGCAATTTATTGAGGACCAACATACGTTGTGAAGTAGCATTGACATTGACGTCCTCAATTTCCTAACTGACAGACAAACAGTCAAACCGTTGCCAAATAGGCAAATATCTACTCGTATAATAGTCAACACTAAAATGGCAAACGATACCACTAGACGGGTCCGTACGACCGAACAATATTTTATTAACCCCTCAATGGACTCATAATAACTGTTTAATAGACACCGATTTATCTCGAGAAGAAAACCAATATAACTTGCATTATCATACCAAATTATCAAGCGATTTTCAACCTTATTACAAAGAAGTAAGGGTTCGCTTAATGATGGGAGAGTGTCGATGAAAATGGTTTGTCGATATAAGAGTCATATCATCGTCATATTTGAATCGCGTGCCATGATTCGGCAGAATCGATCAAAGCGACGCCGGACCACCAGAGACTTCGCGTTCTATTAGAGTTTATTAAAGGTTATCGATAGATTTGTCGACTAGTTGAAAGGTTATTGAGTAAGTAAAAAAATATGGTAATAAATTATCGTTAAGAGATATTAGATTTCGTTAATGGCTTTGTTTGTTTTGTCTTTCTGTGTCGAATCGTGATGTAATTGTTTTATCTATAAAGAACAGTTAGTTTGTAAATATTATGATTAGTTTTCTACTAATTGGAAATAAAAGATAGCTTATCGTTATTTTACAGTATTAAATAATTACCGATTTCTTAGAAAAAATACAAATATATGTCACTTATTTTTTCCTTGACCAATCAAAACTTCGATATCGACATAAGCCCATCCCTATAATACTAAAAAGCGTTCTCAAGAGGCACAATCAACACACATTGAATATTTCTTTGTATCGCCGAGTGATTTATTGATTGCGTCTCTGTCAACACCGGCCGGCATTTTACACCAAGCTGAATACTTCATTTGATCCGGATTTTTATCGATAATAAAACCCGATCATGATTCACATCACTCGTTAAGTGTATTTAGTAACAAATGATTTGATCGTGCTCGTCGAGTGCTTTCGAATCTGATTCTATACTTTCTTTCTTTTTGTTGAATTTGCGCTTATTTTCAATGTATCATTTATGATGGGCAGTCTATGGGGACTATTAATATTCATTTACTCATTCTGTGGTCAAAAGTCTCAAATCAGACAGAGTTCAGTCAAAATGGTGACTCATTTGCTCTACACAATTCATGAAGAACCTTTGTATTGATTGCCAATACAATTCATGCCGACTGTCAAATGATCTTTGCGATCTGAACTCAAAACTTATCGTTCGGTACCTCCACCTATGGTGACATAGTGCGTCCTATTGATCTTAGAAAAGAAGGATTGCACAACGATGTCACCTTCTTTTGATACTATACGCCCATTGTGCAATCATAATATAGAGCAGCTACTTTTAAAATGGCATAAAACTCTAATAAGACTTGAACTGAAAACAATCAAAAGAATTGGAATGTCACGCCTAAGGTTTCCAAAAAGGGGAGACTATCACAAACGCTGCTTTACAGAGACATTCGGGAATGGACCATTCAGAATAGGAACAGAGACGCGACGTGGATTCAAACCAATATAATTAAATCTGAATGAATAAGTAATATAAATGGTTAAAATATTTTGACGGTAACAAGGCCTCAGGATAGCCAGGGACTTAAAATCACCTTCATAAAGTTTACAGAATTGTAATTGTTACATGTTGAATTGGTAACAGAATGAAATATGTAACACTTATGAATGTGTTTTCAACGTGTTAACCCAAAACACTTGCAAAAGTTTAACCGTAACATATCTGTAACAGATATAAAAGGTTTAACAGTGTTAGTAAGTGTTTAACAGGTAAACTCAGCGTTACCGTTGGATAGCCAAAATCTAGTCGTAGTCTGTTGCGTCGCAAACTTTAGTTAGGTACACATATTAACACTTTTTAACACATTCATAAGGTTACAGTTTGATTCGGTAACATTATTGAATCTGTTACATCTAAAAGTGTTTTTCTGTTGAAACTGTTTTAAAAACACATTATTACGGTTACAGTTTGAGTCTCTGACGATACCTACGGTCAATGAAAGGAGAAGAAATACGTAAATAAGAGGAAGTCTGAAAGTGCTGCCGGTGACTGAAAAGTTCGGGGTAATTGGTTGTGATGTGATTCGGAGGAATGAGGAAAACGTTGGAGGGAGTGTGGATGTGTTTAACATTATGGAAAGACCAAATAAATTATGGATGGACTGTGTAGAGTATGATATGGTAAGAAAGAAAGAGGACAAGAAGAAGAAGAAGGAGAAGAAGAGGAAGAAGAAGGTGAAGAAGAAGAAGAAAAGAAGGAGGTGTCTGATGAGATTACAAGTAATATAGAAGTATGGAAGTAGAGAACATCCTGCACCAACCCGTAATGAATTGAACCAAGGGTTAATAGAATAAAGAATGGCCAATAAACTAACGACTCTTAAAATTCCTATCTAATACGTATAGTTATCAAACACCTTAAACATAATTTACAACAAAAACACACGCATACCAGATCTAATGAATTTTCTTCACATAGCATGTATTTAGCGACAGAAGAAAACTACAAGTAACACAATGGGTGGTCCCATATTACAGGAAAGAATTGCATTCCTATTTAACAGTGCATTAATTCAAGACTAGTGTAGCCATGCTATGTGGAAAATGTGAGACTGGCTTTAAAAAAAGAATATGGCTGTCACGCTTTGTGATCTTTGAAACGGCTATACTTAGTATGGGTAAACTAACATGTACATCTTATGTACAATAAGTTAGTAGTAATATTACCGTTTTAGGACACAATTTGGAACAGGGCTTCGATTCTGCTATTACGATAGTGTCACAATAGGCGATCATTGAAGTCACAATGATCAATTTCTGTCAAGTTTTGACAACTTTGGTAATCTACTAATATAATGGCGTCATTATGACTTCTCAATGAACAACCACTGACACTCCATTGAAAGAAATGTCATAGAATATTTATCTGGTACATGAAATCTGGCATGAATAAATGTTCGCATTTAGTAGTAGATGTCGAAAACCATTTGTACTAATGGTTTTATAATAATGGCAATACGAAAAATCCATTAAAACACAATTTTATTACGAGACCATCGACCGACCAATGATCGACCATTGTGAATTTAGCAGATTACGAACTTTAAGCAAAATGACAACGGGATGAGAATGGAATCGTGTTGGAGTGACGAATTTATTAAAATAGCAGAATTAGGCCCCAGATTATTTGTTTATTTATCTAACTCCCCCGGTAGGGTGATCTACCGGGATGTAAGAATCCTATAAGTTAATCCAGGTTATATAATATATGGTTTTATATATTTTAAGATCAACAACTGTAAAGCCTAATAGTCAAAAAAAATCGGACGGACTCAGTTACTAATAATAAGCTTAGTTTAAATGTAACGTGTCCAATGATGGAGCACGATCGTATTTTTTTTTCATCAAACAAATAATTAATAAAATGTAAATAAGAGCGCGAACCACGTCTGCGGTATCTATTTTGATAGTTCCGTTCAGCAGTTTTTCCTCTCCATCTTCACAAACTTTCGCAATTATAATATTAGTAAGATAACATTAGAGAAACAATTAGGTAAAAAACATGTCTGCCTTTGTTCTAGTGGCCGTTGAGCATTTTGGTCCTGGGTTCGATTTTGGGTCGGACAAAGTGTTATTGGGTTTCCCAGTGGGTCATCTCACAGAAGCAGCCACGGGGTCAATAAAATTTGTGCCGGGTTGATGGCAATAGCCCTTACTCTTCCGCTTTTCTTTTCTTCTTTTTTTTTTATTTCGTTGCGGTCTCCAAGACAGTTAAATTCATTCTCTGGGACTTCGTCGAGCTTCATTGTCTCGGCGCTTTTCTGGTGTCGCCACTGTTGATTCTGGCTTTCAGGAGTTGCAGTGGTTAGGCGGACAGGCTCGCTTACATCGGATTTAGAACATATCTGGCGAGATGTGGGATATAATATTGGGTACGCCCTCGCCCTTCAAGGATTACAAGCGTCATGTATGTAACTTATTGCAATTGAATAAATATGAAGTGACCATTCGATTTAATCAAACACGTTTCTATTTCTGAGTCGACAAGACAAGAAAACGTCTATATAGGGTGACTGGTTTAATTAGTGTACGAAACTTTAATACGTGATTCTGCTGTTCAGTACATTAGGCGAACATAAATGTACTGAACAGCTTATTTTTTTTTTGCGATTTCACGATTGTTCCCATACTAAAAGCTGTTTATTTTCATGAGCAGAATCATGTGTTAAAGTTTCGTACACTAATTACCAGTCACCCTATACAGGGTGTAAACCACATCATCACAAAGACGTTAACCAAGCATTCTGTACATCAAACTAAGTAACTTTACGCAAAAATTATTGCGGGGAAACCACTTTTGTTTTTGAGGTTAATTATAAATCATGTTTTGTGGTAGAACTCAATGTAACGCACTTAAAACATTGTGCTGATGGATGGATTGAATAGTACGGGGGTTGTGGAGGTGTTAAAAGTCAACATCTTTTAAACAGAACTTGTATTTTAAAAAAAAGTTGTCAAGAAGTTGTAACTTGACCCGCCATATCTCCGTAACTAGAAGGTTCCCAGGTATGGTGTAGAACAAAAAAAATATTGCAATGATGGGGAGGACAAGTGCCTTTCCGCTTCGTGAAGAGGTGTTTTACATCCTTTATATCCAACAAAAGCAGCTGATCGTTTATCTTTACGATTTTTTTGCTCCCTGCCCCCTCTGGTAAGATATAAACCTACATGCATGCATACCTTACTAATAAATTTAAACTAGTAGCAACATTGACCACATTATCTATGCACACGTCAAAATTTAAATATCCGTTTCGGAATACCATAAATTATAGAAAAAAAAATGGTGTTTTATAAGTAATTACCACGCGGCGTTTCTTTATAGAGATAATATTAATTGCGGAGTCAGTATAAACTTGGTTTCTAATTATTTAGATTATAAGTCCAAATGTAGGGAAATATCGTGGTTTTGTAGAAAAAGCGAATTAGTTGAATATCAATTACTAGTTTTATCTTGAAAGAGATAGTAATGCATGCTAAGTGGTGGCGAATTAGGTAGTAAAATTCACATTAATTTTATGTTCTCAGTCATTTACATGGCAAAGTGTTTTAACTAATAAATTGAATAAGCTCTTGAATATTTTGATACAAAACGACATTTAAATACTCGTAGGTAACACTGTTTTAAGTTTTCACGGTTTATAACTAAACTTTAACTGTCAATTTCGGGATATTTTCCGTGTATATGTCATCGTAAAATTGTCAAACACGTTATATTGTAATTTCTCTAGCGATATTGTATACTCTCGAAATATTGTCAAACGAACATACTGCTTACAATAAAACGCATTATTTTTCGTGAAATGCATGCGATGGTAGTCAACTCACGCGGTGCGGAGGGAAGGAGGGGCTCCTCTTGCCCAGTGGTACCACTCTCATGAAAAGATACTGGACCATTCCTGAGAAATGTCAATTAATATAACCTAACCTTAAAACACTTTATATTCCCCTAAAAATCGTAGTCGACGGAGCCATACCCTTTGCGGGGTTTAAAGGAACCCAACTAACCTAACGGGGGAGTGCCCCAAGTCCCAATTATGGGGGCAGAGATACTTCCGCATGTTCAGTTGAAAATAATTCGATAGTTTACAATATCGCTAGAGAGAAACGCGTTATATTGTAATATAACGTTAACGTTAACGTTATTTTGAAGGAAGATAACACTTCACCTCTTCATTGGCCGTTGGCCAGAGTTGCAAATGTATTTCCAGGTTCTGATAACAGAGTTAGAACTGTTGAGTTGAGAACTCCAAATGGAAAAACACATAGAAGGGCAGTTAGTAAAATATGCCTACTCCCCATTGATTGTACTTAGCTAATAAGTTTATTTAGTTTTATTAAGCAATTCGTATTAAGTTTTAAAATTTGTTCTTAGATAATAAGCTTATTTAGTTTTATTACAATTTGCTTTTTTTTAAGATTTAAAAGATTGTACTTAGCTAATAAGTTTATTAAGCATTTAGTTTTTAAAAGGTTTTAGAAGTTAAGTTTTTATGATCATTTCTAAGTGTTTATTTGGTGAACCCATTTCTAATCCTAGGCCCTTGAATAAGGACTTTCATACTTGTTTAGTTACAAAAATTTCATGTTTCTAGCTATGTTTCTAGTTTTAAGATGTTGTTTTTATTTTATACTAGGAAGATAGCTGCGAATGACGACCTGCGCATTATGCAGTCAAGACAATGCGTCCTCTACGCTGATACCGAAAATTGTGCACTGCGCAGCTTTATGCTAGATGTTTAGCCGCCACAAAGTTTGACCCGCTATTCTTGCGCAGACCGTCACTCGCTGCTAACTTCAGAACCGCCATCAACTTTGAACAGAACTATACACAGAGTAAACAACTAGAGTTAGTCCACTTCAGTCTATATTAACCTGCTAAAGACATGTTTTTACTGAAACAGTCTAGTTCAACCCGCCATCTGCGCCAGCGCACCATAGGATATATAAAACTTTTACACAGTAATGTGTGAAAGATAAAGTATTGTGTCATTACTTATGTGGATCTAATTCTTAATTATGTAGTCGATGATCTTGGTGCACGGTAAAACTCTAATGAGTTTATGTTGGCACCAACTTAAACGTATAAAATATATGTTTACTTACTACCGAATAAATAAATAATTATAAATGTTCCATTCCGACTTCATTTCTTGATTGTTTTAGCAGTGAAAATTTCTATAGGCGTGTTGTGCACTTTTTCAGTGAAGAAAAATCATGGAGCTGGCCGTCACCTAACTTCGTAGCACTCACTCACTCGGCAGTCTCCAAAGACTGACCTGCATGTTTTTTTCTCCCAGAATAGGTCAGTTTAGTAGAGATGGCGGTGTTCAGGACTTATCCACATCACCCAAACCATCACCACCACCCTACCACCACATAACGGTAGGTCCCACGTTCATAATTACCACAGAGTACACCTCAACGTAATTGTGTCGATCGATTCTTTTTATCGGAATTCATTACACGTGTTGCCACTTTGTGGGCGGCCAGTGAGGGCTGACAGACTGTAACAATGTAAGTCTGAGTTATTATGTGTTTTGTAGATAATCTAGAAAAACTTACCTACTTAATCGTCACTGCGGCTAAGTGGGTAAGTTCTTATTATTAGCGTGTCGATGGACTCAAATAATACAAGACCAGTAATTTGGTTTAAGGCGCTTAGACGAGCTAAATTAGCAACTCTATTTGTAGTGGTTCAAATTTCGTTTGAAATGCTGTTAGAATAAAGTTCTAATCAGCTTGCATTACAAAGTGGTTGTTACGTCAGCCACTACGGGCCAAATAGCGCGAAATGAGTAGTTTCGATCGATTTACAAAAAAAAACTATTGATTGGATTAAAAAACTAAAACAGTATCATATTGTTTGTAGAATTATTTGCCAAAAAATCAACATGATCGCATGTATATTAGTAGATATGTTTTTTATTGTTTGAAAGATATTTTTAGAGATAAGTTCGTGATTTATTTTTATCGAGCCAAATTAATTGTATTATGTTTTCAAAACAGTATCATGCTAGCATATATCCTGAAGAATATCATATATTTTTATATTCTTGTTTATAGCAGTGAATCATATACTTTTAGTAATTATAAAACACGCGTTTAGCTCATGTAGTCGCCTTAAATCTTGGAAGGTGGCTCTGCTGGATGAGCAAGAAGAGATGTGGGGTATATCCTGCAAAAGGGCTCCACACTGGCATTGTATTTGGTCGGTCGATGATACCCCATTAAGCCAGGTTATTTTCACAACGGCTAATCAGGGCTCGCAAACGGTTAAGGCATTTCCTGATTCGCAACTGCAGTTCCTGTCCAGTAGGAAGATGCTCTGCTGGATTGATGAAATGAGGTGGAGTGGGATGTATGTTCCTCCATAATTCAAATCTGTATCTCAAACTCATTGGGTAGGTAAGAGAAGACGGAAATAACCCAAGCAGTCATTACGACAGACCGCCTCAACTAGAGCCGTTCACCTTTTTTTTTGAAACTCCTAGCTACAAAGCAAACTGGAAAAAGATGTAAGCCCAAAGCTACATTGTTTAGGGACCTATTTGAACACCTGGCCTCGTGTAATATAATAGGTCCCTAGCCAAATCATGAAAAACATGAGATGGGTCTGCAATCCAGAGTGTCACTTTGACCCACTGTGATAAATCCTCAAATATATCCCCTAACTTATTTAATCTGTATCATTATCTGCCTAACCTTTTTCCAACTATGTTAGGGTCGGCTTCCAGTCTTACCGAACGCAGCCCGAATACCAGTAGCATATACATATGTCACCGTAAAATTGTCAAATACGTAATATTGTAATATCTCTAGCGATATTGTAAAGTCTCGAATTATTGTCAAATGAACATACTGCTTACAACAAAACGCATTATTTTTCGTGAAATGCATGCGATGGTAGTCAACTTACGCGGTGTGCAGGTAAGGAGGGGTCCCCCTTGCCCAGTGGCACAACTCTCATGAAAAGATAATGCACCATTCCTGAGAAATACCGATTAATATAACATAACCTTAAAACACTTTATATTCCCCCTAAAAAGCGTAGTCGACGGAGCCCCGCTTCGCGGGGGTATTTCCGAGTGCAGGGTTTAAAGGAACCTAACTAACCTAACGGTGGGTTGCCCCAAGTCCCGATTATGGGGGCAGAGATACTTCCGTATGTTCAGTTGACAATAATTCGAGACATTACAATATCGCGAGAAAAAACACGTTATATTACAATATAACGTTTTTGACAATTTTACGGTGACACATACATTGCATGCATGTATAAACACATATATCTATATACACAATAAACAATTACACGAGTGCAAAAAAATCTAACAAACTGGATCAAGGCACTAAATTACGCAGACACGGCACTATTGCAACACACAAAATGAAACACACAGAAACACTCACACACACACATGCACACACAAACACCCACACACACCCATACACACACACACAAACAATGTTTATATCTAAGGTACTTAATAAATTGTACGAGTATTTTGCTGTGGAAGAGCGGAGTCTCCCCTAACACAGGCATTACTTGCTTAAAAGGAGGCTCCAATCACCAACTAATGTAAAACATTGTGGTTATAAAATAAAGATATTGTATTTTTTGCTCCTGAATGCCCCTCGGTAAAGCTTGTTGTTAGACTTTCGGGTCACTGACTCTCTGTCACGACTGTCAAAGATCTGCAAGTGACAGCCGGGACCAACAGCTTATCGTGCTTTCCGAGGCACGGAGGAAATTTGGTATGTTATGGTTGGTCACCAATCAACAGGCCAACTTATTATTTAGCCACGAGCTCCTCCTATATAATATACAGGATATTTCATATATAAAGGGTGAAAAACACATCTTAACAAAGCCGAAAGGCACTTGTTCTCCTCATCATTGCGATCATTTTTTTTGGCTACACCATACCTGGGAACCTTCTATTTACGGAGATATGGGGGGTCAACATTACAACTTTTTGACAAGTTTTTTTTGTAAGATTTTAACTTGTAACACCTTCACAACCCCCGTACTATTCAATCCATCCATCAGCACAATGTTTTAAGTCCGTTACATTGAGTTCTTCCACAAAACATAATTTATAACTTCAAAAAAAAAGTTGTTTCCCAGCAATATTTTTTGCGTGAACTTACTTAGTTTGATGTACAGAATGCTTGGTTAACGACTTTGTGATGAGGTGGTTTACACCCTGTATCTATTGTTAGTTGAAAAGATGATCAAGTTTCTTTCCCGGTCTCAAACAAACTACAGATATGTATCTACCTTCCTAAGTTTTGACTTAAAAGAATGATGCAATTATGTTCAAGAAACAGCCTCCATTTATCATAATTAAGAACCAGGCCAACCTTTAGATTAATCGCGTTATAATTCCAACGTTAATCAGCTGACTAAAACATTACTTCTTTTACACTTTGTAACAATAGGGCCGTAATGGGTGTTCGCACACTAAATTATAAGTTTTTGTACTATATACGATAAAGATTATGGAGTTTTAGGAAATTCTAGAGTGATGGTTAGTTCTCACATTTATCTTTTGTGTTTTATTGTATTTTGACAGCAAGTTCTTATTAGTTTACGCAGCGATTAGCTTTTCTGAGATTGGTAATAATTGGATAAGTTTTTTGATAGCTTTTAGACGAACAGAGGATTATATTTATTACCATGTTCAGTCCATTTTGATTAAGAGCCATAAAACCAAAAATAGCTACCTCACATTGGTGTAATATTACACGCTCACAATACTGAAAAACAACATAGCATGTAGAGCGCGCAAGGTATAACATATCCAGTAAAATTACTGAAGAATTTGGTGTCCCATTGCTTCTTTGTAGTTAAAACACCAGTCAGTGTTGAAGGGCGGGTTTTAAGACGCTGTCAACACAAAAATGCGCGCACACTGTCTAGTTGTATCGGAGTAAACGAGAGCCCACTATTACTGGGCGGCCAAGTTTTAGAAGATAATAATAAATAAATAGTGAAATGACAAAAAGTTTGGATTACCTACCTATTTGTGAAATATGTACTTATGACTCGTTAGCGGTTTAAACGTAGGTACGTATACGTTGACTTAAAAAAAAATGACAGAACCATATCATAATGATTTTAAGACCACTCTTTGTTATTATCTATCGCGCCGATTTCGTCCAATTATGTATCGAGTCCGTCCACGGTCTTTTAAATATAATGTTTTTTTTGATGTGCTAGAACAAACATGTAGTTTTTCTTAAAACACTGCTTAAATAACATCGACTAGGTCTTGTTAGTCTCAATTGTCTTATTTAATATTGACGTTTAAAAAGAGCTGATACTCAGCCTAATTTAAATAAAATATAACTTTGAGAGCTTTTGCTCAACTATAAACTCCTTGACAAAAAATCATATAAATCTCTTGAAAAACTTATTAATAAATAGATTTTTTAATAGCCCAATCAAGGCACGGGTGCGGCCATATATCATGTGAATCTTAATTGTTAATTACTTGCTCGTTTCAAAGCGGTTTGAACATAGACGTAACGTTGATTATGAATGCAGCTTCATTAACCAACAGTTCTGCTGCCCCCCGTAACTGTTTTATCATCATTTGCAAATTAAGTTTTTCGAGTGCTAAGTGTTTTGTGGTTAATTAGTATAATGAAGCTTGTTTGTTTATAATTAAGGTCATATTTCCATAATATTTCAATTAAATTGTTTATTGCGGACATTCGATACTGAATACGGGTTAAAAGAACCACCGTTTAAAGACAAAAACGAGGAAACTTAGACAGGTTTGAAGCAGACAGGCTTTTCTCAAGTTTTCACTCCTGAATAGATAACATACGAGAAAACTATCTGCTTATAATTAAAGAAATACGAAGCTTAACTTATAAGGGAAAAACTTACGACTAAGAAAATATTGATTTCATTGAATCAACTTTCATTACACTTCAATTATCCATATCGCTCGCTCAAAATAAATAAATCAAACTCAACGAAATTACATTTTCCAATTAAACTTATAGCTAATTTACAGCACATTTGGGCAGCATGACACTTGGCATTGATTGGCCCATTGTGCCATTTTATGCCACACTGGGCCACATTGTGCTACATTGCCACCCGAGTACCTGTCACTCAAACAAACATGGGTTTAACTTGTAAACAATGCACATCACTGCTTTTGTCAATGGAATTTGGAATGTAAGTGGGGTAAGAATAGAATTTTAGTTTTTGAGTTTCTGAAAATTGAGTAATTTTTAAAAATGTTATGATTTGGAATTGCAGGCCTACAATACAATAATTTATGGGTGAACTTTTATCATAGGTTCGCAAAACAAACATAGAATTCTTGAAACTAACTTTACAAACGTTTCTGGAAAAGCGTATTAGTATACCCTTAAATTCATGAAAATTGTTATCAAAAATATCTCAAAAGGTATTGTAACGTTAATTTTTATTTTTTATGGTAATTTATTTTAATAATTTCTTGATTGTAATGTCAATTTATTTTATTATTTATAATTTTGTTTATTTTAATTTTCAACTTTATGGATCATGTTATCTGAAATAAATGAATTTTATTTATTTATTATTTATTAGGGAGATGCGCCACATTTTACACAGGTTAGGTATCCTGGTATTTCCCATTTATATTCGACCATAACTCTCGGACATTCAAAAATAGAACGATCTAAAATCTTAATTTTCACACTTCTCCCACTTTCTAACCCGGCCACTACCGCCTACAGATACTAAAATTATCCAATAAAATTGGATTTTGTGCGGTACGATGCACTCGGAGCGGACAATAACAAGTCAATCATTTTCGCATTATTTCTCGACTACAATACCCAGGCTTAGTGGCACTGACGGACAAATTTTAATCTCGAAATGATGGATTTATTACAAAAAAGTTTTTTTTTCCTTTTTTTTTGTTTCTTAAATCTGAAAGCAGGTGTTGTTTGGCCGGGATTACTAGTACACACTTGTCAAATGTTTTTTTGATTGATTGTGGGATTCTGTTGGGAACGTATTGAGTTTTGTAATTGCGAATATAAATATAGCGGAACGTGATATTGTAAGAAAAAAATAAGATTTGAAGAGGATTTGTTAATTAGGAGCACAAGTAATGTTATTTAGTTAAGTGTTCATTAAAGCAGAGAAGATATGCTAGCACCCACAAACAAAAATACCTTTTGTGAATGATAGCATTTTTGTCTCTACTTTGACTTAAACATGTTTTTTTTCATTAAATTAGAGGGTATTAACTTATTAAATTGGAGGGTTTAAAAGTATCTTATTGTTTGTGTTCACCATAGTATATTAATTCACCATTTTATGTACTCTAAAGAAATATCACATTTTTAAAACCGTACACTCTAGTTCCTCTCTTCCAAGAATATCAAACAAGCCCACATATATCGCACTCGAACCCAAACAGCGTTATTTAACAAAAACAAATTATTTCGTCCCATTCATGCACAAAACGTCAATTACTATGAATGCACTCACTCCCGCTGATTTCTTTAAACTCGTCCAACAAAAGGTTTTTAAAAGTGACTTATGCCTGTTTGCCAAAGGTGTGGTAATCCCATTAAGTTCATCGGCTTAAGGGTTTTTTTTCCTAAGGTTTTTAGGGATGTAAGTACTTAAATCCCATGTTGAGGATAATACGGAGTTACGTCCGGTTAATAGATTTTTGAGTGGTTTACGGGATTTGCAACTTTCGTGTAGTGTGAATTGAGTCATATTTATTCAGGAGATATATTATTCAAAATTAGTTGTATTTGTCTGACATTTTTCTGGACACGCTTGATGTATGTCCCAGCACCAAAATTGTTACCATGCGCCGTATACCTCATTATTATACATTAGGTACCTATCTACCTATACATCTAATAATATAATTTAAAAGTAATCAACGGCCCCAAACAGAATTTCAATACCTACTCGACCAAATGCGAGAGCAACGGTGGCCCAGTGGTGGCGGCCCCGACTTACGAACAATAAGTCGTGGGTTCGAACCCAGACAGGCGCAATTACTTTGTGTCATTTATTTCATCACCGCTGCTCTCAAAAACGGTTAAGGAAAACATCGTGAGGAAACCGGCATGTCCTTGAACCAAAAATTCGAAGACATGTGACATCTACCAATCCGCACTGGGCCCGCGTGGTAGATTATAGCCCTTTCCCTCTCATTGAGAGGAGGCCGTGTCCCAGCAGTGGGAACATTATAGGCTGATGATGATGATGATGATGACTCGACCAAATGTATGAGACAAATGATTATTGTTTTACGATTACGATGGTGGTCCCAGGTAGAAAGTTGTTCAGTTTGATGGTCTGTAGCACACCCTTCCATATGACTAAAACCTTTTTGTTACACGTTGTATAGATGTGCTGAACCTGAAGTGTTTTTGGCGATCGATGTTCGTGTACGACCGTGAGATATATATGGACGTGAAGTGTGAACGAAGCAAAAGAATATGTAAGTATTGTCGCTATAGCGTTCTGTAGTTTTTGCCTATATCCTTGAGAAAAATACTAAAGTTTATGTATGTCTTTTTTTTAGATAATAAAAGAGCCTGCTAGCTCCAAAAAATATCGCACATTGCTCACCAACTTTTTGCTCCATAAACACCCTAAAAGGAAAGTCAAAGAAACTTGATCAGGTATGTCACAGAAGTCACAGAACACATGTCTTTACGAATTAATAACCATTTACCAGCAATACATGGTTTCTTAATGGAGATATCCAGCTGCTTATCCCCATGTCGCCAAACTTCAACATTCATAATGGTTACTCAGTAAAACACATAATTTACAATTAGTGAAACTGTCACAATAAAGTATACAGGGTGTTTGAAATAGTACTACATAAACTCCCGGCTTCTGGGGGTCTAAAATGGCTACTTTAGCAGAACTATAATATATATTATAAAATGATCAAAATGGTCACAGATGTAAAATTAATATAAATACCGCTGAACATTACACACAACGCCATAACCCAGCCACCGCGACCCCAAGATTGCCAACTACCGCATAGTTCGCAATGATAGGCTACGTTGTCACAAGGGCGGCACCCTCATTTACTTTCGCAAAGAATTGCATTGTATTCCCATCGATCCCCCTCCTTTAAAGTCCCTACTTGAGGTTTCAATCTGTCGGCTTGCTATGACCGGTCATCAACCGGTACATTTAGTTTCTGCTTATTTGGCCCCCACTAATACTTGGGAAGATCACAACCTCCTGGTTAGCGATCTCACCCTTCTTTTCGGCTTAAGTGACTCCGTGATCATCGCGGGCGATCTCAACGCCAAACACCCGGCCTGGAACAGTAGAACGACGAACCCGAGAGGGAAAGTCCTTTACGATCTAGGCCAATCTCTTAGTTTCGACGCGGTCGCTCCTATGGAGCACACGCACTATCCTGACACTGTCAGTCATCTTCCCGACGTTCTCGATATAGCGCTGCTCAAGAATGTGAACCTTCGGTTACACATGATTGAGACGTTACACGAGCTCCACTCCGATCACCGTCCAGTGCTCATGCACTTAATTCCTCGCTCGGGTATCATTGACCCCAGCCAGCCCCTTCCCACTATTCTCACTACCGACTGGAGGAAAGTAAGCGATATGCTGAAATCCGAAACGTCACCACTTCTAGATGGTATTCCCGACCATATCGTCTCAGTCGCAGACACCGAGGCTGCAATCGACTCGTTTACAGAACACGTACAATCCGTACTGAAGGATTGTTCTCGTGAAGTACCAGCGGTGAGTGATCGCCGCTGGATACTTCCCGACGATATACGTGAACTGATAACCGAGAAGAACGCGGCCATACGTGCCTACAGCTCTTGGCCCTGCGATGCTAACAAGGCTCACATGCGTTCCTTACAGCGTGCTGTAAAGAAACGCACTAGTGAGTTTCGTTCGAGTCAATGGGACAAGACGCTTAGCGAACTCGAGCCCACTCATCAAGCCTTCTGGCAGCTTCAAAGGAAGTTGCGCACCTCGGAAGAGGTCTCTTCTCCACCCCTCATACGTCCCGACAAGAGCGTCGCTTTTGACGACTCTGAAAAAGCAGAATGCCTAGCCGACAGCTTGGAATCTCAATGTTCGCCAAGCACTCTACCAGTAGACAAGCAGCACCTCGATGAGGTGGATGCAGAAGTTGAACGTAGAGCATCGCTTCCCCCTTTTGAAGATCCCGATGACCCCCTCCCCGCCATCACCCCGGAAGAGGTCAAGGATATTATAGATAAGCTTAAGCCTCGGAAAGCCCCAGGCGCCGACGGTTTCACGAATAGAGTTTTTAAAGCCCTCCCCGCTAGGCTCATAGTCCTTTTGGCTGCCATCTTCAATGGCGCCCTGAGCAATAATATTTTCCCCCAAACGTGGAAAGAGGCCACTGTTATAGGTATTCCCAAACCTGGGAAACCGAAAGTCCAGCCCTCCAGCTACAGGCCGATCAGTCTCCTGAGTGCTCTCGGCAAAATCTATGAAAGGCTTATTTATAAGCGTCTCAGAGATTATGCCGAGACAAAGGGCCTCATCCCGAAAGAACAGTTCGGCTTCAGGACCGAACATTCTTGCATACATCAAGTCCACCGCATCGTCGAACACGTTAGCGCTGGTTTCCAGCGCGGAGCGATGACGGGGGTGATGTATTTCGATATCGCGAAAGCCTTTGACAAGGTCTGGCACAACGGGCTGATATACAAGCTATACCAGCTCGGTGTGCCCGACCGTCTCGTGCTCATCTTACGAGACTTTTTGTCAAACCGTACCTTCCGCTACCGTGTGGGTAAGACGTTATCTTCTCCTCATCCGATTCGCGCCGGAGTCCCTCAGGGCTCCGTTATCTCTCCCCTCGCGTTCACGCTGTACACCAGCGACATTCCGAGGAACCAGAAGGTTCAAACAGCACTTTTCGCTGACGACACCGCGATTTATTACACCGGCCGTTCTCCGGATAACATCCGCCGCATTCTCCAGAAAGCTGCCGACTCGCTCGGCGCTTGGTTCCGTAAGTGGAGAATAGAAGTTAATCCCGAAAAAAGCCAGGCAGTTTTATACTATAAGGCACGCCTTAAGCGTTCGCCAGGTCCCCCCATCACTATGTTCGGTAAGCCTATCCCTTGGGAGAGGCAAGCCAAGTATCTCGGAGTTATTCTGGACGACCATCTGTCGTTCAAGGCCCACATCAAAGCAGCTCGCGACCGGGCTGCCTTTGCTATGGGCCGGCTCCACTTCATGATCACTAGGAAGAGCAAATTGTCACTCAAGTGCAAATTGCGTCTTTTCACCGCAGTCATCCGCCCCATCATGACCTATGCTTGCATAGTATTCGCGCATGCCCACCCGCGTCATATCCACACGATGCAGACCTTGCAGAACCGATATCTCCGTAAGATCACCGGTGCCCCCCCTTACGTCCGTAACGATAGTCTTCACGTAGACCTCAGAATCCCCACCGTTAAGCAGTTCATGAAACGCCTTTCCAAGCGTTACTTCGACTCTGCTATTAAGCATAGGAATCCCCTAATCGCATCGGCCGCCCGGTACGACCCATCGCGTATTAGCTCCGTCCAACGTCCGCGTCACACCCTAGTCGCCCCCGACGATCCGATCACTATCTTGCAAGAGAGTAGGAAAGATACCAGTACGGTTCGCAGAGCGTACAAATACAGACCGAAAACATACCGACCTCGCCGCAGAGGTCCGACGCGAAATCCCCGATCAATCCCTCCCCGACCCTTGCTCGAGCCAGCCCGCGACGCTGAGCCTGTAGTATTAAATCAGTCCCTAAATAAGGACAATCAGATCCAGCCTGTCCCTTTGCTGCCCCCAGCGACGCCCTAAGCCGAGGTTCGTACCCCACAGGGGGTGCCCTTAGAGCGCTGTCGCTTAGTTTATAGTTATTTTCGCCCTGGCTGGAGGCCTTAGATTCAAGGCATCCACAGGATTAGCCCGGTTAAGCAGAAGCCAGTCTTCTCAGACTGAACTGCGAGATGCCATATCAAAAAAAAAAAAAAAACACACGACGCCATCTAGTGCCATACGAGAATTGTATCGTGGACACCAGAAGGTTGATATACCATTATACGAATTCTAACGTAGTTCATATTTTCCATTGAATACCTGATCAGTTTATCTAATGTGAAATCTCAAGTCGTGATTGGCAGTAGGAATTAAAAACAGTAAATGAAATTACAAGACAAATATTTGATAAAACACAAGAGTGAACTGGATTGCTGGAAAAGTTGTCATTTTCGAAAAGATAAGCTTTACATTGACGAAGAGACTACAAGGACATCCTAGTTAACTGTTTATGTTTGTTATAGTTATCTAATGGTAATAGTGCGAATTTTTTTCATATGAAAATGAGGAACAATTTTGATTATTTTTTTAAACAAGTAATTAAAGTATGGAAGAACCAAGATTCCTAACATGAGCTGATATGCTTAAAAGGAGGCTCTAATCAACATTTGTTAAGGTTTTCTTGTTAAAATCCTTAACTCCTTTTTTCATATTTTATTTCAATTTCTGACCCTCTCCTTCAATATGTTCAATATCCAAAAGTCAGACTGTAGGTATAGCAATATAAACACTGGTATATAGCCTATAGCCTTCCTCGATAAATGGACTATCCAACGCAATAATAATTTTTCAATTCGAGCTGGTAAAAAAACGATGGTGTTTAAAACCAAACAAACAAACTCTTCTGCTTTATAATATTAGTAGAGATAGCCTTGAGATTTTAAACACCATCTCACTAGGTACATAATAGTTCTACTTTTCAGTCTTCCTAAGGAGAAGACCAGGTAATTCAGTGTTTTTATGGCAGTTGGCTTCTCAAGCATCTACCCTTAAAGGTATCATGCAAATTATAATTAAATATACAAGGTGATAATAATATCAACGATTATGTTAGCATTTATGTTCGTGCTGTTGAAATAATGATTGAGTGTACTTGTATTCTTGTAATAGTGTAAAAAGTAGACACATTATTTATTACATTAGGACTGTGAAGGAATTTACAGCTCAGTACACTAGGTCGTTTTGTCTTCTCCTACTAGTTTTATAATTAGAACTTACCACGTAGGTTGGACTCTAGGTCTGTAACTAAACATGCTTTATAAGAAAAAAAAAAACAAAATTCCAAAAAAAAAATATAAAGTTTAAAACAATTTAGCTTCTGAAGGTGGCTTTGTGTGATTTAAAAAAAAAGATGGTGGTGGAATACTTATCCTTTTCTAGAAGTCTGTTAAAAACGTCGAATCAGATAGTAGTAACCCCAAGTGCAGGAATGTCATAAGCCCTCTGAATAGATCTGGGTGGGTTGGTGATAGTTGACTGGTAGAGAATACCTATGGCATTAAGTCCGCCTCTGTAAAGTGTGCAAGTGTTATAAAAAAAAAAAATGGGCACTACAGCAGCACTAATAGTTTTATATTTAGAATTCCTCTCTATATTTAGAAGTTTTTGCAACTAGACTTATTTTCTCTAGCTAAACGCTATTCCGAAGATCAATAACGATCCCCAAACAAATAAAAGTCGTAAAATTACGTCTGAATAGATTCTTATCGACACAGCACAGCAAAACTAGACCCGATTTAACTACAACTGATTAACCAACCAACGATAAGAATTCCCACTTATTCCGCTCTAAAAAAAGCTCGTAAAATAGCGACCATTACTGCCAATTACCACTCAATAACCCTACACCTAATACGTGCTAAAGTTTCTATTTATTCATCTTAATTAATTTACACATGCGTAATCTGGCATCGAGTCCTAGAATTCCGTTTCTCCGAGTAAACCTATCATATAACTGTGTTGAGACTTGCGTGCGATACAGAATTATGTGTGTGTAAATGTTTGTGTGTGTGTTTTAAGGTATGTGTGTGTTTAAAGGAAGGTGTGTGTGTGTGCAGCTGATTGAATTTAGTAACGCAATCACTTTTATTGCAAGCAATTACTATTGAATGTATAATGTTTGCGTTAAGTTGCTATTTCAAGACGGTTAAGCGTGAGTCTAATATCTTTTGATGCGATTGAGTTGTTAACACAAATATGAATATAGGATCTTTAAGTACATCATCATCTGCCTAGCCTTTTCCCAACTATGTTGGTGTCGACTTATAGTCCAACTGGATGCAGCTGAATACCAGTACTTGGATCTTGAAGTACAGCGGGCCTAAAATGGAAGCTTTAGCAGAACATAAAAGGAAAAAAGCAGAACTTTATGACCATTACGATAAAGTCAAAGTCAAAGTCATTTTAAGAATTTTAAATTTTAACGTGATTTATATTATGTTCTGCCAAATAATCCATTTTAGAGCCCCAGATAAATATGATATTTTTCACTGTTTATCTTTGAGAGTCAGAAACATTCCCGTAACTGCTATGAAAAGTAGTTATTAAAACTCTTGCCTCATATTCTCCGCCGGCAGATTGTTTGGTAACAGTACCTTTTTGGGTTGCCCCACTCTTCTTCTTGGGGTTTTTCTATCGCCAAACTAAACCAATGTTGCCATTGTTGTTGTGTGTTGTTGTTGTTGTTTGTTGTTGTTGTTGTTTGTTGTTGTTTCTTGTTGTTGTGATGCTCAACGAGCTACGTTGAGCATCACAAACGATCATGCAAGACCACCGAGTGGACAGACGATCTCAAGAAGTAACTGGATAGCCACAAACCGCCAAAAGTGGAGAGATTTGGAAGAGATCCAAATTCAGCATGAGGTGGCCCAAGGGTGAAAAAGAAGAAAAGAAAAGGAAACAAGAAATCGCCTGAAAAGATGGTTCCTAATTACCTTCTATCGAATTCCACTATCAAATTCCGCCTTAGGGATGACACACGCTAGACCGTGCTAGAGGCCCTACTCCCTAACGCTTCGTCCTCTATCCGTCTCTATCGCGCACGTCTGCAGATGAGCGCGAGTGAGAGAGACGGATGGATCCGAATATACGGACGAAGCGTTAGAGAGTAGGGCCTCAGGTCCGAGCAGAGTGACGACCATAGCCCAATCCATTGTCTGCTGCTCGGTAGCGGCTCGGAAGCGTGAGTCCATATTAAATTGCACGGTCAACACTCGGCTCGGACCCCACCCGATCTAGCGTGAGTCAAGTTTTATTCTTGCAAATCAGTTTCCACCGTTTTCCCAGCACCACTACGCATCCCCAAAACCAGTCATTACATCTAATTTCAATTCGCGGATTAGCTATAATAGTTCGTTGAGTGATTTTTTCCACGCCGCGAACAATAAAACTGCATTCGTAATTACAGATCACTTCGCGCCGTTTACATCATTAAGTACTTACGTACTCGTTAACAGTTAGTTCGTTAATTAATATGGGTATTTAAATTGCAATCTTTCTTGATCGTTTTTCCTTAATTAAGACGTGATTAAGACGCAGTTTTCTTCGGTTTGTGGGAGATTGTAAGGTAGAAGGTTTGAGAAGTTATTGGGCTCTTAAGTTTGGTGAAAAATTCCAGGTCTCCTACCTTGACACCGACGCAAAAATCCAATGGGGGGCAAATTTGCTTCGGTGGCAGGCTGTATAGTGAGATTACAATATACGATCTGGGAAGTGAAACACATAAGAGCAATCATAGACAGCGATGTATAATAATATGTTGTCAATGAAATCATTGGTCCCATTGACTGAATGGGACCAATGATGATCAAGAAATTGGTTTTTAGCATGGAAGCAGAATCAGTCAAACACAAGAACAACTACAAACTTTGAAGAAATAGTCCAAATTATCATTTTAATTGATTTCAAACTTTACTCGAACTTTCCTTATTTGTTGATCTCTGATAGCCGTTACCTAGGACCAAAAAAATATATTTTTTTTAAAAATACCTACTCATTAGGATTCAATAAGTAACTGCTGCCTATAAAATAGCCACTTAATTGTCTATCTTGCAATTGTCTGGTGTTTATCTACTATCGTGTTCCTTTCACCAATTAGGTAAACATTATAACTGATATTTTTTTATTATTTTCTAATGTCAACTGTCAACTGTCACTCAGTCACGCCATGTAAGAGCTGCAAACACGCTTGGATGCTAAATCAACAACTTCAACATTGTTTACCACTGCCAATTAGCAAGAAAACCTATTATCAACCTATCTATGTACATTTAAAACAATGAAAAGCAATAGAGCAATACATCAGCAAAGAATTTAACCCGTCGCTTACCATACCCACCGGTAAAGACATTGGACGCGAAAAAACGTCCTCACGGGCGTAAAAGTTGAAATTCAAAAAAAGAAAAAAGTAACCCGCTACTCGAGACCCGTTGACACAAACTACAGAAATGGGGCCGAGACTCTCTTAACTAATTTCTTCCATCGCTACCGTATACAGAGAGTGTTAATTGCCCTGTGCGACAGAGATGGATGCACAAATTAGTAGCATGTGTGAAAGGGACAGTCGTTAACACGGCTGGAAAATAAAAAGTTGTTCATACCAGTTGCAGCACACAGTAGCGAAGGCTCGTTAAGTCAGTGCTTTTAACCCTATAATGAGTGGTTATGTTTGATTAAAAAACATGATTTTAGTATAACTGTTTATTTTACTGTCTGTATCGACTGTCGTGACTGTTAAGTGGGGAATTTTAATAATTTGTTTAATTGTTTATAAATGTAAGTTAATTATCGCAAATGTATGCGAAATATTTTGTATTCGTGGTTTTTTTTTGTGTTAGAGCTACAGCTGCTTTTTTCTGCATATTATTCGAATTTGTGAAGAAAAACTGGTTTTCTTGCTCGACTAGCATTAAATTATCTATTTATTCATGCAATTCATGTTTTATTTTGTATCACAAACTGTGTTACTATTATCAAAACATGAGAATTAACTTACGACTTTTGCTAATTAATTAAGTAATTATTTATCGACACTGGATCAATGGCTATTCTTCGCTTATCTATTAGGCCAATGCATGTTGATAACATTCCTAGAAATTTTAATTACACAGCCAATAGATAGGTACATACGTTTGTTATGTACGGCATAAAATTACATGTTTTTGCATAATTATTTATTTATTACATTTTGTTATCAAACGGAGGTGATTACGATTAGAAATAGGTCTATCTCATTGGAGTTAATGTTTCTTTCATAAATATATTCATTTATAAGCAGAGTTTACACTTTGAGTAAACTTTTTTGGTATATATCATAACAATATAGATACGATTGTAGCATACAAAAAGAATTAAAAAAAATAGAGTTCAATCATTAAGGAAGTAGGAATTTCTTGTAAGCCTCTTTTGAAGACATAATGCATTCACCAATCTGTCGGCATAGTCAAGACAATTATGTATTAAAAAACGGCACATTTCCGCGAAGCTCATGTTTAGCATGAAATCTCTACACATTATAAAACATATGAAAACGGGTGCGAACCGGCCCTAATTAACATTGATGAAGATCAAGTGAGGGTAGTTGAATAAACGCCTTCACTTTGCTGTCGCGGTACCTCCAATACTTCAGTCTCCCCGCGACCACGGCTGGTGCAATCTGGTTGAAACGTCGGCCTTAAATTAAAGGTAAATTTGCGATAAATACCGGTTTTCATATGTTTTATAATGAAATCTCTACTTTTATCAGCCATTAATCCTTACACCAAAAAACCATCCATAGGTCTAAAAGACCCCCACCACCATTGTACAGTTACATCAACCCGTTGACAAGTTGACGGCGATTGGCACCGAGCAAGGCACATCGGTATCCACGATATGGTTAATTAGTAATAAAACCTTGCCTTCTTCGGTCGCCAGGACCGCGCTTGAGGGTTATCTCTGATACTTTGTTAGCAATAAATGCGTGTAATAACACTGCAATTGTGAATCGATTAGGTTTGGACGCCATTTTGAATTTTTGATTTATAATGCGGGGTTCGAGATATCTTGATTGTTGTGTTCTGGTTTCCTTGGATTATTATCAAGATATTATTAGGTACAGGTTGATGAGTCAAGGAACTATTTTATTTTGTCTTCACTTAATGTTTTTGATACGTGTTGGTGATAGCTACGAGTATGATGGAAAGGTAAAAATATATGGGTCTGATAAGCTAACAAGTTCTTTGTAGAAATACAAAAAGTTTTGAAAATGATTGTCACCGTAAATAACATACTGAGCCAAAGCCATAGCTAACCTATTGAAAAATAAATTGTTGTTCCTAGATTTCTTTTTCAGAGATAAATGATGAAAAAATATCATCATCTGCCTAGCCTTTTCCCAACTATTTTGGGGTTGGCTTCCAGCCTAACCGGATGAAGCTGAATACCAGTATTTACATGGAGCGACTGCCTATCTGACCTCCACAACCGAGTAAAAACTGGGTAGTATGATACCCCTTGGTAAGACTGGTTGTCAGACATTTTGGGACTACCTGTAACGACTGCCAAAGATGGACAAATGACAGCCAGGATCAACAGCTTAACGTGCTTTTCGAGGCACGGAGGAAACTCGGTATGTGAGGTCACCCATCCACAGACCAACCTAGGCAAGCACGGCTTAACCTAAAGATCGAAATAAATTATGAAAAATATTGAAGTATTTGTAATAAACATATTCATAAACGCTGACTAAGACAATAACACTCAAATTGGAACAGTAAAACCATTTTCCGATTTGCAAGGCATCCTTAATGACATGGCCCATTGTGTACTTACAAACAGCAATCATTTACATAGCAAGTAACATTTGCATATAAATTTGGGGTTGTCAAAGCAAAAACAGAATTCTCCATCTGCGTTCACAGCAAGGTGCAGAATAGACTGACAGAAAAGGGTTTCAACAACTCATAAATGACAGGATATGCTCAAATATAGCAGTCATTAAATGATTACAAGGTACTTACCACCTTTTAAAATCTTATACACATGTAAATACGGTGTTTTTGTTACAATCGTAGTTGCAAATATGCATTAATTGTTTTTAGTTTTTTTTTTTAATTCAAATTAATTGGATTGGGCATCTGAATAAATTCCGATAGCATCCAGACGGGATTGATAAAAAATGTCGTTATATATTATATTACCTTCTTGATCGCAAATACGAGTTCGATTTCCAAGTCGTGCAAATTGTTTCTGGGTTTTTCCATCAGGGATATGTCTGTCACCGTAAAATTGCCAAACACGATGTATTACAATATAACGTGTTTCTCTCAAGCGATATTGTAAACTCTCGAAATATTGCCAACTTAACATACGGAAGTATCTCTGCCGCCATAATCGGGACTTGGGGCGCCCTCCCGTTAGGTTAGTTAGGCACTCGGAAATAGGGGCCCCGCGAAGCGAGGCTCCGTCGACTACGCTTTTTAGGGGAATATAAAGTGTTTTAAGGTTAGGTTATTTTAATCGATATTTCTCAGGAATGATACATTATCTTTTCATGAGAGTGGTACCACTGGGCAAGGGTGACCCCTCCTTCCCTCCACACCGCGTGAGTTGACTACCATCGCAAGCATTTCACGAAAAATAATGCGCGTTATTGAAAGCAGTATGTTCGTTTGACAATATTTGAGAGAGTTTACAATATCGCTAGAGAGATTACAATATCGCTAGAGAGATTACAATATAACGTGTTTGACACTTTTACGGTGACATGTCCATTTCAGAGTCTGAATTAGGAAGGAAAGAAAGAAAGACAGAAAGAAAGAAAATATTTATTTGATGTCAGTTTTAAAGCACACATACTATACTATAAAAAGATACAAAACAAGGAGGAAAACATAGTTTGTGCTGTATGCCTCACAGGTGCGGCATAAAGGTCCATTTTTGCATTCATAGGCTCGTCCCTTGGCCCTATTACAAGAATTACATGAGACTTAAACATAACTGGTGGAATCAATGTGTACTATCAGGTACACCTCTACCTAAGCCTTCGGGGTTTACAGGCGTGGTGTTATGTTTACAGGCGTGATGTTATGTTTACAGGCGTGGTGTTATGTTTACAGGCGTGGTGTTATGTTTACAGGCGTGATGTTATGTTTACAGGCGTGGTGTTATGTTTACAGGCGTGGTGTTATGTTTACAGGCGTGATGTTATATTGATTCAAAGAATCCATAACATATCGTGTAAAAACTTATTAGTCTACGATTAATTACTTGCAAAAGAAGTAGGTCTATAATCTATCTGAGCAGGCTTATTTTAAAAACAGCAAATAAGTAACAGATAAGTACGATCATTTACGGGGCATAGGTTATAACTATTAAAAATATTTATTTTAGATATCAAAACTCTCAAAATATTTTGAAAATGTATCCATCTATTTCAATGACGATGTGATATGAGTACCTACGGAATATACGTATTTTTTGTAGGGTAAGATGCCACTATTGTTGTCCATAGTGAAAAATATTTTATTTAAAAGGTAGGTACTACTCATCATCAAGAAGCCTTTTTCGAACTATATTTTGGTCAGCTTCCAATTTTCCCGGATGCATTTCATTGAGCAACTGCCTTTCTGACTTACACAATCCAGATAACGGTTAATACGAAACCTCTTGGTAAGAGTTGTTACCAATCTTTGGGGCTTCTGAAATACGGGTAACATACAAGATAGGTAAGTACTTTCACGAGTTTTTTTTTTGTAAATAGGTCAAAACCAAACCAGTCAAACCAATGGTTAATAATAGTAACATAACATTAAAGAAAGTTAAAAAAAGTTGTTTTTTAAACGTGCCAAAGTGATTACATCCAAAATCAGGTAACAATACTACAATTACAGTCTAATTATCACGAATAAATTATGTTATCGTGATTATATAAACATCTTTAATTAATTAAATAACTTGATTGCATAAATTTGCTAATTATTATCAATTAGGTGCTTACAGTTAAGTTAGTTTTTAGTGCAACTGACTTGTTTGTTGCAATGACACTTTGAAGTTTTTTGTTTAAAATTGATTGTGGTTTTTCTTACTAATTATTTCCATTCATGGCATTGATAATGACTAGTAACAATGAAAATCTTTTACTTATCTTTAAATTATGTTGTTTACTTTTGAAGATTTTTTTCTTTTCTCAACTTCACTGTAAACAGTTGATGACATTATTACAGTTTTTGTGACAATTATTGTCCGAATTAAATATGTTAGTAGGTACTACTGTGACTGATATTGTACAGACAGCAAAACAGTTAGGTTTACAGGCTAGCAATCTTCTTTCAACTATTGTAAATGGAAAAGGGTTATAAACAATCTGTTTGCAATTTCATCCAAATCCTTTCAGTAGTTTCTACATGAAAAAATAACAAAAATCGATCTTTACAGACATATACTTTTATAATAGTCTTAAGAAGATTGCTAGCCTGCATACCTAACTGTTTTGTTGACTGTACAATGCTTTATGTGTGAGCCGAAGTGGTCTGAAAACAAAATAATTATTGTTATTTTATCACTTTCAGATGTTAGTACTCAGCAATCACCACAGAAAATGAAGAAATATACTTTTGATCATCAATAGTTTTGATCAAATTACACAGGACTTTATAGAACTATACCTACTTGGGTGTATTACATGCAGGTGCTATCCCAGTTTATAAAATAAAATAAAATTTCTAGAAAGCCTTAAAAAAAACATTTAAGTTCAAAAAAATATGTCCAGTTGACTATTAACAGGCGCACTCGCCTCACAATAATCAGCGTCGATAAAAAATTAAACAGAATATAAAAACGGGAACGACAGAGAAAAACAAACTGTATGTGTTATCAGTTAAATGTGTCATAAAACGTTAATTGTCTGCAGTAATTGCAATAAAAATTAAAAGTTATTGCATTCTGTTATCGACGGGTCACGGAGACATGGCTTTGAGTACATAAACGACGTATATAATTGAGATTTGCGATTTGTGTTGAGTTTCTATAATGTTCGATGGATTGGTCGCGAGCAAGAGAAAGAGTTGCTTAGATTTATTTACTCAGTAGTTTAATTAGGCGTGTCCTGAAAAAATCTAATTAATCCGTCAGTTAGTTTTTCAAAAAATATTTGTCACATTTTTTTTCTTTTGTTACGTAAACCAAAATTGACGAAGATACGACGCTTTTAAAATTCTCAATATGTCACGCCGTTTGATAATTTTTAGTGCGTTGTGACGTCACGAGCTCAGGAGTGGGTAGTTTTGATGCGTTCTAACTTTGTCAATATTCATTGATTTACAAAAACAGAAAATACGTGTCCATTAGAGGTGATCTTCCTACATCAGACACATTTCTCTATCTAAGATTGTAAAAATAATGTAATTAATGATGTCGAGAAAAATAAAGCTATAATGATTATGATTAATACTCTAACTGACGCACTAAATAGATTTTTAATTAATTGACGGTGGAAACTAGTCTATTATTTATTTAACACTTCAAACACAAAAGTACAGAGTCCGATTTAATGCAGATTAATTAAGAGTGACGGACCAAGATATTCACACAGTGGGTGCCTGAAAACGAGTGTCATAACATAACATCACGCCAGTAATTCGTGAAGGGTAAGGTGTACCTACCTAATAGTAGCCCCACATTTCGCCAGATGGGTATACGTCCCATGTAATTAGGGGTGGTAAAGGGTGAGTCTACTGCACTCAAACGAGAACAAAACTGAAACCCCAAAATAATTTGCCTAAATCCGATCCGGTAATCGAAATCCGGTAATTGAATTCCAATAATCGAAATCCGGTATTCGAAATCTAATCGAACCGAGGACCACATGCTCAGCGGTCACGATTGCGACCGAATGTTGACGAAATTAGGGGGGGGGTTATTTAATTAATTACACTTCTTATTCTCCCTTTGGGGATTCTAAGCTTGCTGTTATTATTATGGTCAAAGATACCAATCTTCATCTGCCTAGCCTTTTCCCTATTCTGTTCTGTTCTGCTTCCAGTCTAACCAGACGCAACTGAATACCTATATTTTACATGGAGCGACTGCCTATCAGACCTCCACAACCCAGTTAATACTGGGAAATACGATACCCTTGATAAGACTGGGTCTCAGACTTTTTGGGCCACTGACTACCTGTAACGACTTCCAAAGATGGACCAATGATAGCCGAGACCAACAGATTAACGTGCTTTCCGAGGCACGGAGGAAACTCGATATGTTAGGGTAGTCCCCATCCACAGATCAACCTAGGCAAGCACGCTTCCATTTTATTGCAGACTATCTATATGGCTACAATAATTGTAACTGATAGTCCTAATCACCATATTTTAATAGGATTGATAATAGCCACAAGCACCGATGGCGGCTGCCCTTTCAATGTTTTTTAAGCCTGTTTATTTTTTCGACACACAAAAAACTAAATGTTTCTGACCTATTGACATTACACGATTAATTTTAATTATTCATCCTGTCAACAAAAGTTTGTTAATTACGTTATTTCCCGTCACAAAAGTACTAGGAATGCAGAAATCAGAGGTTATCACATGCATTCGGCATTACAATTACTGAGCGGCAAAGAAATTCATGAAGTCATAGTTTTTACTTATCGATAAGCCGGGCTTAGGTCCCGACCCCCGCCCGCCTGTATGCTTATTATTTCTTGATTATTTTAAAATTGTATTGATAGGGCAGTCTTAAATAATAACAGCCGCTCGGGTCGATTTTTAGGTTAAGCCATGCTTACCTAGATTGGTCTGTGGATGGGTGACCACACTTACATCTTCCGAGACACGGAGCAATCTCGGTATGTAAGGGCCCACGCACCCAGCACGAGCTTCAGTTCGTCCTAGCTGTCATTTTAGATCTTTGACAGTCGTTGTATTCAGTTGCCCGAAAAGTCTGACAACCAGTCTTACCAAGGGGTAACGTATTACCCAATACTAACTGGGTTGTGGTAGTCAGATTGGCAGTCGCTTCATTAAAAATACAGGTACTCAGCTGCATTGGGTTAGACTGGAAGCCGACCCTAACATAGTTGGGAAAAGGTTGGGCAGATGATGATTAAAATAAAAAAGAATCTTTTATCTTACATTTTCTTTCACTTATGATATCAACTTCATACTTATGATATCGACTTCATTCTGGCCCCAGCCAGCTGTTTCGCAGAAATCTGATACGCAACCGTCGCAAGCGCAGTTCGGATCACAGCGTTGATACTCCACTAATTTATGACACTCACAATCACTTTTACTGCCTTCTCAATTACTTCGCTTCCTGCACAAATCACTGTTATTAATATTACTGGTAATTTTATTGTTCATTCTGAGAAATTCAATCTCTTATCAATGATGAGGTGCGTCAGTCTGGCTTCCATTTACATTCATACTGTTCAAATTATTTTTAGAAACAATTGACAGTTGAATAGCGGTTATTAAGTGCCAGGATCTGTGACAATAGTACATTTTGATACAAGTCGAGAAAGTTTGTTATTGTAGTTCAAGGCGGTATTGACACACGGGCCGTAGAGAGTGGAGAACTGCAATAAGAAATGTCCACGTGTATCAAACGACGTTTTTCAATACACTTTTGAAGAAATAAAATAAAAGAATGTTCTTAAAATATTTGTGTCATGAATTATTACAAGACAATGATTTAATTATTTTTTTCAACGCTTTGCTTTCACCAGGTTGAAGGAGAAGCAAAGGTATGAAACTATTATACAGCCTAATATTAAAAAATAGTTTTTTTTTTATATTTGGCTGTATAACAGCTTTTAATATAATATATTTTTGAATTTAGAACACAAATAAATGTTAATTTGTTTATAATAGAAAATATTAGTTTTAAAGAATCATGTTCATCTATGATATTGAATTTATAAATACTTATTCAGAATTTTTAGAATATTCAAAAAATGACTAGGCCACCGGACGTAGATCGACGCTTATCCGAAATTTGCACATGTGTGAAAAAAACATGAAAAACGCACGTGTGTGAAATACACTGCATTTTTAACCTAATCGTAGTGCGAAAAGAACCAGTTTTCAAGGAAGTGCATAATTGGGGTGAAAATACCAGTTTTTAACCTCCGACGCAAAAATGACGGGGTGTTCTAAGTTTGACGTGTCTCTGTGTGTGTCAACGGATGAACCGATTTTGATTTTGTTTATTTTTGTTTGAAACGTGAAGGTCGGGAGTGTTCTTAGCTATGTTTGATAAAAATCAGTCCAAGATGGCCGCCACCACTAATTGGCAGATTACATATTTATTCAGGAACTCCCTCAATATGGACATAAAAATTAAAGCGTTTGACTAGTAAAATACTTACGCTATAATAAATTTCAAATCCAAGATGGCCGCCACCACAAAATAGTGTTTTTTTTTTCACAACTTCCCTCATTGGGTATCAACACCAAAAACCGGGAATACCTTGAAATTATGACCCTATGTGTCAGGGGTTTGTTAATTTGACTTAACTTCAAAGTTAGCATTATTGGCTATATAATAGTTGTGTGCAGCTAGCTGCAAGAGATACAACTCTGTTTACCACTTCTTCAGGGAATTCATGCTGTAACAGTAATTAATACCCAATAACCTTAAACGGTGCTGAAACAACAATCACAAATCATGAAACTGAAGAATTATGATCATTGAAATACTTAAACGCAGTCATCCGGGAACGTAATACATTTTCACAAACACTAGGCTACACTTAAATGAATGGCAGATGATTTTCAACCCTCTGTTCAGCACCGAGCGTAAAAATTCTAACGGTACAGACATTCGTTTGGGTGACGCTTAACGTTGGTGAAAACGGGGCATTAGTCGGATTTTGAAGCAAATACGTAAATTGATGTGTGTTTATAAATAATTAATTGGCAAGATCGTTAGCTACTTATCATCGACACGATATTGTTAAGATCTAGTCGCTTGTTAATAGTTTATGTTTGCACATCACTTTTTGTTGTGTGGAGATGTTTATTTTTAGCTCATAGAGAAGTTTATAAAGGGTGTAAAACACCTCTTCACGAAGCCGAAAGGCACTTGTTCTTCTCATCATTGCGATCATTTTTTTGTTCCACACCATATCTGGAAACTTTCTAGTTACGGAGATATGGGGGGTCAAAGTTACAACTTTTTGACAAGTTGTTTTTAATACATGTTTTTTTTGTAAGATTTTGACTTTCACTCACACACACCACTACGGCCTCCGTACTATTCAATTCATCCATCAGCACAATGTTTTAAGTGCGTTACATTGAGTTATACCACAAAACATGATTTATAACCTCGAAAAAAAAAGTCATTTCCCAGCAATAATTTTTGCGTAAAGTTACTAAGTTTGATGTACAGAATGCTTGGTTAACGGCTTTGTGATGAAGTGGTTTACAGCCTGTATAACCATAAACATGGCTAAATAATACCAGCCGCTAGGATCAGCCACGTTTGCCTAAATTGGCCTGGTCAGATAGTCAGTCGCTCCTGTGGTGAGCTACGGGCTAGCTCGCCGTCCGTCCGTCTTATGACCACAAGCCGTGTCGACGGCTCATTCGTGTTCCACGTTCGCCTCAAAGAGACGTCAACATAATGGACATCTCTTCAAGAGCCGAAGCCTCCCTGGCCCCGGAAAATAAAGGGCAAGGAAAGAACATGGATGGGTTTTATTCAGTAAAAGTCTGACACTCCCTTCCGCTCCAGAGTGGTAGAAGTTGTTAGATGATTTCCCGTCCGAAAGAAAAAAAAAAGATAGGCAGTCGCTCCTTGTACAATATTGGTACTCGTTGTTGGGAAATGCAGGCAACAAGCGACTAGATCTTAGGCAGATGAAGGGAGTTTTTTTTTTAATGTTTGATATGACCATGTACTATCAAATGTTTGACCTTTAGAACCATCACAAAATATATTATTTATTTTATTTAACAATTTATGTACACACTTATTACAGAAAATAGTACAAAGGTGATGCTTATTTCTAATTAAATCTCTTCCAGCATACCTGTGAAAGGAGATACTAAATAAAGAGATGTAGACATAGTGTGTAAAAGAAGGAGATAAAATGGAATACATAAAAAAGATTAAATATCTTAAATATATACATATTAGAATACATACATACATACTAATACATACATACATACATACCCACATACAAACACACATACACACATACATTACCTCGGGTAATGCATTGTATTTGGGTCACCAAGACACAGGCTGTGCCTAGTTTGGGACCCGCTGTTAAACCTATCTCAAATTTGTACGACATGTAAATAAATAAATAAATAAATAAAAAAATAAAATAAAAGAAGGTTATAAAGAAGGTTATACTAATACATACTAAAAAAAAATACTTTAAACAATGAAAAAAAAACTAATGATAAATACTTATCCAATTATGACGAAATGGATAGGTAATGTTCTTTCACTCTTCGCTTGAAAACTGCACCATACACTTTTACAGAATATATTCTGTAAAAGTGTATGGTGAGTACAGTAGAAACAGCTTAGTGGTGTGACAGTCGGATGGCCAAATCACAGGTCTCAAGTTCGAACCTAGGACGCGCACCTCTAATTTTTCGGGTTCATGCCGTGCGTATTGTTTAATTATCACTTGCTTCGGTGTAGGCAAAGATCGTCAGGAAATCAGCATGCATGACAGATATATCTTGATGGTATATAAAGCTAAGTCAAAGGACCAAAATGGCGCCATAAAAGCTCTGACACCAAGTTACGCACTAGCCACACGGTTAAGAGAAGAGGACTGTTTGGAAATTGCTGGTAGTCCTAATAATCCAAGGTAACAACTATATACCAGACGGTAGAGCAGTCAGTTCTCCAGACAAACAAAAGAAGAATCTTGTGATTATCTTCAGGCAAATGGAGTCTTTGGTTAATAACAGAGCCTCGGTATTCTTTTACCATAAAAGCAGTGATAGGGTTGTGCTATCATCGCCATTTTGGGCCTATATCAGTTCAAGGCTTCAATAACGGTTCAAGGATCAGCAATTATCATCTAGCTGATACCAGCCAGCGACAAAGTTCATCAGTCTTTTGGTACTGTCATACAATTTCTTTCATCTTTTTTTCTGGTCCTTGTGCGTAAAATGCAAAAGAAATGCTCATACATGCGTTTATTTGCTCACAATTTGTGTTCATGCGTACTTGTTATCTTCAGTAATAATATATCTGCTTGTCAGCATTCCCCTTAACCGAGCAATTACACAGAAATCAGGGTAAGCACGATACGTTGGGAGGAAGTATTTTAACAAGCGGTTTTACTTACTAATAGCCCACTTAACTTGTGATTACTTATCGCAATAACTACGCTCATATATCTGCAGCATTACACGGAAATTATTATGACAACCCTACATTTTGAGACAGCCATTTTGACAAGACTATCCATTGCTGATTTTGTTCAGGTATCTTAAGAAACTTGCCATGCAAAATCAGTATTGATCATCGACAAAGAAATTCGGGTGTTGTTTTTTTTAGAACGTTTTTGTTGCGTTCAGATCTCACCGCCTGTAATTTCGAAATTAATGCTTACGCGGTCTTCAGAATATCTTTGACAATGATCGTAAGCGGCAAAAGTAAAATGGAAGTAAGGACCTTAAATATTACGATAAAAGACCAAGATGTTTAGTGTTGGGTATTAAGGACCAATTCCGAGATGGATATTTTAAAATATGATGCTTTAGCACCCAATTTTAAGGTGATTTACTGGTGCTTACTGAAATGACCACTGAAGTTAGTGATGTAGTATTTTTCGCGCAAATTTTCGATTAAACTCACTCTCATAAAAGTGCCTCTCCCCATTCAAATAGCTATATAATCAACACAAACAATTTTCACTCTAATCGTCTTAATAAACCAAACAGACTCTCCACTTTCTTCATCATAAAGTAAGTTATTTTCTGCTTTTGATAACTTATTAGTTATTTAGAACAACTTCATCAAAGAATCCATCTCAATTCAGTTATCAAATAAAATTAGGCTCTGAGTGCAATCACTGTTGCATCCCAACACTATAATCACTAAGACATAAAACTGCCTTGATACCTTGATACGAACTCTCTATAAATAAACATAAATTAAAACAAGTCGGATTTCGCTTACAAATTGTGTCCAAATCGAGTTTATAGGTCATAAAACTAATGTGAGATAAAATGGTGAATTTATAATTAACATTAATGGCTTCAAACTATTAACGGCTACCGGAAAAACTCCGAATAGAGACATAAAAATAAATATATATGTAGATTTGGAGATAAACGTTTTTATATTGAATAAAACGTCACGATGCGATGTGTTGTTCGTTAAGAGGCTGCACTATTTGCACCAGTCACGAAATGGTCGAGATTGCATATAAGTACCCACGACCACCAAGCCACCAAATTTTTTTTTTTGTAGGATTTGAATGATGCATGACTGATGAAAAACATCCAAACAGAACTGATGCTTTCCTAAATTAACATTAATAATAAAAATCAATCAAACATTGTTACAGACATCTTAAGGTATATTGGAAGTAGAGAAAAATAACCCAACCCAACCTGATGGCCTCAAACTGACAAGCACGTCATGGGCTTGAAGGTATTCTGATAGTCTCCGACTGCTGAGCAAAAGCCCCTTGACTTCCAAATCCTCCTCTCCAGGGTCAATGTGGGTCACTGGTCGTTGGTCCTGTCCAGCTCAACCCGCCATCTCCTGCGAGGTCTACCGTGTCGCCTGCTGCTGTTTCAAGGCTCCCCATCGTGTACACCATTATCATTAAAATTCATGATTATTGTATTTCAAAGATTTTATTCTGAGAGTAGCTGACCCACGCAACTTCGTCTGCGTCACATAAGAGAGAAAAACGAAAGGAAAACAAAAATCCCCGTTTTTGCAACATTTTTCATTCCTGTTCCGCTCCTAATGGTCGTAGCTTGATGTTATACAACCTAAAGCCTTCCTCGATAAATGGACTATCCAAAACAAAAATATTTTTTCAATTTGAACCAGTAGTTCCTGAGATTAGCGCGTTCAACCAAACAAACAATCAAACTCTTCTGCTTTATGATATTAGTATAGAAGTATAGATTTTTTTTCTCCAACTTTTACAACTTTATAGCTACCTACTAAAAATATCCTCGAAATATTACTTTAAAGGGATACAACTTCATTCTGTTCATCGATTCCCAAAAATGCTCTCACCGTCTAACCCTTAACCGACCGGCCGAGATAAGACGTATTCGGGTATATTTCTAAGTTAATTGGTATCGAGGCGGCGTGTTCACTAGAACACATATTTTTTGTTTGGGTGGGCACCTCACATGCATACTACTTATTCTTGATAATTTCTCGGCTTCTTTCATTTTAATACGGTGGCAATGTTTGTATTAAGATTACTTACTTCCTAAATGACAAAAACAGGTTACTCTATGAATATTAAACCTGCTTACTTGTCTGTATTTAAGAAACATCTTTATTTAAAGTATTCTTCGTGTAGTCTGAAGTTGAATAAGTGAACAATTTTCTTTCCCGAGTTGGCAATTCCGTTAGGCTGTGTGTTTCAACATGCAATAAGGGCCATTTTCGTGTGGAAACACAACCTTAGAATAGGAACTAGAAATGAGTACAGCGGATAGAATAATTGTTTTTGGGTTTTTCCGCAACTCGCCTGATGTGCTACAATGACGCGGCTTAAGGTGGAACATGTTTGCCTAAGAAGAAACCAATTCACTCGAACTGTGCAGAGATCTAGATTGTACTGATCTTGAAATATAGAAGACGGCAGTGAATTGTTCCAAAACTATTGACATAATTTTTGCTGACCATTGTATTTATTTATTTAAATTTCATGTACAATTGTGATACGTACTCGTACATAGGTTCAAGCATGTACTCGTATTCTGCTTTCGCTACCTTTTGTTTTACCTAACTGAAAGCACGGAAGTGGAAAATACGTTGTTGAGGTTTAACTTGGGACAGGTCCATTTCCTGCATTGATTGAGCGCAGCGACCTTGAGGTCTTTAACATACACGGTTTTTATTGCGTTGCGTATGGCCGCAACTCGCCTGATGCGAAATAACGTGGCCTAGGGTCAAGCACGCTTGCCTAGAAACCGATTCACTCGTACTTGATGGACGTGATATTTTACTCAAAAAAAGTAAACTATCAGTCTATGTCAGCTCATGTACTTAAGCTTAAGGTGAAAGCGTCAAGGTGGCCCGCGAAATTCAAATTTCTTAGGTTTTTTTTGCAATTTGCAGGGCAATGCTAAGTTTTATGTTGATAAATATATCGGTCGCGACTGTAAAACGTAGTCAAAAAAATCATCAAAACAACCCTCCAAGTTCATAAGAGTCGAAGAAGGACTTTGACCGTGAAAAAATCGTTCATCGACTCTTACGAACTTGGAAGATTGTTTTGATGATTTTGATGATTATAATTCTGTAACTTAATACGTCTTATAGTCGCGACCGATATGTTTATCAACTTAAAACTTAGCACTGCCCAGCAAATTGCAAAAAAACCTAAGAAAATTTTAATTTCGCGAGCTACCGTGGAGCATCCCCCTTAAGGTAGACTGTTAGAAAATGCCCAAGGCATAAAGTCCGCCTTTGTACAGTTTTTACTTGTGCATAAAGTTTTAATCAATAAAAAAATAAATAAGTGTACTCTTAAGCTTGGCTTATACAACATTCAAGGGGTCATTGTACTCATCATTTTGAACATCTTTTTCTATGGGACGAACCTTGAAATCGCGAAAAAAAAATCAGCTGTTCCCTACATTTATGTACGCATAACTAGTCAAAATGTAGGGAACAGCTGATTTTTTTTCGCGATTTCAAGGTTCGTCCATAGAAAAAGATGTTCAAAATGATGAGTACAATGACCCCTTTTCGGGTTTAGTATAAACAAAAAATAACCCTGTAGATAGGTCTCAAAGAAAAAGAGATCTTTCTGCGTATCCCAACTTTCACATGAATCTTGAAACCTGTGTCGACCCGACACCCCTAACAAACAAGACGCCATATTAATATTAATGAGAAAAAGTCAATTAAAACGTAATAAAAACATAATGATCGTAATTGCCTTTATGGATGGTCGTTAGGTTGCTTAATTATAGAAAATATTGTGGCCCCCCGATGCGCCACAGTTGCCTAATTTGGGTATTCACAACACCTGTGTATTAATTTCTGAATTATAAAGTAGTTTACGTCAATTTACAACTTTATGTTTTAGCGAAACTCTTTGAGAATGCATTTTTATGATTTTTCCATAAGAAATCGTATTTTAATGTGATATTTAAATCTATACATATACTTGCACACAAAATAATGCTTTATAATATTATGATGTGTTAGCAAATGTCTAAATGACTACTCTGTTCTTCTAGAACATTTTTTTTGCAGTATAATGTATAATTATTAGTGTTGTTATTCCTGGACGTTTAATAAGTGTCTTTACATAAAATTAAACTTGCAAATTTTTATGAAATGTCGATGGTTTGTCAAAAAATACTTGCATACCGTGCAAGGCAACTGCGGGTCTTTTAATTTTTCTAGCCTAGCCTTTGATATCCTAGTACTGAGCAAAGACCCTAGATAATCTTTCCAGTAACTTTTTTCTTGCGCCTACTACCTCGTACCAGCCATCGCAGTGGGGGGTCATCTTTCCAACACTAGCCTATATAGACATAATATTACAAGATGAAAGAATTATATTTTTGTTTGTAACGATTAAACTTACAAACTACTGGACCGATTTGAATAATTCTTTCAGCAATGGATAGGTACATTATCAGCGAGTAACAAAGGCTATATTTAATCTCATTACTCTCACGGGAACGCGAACTATGCAGGTAAAACCGCGTGACGTCCGCTATTTTTATACAATAAAACTATTTTTTGGAATGATAGAAGTGACATCAAGCCACACATCTCGTTATTTATTTTTGCAAATTATGATAATTTTCTTTTTACATAGTTAAATCTTTAAAACAGTGTAGAATACATGTACATGGTTTTTTTTAAGATAAAGATTTCATAAAAAATAAAAACGAATTGAGATTTTATTTCGTATGGAGGGAACATGTAACACATCAAATTAAATTCAATTAATATAAATGTCAATTCATTTTAATGTAAATGTCAAAATCATTTCTAATTTGTTAGGTAATGTTGTAAAATAAAAACCGTAAACTGTATTTGTTTAATTAATAGGTCAACTATAATCATAACTTTACTATTAAAAGTGCACCTTATGGCAGTAAATTATGTCCTGCTGTGAACCGTTTCAAATTGTGTCCTTTCCTCACACCAGTAATTCTTTTCTTTTTCTTTCTTTCAGGTGTAGTACAAACACATTTTGTCAGATAATAAACACTAGCTCTACGCCCGCGACTTTGTCCGCAAAAACTGTGATAGCTCTGCTAATATGCATGATATCAATATAATTTATAACCTATATTACTTAGTAAAGATGTAGCTTTCTAATAGTGGAAGAATTTTTAAAATCGGTTGAGTAGTTCTTGAGTAAAATACTTAGAAAAAAAAAGACTCTGTCTTCTTTATAATATTAGTGTAGAAGTTTGGACAAGGGGGACACGGATAACGGGGATAATAGGGGACTATTGCCATCAAAAGGGCACCGATCCTAACTCAGGGTTGCAACTGAGACATGGGCCCTGATAGAAAATACCCAATAATACTTTTCTTGACCTGGACAAACTCTGCTTATCAATTTATCAATTAATTATTGAACATAAAACTGCTCTTATCCTTAAAACACATATTAATATCTCTATCGTAAAATAATCCAGATAGATTCCATCTAACTGTGTTAAAAATTACGACAAAATATCTTAAACTTAATAATTTAAAATAATAAATCGTAGTTACTAAAAATCCCTTTTTACGATCACATAATTATAAAAGAAAAGAAAGAAAGAAAAGAAAGAAAAATATTTATTTGACGTCAGTTAATAAAGCACACACACAATAATAAATAAAAAAGACACCATCACCGTCATCTCGTACACTTAAAAGGTAGCTTCTATTCATAAAATAAAATAAAAATCAGAAATTATCATAAAATAAAAATGTGGTCCACTATGGAGAAGAATATTAACTACTGGAGAAGTTGACCTGCCTTCTCCATGGGGAACATAGGTCAGTGGGGCCACTAAATCGTGGCTCGTAAAATTTTACTGTCCATTTTTATGTTTGTTTGTGGCCCAATATCGGTTTAACCCTCCACAGTGGATTTGATTGCCTGCTTATTGACGGGTGCTGTGGGGTTCCACTGAAAGCGGAGAGGAGACGTTAATTAGGTTAAAGTTCATACATTTTCTTATTGCTGTCAAATTAGAGAGTTTAATCGACAAGCTCCAATACATGATAGTTTTACTAATAATTTATCTACCTACGTACCTATTTACTGTTACAAGTAAAATCTAAAACAGTGAGTTTATCCCTGTGACTGGACTGCAGGTAACTTTTTTTGATTACGCAAAAGTGCCCTTCATAGGTTTTAAAATGCAATAGTTATAGTCATTTGGACCACTGACTACCTGTAATGACTGTCAAAGATCTAGAAATGACAACTTGGACCAATGGGTTAACGTGCTTTCGGACTGAAGAAAACCTGTCCACGGACCAACTTATACAAACGCGGCTTATCGTAAAGATCGAACCGACCGCTTATTATTTACTTCACTCCTACTATCACACTAGCTTCATCTTCTTTATCGTGTGGGTAATGCCTAACTTAACGTTCATCATCATTTGCCTAGCCTTTACCCAACTATGTTGGGGTCGGCTTCCAGTCTAACCGGATGCAGCTGAATACCAGTATTTTACATGGAGCGACTGCCTATCTGACCTCCACAACCCAGTTAATACTAGGAAATACGAAACCACTTGGTAAGACTGGTGTCAGACTTTTGGGGTCACTGACTGCCTATAACTACTGTCAAAGATGGATAAATGACAGCCAGGACCAAAAACTTAACGTGCTTTCTGAGGCACGGAGGAAACTCGGTATGTAAGGGTGGTCACCCATCCACAGATCAACCTAGGCAAGCATGGCTTAACCCAAAGATCGACCCGAGCGGCTGCTAGTATAACGTTAATGCCTTACTTAACGTTATACTAGCTAAAATCGCTGCCACTGGCACCGAACCCCACCTTGCCCAAACGACCGTCATTGACGCTTTCACAAAGAACCCGCCACCTGACGATACCGACGTGTCGCGACTCTAAACGAACCACTAAATATTTAATAGTTTACCTTTATTTAATACTAACTCAAAATGGTGGAAATATAAACATATCGAGTATTAATTTAAAAGGGAAAAGATCTGTTTGATGTGTTTATTGATCGTTTTGTTCGGCTTCTGTATGGGAAGGAGACAATTTTATAGATTTCTATATTGGTAATAACTTTTTGAAAGAGTTCATGTTCAAATCTTTGATTGTTAGTAGAGTTACTGAGCGATTATCCATCGAATTACTGTTCACGTTATAATGTTCTAGTTTTGCTCAAAATCAAAATTAAGGACATCATCCTTCAGACGATTTATTCATCGTTTCTTTGGACATCATCCTTCAGACTGTTTATCCATCGTTTCTTTGGACATCATCCTTCAGACTGTTCATCCATCGTTTCTTTGGACATCATCCTTCAGACTGTTCATCCATCGTTTCTTTGGCCATGATCCTTCACACAGTTCATCCTTCGTTTTTTTGGACATCATCCTTCACACAGTCCACCCATCGTTTCTTTGGACATAATTTTTCACACAATCCATCCATCGTTTGATCGATGATCGGAATCCATCTGGCATTGCAAATAAATAAAAGCAATCAACAAATTAATCATAAGAACCCCATAACATGTATGTACCACGTACCATTCCGATACCCATCTCCCAATTAAGATTCGCCAAGATAGACCAATCATTCATTACGGTCCGTTCATTCATTCATTCATTGAGAGCTAAAATAGCGCGTTTATCTGTCTGTCTGTCCGTCTATCAGTCGGGAGGAAGTCATAAAGCACTCAGCATCTAGCCAGCTATCGCTCGGTGGCTTGTGTCAACTTGCCATTTCTTTATTGTAAGTAGTAAAATTGATGTGTATATGGTAGGAAGACAGATATTGTTACTTTGTATTTAACGGGTTCAGTATCTTTGGTACATGACTGTAAATTATTAAAATAATGATCACGTTTGTTTAGAGGTCGCAAGCGCGTCTGTTGAGGTCCTGCCCCCGTATTCACAACGCTTCGATTCGCTTCCGATTCGAGAAGTCGTATGTCTATCTCGGTCGTTTTCAAATAATGCCAGAAGAAAACAGATATACGAGTTGTCGAATCGGAAACGAGTCGAACGTTTGTGAATACGGGGTCTGGATTCAATTCTATTCGGCAAAGTGTTATTGAGTTTTTCTATCAGGACTCTCTCAGTAGCAGTCACGTTCTCACGGTCTAGTTTTTGTCCGGGTGGTGGCAATATGCTCGCTCCCTAGGATGACGAACATAACATGGGACTTGAAACATAACTGGCAAAATATAGGTAAACTATTAGAAACACCTTTGCCTTACCTTTCAGGGATTAGAGGCGTGATGTTATGTTATGCCACTGAACAACTTGACATATTTTCAATAAAGTTGTGTGAATAATTCAACAATTTTGAAAGAAAAATTCTTGACAACGACATCTGACATCCTAGCATCGATATCTGAGATTCATTAGGAAAATGGAAAATACAAATCGAATTTAATGTAATAATTCCTACGTTAAAGGAAAATGCTTAAATTCTTTTTCTTCGTTTATCTCTTTTTTTTTAGTGTCCATGGAGTTTCTTGCCCGTTCTTCTCCAAAGAAATCTACGCTAGGGAATGGGCAACTACAGCCGGAGCGGGATCCCGTGTCAGACTTTTACTGACTAAAACCCCTACATGTTCCTTCCTCGCCCTTTATGTTCCGGGGCCCCGGTATCTTTTTCGAACAGTCCCGCAGCTCGTCGAGTCCGGCCCTCAGTTTTGAATTCGGATATGCGTTGTAAGACCTTTTACAAACTATACTTTCTATGAAAACAATTGCTTGTATACCAGCCATTTTCGTAAAACTACAATAATAATTATTGTGACAGTATTATTGACATCTCTCCAAGTTTAATAGTCGGCCAAACGATACGATATCTTAATGTGTTCTTAACGGAACAATAATTGTTACAATATAATTATTACGATAGGCTCAATAAATTATTGTGTTCACCATTAATTATATTTGATTGAGAAATGTGGCTTTTGATAAAAGTGTGCTCGCTTGTTTTTATAGAGAAGTCGTGAATGGAGAAGCTTTGTTTGGTTAGAAATGTTGGTTTTAATTATTACCATAGATGTTTTAGGACGTTTAACTAGCTCCAGGGTAGCCAAAAATTCAACGTTTCTTACGTTTTTTTGCAATTTCCAGGCCAGTGGTAGGATGTATGTTGATTAAAATATAGTTCGCGACTGTAAGACGTATGTAGTTACAGAATTATAATCATCATAATCATCAATACAGCCTTCGAAGCTCATAAAGGTCTAGAAACATTTTTTTTTTTTTTTTTGTGTAGGGCATCTCGCAGTTCAGTCTGTGAAGACTGGCTTCTACTTAACCGGGCAAGTCCTGTGGATGCCTTGAATTTAGGTCTAGAAACAACTTTCGTTCTTACCTTTTTTTTTTTTAGGCTGGGAAGTCATCAAATGACTTCTCCCACTCTTCTCCCTTAAGTGGCAGTGGGCAGGGCACATTGCTCGCAGGATTGCTCGCTGATGGGGCCGAAAAGTTCTGGAGCGACGACGATGCCTTGAAAGGCCTCTCACTAGGTGGACCTTCGACCTGGTGAAGGCTGCGGGAATCCGCTGGAAGACCGAAAAGTTGTGTGGTAATCGATTATCGTGGTGAGAATATGTGATGCGGATGAATGAGGACAATGTTGAGTATGAATGTAGATGTTTATAAGAGTAGAGAAAGACCGAAGAAACGATAGATATACTGTGTAAAGGTTGATGTGGCGGAGAAGGGAGAAAAGACGAATAATAGAGAAGTAGGGAAGAAGAAGCCATATTGCGCTGACCTCAAATAAATTGCAATAAAGTTGATTGATGACATAACAATAGAAAAGCACATAGGTGTTTATTATACTTATTTCATGAACTTTAAGCAGAACTATTTTTTTTTTCATGGATGGGTTTGTCTAAAACCCATCTATGTTCCTTCCTCGCCCTTTATGTTCCGGGGTCGCGGTATCTCTTTCGAACAGGCCCGCAACCCCGGCAGGCTTCGGCCCTTGCGGGCCCCTCCCCTTAAACTTTAAGCAGACCTATGGTTGTGACAATGCATAAGATGCATAGATACAGTGTTAATGAAAAAACAAACCTGTTAATAAAACGTTCCAGACAAAAATATTTTATTTACATCCAGATTTGAACTTGCATGATTGAAAAATCGTTCATAACGAGGTCATGCTAAGCAGAGCTGTGCTCTTTCTATTTTATGTCTTAACCCATGTTACACTTATACGAGCAGCAAATCAGCTGTTGTTGTCTATATTTTCCGTTACAATATTACCGTGGAATTGCTATGTGTTACAATTTAGTTTCGTAATCTAAAACCTGCAAGCAATTTCCTGTACGGACGGTGTGATTCCATTCTATTGTAAAGTACTAACATAAAAATAACAATAGAATAACAAACGAACTTTGTTAAATGTACAATCGACGGCACAATTTTGGTAACACTTCAATAGTAGTTTATGCGACTGTGCATAATGCCTAATTATGTATAGTTGCATACACTACTTTATCTACCCAAATATCATAAGGGCAAATAGGTAAATGACCTGCATTGTTACTTGGCCCTTGATTTTTGTGCCAACAGGTTATTAGTTGCATTCGTCGCTGCATTTACGATATTTGGCAGAGTATTCATGTCAATTTTTGAGCTACTATCACTCATTTTCGACAGAAATAAAGAACTTATCAGAAAATTTGTCTACTCGTAACTGGATTACTGGAAATAAAAAGCTAACGAACAAATGACAGCTCGAAATGGCGGCGTTTCGGATATCTGTCATTTTTTTTTTAATCATAGGCAAACGAACAAAATCGCTATTCTTGTGTCACTCGAGATCAAAATGTCGTGCGATTTATAATTAAAATCATACTGAATTGGGTTTTTTTTTTATCGATATCTGATTTAATGTAGGTAGTACTAGAATAGCACACTCACTTGAATTTGACACCTGTTCCAAATTTAAAACTCATAACCTACTGTTTTCAGTTGCGTTATGAGTTCATTACAGTTCCGTTTATTTCTGCAGGTTGGTAATGCTGGTCATTGCCTATGGTTTTTGAACGCATTAGAGAGGGTTTATGATATTTGGGTAGATAAAGTAAATTATTTGTTGTTCAAGCGTAATCTTCCTCCTTCTCCTGCGCTTTCCCAATTTATTTTTCGTCGATGCTGCTAGTCTTCTCTTCTCCCAGGCTTCTCTATGAGTCGTAATCTCCGTAGTCTTTCCCTTTATTCATCAGTCGAAATGGGTTTGATGGCTTCTTGCTACTTTGATGAGGCAGCTTTACGAGTAAGGGTTTTACGAAGTACGTTGAGATAAGAGAACTATTTTGAACCTTCACAATAGTTCTATGCAGGCAGCAGTAAATAAATGTGCAGCTTACGTATCTCAGACTGTCACCTGGGTTTGCTGACCTTCCAGTTGTCGCTCTTGGTGATGATGAGGTTGGATGACGATGAATCTATGTAATGTAAAATAATCTCTAACTTAATCAAAATTTACTCGATGTGCGCTTTGGCAACCCCGGCAGGCTTCGGCCCTTGCGGGCCCCTCCCCTTATGCTGACATCTCTTTGAGGCGCGCGTGGAACACGAACGCGCCGTTGACACGGCCTGTCGTCGTTAGACGAACGGATTGCTAGCTAGCCCATAGCCAACCGTCCACAGGCCCGCATCTACGGTGGCCGGTAGCCATCACCTGGCCCCCGACGCCCGGTGCGTCTCCTGCGGCGGCCGGGAAGAGAGGCTCTGTCCCTCCCACGTACGGAACGTGGGAGGGACAGAACCTCCTTCGTTAGCATGATTGCTTTGCAGAAGGAGGTGACGGCTTCCCATTCTGTCTCGCTCCGGGCCATGGATTGAACCAGGGCCGGATGCGAGAGGTCGCCGCCGCCGTTCGCCGCTACGAGGACACGGCGGTGCTCCGCCCACGCAAGGCAGACTTCCACCGTGTGCTCCACCGTGTCCTCCGGTGATACTCGCAGTGGAGACACCCGGGCGTTTCCTCCCGCCCGATTCGGTGCAGGTACCTCCCGAAACATCCGTGTCCGGTGAGGACCTGCGTCAGGCGGAAGGTGAGGACGCCGTGGCTCCTCTCTAGCCACTCCTCAAAGAGGGGACTTACCGCCTCTATCGTGGCGTGCCCTAGAATTTAAGGCCTGTAGTGAAATGTGTTACATTCCAAACAAGTCTCCTAGCAACTACCAAACCGACCAATGAAAATCAACCACACTAAAATCTCAAAATAGAAAATTCACTCTGTCAAGTCTTGATAAAAAAAGGCAATGGAATCGATTCACCATCGCTTACTCCGAGCAATGTCTACATGAGCAATAAGTTTGTATATGTGACTTTTGGATACGGCTCTGTTACAGATCACATAGCTCCGAGCTATTTAATCTGCGTGCCAGAACTTATGGTGGAGGAGTTGCAGAAGGTGAAGGAAATATACAGAATGTAAACCACCTCATCACGAAGCCATTAACTAAGCATTCTGTACATCAAACTAAGTAACTTTACGCAAAAATTATTGCTAGGAAACAACTTTTTTTTTGAGGTTATAAATCATATTTTGTGGTACAACTCCATGTAACGCACCCAAAACATTGTGCTGATGGGTGGATTGAATAGTACGGGGGTCGTCGAGGTGTTGAAAGTCAAAATCTTACAATAAAAACTTGTATTAAAAAAAAAAACTTGTCAAAAAGTTGTAACTTTGACCCCCATATCTCCGTAACTAAAAGGTTCCCAGGTATGGTGTAGAACTAAAAAATGATCGAAATGATGGGGAGAATAAGTGCCTTTCGGCTTCGTGAAGAGGGGTTTTACACCCTTTATTGGAGATGGAGATATACCTAATACCTGATAATCCAGTATACCAGCATGCCTAAGAGTAATTTCTCGACAACGATGTCAGAGTCAGAGGCCAATAAGCGGCATAAAATTTCTAACACAAATTAAGACACGTCAAAGAAGGAATAAGAGTAGAGATATCATTATTTTATATGTCTTTCTATGAGTTAAAACAACATGTCCATAAAACAAAAAGCGATGTGCAAAACGTAACTTATTAGCAATAGCAACTAGATCTTAACAATACAGCAGAGCAAGTACGTAAGATTCGATAGGACTCGTTTAGATAAATTTGACAGTTATCTATACTAATATTATAAAGCAGAAGAGTTTGTTTGTTTGGTTGAACGCGCTAATCTCAGGAACTACCAGCTCGAATCAAAAAATTATTTTTGTGTTGGATATTCCATTTATCGAGGAAGGCGTTAGAAGCGGAGCGGGAATGAAAAATGTTGCAAAAACGACGTTGTGACGCAGACGAAGTTGCGTGGGTCAGCTAGTCCTCGATAAAATGAGTTTTTGACTCCTTAAAAACTCATTTTATCGATAATAACTGTCAAATTATCTAATCGAGAAATATTATTTATCTAATCGAGTCCTGTCGAATCGTACGTACTTGCACTGCAATGTCGGTAATCAGTAGTTAACGAAGGGGGCATCCCCACGTTTGCCGATACAGTCTTCACCGGACACGTTTGCTCCTTCAGCCACCAGAAAACTGTAGGTAATACTGCACAAACTAAACACTGATATATTTGCAAGCTGCCCAATTAGCGTGGGCACCGGTCCTCGAAGTCGAACGACAAAATGCAAATATGTTGCAGAAGTTTGAGTGAAATATTTCGACTTTCTGTTAAATTACTTTAAGAAGAACAAGTATGAGCAGCAGTGTACGTATTTCATAAAATCACAGTTCAGAAGTTATGTTTAACAAATAAATATCGATGCTCAGTGTGGCACTAGATGGCGCTGTGTGTAATGTCAAGCGATATTTATTTATTTATTAATTTCATAAACACGTCTATGATCCCTGAAAGGTTAGGCAAAGATGTCCAAGTATGTTATTATTATTATGTTTAAGTATCTTAATTAAGGGTCTTATTGCCAGAAACCGGGCACGAATCCTGCCCGGTTGTAAACACTTTGCCCGGTTGGAATCGAATCCAGGACCTCACCCGCAGCAGTAAAGCTACCAACCACTGAACCAACCAGGCTTCAAGAATATCATCATCATCTGCATTGCTTATTCCCAACTATGTTGGGGTCGGCTTCCAGTCTAACCGAATACCAGTATTTTAAATGGAACAATTGTCTATCTGACCTCCATAACCCAGTTAGTACTGGGTAATACGATAGCACTTGGTAAGACTGATTGTCAGACTTTTTGGGCCACAGACTACCTGTAACGACTGTCAAAGATCTACAAATGACAGCCGGGACCGACAGCTTTACGTGTTTTCCGAGGCATGGAGGAAACTCGCTATGTAAGGCTTCACAAATATTAATGGGAAATCATCAAATAACTTCTCCCAGTCTGGGCGGAGCGGGAGGGAGTGTCAGACTTTTACTGACTAAAACCCATCCATGTTCCTTCCTCGCCCTTTATGTGCGGGGCCGCGGTATCTCTTTCGAACAGTCCCGCAACCCCGGATACAAAACACCCTCTTATAAAAATCTAATTATAAAAGAACTGACCCATCTTTAATGTGGTACGCTCAAACGACTTCAAAAAGCCGTGTCACTCATTCCCTACAACAGTGGCTGTCCCGAACTAAATATATCCGACAATAAAACTAATTAATAAAAAGATGGCGAGAATATTAGATGATCACTTACACAAGATATCTTGATGCGCAAGAGTTGGGCTAAATGAGCGTGGTAGGATTGAAACAACTTCGGCCATAGGGCATGATAGAAACAGCAATCTAACTGAAATTATTATTTTTTTATTCTCTCATTATGTTTACTTTAAACTAGTGTTATAATCACAATTTTACCATTTTATTATTATTTTTATTTATTTATGTGTTGTCCTGTCGGGCTAATAAACGCTTTTTCTTTCTTTCTTTAAATTTATAAGGTTTACTTTTGAAATAAAACACAGTCTCCTGTAAGCGTACATTTAATTTTTGATTTTTGGAATTTTATTTTAAATCCCTTTTTCATCATAAGGGTCTTTATTACTTGATTCCGGATATAAAGATGGAATTTCATTTCTTTTGAAGAGTTTTGAGAAAAATAAAATAAATAAATATTGCTAGACATTTACACACAGCGCCACCTAGTGCCACACTAAGCAAAGCTTGTGTCGTGAACACTAGATAGTTGATATACTACATTTACATCCTTTTTTTTGTTTGTAAATACATACTTATTATACATATAAACATCCATGACTCGGAAACAAATGTCCGTGCTCATCACACAAGCATTTATTTGCTCCTACCGGGATTCGAACCCAGGATCGGAAACGTCAGAACGTAAGGCAGCGTCACTACCACTACGCCAATCGGGTCGTACAAAATAATAATAATATAATAAATATCTCTATTTCCCAAAATATACAGAGATTGAACTAACAGTATATATCAGTATCTATTGGTTGTTGTGAGTAATCAAAAAGAGACTAACTACTTACTTTATAAATCTGCTGCTCCCTATACTAAACTCAATTTGGATAGCTTTGGATTGTATGCAATGGGAAAATAATATTTCTGTGAAAAGATTTTAAATCTTTTTTTTAATTTCAAGTAATCTTCCTTAAATATTATCTCCTTACTTTTATCAATTCTTCATCAGCAACAGTTCGCATAAAATATAAAAATAAATGTTGACGTTACTTTGCCACCAGTTTCATCGAAATTGAACTACTGCTCTGCACATCTACTACACCAAATTCCCGAGCCAAATTCGAGCCGACACGATTCGTCTGAAACAAAGCCAGGCTTGTGGCCTGAAAATTAACAGGCACGCAACATTAACGTGATTAATTCAGTCAATTAAGTGGCGGGCCCGCCTCCGTTATAAATGAGTAAGTTATTTTTAATTACGGAGTAATTGTATGTATGGGTTTATATTAATTAGGATGTAATGATATGGCGACGGGTTGCGTTTACGGGTGATGATTGAAGATGGAACTGTTTGGATTTAGTTGGTGTAGAATCTACAACGTGGTTACAGTGTTACGCCTTACGTTCTTAGGGTCCCGGGTTCGAATCACGGTAGGAGCAAATGTTTGTGTAATGAGCATATGGACATTTGTCTCCGTGCAGGGATGTTTACCTATATGTATAATAAGTATGTATTTACAAACAAAAAGTATATTATATAATTATGTAGTATATCAACTGTCTGGTCACCACGACACAAGCCTTGTTTAGTGTGGCACTAGAAGGCGCTGTGTGTAATGTCCAGCGATATTTATTTGTTGTTTTTATCGGTTCATGAAAAGTTCATGAAAGGTTTATTACTAGGAAAATTCTCTGCTTATAATTAATAGGTAACTATAAGCATAAAGACTAAACTTTTGACCTATCCAATGTCTTACCCAACAGGCGGTGTTCGCGTCAAATGTAACATGAATTATTATCACCAAGTAGGTAGGATACCTATTACGTCGTCATGATTAGAAACCTTCCTACACCAACTGAGATTACACAATCCAGCTTCACAGGTACTGTGCGATGTTCTATTGGATCTTGCGAAAGGTTGAGTTACCATAGTACTACCGAGTTCATTGACGGTCGACCACCACTTATCAACCTTATTACTTTAGTCATAAGGGTGAAAAGTAACAGACCGTTAGTGAACATAGTAGTACATCTCTGCCTAAACATTCAGGTATATTCTCACAGGTTCTGTCATGTTCCGAATGTTGATCTTAGAGTGTTTTCACACTATGTCTGATCCGAGTCCGATCCGCAGACGTGAAAATACACTACAATATAAAATTGTATAGCCGTGTACGCACGGAAGAACAAATTTGTTGCGTTGCATGATACGCAACAACTTGGTTCGCACGTACCACTAACGAACATTGAATACTCTGTTCGTCAAACATGTTTGCGGCGATGCTTTAAGTATGTTCTGTGTGGACGCTGTTCGAATAGCTTTAATAAATGTCGATCGATAACTTCCAACAGCGCCGCCATGACTATTAAGATAGAGTTCGCGACTGTTGTGAGCGAACTCGACTCGAACTATGTTCGCATACGTGTTCGAATATGCCGTCCATACGTACGAACCATATGTTCAGATTTGATGTTTGTGTTCGCTATGTTCGTGTTCGTACGTGCGTACACGGCTTATGACGGATGTAGAACTATTTCTAGAATATAATATATACTAGATCGGCGCCGCGGCGGTCTAGTGCTTGAACTACCATAGAAATAGTTCTACGATTACTCCGGACCGGGTTTGAATCGGATTCGGATCGGACGTAGTGCGGAATCGCTCTTGGCGTTAACACACAAATTCAGATTGCGTCTGATGAGATGAGGAGTAACAGAGAAGTAAGATGTAAGAAAAATACAATATATTGCGCTAACTTCTAATGAATTTTGATAAGGGCAGGAGGTGATTCAGTGCAGTTCTCAATGCAGTTGACTTACGGGATTACTTACTCTGTGCACTTAAAGTACTTACGGGATAGTGTCCGTGATTTTCTTATGTTTCCATGTGCTTTTCTTTTGTTTCCATGTACTTTAAGGTCTATGTTCACCAAAAAGATGACAGTCAGCCGCATTTTTGTGTGGGAACATGTCACAGTGACAGCTGTTTATAGATAATCAGACGGTTATATTTTCGGTGAACATGGACTTAAGTGTAGTGAAAACCCGTGAAAGTCTAAAACAGTAGTTTACTCTGTGCTTCAGTAACTCTTAGGTCCATGTTCACCAAATAGATGACGGTCTGATTATCTAAAACCAGCTGTTTAAAACACATTTTTGTATAGGAACATGTCACAGTGACAGCTGTTTTTAGATAATTAGACCGTTATCTTTTCAGTGAACATGGACCTTATGCGTTGTAAACTTTGACAGTCGTTTCGGAAAGCGTAGGTACATTGAAATTCTGACAACCAACTACCAAGAACCAGCAACCAACCACCAGTTACCAAGAACTACCGCGTTATCCAGTTACTGGATTGTGAAGGTCAGATAAACATTGGTTCTATGTAAAATACTTCATAGATCAGGTTAGACTGCGAGACCTTAACTCGGTAAGGATAAGGCCAATGAAGAATTCGTCGTATCTATATCACACTATTTTATATACGTAAGTTTGTGTGTGTATGTTTGTCACTGCTTCACGCTTAAACAGCTAGGCGGTTTGTTTGCAATTTAGTACTCGGGTAGACCCAGAATAACCCTTAAGCTTCTAGATATACAGTGTGGATTTAATCACCAAGAAAGTGAGCCTGTCCGTCATTTTAGACAGCTTACCCAAAAAAAATCTTATTTGGGTGTTCAAAAAAATTTTGCTTTTCATAAAAGCATCGAAATAGTCTGTCCACTGTTTTAGGGGAATTCGTTTTTTTTTTAAGAATCCGTATTTGACGCTAGCAATAGCTATAAGGAGAATTAACCTAAGCAGACAGCATGGCCGTTGGTCAATGGTATAACAATGTACACGCGAACTAAGGACCATATTAATTACATCATCGCAATTGATACTCGTATCAAAATGTTTATTATTTAGTTAATTACTGAGTGCGCAAGTCTCAAATGTGGGCCATCTTCGATGTAGGTAAATCGCCATCATAAATAATAAAATGATAAAAATTGTTTTCGGGCACAAACAGTTGAAATTATTAATCAAATCCATCATGTACAGGGTGTCATGTAAAACATGTGTTATTTTAATTTTCTTGTTCTATAGAACGTGAAAATATTTTTAACCAGTTACATAATTGGGCAGCGTTCTCTGTACTTTTGTAACTACCGTACTGCGACCGCCAATTCGCCTGCCAGAAAACCCCCCCCTTTGGGGGAGGCCTATTTCCAGCAGAGGACGTCTTTCGGCTAAAATGATGATGATAACGACTTATTTGTAGGTTCATAGTATAACCAAGTACATACTGAAATCTCAATGGTATAGCAGTTATTTCACTGTACATTTGGTTTAGCAAAATAATTTATTTTTAAATGAAAAGTCTGTCTCATTTGTCAGAGATGTAACTTAGTTACACTGAACAAAGTTGGTGGTTGACCACTTTTAAACCTTTATGCCTTAAGTAAAATTAAAAGTGGTCAGCTGCCAACTTTGTCGAGAATACGTTCTTATCTTTTAACGCTAACTTTTCCCTAAGTAGGCTGACCAACTATCAGTGGTACAGAAATAGATGAAAGGTAGGTCATGCTGATTGCAGCAAGTGTGCGACTCGAGGAGAGTTCCATTGCGCAGATGCAAGATTTACAATAGAAAGTAAAACACAACTCAATAGAACTCATATCGAGAATTTTGTTGTTTTATGTCACGAACAATATTTCGTGATCTGTGTTAAGGCGACGACATCAGCTAAATAAGCAACTCTATTTGTGGTGGTTCAAACTTCGTTTGAAATCCTGTTAGAATAAAGTTCTAATTAGCTTGCACTACAAAGTGGTTGTTACTTCAGTCACTGCGGGCCGAATAGTGCGAAATGAGTATTTTCGATCGATTTAAAATTAGAACTTAACTATTTAATAATAATTAATCCATCAGTCGATGTAGTTTAGCATTTGAAATTTTATGTTATATTTTTAATTATAATTATCATTGTCAATAAATGGCTAAACTGCCTTGAAAAAAAATTAAGCGGTATGTTTGAAGATTTTATTGGTGCATTAAAGTTTGTCAAATTATGTTTTGAGTTCCATCAGTGTATGCAAAAAGGACTTCAAAATATAAAGTTTTTTTATTTGTCGAAATTATTTACAGTTTTAGAGATACACTGCTTTTAAAAACCGCCTTTTGGACCGTTTTCAAGAAACCTCCGCCTTAAGCAACAGCTGGATTTCAAGTTTTGCATCACTTATTCCTGCGACCACAACGTAGGTGCAGTTGCCTCTGCCACTACTCCTTCTAGATATTTCCCCTGCCTCTATCGCCAGTTCATTGTTCTTCGTACTGAAAATTGTGACCTTTGAATGATATTTTTCGCAGAATAAATTTTGTCTACGTGGTTTCGGCAATTTTCAACCAAACATTCCCCTGTAGATCACCAAGTCGCTATCGACATATCGCGCGACCCGACCCCGCCTGCTATCAGGCAATTAACTTTAATGGATATATTTAAATTAGTGCTCCACACTCAATTGACAACATATTATTATCGGCTCGCATTGTTAGATACCAAGATCATTCAAAAAAATTAAAACATATCAATTGAGACTGAAAGTTAGCTTGGTTAGAGTTCAAAATTGAATACAGCTCTCCTCATTAAGTTCTAGAAGTTAATCAATGAAAATGTTATGGTTATAGGCACTTTATATTTGTATTTTAATCACGTCTGCCACCATTATCGAAAGGTCATTTCTGCAAAATCAACCTTATCGCAAAGTACGTAATTATAAACGTAAATAAAATAATTATAATGTACATAATTAAATGTAAATAGATAAATAATAAAACAATATGTTTCGTCAATATCAAAGAAATATATATTTAACTACAGAATTAAAATAACAATGTACAAAATAAAATCCTATTTACAACAATATTACAGTTCATACTGAATTCGAAAGTCTGGTTCAACGAATTTTGTACTGAAATACAATCAAATAAAATTTTGGTAAAAAGGTAAGGTTTACCTACGACAAAGTTATACATTAAATTAATTCTGAACGTATCCTAAAACACAGTATGGTCTAAACTCCCTTTAATCTATATTTACACAATAATTTACAACTTTTATTTATCGATAAGTCAAATTCCCCGCACTCACAACCATACGGTAGCGACAGCAGAAAAAAAAAACAAAAATATTTTTTTAAATAATATCTTCCGAATTTTTTGCTAGAAACTTTTTAATTCACTGTTCGATTGTTCCGAATTTGAATTTTTGATCACGTTTTGTAACGTCTTTTGTTTATATTTCACTGTTGGCTTGTAGTTTGTGTGCTGGGTGAGGGTGATCCGCCTGACACAGGTGGTTGGACCATGAGATGCGGCGGTGGCAGGCCCATGGGAGGCATTGGTCTACCCCCCATGAGGTGGTGGGGGTGGAAATACTGCTGCAGCGCGGGGTGGGGGTACAGATGGTGGGGGTGGCGAGAAAACTGCGCCATTTTGAGTTTCTCGATCTCCGCCTCTTGTACGCGCTTCGCTTTCGCTCTTCGGTTTTGGAACCAGATTTTTACCTGTAGACAAATTGAAATATTGTTATTGATCATACGTCTGTATGTTATTAAAATATGTTTTTAACTGTAAGTCACCCATGATCAAATAAAAAAAATATGGTTTTGGGTAGGTAGTAGGTATTGGTAGGTATACCTAACGAAACAGTTACCTACCTATATTTCCTAAATTCATAATTTGAAAATCATCAGATTTATTTAAAAACAATTCCTGAAATTTGATCTCTACATTTTGGTAAGTACTTAATAATAATACACATAAAAGTAAAAGTTAAATCCTCACCTGAGTTTCAGATAATCCCAGCGACGATGAGAACTCAGCCCTTTCAGCGATGCTCAAGTACTGTTTGTCCACAAACTTGCTTTCAAGCGCACGAAGCTGCTGAGCGGTGAAGGGCGTGCGCGGCTTCCGATTAGGTTTGTGTTTGCGCAGGTTGCACTTTAGCTTCGCCGGCTCGCCATTAGCATCTGTAGCAAAGAAAGAAAAAAAACAGTCAGTCGAATTCATAAAAACTTTGGCTTAATTGCTAAACAGGATCCTCGCATAATATAGCAGAATTTAGCAATGTAAGTAATAAAAACGTGGGTAGTAAAATTAATCAGGCTAATTTGTAAACGAAACGCTCTCTAATGATGTTTCGCAGCCTTTGTGTGATATGTCAAAAGAGATTGGCTTCAAAGATTTGGTTGATGCATTCGACAGATAACGCCCGAAATAAGCATTAATATTCCAAATTGGATGTCCAAAAATGCAAACGTGTCTGGGTTTCCTCAACAAGTATTTTACGACTAATTAATAAATCGTAAAAGCTCCATTTTTCTTATTCGATCACATTTTTCTAGAAGAAAACGATTTCGAAATGCTCTCAAATGGAGGTGCTTTGAATATTAATAATGATAAACGAGAACATTTATCCATAGACGGACATGCCGCTTGCAAGTATGAATAGCATGAACATTACTGTTACATCTTAATAACAGAAAAGCAGCCGAATAGCGATCGGAATGCCGATGCCAATCCACTCCTCCGCTGGATTAATAAATCGCATAATAAAACTCATATAAAATAAAGGCTAAAGGAAACGAACCGCGATCCGATCCCGATAAAATCTCCAAGAGGTAATTTTTAAACGTATTTAGCGACGAAAACAAGCGTATTAGTACGCAAATCGTTGATTTTATTGCCGCAGCTGGTTAGAAGAATTGATTAACGCCCACTCATCGAAGATATGGAAGAAAGATAACTATTCCATTGCGTACCCAGTAGAAGTTTCCATTAAAGATCTTTGAAGTCATGTCTGGGGTTCAATCATTACGGTTTTATTGATCAAGTTTAGTGTTGTGTTAATTTTGATGTTGTTTTTTTTCGGATCATCTTCCTTCTGAGCACGCGTAATCCGTTGTGTAACTTTATGACCGCTTAATCCATTTAATTCATCAATCAAATTAATTCGTGATTGAATAATATATTTATGTCTCTCTGAATCATTATCTTGTCCGTCTATTAGTGGATTCGTCAACAAATTTCTGGTTTTATTAGTAATTTGGGTGTGATTCAATAAAAAAACTCGCTTCGTAATTTATTAGTGGCTCCATTCGACGGTTTTAATAGACTCTAACCTACATAATTATCTATCAACTAATTGGTATTTAAGTACTAATTAATGCTTGTGATCGTTGATTGATCGACGAACACGTGTTGTGAAGACTTTCGTTTTATTGGTTATGACACATATTTCAGTCGCACATCATTATGATTAATGAAGCATATGATATTATGTACGGTCTAAGTGTCATACTGATGCTAGTATTTGATAGATTTAACTTAGAATTTTTTCTTGTATTTTTTTGTAAAAACTCGACTAAACGCAAAACATAATCAGATTGAAAACCTACAACAAAAAATAAAAATGTTAGTATGGCCAACTTGTCAAAATTAAACCTTGTAAAAATATAAACCAACCATTAACGTGGAGAACATTTACAAATAATATTTGAACACATACAAAATATTAAAACAGTAGTAGAGTGGCGCTTGGAACGCCGACGTATTAATCCCAATGTCAAACAGTACAGTCGCTTAATAGCTAATGTCCCACAAAAAAGTCAAGAAAAAAAAACGTAAATTATGTGACAGTTGAAAAAAAGCTAAAGTGTATTAATGTCGTGTTTAGCAGACGTCAAAGCAGTACCGACGACAAGACGGAAATAAAGCTAAGAGCCGATGCACACTAACGATTTAAGTGCCACTTTTTTTTCTACATAAACGGCGCAACAGAAATAGATAACTTAAGTTACCGCATTTTCTCCATGAACACGTCTTATCTTGATTTATTCATTATAAGAAGCCGTGCGTTTTAATAAACGCCACTGTATGTCTTAACGAAATTTCTTGCATTATTAATGAGAAAGCGGCAAAAGAAAAAAATGTATAGTTCAAATGAGTCGGAGACGACGCACGTGTGCAGCGTTTCTTAAAATTGCCCGGGAGCTGTTAAATTACCTCCTTTAAAAATACTTATATGGGACTGTCTGTTCTCGTCCTCTTGTTAATTGTATAAAGAGATATTGACTACAGATGTTAGTCCGCTGAATTATGTCCGTGTTGTGACTCTGTGAGCGACGAAAGAAATATGAGACGTTTTAAACGCGTTTAAACACATTTTCCATTGTTACGCATCGTCATTTGTTTCTTTTCTTTTGTAAAAGGAATGTCTAGCGAATGAATTATGAAAAGTGCCGAGAGTTTTTTTTTTGTGACAATTTAAAAATGGAAATCAATTCGGATCCTGAACGTTTGTGCTGACGGTACCTAATGTTTCAGTGCGCTGCTAAAAAGACAGTTGATATATTAATGAGCATGTTTGCTTTTTGTGTGCGCACCACCATTAATCGTGCGAGGCGTGGTATGTCATTCATTCCAATATTTTAAACGGGCAGCGTATACTTGACGTTTTTGTTGTCTGTACAAGAGAGGCGGGCATTCTTTCCGTCTTGCGGGATACTTAACATTACGCGTTTCTTTTATTATATCCATGAATGTAAAGTAATATTAAAACAAATAATTTTAATACTACAGCTATAAAATTCTTCAATTCCTTATTAGGTACCTAATTCAAAGATTTATAATTTTAATTTATTTATTGCATTATTATCAAGCGCATTAAATTATCTAGAGAAAAATATATTCACTTAGATTTCAACGAGAAAAAAACAACACCATTTTATTGTCACAATCGCGGTTGTTTTAGTAATAAACAATAAACATTTACTAAAATATCAACAATAAATAAACTCATTTGCCGATTTCACCGCAACGGAGAAAAAATTGAAAATGATAATGTGTTTTAAAAATAATAGCTTCATAATGTTAGAGATATAGTGATATTGTTGTTAATAATTTATAATGTTCAACAAAGAGCTATTAAAGCTATTAGTTGTGTGAGCCCGGATTCCTTAAGAAAACGCCCACAATATTTATCTCGCGATCAAACGACATCCCGAACTCAAACCATTCATCAGCATTCAATCTTTACCTCATAAAGGGGCCATAGAAAACGCGGAAGTGGATCGCTTAGCCGTTAACTGTTAAATTTATGTTTGGAAAACTATTTAGTGATCGCTTTTATGTTCAGAAGAGGCTATTACTTATCATTGGAGTGAATCGAATCTAATGTTAGCAAGGAATATTTAAAATCAGATAACGGAATGCAATGAATGGTTTTCTATGACAAGTGCTTTTTTTTAAATTACATTTTGTAGTACGAGCAGACATTTCTTTAGCTTCAGCTCTTTATGTCGTAAAAACTGCGCATTAGAATATGATTTCATGCTAATTTATGACGCAAAGAAACACACGGATGAGTTAAGACGTGCGTTTCAAGCATAATAGGGCCATTATTCATTTAATACTCCATTTTTTAAGCTTCTCACTTTGATGTCGGTGGCATTTAGTATAATATACCTTGTACCACGGATCTTACGATCAAACATTCTCATCTAAACATTTTTTTCCAGGATAAATAACTTCAACATAAAGACCTTTCATAAGTATTGAGAAAGATATCTTCCATCTTACTTGGTCTATGACATTTACTAGAATACCATCTTAAACTTATCGGGATCTACTTTTTTCTCTATCAAAAATTTCAAGTGACATTTTTTTGTTCGTTTTTCAAAATTATTTTTATTACCAGCCAGAATCATGAGAAGTTTCCCTCTTCAAGGCAAAAGGGTCTTTAAAATAGTACTTTCGGTTCTTCTATATTGCTATTTTTAGGGTTTTTTTTTTCAAGCAGCATTTTGGAGGTCATAAGTCACAAGCAGTCGCGCCATGTAAAATAATAGTCAGTGCACCCGGTTAGACTGGAAGTTCACCCAAAAATATTTGGAAAACTCTAGGCAGATAGATGATGATGATTTTATTATTGTCGGCCAGTATTTTCCTCTTCACTTTTTCGTTAAGGTAAATATATTAAAAAAATGTAAAATGTTCATTTGTCTCAAAACAGTCACATGTATTACAAAATGAGACATCCCCTGTAGGTAATTGATAAAACCTGTGTTGGGGCTATCTCGCTCTTTCCTTTAACAAAATTGGGACTAATGCACAAATTATAAAAAGTGACTACCACAATAAATTAAAAATTAACAGTAAATGTGTAAAAAGTATCTAGTATTCTCGCGTATTCTATGGCCTCGCCTTAAATGATCTATTAAGAGCATCAGAGCGTTAGAGCTCTGTTTATACTTGTCCCGCTCTCCTCAGTTTACAAATAGCACTATTCAATGGGACATTAGTATTTTGGCTCGACGCCAATGCCTGACAGCGCCGTTTGACTGCTTGTTAAACACCAAGATGTCATTTTGCTTCAGTTTTTGTATTACAATTTTGGTTTTGAAGATTGTTTTTGTTTTTGTTCTTTGTTAGTTTCTTTTGTGGAAATTGTTTTACTTTTGCTTGAAAGCCATTGCATTTCTTTAAAATTTTATTTTAACAGATATAATATACTAATTAGATCTGGCATTTTATTCAGTTTTACCATATTAGGGAGGGACCTTACTTTCAAGTAATTATCAACGCCAAACAGGTGTCATACCTACTTAAAATTCAATTCAATTTTCTGGCATTTCATGTCCACTTATGAATAAGATAAACTTTCTTAATTACATTTTATTAATTGACTCTTTTGCTGACGCTACAGCAAATGAAGCGGTTGCGGCAGTTTTGTTGCACATACTCGGTAATTGATTGGGAATGCTTCTATAATTAGGAGCATGACTCTTGTTGCCGACCGTACTTACGTAGGTACTTACAATAGGCCCGTTCGGGTGTATATGCAAAAACATGCGAAGCGAAATGGATATCACATGTAAGTTGTCTGTTAAAATGGTAATTTGAGTAATTATTCTCGGTAAAAATATAAAAGTCAAACTCCAGTGCGTGTCTTCAATAAGTTCATCAATATTACAAAAATATTCAAAAACCTATTTCATGCAGAAAACATTTAAAAGTCACGCAAAAAAACATACCGTCAAATCGACCTTTTAAATTCGTATTAAAATAAACTTTATTGATCTTTAATTCAAGAGAAATAAAACTTAAGACTATCAGAAACAATAACATGGTACTAAAGCAATAATGGCGATCAAATGAGCAGCAATACAAGGCTATAAGAAGAATATATTGCTGTAATTACCGATTTATAACACGTTAAATTATATTATGATAGCTTTCAGACATTGTATGTAGTGTGAGACGCGTTTTCATACGTTGTTATTGAGGTGCACAAGTGAGATCCATCCTTTACTGTACGGTATAAAATAGAGTACTTTTTCGGAACATATCATATATCAATTCAATGGTAAGAAGGCTATCATACTTTTTCTTGTATGTATTTGAGTATTTTAGAGTCTAACACTCTAATACAAGAAAAATTTAGATATTTATTTGGAGCACTCCATAAAGAAATAATAAAAATTTGTCGGCCATATATATATAAATATATTTTAATTTTGTGACCATAAAAAAATTGTAAAAAATATATATAAATACACATATAAATTCTCAGTTTTGATGAGTGATTAGATAGAGAGTGAGTAGATATGACCACAAAATTAAAAAAAAAAATACTCCCGTGAAAGCTTGTTTTGTTCTCTATGGAGTGCTCAAAATATATATCAAAATGTGTTGTATTAGAGTGTTAGACTCTAAAGACGCTCAAATAAAATAAAAAATGGTTTGAACCCCCTTTAAAAAATCTGGGATATAAGTAGTCTAGGACAAAAAATATCGCAAAGACGGAGGGAACCAGTGTGCCTTTCGACTAGTCTTTTTACACCCTGTATTATCAACATACACACGAAAACTTTGTGCCTACTGTATGACAAGAAAATATTTTAAGTACTATTTTATGTATTCTCCTTTAACCACCAAATTACATAAAGAGAATGGTGTAATTATTGTAATTGGTATTACAAATCCTTGTAACTTCAAAATTATCATAGAACATGAAAGAGAATCAAATTATATAAAACGGCTATAAATTATAGTCAAGCATTAAAACAACCGAAGTTACCAATATCCGTTTGTGCAAAATTGCATAAATAAACTAAGAGGTACCTATACTATTGCTTAGTTGAAATAACCTTTTGTTAGTAAGAGCTTTAAGCACTTTACTGTCTCAATTAATGATTTATTATAATTATGGCTGAACTACTCGTATCACTAAGTACATAGGATTATACCTCGTCTGTCTATGTGTCTGTTCGCGATAACTCGAAAACTACTGCACGGATTTTCATGCTGTTTTCACCAATAGATAGAGTGTTCTTAGTTTTAGTTTAGGTGTAAGAGTTGCGGACGAAAATCATCTAGTCAGGCGTAGGTTGACATCCCTGCCGGGGTTGCGGGCCTGTTCGAAAGAGATACCGCGGCCCCGGAATATAAAGGGCGAGGAAGGAACATGGATGGGTTTTAGTCAGTAAAAGTTTGACACTCCCTCCCCCTCCGCCCAGAGTGGAAGAAGTCATTTGATGACTTCCCATCCTAAAAAAAAAAAGGCGTAGGTTGATATAATTATAAAAAGTATTTGGAAAAAATTGTAGCTAATTTATTTTATAAATACTGGTTAGGTAGCACCTTAATACAAAACAAACATAATGTAGTCCTACTTAGCTACCGATCGTGTAAAACCTATGAGCATTTGCAATAAACACATAACTTTATTTCCAGTCCTTTATTTTTACCCGAAGTATACAAAAAATAAGGCACAGTTTACAATATCGTGCGCTTAATTGACAAGTGGTATATTAATTAGCTGCATGTAGAGATCCACTTGACTCGCTCGCCACCGACGCTGACTTGAACACGGCCTTATAATTCTGTGCAATGAACATCGGCCTATGATCGTCACGGGGAGTCTTTAATGTGTACACAGCCTTATAAGGGATAGACAAGATTTAAAAAAAATATTTTTCATTTTTCAAAAATGAATTTAAACGTTTTGTTTTTTAAAAATCGAATGAGGTGAAACACTAGGTCATTATTATTTTTTGGCGTGTGAAAAATGTTACGGGTTAAAATATGACATCTGTCATTACAAACGTCAGAAATCACTGCTTTTTTTTTCTCTCAAGACAATTTCTTTGCAGAAAATAATAATGTCGTGGGAATACAGTAGCTAAAACTCACATTAAATACAAAAGCTACTGGTTAAAGTGAAAGTTGTCTTCATTAATTATTGTGAGAGCATTTTTAGGTCAGACCTGTCAATATTGACATTTTCAACTTTTTTTTAACCCGCTCGCTGCGGGCCTTTCCCAATAAAGTTGATTTTGAACGTTAAACTTGATGGTTAAGTCGTTTTAATTGTTTTTATTTAATTTTCTTAATGTGTGGTTAAAATACCATATCCAAAGCATCAATCAGCTGGGTAATTGAGATTAAAAAGGTTACTTGTAATTTAGTAATGAGTTCGAAATTATTTCGGAAAGTGAAATTGATTGATTCTTTCTCTACAACTGTCATACTACAATAAGATTTTTGGTCCATTCTTCTTTAGTATTTCAAGAGATTTTTTTTAAATAACTAATTAACATTAATTTGATCAGTATGTGTTTTTTTATGTTGCCGTCTTTTTGTCTATTTATAAATATAATATGCACATAAACTGTTAAATAAAATAATTAAACGAATCGTTTTAGACGATTAATTTAAAAAAAAAAAACGACGAAACGTCGTGTATTCAAAACAAATTGATGGAATCCTCTACACATACCATAAGTCTATGGTCTAATATATTAATAAATGAACATGTTAATGTTGCTACGTCGCTTGCGCAGCAGGACGTCTGCCGGTCTCCCACGCGCCTGCCCACCTACCTCGGGCCACAGCGCAATGATACGACTAGCCATTAAGGATGCCTTCCATTGAAACTATGTGAGGATTCTTCCAAAGGTATGCGAGAATGTTTTATGACGGATTAATGACGGATTTTTGGTTAAATTAAGCATATTTTCTAGTATGAGACAGTATTTTCTAGTGTGAAACATCCAATTCTATCCGGCGCTCAAGAGTTGACAGCATCAGTATGCTCTAATACTGATGACTCTGACAGATTGCTTTCAAATTCGTTCGTGAAAGTCTTGATTCTGTAACGATACAGAAGTATGAAAGTTTGTTTGAATAGGCATTTATTGCGAAATTGTCACTCATGCGTTCATAAATCTTACTTACTTCAAAATTGCTACAAAGTTGAACATTAATCTTAATTTACCTAACATCCGTAGTCTAACAAAATACTCGTACTAAATTATATTTCGTAACCAATTAGAAGGACACACGGATGCTCATTAACACTTTTCCCAATCATTAATCGAAAAAGCGATTTAGAGTGATTAAAAATTAAAGCAACTGAACAACATCTATGATATTTTTTCAATACAAACCAATTAGCAGCTAATAATTCACACCTACGCGAATAAAATATAACAAAATGGCATTTGACTGTGACCGTGCGAAATTCGACCACAAAAACTTGTTCAAAAAGGCACAAATATCAAAGAAATCTAATTATTATTCCACGAATTTCAAATTATAACTAAAACTAGCTATAATAATACAAATGAAGGGGAATAATTTATTGGCTAAACTTGTAACTCTTGTAAGCTGCCGCCAATTTATTAAGCCGGTACAAGAATGTTTTGTTAAGGTAGACACTCATCGGACTCGCTAACTGGGCCTGCAAGACTATGCAAGAATTCTACAATAATATCATGAGACCAATAGACTACATTTATACCTAAAAACTGATGAAATGTTAATTGGAATATCACAATCAATTATCATTAGTTATTTTGTATATAAATATTGTTGTATGAGTCACCAAGGCGGAGGTCTATTGACGTAAAGTTTTCATTCTTAAATCACTGCATGACATCACTTAACAAATTGTGGTGTAAATCAATACAATAAGATTTCTATTTTTCTACAAAACTACCGTTCTCATCCAATATACTATTTTGCAAGAATAGCATCATTGCGAAACGCACCCAATGCATCACTGACATTATTTAGTTATGCATAATTCTTGCTTTCTTGTCTTGCAACCATTGGATGACCGACCTTATTTCCAAGAAGGCACAGATATTATAATTTATGTCTGTGGCAACAATGAGAAGCTGCGCGCGAGTCGATGACAAATTAACTAATTCGTTTCGCTTGATCATTTTAATTAACTCGGAACCAAATAATAATGGAAGTTATTAATTCCAAATTTAAGTTTTTATTTTTAATTTATTGTCCGGAATTTATTATATCATAATTCAAAAATTTTACATTTTTATTCAGAACTCATGATAATAAAATTAAAATGATCGTTTCTTTATTAATCGTTCTTGTGTAGCTAAGATTACCTAATATTCGTTAAAAATTAATACCTATCAATTATGCATGTTTATGAGACCGGATTATTTCGCGTACTTCCCGAGATAATGGCCTAATAAAAATATAATTAGGCAACAGTTGGCATTTATTATTCTGTAGGTAATAATAAGTTAACATTTAAAATATAAAATATTTTTACTTTAAATTTGCGGTGGTAAAAACTGATTTAGTGCTAAAAATTATTCCCTTATCAATAACACATTCCATTAAAAAAAAACACGGAATAAAAACAAAACGTAAATGAATAGTGGTGTAACTTTATTCCGGGTTTATTAAAAAAGGGATAAATGGTTAAGCTTGGTAAGGTTTTATTAAACGTTGGTGTATTATAATATGCCATGGCATTTCAACTTCCTATCCGACGCTATGATATAATCTTTATGTTAAAACAGTAGTCAACTTTCATTCGTCTATCTTTCCAAGAATCGGATGTATGCCACCATAAACCTACATATTTTATCTTAATTATGATCAAAAGTGTCTTTGAATTAATATCAAATCATGGCGGAGGTATTGATAGCAACTGTTATTTTCTGTTTGATTCCTATCTAATTTATCTTTTAAGTATCTTAATGCTTTACTTTTTCCAGTTAACTAATAATTTTGACGTAATTTAGAGATGGTCTGACCGTTTATTCGTTTCATGATTCATTTGGTCGTCAAAACTTGACTTCAAAAGACGCGTTTTATGCGAAAAAAACTTAGTCATATAATACCAATTTTCTTTTGACAATACAAAATGTTTATGACAACACTAAATTCGAATAAACGTTCACATAATGACGTACCAAATTTTTAGAACGCGAAAGTCAATTGAAGCGTTCCGTTTTCAAAAGGGCTACCGGTGGCGGTTTGTTCGGTGCAAATTGACGGATTAAATTGCATCGCTTGTTTTCGTGAAAGAATGCAAGCGGCGAAAAAATACGAAGTTTGCCGAATGCTTTTAATGGGTGTTTCTAATTGGTCAACGCGCGGGTCGAGGCCGATTGTTACAAATTCGGCCAAAAAAACCAGGCGCTTTCAAGGAGTCCTTAGAATGTGTGTGGTTTACTCTGCAGTTAAATAGGACGTTTAGGTTCAGGTCATAATTCTAGTCTGACTATTACTGTACGTTAACTAGGCAGTTAAATATTTAAACTGTGTAGTTCTGTTCATTGTCTTCTGTCGTTCAAGCACCGGCGGCGTTAACTTTTAGCGTGCGCTTCTGCGAACTACTAAAAATATATTCAGTGTTCTACAAGACCATTTGTTACTTGCCTTTGCATGTGAAATGCTCAAATGAATTTGAACCTTATTGCATCAAACATAAGTGTGTGGCATAACAAATGGCAGGCAACATTGTTTGTAGGTGTTTTACTAATTTGCCCGTGCAGGAAGCACGGATGGCGTGATGAGGGCTCAGTACCGTATAATCTTTGCCTCTGATGTTATCTAAAGATTTATTATTTACTGTCATCGTCCGAGAGATGGCAGCACGCGTCACTGACTATGCCACTGGACTTATCTCTTTGCAAATATACCTCCACATGATTTTCAACCTTATGTTTGAGCAATAAGAGCTACTTGTTTCATCTTCCAAGACCTCCCATAGCGTGATAGGTATTGAAACTAGGCCATTTTTCATGCCTACACATAATTTAATAATTACGATTAATTTCCTGGTAAGCTGCCTTATTTAGTTTCTACAAACTAGTTTAATAACAGACATTATTCAATGTTTATTATTTATTACAAGAAGAGAGTAAAACTTGATAAAGAATTACATGCTGAGTGGTTCTGAAATACTAATTAAAAATTAAAATCCGTATAATCAGAATTGCAAAACATCGACTCACATGGCAACCGTATAATCAAAGAAAACAATAAAACAAAACTAAAGAAATATTTGTTCAAAAATCGAATAATCGAGCAATTGACTTGACCGGGCTACTCGACTCGAGCACTCGATCGAGCGACTCGCACGCAAACGAATCGATTAATCGCTTCGTTACACCACCGACCGCCAGGCGGAGCCACGCGTCAATAAAATACTTGTAAAACTATCGCAAAATGAATTAAAACAGATGGCGAGCCAATTAGGAGAGGCAATCGTGCGCGTACCGGGCGAAAAAAGACCTTAAACGTGGCGTCAAATTGATTTCTTCCTTACGACTTTCAACTTAAGGTGTCTATTTGGTATTTTCGAGTGGCAGTAATGGGGTTTCAGTTTACAAGCGCTAACGAGAGCATTCGGAGCGATAAGCCTTTCCAGTTATACTGATAGACAAATATGGATATATTTATCATTAAGTTTGCACTGAAGTGTACGCTTAGGCGCGCGTTATGTCATTATACAGTACTAATTAGCTTAGGGAAGGAGACAAATTCGTGCTCTTAGATATCGGATAGAAATAAATAATTCATTTTGTTTATTTGTTAGTAATTTTGTAATTCCAACGTTTTGGTTCGATTTCACTGTTACAAACGGCCTGAAATATATATTGCGTTTGCTCGTAAATCGTGAGGTTAGGTTAGGTTAGGTTAGTATTGCGTGGACGTGAACGTGATCGTAAATCTATATCAGACGATTAAAGATATAACATTTTGATACTTTCAACGAGAAAAGTGTTTTTTAATCTATGACACATAGTTATAGGACTAGTATAGTAGTACTAGTAAGTAGTGTAAGTACCTAGTTCGTGTCTAAAATAACAGCTGCTGACAAAATAATGTCATAACTTTAATACCTTGTTAATAGATTGGCGATTACAACAGAAATAGCACAAAATACTATTAACATTCAGTGAACATTTTGTTCACAAAACTCAGTAATTGGCTAGCTGTGCCGGTCACACCTTTTATTAAAATTAGACAACGAATAGAAACTAGACCATAAAACAATTAAAGTTGTAACAAAATTCAGCTCAAACTGAACTAAAGCCAGCAAATACCGAATAAAGTCTCGACTTAATAAGTGCGAGAGAGATGAAGACTGGTATAATCTGTTGAGCAAAAGAGATAGACATACCTGCTCCGCCATTGATCAAAATTAAGCCCACTACCAACGTTATCCCTCAAGAAACCAATTAGAAGTCCTATTACGCTAACAATAACATCGATTGCTATAAACTGGGGGTTAATCAACTATTTGATAATACCTGATATCACGCGCCACTATAACTCAATAGGTGTGAAATGGAATGGGTTAACTTATTAAATGTTATAAATTCAGGCGGGATTGGAGCGAGGTGAGCTATGACGGGTTGACCGGAGTTCTGCGTTTATCGATCGGCGATATAATGGTGATAGAAAGGTGGGGAAAGGTTGTAAGTTAGGTCGTTTTGTGGGAGAATTTGTTAAGTTACGTTTAAGGTATGTGAAAGAAAAACGTCGCGACGTTTTCACGACGCGTCGTGAGGAAAGTTTCCAGTATGAATCAGTGGCGTGCCATACAATACGGCAAGTCCATAAAGGCAAGCTGACTGATCAGAAACCGTAACGTGATGAACAGTAGTCGGTTATAAGGCCAAGCCAAGCTTTTAGGCTTGCATGAATGTAACGCCACTAGTATGAATGTAGATGGGTATAAGAGTAGACGAAGACCAAAAAACAACAAAAGGATGGACGGTGTAGTGGATGATAAGGTAGGAAAGGAGGAGTCTGAAGAGATGACGAGTAATAGAGAAGTAGGAAAAAAGAAATGCTGTACCGGATGAATTGTGACAAGGGCAAGAAAATTTTGATGATGTTAAGCGAATGGAGGTACTACGGGATTAGGGAATGTTCTAAGGGCTATTCAGCTAGAATAGTAGAGATGTAAAAACGTGCAACAAGAACAGTGCCGTTTTGAGAGTCTGCAATAAAAACACGATGGAGGCACCTGTATTCTAGCAAAGAAAACGGATACTTAAAGAAACATGGAGACTTATCTTTGGAATATAAGATTTTTCTGTTTCAAAATTTTCGTCGAACTTAATTTTCAACAGGACCAAGCAAAACATGGTCACATAACAAGTACTTACTTAAGTAATTTAATTGAGTCTAGATCATGTTGAGAAAAAGCGTCACGTGAGAGAAAAATCACGTTTTAGGAAGGAGAGTCCTTCCTAAAACGTGGTTTTTCAAACTGACGAAAAAACAAAAGCTAGTCCAGTTCAAATTTAAAATGATGCCATACACATCGATTACTCATGAACCCGTTTTTGGTATTTTAGTAAAAGAATTACGACCACATTGCGTTCCCTGGGCAGTGGGCACACGCAACGGGCGACGTGATAAGAACGGCCCCTGCTAATTACAGACGCCATGTTACCTCTTTTTACGACAAAAAAATAAACATTTCGTGAATATTGAAAAGTTAGCTTTGTCAAAAGGAATATTAAAGTACGTACCTAAAATATACTAGTTGTTTTCTAGTTCTAGTAGTAACTTATACCCGCAATTTTTGGCCTCATAGAAGTCAACTAAATCTAATTTCCCACTATAAAACTTAATATCCTATGGTATCCGGCAGAACTGTAGCTACCAATCTCGGAAAAAAAAATCTACTACGTACTTTTTTATAATAAGACTAGCTGACTCGCGCAACTTCGTCTGCGTCTCATAATTTGAGATTTAAACTACCCTATCTCTCAAGTTGGATCGAACTGCACATGGTGTGCGAATTTTATTATAATCGGTTAAGTGGTTTAGGAGTCCATTGAGGACAAACATTGTGACACGAGATTTATATATATTAAGAAGATTATTAATCTGGTCAAACATAGTAGGTACAATACAATTGTTAAAAGTGCATAGGACACAAAAGAAAATTGGTTCAGACCTGTTTGCCATAAACTGTGGTAACAGTTGTGATTTTTACAAATAAACCATTAGACTCCTATTAAAATATTACGTTGCGATTATTCCAATAAGAAAATCAATATTGTACTATTGATTTTATTGTTGATCCATCAACTCTAACAATTTAATCACTAAGATAAGTGAAACAATTGCTATTAAAACTAACATTTCACAAACGTAAACAATTATTTTGCTAATCAGCAGAATACGCACATTTTCGCGTTAGCAATTTAACATTCTTAATAGACCATTATTCTCGATCGTAAACAAATAGGAAAAGGGGTATTAATGGTATTTTAGTTCGTAAATGCTACCAATATTGCCCGGAGTGGCCGCACTCCATTGTGCATTGACGATAAGGGAACTGGTTCCTGCGGTGTTTTATTTTTCAGTGGTTGAAAGCGTACCTTTTGTAGCGCGATTCGCTGATACGTCCAGCATTTGTGCGAAACGAGTGGTCAATGCGATCGGGCTGGTGACTACGCATGTTCGCTACCCATAGCCTATAGACGTTTTATGTGACGAGAATTTGTACTCTAATTCAAACATTGCATTCACGAAGTGAATTGTAAATACATGCAACGTTTGGTTGAATTTCCATATTAGCTCCATTTAAAATTGAAACTGCTAGTAATAAAAAAAAAACTATTTAATGTTTCGACGGTCTTGTTAACCGAGTCTAACTGAAAACGATTCCGTTAAGTAAATATTTGTGACGGTATTTTTATATTTTTTGCGCTTGAATCGCCGTATACTCCCCGCTATTGTTACTGCGTGCAAAACTAATTACTTTTTGCGCTAATTACATTTCGCTATCTAACTTTATATTTCATTTGCGTCATAAACGTCTGTGGCATCGTAAAATACGTTCGTTTTACACTTTTTACTCCCAACACAGTTGTTAGTGACTGTACATGTGTGTAAAGTAAAAAAATAGATACAAATGTACTGTTGAGTGCAAAAGTATAATTAATGTATTGTTATGTAGCTTCAGCTTTGTGCTCATTCAGTTTACTTCTCCCTTGTCCGTTTGTTTGTGACTGTACTTAACCAACAACGCTTTACGTTGGTTATAAAAATAATGTGCGAACGTATAACCGAGTGGAAAAGTGCAATATTGATGGATCACGTTTGTACTGTTCTATTTATTTACAATTCACACTTTTTGCATTCGCGTTCGTTAGTTAGGGACTGTACTGAGAATTGAACTCGTAAAAGTGATATAAGTAAATGTACTTTCGAGTAGAAAAGTGAGATATACTTTTTCCATTACTTGTGTAATGATATTCAAGTGTAACAAGCACGTATGAAATGGTGTAGTAATGTACAAGCGAGTGGAAAAGTATAATGCATGTAAAAAGTCGAGATTCGTGTTCATATGTCGTGACCATTGCATGATGGCGAACACTTTTCATTATTCGCTTGCAAATTATTTAATGGCTGTATATTTTTTATGAGGACATTTCGGGATAGTGGCCAATTGGCACAAGTCAGCGCACACCTCTTTTAAAACACTATTTGTAATTATGTTTAGTGTGAAGAGGCGTAAAATGATGTTACTAGTTTGTTCGACGTCGAAATGTAAAATGTTTTCTTACTTTTTGTATAAACCTATATTTTTGAACTTAAATTAAATAATTAGGAATAGCAACCACAACTTTTGAGATTTAATCAAATGTACTTTTATTTTCTATGAAAAGAAAAACACGAAGCGAACGGTGATTTAGCAGTGAAAAATTACATTTTCATCAAAATATTTAAGTAGTATTTTCAACCAACATGTTTCTCCATTAAAATCCTCGTTCCACGCTTAAATTGAAATATACTCATACTGCAACGAATAATTTCAAATGTAAATAACGCAATTTCATTTACATATTCAAAGAAAATCAGCAAAAAAAAAGAAATGGCACAACTATGAAAAGTTGAATTGCTTTACCGAGCATACTTGTGAACTGTTACAACTGTGATAAGCAATAACTTCGCATGTTTCCAAGCACTAGTAACTAATATTAATTGCAATGTTTGCTATTTACTGTGGAAAGCTAGTTTTTTATGCTATTTTATAGTAAAAAGCTTGGTGTAAGTGAAAAGAGGGAGCCAAGCCACAACGTAGCAAAGTGCTAACCGGCGGCAATTGTCTACTGTCAAATGTAACATAAAATAACGTTACATTCAATAATTTTAAACTTTAGTGCCATTTATTGGGTATATAACTAAATAAAGACACATTTTATTTTAGTTTTAAATATAAATTATTGGTTTGAATGAAAATTAATTACTCGTATTCAGCAATTAAACTTAGGTCAACTTCAACACACATCGAAAGATTGATGAAATTCATCGAATCGATTATATGTATTTTTGGACCATAGGTCTTTTTTTATTATGAATCCTAGATTAATATAATATTTAAAAAAAAAAACGTTTTATAAATGCAAAAGTGGTTTAACATGAGAGGACTTTAAAAAAACAATAGGTACAACATTTTTGTAGATAGGTACTCGTAGTAGTAAACGGCGCAGCATTTAATCTTTAACCTTTTTTCGTGATCTTTACTTCTAAAAGTAGGTTCTGGCGTAAACTATTCTACACCTGATTGTACCTAAGCTTATATATTGGAAATGAGTGATGAAGTGAAGCGGGAAATGGGTACGCCCAGCTCATATTATACCAGTCTACATATAACGTTGTACTACTGCTAGTAACCGTGATAATAGTTTATTTATGAGTCTGTGACCTGCCATTTTCTTTACAATGGGGTAGACCATAGACGACATAAACGTCTAATAAGTCCGTTACTTAAATTATCAAAAAATATTTGGCCCGTAGGCATTCTTTCTTCTGTTATTTAAACCAAAATTGACGAAGGTACGAAAAAAAAATTCTCAATACGTCACGCCTTGGTATATTTTTTTGTGAGTTCCGACGTCACGAGCCGCCAACCCCAAGTTTTGATGCGTTTTATTAGGCAAAATTCATTGATTTATAACAAAAAAAAAACCTATTCATTATTTTACAATAAGGACGTTGACGCTGACGGACTAAATACATTTGCATTTTTTTGTAATACTTATTCTGCGCCATGGAAATAATCTAAAAGCTCAAAAAGTAGTTTACGTAAATTATATTCAATTTTGTTTTGTTTTCACCACTTTACGAGTAATGCTGCTAATTAATGTGTTGAATACGAAAAAGGTTTTTTAGTGTTTTAGTGCTTACTTTACTAAGCTGTAAGAATCTTACGATTTATTTTGCGAAGGGGCAGTAATTCTTTTTTGCACCTTGTGGTTAGTTTTATGATGTTATATATTTTGATGATAAACTTGTAGTTTAGAAGTGTTAAGTAAGTGACTGTATAAGAAAAGATGCATGTAGTCCAGTGAAAGAAGATGATGAAAGGAATACTTAGATGATGCCTGAGAGAGGATGAAGGATATCGTCTGCGCTGGCCCAAATAAATTGGGACAGGATGATAATGATGATTTAGAGATTTTTTTATAAAAATGCGATATTTTGTAACATAGGTGGTTTTAGAAGTGTAGAATACACTTACGAGACCATTTACAGGTCTGAAATAATAGACATTTTACAAGGACGGTCTTGCGGTCTGCCAAAAACCTGTCCTTTATTCTATAAATGCGAATGTTTGTGAGGATGTTTGGATGATTAGATGTCTGAATGCGTCACACACTTTCACAAAAAAAAACTACTAAACGGATTTGAATGAAATTTCGCACACAGATATTTTATAACCTGGATTAACCCATACGATAATTTTAATCCCGGTAGTCCGTTCTCGTGGGACAATAATTACAGAACTCCACTCGGACATAAGCTGGTACTTGATATACATATTGTTTAACCGCGTGTGTCAACACTGTTTTGCAATTTAGTTCTCAATACGTCGATAGATGGCGTTGTACTTTTTTCTAAATCGCGCTACTGAGATTCTTCGCCGACTAGAATATAAGGACCCGATGACCTAAAAACTATTATATAAAGACCCGATGAACTCATTCCTCCTCTTTCTGCAAATATACCATTAGAATAAGTTGTTTATTACTGTGTTTTAATAAAGTATACGTAGTTCCATCCGTCTCGAAGGACCATGTTCGCCTAGTGAAGACCCTGGCTGGACAGCATCAGATCGAACAGATGACTAAACATTTGTTTTCCATCCCACATGAGGTACTCTCAACTACAGAACCACAATCAAGTTTCGTCCCCAGTAAGTACTGGCACTAAATGTTTCTCACAATGCAACATTAGAGGCTAATAAAGCCGGAGAGGTCGGTATGGCTCGATTAGCTGGCCGTAATTGAATAGGCGTGTATTGTAGCTCGATGCCATGTGTTTGTGGACGCGATGGAGCTAGCTAGGAGTATGTGGGTATGTTTGTAGCAGTTGTGTTTTAGTGTGGTTAGAATAAAAATTGTGATAAGTAACGCTGATTATAGCCCGCGGGCGGGCTCCGAGGAATTGGTGGCTTGCTTAGGTGGCGCATACTCACTTCTGCCGTCCAATAATTCAATTTAAACTAATCTTCTTCTTTGTGTGTCGAAGGAATAGAATAATACTCAACCAGTAAATAGCCATCTGCACAGCTCTTTCATTGGCTTCGTTTAAATCCTGGAAGGTGCAGTTGGCTATGCAGGATGGGCAAGTAAGCGTAATCCGGTAGAGAGTCTACACACTGATTCTGTATTTAGTACCTACGGGTCCCCACCACCCATTTGGCCAGATAATTTCTACAGCAGCCAACTAAGACCGCAATTGAACCCCAATCAGCATACTTGGGAAAAGGCTATGGCAGATCATAGTGTTGAGTCAAATAGAATACTTATTCAGATTAAAAGCACTTCGTAAAATAGCGAAACAACAAAAAGGTCTTGTGTCAAATGCGCCTTTTATTTCAATCAGAACTTCTAAACTTCTTCTTGTCGGCTCAAAAATGTACTCTTTGTGTGGACGCATATTTATTTTCACATATGGCAAGTAATAGGATATCTGCTTATCCACCAGAACAAACTAGTGTAATAATTCACAGTTTCTTCATCCCTTGACAATAGCAACTAAATCTCACGATTACCCGACTTGAACCGTGTAAACATGAGTTATGTGTTGACAATACAATTTATTTGTCGGTGAAAGAGGGCGTGGCTCGCGACGCCAATGTGCCGTGGTGACGAATGCGGTCCGTGTATTGATACACACAGGTTTGAGTCCTGTGCAAGGTTTTAAAATGATATCAAGTGGAAAATTGGTCTCATTGTGGAGTTCTTTGGGTGTATTGTAGATTTGGGCAGCATCTCTAGAGTTGACAATTGAAGTATTGTAAAAATGTTAATGCTCAAAAGAATTGTAAAGAAAAATTAGTGTGTGAATGTTAACTCTGAACCGATAGTAGGATTCCTATATGGAAGTGACTTAAGTATCTTTTTTTTTTGCTGGCCTACGTATTGTCCCACTGCTGGGCAAAGGCCTCCCCTTTCTCCTTCTATACCTCTCTGTCTTGTGCGATCTCTGGCCATGTTGGCCTCTTTTTTTTCGTATGGGAAATCATCAAATGACTTTTCTCACTCTGGGGGCCATGTTGGCCCTACAAACGTGATCAGATACAGTATCTATTCTACGTACTTAAATGGTAATTAAATTATATTGGCAGGATTTACGCAAACGCCAAAAGGTATCTTTTAATCGACGCAAAAACAATGTGCATGTTTTTGCTACAACCCCACAAAAAGCGTTAATTACATCCCAAATATGACCATTGTTGTCCATATTAAGACCCTTTGTAATTAAAAAATATCCATAAAGTATTATTCAATCCGGTAACTAACAGGATTTCCCTAATCGTTTCTATCGAGTGAAAAACAAATCGATTTCCCCATTACAAACCAGTATTTAAATAAACGATTATTCAAGTATCGATTACCGTAATCGAATAATAATAATAATAATCCGGGAATTATGTCAGGGCTAATTTTTATTTATTAATATAAAACAAGAATTAATAAAGTTGACATGAAGAATTTTAAATCGCATTCGATTTTCTAAATAAGGATTTATTTATTGAATAAAAATGTTGGTAATTGGACGTTGTAGCAATGCAATGTTGCATGTTTTTTTTTAGCATGGCAATGTGCACGACCAGAGACAAACAATAATTAAATGTTTGATGTGTTATTGATATGATCAAGTACCACTTATATGTGTTTGTTTTAGGACTTGGTTATATTAATTGGTTTCGTATAGGTTCAATTTAGAAAAAGTACTTTCAATCATCTTATTTTGCTTTAAAACAGAGATGGGTTGATTTTTACGATACATAATGAAGAGGCCTAAAAACGACTGTATGGCTTACGTCAAACACATTTTTTTAGAGTTAATCTTACTATTTTTTAATCAGGTAGCATACCTACCTTAATAACCAACGAGTGTAAATTACAATTATAATAATGCTAATAATAGATTTAAATAAGTTAATCAGCATTTAGGTGTAGTTGTTAAACAAAAACAAAAATAAATGAAACTTTAAAATTGAAACACACTATAATTACGTTTTAACCGACCTATAACAATGTAGGTAGTATTATTATATAGTGAGGAGGCCTAAGTCCCAGCAGTGGGAACTTTAATAGGATGATGATGATATAGAGAACCTAATTTATTATTTATCTTCAACAAAATAAATAAAATGTTGAACCACGAAAAAAAAATACCCTCACATTTAACCCTTTTCATAGCAACTTATACAATCACAAAATCTCTTCGAATCCCGAATGATCCGAACGGGTTGTCGAATCCGATGTGCTATTGTTTACGCATCCAAGTGATCCGTTATTTATGTCCGGGCTTTGTTCTTCGCGAGACACCGTTTCTTGAGACCCGACGAGGGAAGGGTTCAGAACGGGTTTCCGAAACATGATGTCTCGACGTAAATAGGTGACAATAATGGTGATGGGTTAAGTGTGGATTTAAGTTGTTTGTAATTGGGTTAAATTCTTTTGAAACGCGTGAATACCACATCACTAGTTTATGAAAATCGCCGCCGCTCGCCGTTGTACCGTAGTACCTACATAAGCTTAATATTTTAAGTTTGTGAATATTTTCTTTATTATTTTTGTGTGCAATAAGAATGAGTGGTATTCTTTAAGGGGTTTCTCAGTATTCGTCACGGATTGTTGGTTTGTTGCCAATTGATGGCAATTTGTTCCCCTCTATTACATGTTGGGACTTAAACATATGAGAATGGAGAAAGGAGATTTGGAAACGCTGTCCCGCGAGTAAAATATAACGTTTGATAAAACCGTTCTAATATTTTTGCAATGAAGGATTTTCTTTTTCAACTCTTCCCTAGTCGCTGGATAGATGGCGCTGGTCTGACTACGTTACTGCAAGGAACAGCACGTCACATAATATCACTTGGACCTAATGATTATATTCGGAAGCTGATGCAAGCGAAAGTGTCAGTGACGTGCGCATATGTGACGTGTGTTTTTTCAAGTGTTTTGGCTTTGGCACCTATTTTAACGTAGTCGTATCAACGCCATCTATCGAGTTCATGGAAACTACTTTTAATAATTGACGAAATGAAAACCTCTCATTACAGTGAAACTTGGTTAAGTGGGACCTGGATAAGTGAGAAACCTCTATAGCTGGAACTCTCGCTGAGGTCCCGACATTTATGCCTGGATATCTGAGTGAGACACTGGTTAGATGGAATACCAATTTGAAGGTCCCTTGAATGTCCCAGTTATCCAGGTTTCACTGTATTATTCAGTTTTGCTATCGTATTGCTATGTATATTGCATCTAAATCCCGTTATAATTGTTTTAGTAACGAAAACATCTAAAGTGTTGCCATAATTAAATGGGAACCCTTGAACCCTGAGTGCCTTTCGCCAGTTCTTCTCAGGGGTAGTCAGATCGGTCTATCTGGCTTATTTTAGTAATGAGTATGACGAGGAATGTCTGGTAGAATGCATCAGGAGCAATGGGCTAGAGTCGTCATTCAGTGAGTGCCAGAAGACGGGCGTCGTCGCCGAGGAAGCCCTAGAAAAAGGCGTTTATGTGAGACTAGCTGACCCACGCAACTTTGTCTACGTCACTTAAGAGAGAAAGAGCTCACAAAGGGAATACAATTCCCCCCGTTTTTGCAACATTTCTTATTGCTGCTCCGCTCCTGTTGGTTATAGCGTGATGTTATATAGCCTATAGCCTTCCTAGATAAATGGACTAACCAACGCAAAAATAATTTTTCAATTCGAGCCGGTAGTTCCTGAGATTAGCGCGTTCAACCAAACAAACAAACAAACAAACTTTTCTGCTTTATAATATTAGAATAGATAGTATAAGATTGGCCTGAGAAAACCGCACAGAGAAAACCATGAAAGGCTATGGGGGAGGCCCTTGTCCAGCAGTGGGACAATGAAACAAAAAAAAATAAAAAAATAACGTATAATAGTGACCCGATATCCTATTAACAGAATAATTCTATTTCACAGCCATATAGGCAGAATTGTTTCAAGATATACTTAATTCACACAGTTACCGATTACTATAGCCAATTAATTCCAACAATCTTATTGATTGAGGATAATTAAATATCATAGCCTATTTGATAAATACAACAGATAATAGATTCCTAGCTTTTATGTAGATTAAACCATTCGTTATAAATGATTAATATGAATTATCTAGAACAGTTACGGCTTACTAATGACTACGTAATTTGTGTCAAGTAATAATAGATATAGGTACCTATGTTGTTGCATATCTATACTAATATTATAAAGCAGAAGAGTTTGTTTGTTTGTTTGGTTGAACGCGCTAAACTCAGGAACTACCAGCTCGAATTGAAAAATTCTTAAATTTGTGTTGGATAGTCAGACCATTTATCGAGGAAGGCTATAAAGGGTGTAAAACACCTCTTCACGAAGCCGAAAGGCACTGTTTTGTTCTCCCCATCAATGCGATAATTTTTTTGTTCTACACTATACCTGGGAACCTTCTAGTTACGGAGATATGGGGGGTCAAAGTTACAACATTTTGACAAGTTTTTTTTTAAATACTTTTTTTTTGTAAGATTTAATATTTTCTCACCTCCACGACCCCTGCACTATTCAATCCATCCATCAATGTTTTAAGTGCGTTACATTGAGTTCTACCACAAAACATGATTTATAACCTCAAAAAAAAAGTTGTTTCCCAGCAATATTTTTTGCGTAAAGTTACTCAGTTTGATATACAGAATACTTGGTTAACGGCTTTGTGATGATGTGGTTTACACCCTGTATAACATCAAGCTGTGACCAATAGGTGCGGAGCAGCTATAAGAAAGGTTGCAAGCGGGAAAAAAGCTTCCGTTAACCAGGCGATGCGTTGCGATATCAAAACTTCACGCGAACGAAGTCGCGGGTAGAAGCTAGTTAATACATTTTATAGTTAGTTACTATTTTAAGACTTTTATATGAACTAGCGAACGTCATGCGGATTTATCCGCGTAGTTCGCGTTCCCGCGGAAGAACGGACATAAAATGCAACATATGTTACTCGATAATAATGTAGCGCATTAAAAAAAAAACAAAACGGTTCAGTATTTTTTAAGTTTATTAGTTTCATACAAATACACTAAACTTTCCTCTTTATAATTAAATATTTAGGTAGTTAGATAACTTACAATATAGTAATTTTGTGGGCATCCGAGCTCTGATTTGGGTGAAAATAGAGAAAACGAATTTTCCTACAAATGAGACCTAGCGTGATCGATTTTTCACCACTGTGAAAGCCCATGTTGCAGCTTTCATCGAAATCGTTGGAGCCGTTTTCGAGGACGTGATTACAAATATACAAATATTGTTCATTTAAGTAATTGGCACACAGTAGGTAGGTACTTTTCAAATTCTACTGTTAATTATTTCGACTTCATATCACCTTCAAACAAATCAATCATAATAAAAAAACCTTACAGTTCCAAAATAATAATAATTATCCATATTTTATTGTTCTACTTGGCAGTTTAGATCATATTGTCGAAGTGTATTTAAAATGTATACGTAAAATAATCTAACCAATTTTATTAAGTAAACCCGTAAATGTAACGGAAATTAATTAAAATATTTCAATTTATTTAATTGAATACCAACAAATGTAATTAAGTTTTAATAATATCGTAATTGGGTGAAGCAAAAATATATTTTAATTAATATATAAATGTGCAGGAAAACGATATCAATTCTTACTTAATAATAATTGCAAAAATATTATAACGGTTTTATAAATTAATTAAAAGTTCACATTTTCCTCGTTATTACTAAATAAATGTGGAATTTCCTAATTTTGTTTGTCACACCAAAATTAGATTTGTAATGTTAAAATAATTAAGTTGTATAGCACGATAATGATGTTATGCTGTTCGGAATATAATTAGGTACCATATTTATATGTATATAGGGACATAATAACTCTATATATTAGTAGAGTATGTGCTTTAATTGGTAGGTTTAGTGATTTAGATGTTTGCTTTTTATTTAATTGGGGTTTTAGATGTAGAATAACAATCACCAAATAATACTTACAAAGGTACAGGAAATTGAATTGAAAATTATGAAATTTTGGTAAATTCCAGTACCTACTTAGGTTTGTTTAAAGTAGGTAGATAGGACCAATGATTTGGTAAATTTAAGGAGAAATTATGATAATTAACAATTTAACCTAATAAACAAATAAGCTTTAGCTCAAACGAAAAAAAACAGAAAATATTAGAGAATAAGAAAAATAGTTCACTATTACCTACCGTATTTTTATAGGTAATGCAAAACATTTCGGAAATCCAATAATATCATTCTACAAAAACATGAGTAAGATAAAAACCAACGGTGACTACAAAAGTGCGTCCCGACGATATGCGCAAAGTCACAAAAATCTCGAAAGCGAAAAATCCGAACATTCCGAGAACCGAAATCTATTAACAATACTAGAACTTCAAACACTCCAGTAAAGTCTGTCGAAGACAAATATATAAAGGCTACATCGTTTATGAAATCTTTGAAGACCATCAACAATTAGGAGCAACATTTTAAGCATTGTCCGCTGATAACTTTCTTATTGCTAAAACACAGGCATTCTCTCTATGGATGAGATGGTAAGGGGTATAATGATATACGACCACGCCGGCCTAGTGCGGGTTTAAGGAGCAACACTGAAGAAAAATGTTTAAGTATGACACGAACAAGAAACGAAGAAAAAGTTAGCTAACCTGTTAAAGGTCCAACGGGGAAATGTGACTGGAACAGCGGCCCGAAGGAAGGCACCACAGGCGGCGGGCCCGGCCACGCCAACCCGTACGCCGCCGCCGCCAGCGCGCTGAACGGCGTCGGCCGCACCAACCGAGCCTTCTCCGACGGTGGCCTCTCCTCGTCCTCACTCGGCAGACCGTTCTGCAAGTCCTCCACGTCTACTATCGAATCTTCCTGGTTCACCGAATCTTCGTATTCATCTTCCGAAGACGTAACAGTCGCTGAGACATTCAAATTCAAAGGAGGCGTCTGGGACGACGGTCTGGGAGACACCGATTTGCCGCCCGGTAACTCAGGTTGCGCAGAAGGAGACTGCCTCAAAGGCGACTCAGGAATCGTCCTGTGATGCCTGATCATCTCCGCCGTAGAGTCCACTTGACTCGCCTTCGTATCAGCCAAAATCGATGCCACACTGAAGCTGATTCTTGAAGCCTTAGGTGGTTCCGTCGCTTCAGCAGGGCTGCTCGGGTACCTCGAAACACTCTGTATCGCCATGTTCACTTCCTTGTCCTCGTAGCTTTGATTCTTTAACATTGAACGCTGCTCAGTTCCATTTAGCACAGCCGGTTCACACTGGGGCGCGATCGACGGATCGTGTACGCATGCGGGCGCAGTCGCAGGTTGACTGGCGCACAGTGCGCGCGGCGGCCGGGGCCCGGGCCGCGAGGCGTGGCGTCCGGGGCCCCGCCCGCCGGGCCGCCCCGTCCACCGCGGGGCCCGCGATTGATCCGCGCGGGGTCGGGGGGAGCGATTTAGCACGCTCTTATCTCGTTAGTCTCCTTTGTGATACTCGATTTTTTTTGTAGGAATCAAAACATAATTACCTTTTGTAGGGGTTCGCGCGTTTTGATCGCACACTTTATGCGCGCCACCAGAGGTATAAAGTATAAAAATATAATGAGCAGTCGTGAATGCCGCTTGTTAAATCCTTTTGAGCGTTCTCTGCTGGTTCCTTTGTGGGATTAGCGCCGAGGGGGCATCGCTTGATGAATTCTGCTGCGTCCGTGTTTACGGATCCGTTTCAAATTAGCGCAAATGATTTACAACGACGCTGCTCATGTTATTTATATTTTGATTTATATAACTTTTATTGTGAGAATGTCTTTGAGTTGTAAGTGCGTGCCTACCTCATGAAACACCATTGATAAGTAGCTGAGAACCGACGTGAAAAGCTCATTCCATCGTCTTCAAGTATTTCCATGAATATTATGGGTAAAATCAATGATGAGACTGCTTAAATAACAATAAATTAACAAACCAATCATTTGAACTTGATTAAAGAACAGTTGACAAAGATCAGCCGGAATCTCAGATGAGATCGTCAGATTGATAAATATAACTATATTTCTATGGATGACTCAAAATGTTTGAAAGGATAATAGCCTACCTAATAAAAAAAACAGTAAGAATTAGAATCATTGTTGCAATCATTTTCTTAATTAACCTAACTTAACACTATGACAAAATGGTAACGAGTAAAATTTTTAACATAAATAAATATGCAGAAAACAGAAGTCCCCAAACTAGACACGCATGTATCTTGGGGGCCGGAGTTGCGTTTAGGTTAACTTATAATTAAAACACAAATGTAATTTGTTGATGTGAACATGCGAGGAAAGTAGGTAAATGTGGAATATTCTTTTATAATAACAACATGATAAGTATTACAATAATAGAGTGGAAAGAGGTCTTTAGTGAAATGCAAAGCGTTTATTAATATTCGATATAGGTAGGAAAGTATTATATTAGTTATTGATTCATAGTTGTATATTTTACTGAGTTTACTTGTACGTTATGTAGCTTAAGATATTATAATTAGTTTTCTTTTTTTTTTGTCCATGTGGTGTTTACCTTTAAGTAATTTTTTTATCTGTATTTGTAAATTAGTGTAAACAATTGTTGGTAGACCTAAGAAATAAAATAAAATAAATAAAATAAGTATTATGAAACAAAAATGTACAAACAAAAAGAGCTCTTGGCTAAATAAAAACAGCCGCTCAGGTCGATCTTTAGGATAAGCCAGGCGTGTCTAGGTTGGTCTGTGGATGGGTGACCAATCATTGCATTTCAAGTTTCCTCCATGTCTTTACATGTCTTTAAAGCACGTTAAGCCGTTGGTCCCGGCTGTCATTTGTAGATCTTTGACAGTCGGTACCGTTGGCCCAAAAAGTTTGACAGAACAGGAGTCTTACCAAGGGATACCTATCGTATTATCCAGAACCAACTGGATTGTGGTGTTCGTTGGAAGGAATGGAGGGGGGGCTTCGCCTAGCAGTGGGACAATACCTATAGGCTAGCTATAATAATTTATCTGCATTGTGGATGTCAGATAGACAGTAGTATTTAGCTGCATGCGGTTCTACTGGAGAGGACAAACAGGGTTGGGAAAAGTCTAGACAGCTGATGATAAAACAAATGCCCTAAATAATCTGGCCATTTCTGTTCAGAAAACTAAAACTACCAACAAAATAATCTGTAAGTACATGCAAAACAAAATTTAATTAAAATATTGATTAACAAAACCCGTATCCTTCAAACACTGAATAACAACCTAAATTCAGGAATTTCGGGAAATTCCCGGAAAACATGAAACTGCCTACTAACAAACAAAATAAGTGATAAGCAGGTCCTACCTACGTAATTATGACGATAGCCCTAATATGTATGTATGTGTGTTCTAGTTAATATTTATTCACATAATAATGTAGAAGGAAGAATTGAGTGAACGGAACCAGGCTATTGTATTAAGGTCCATGTTTACTGAAAAGTTAACAGTTTGTTTATCTAAAAACAGCTGTCACTGTGGCATGTTCCCATACAAAAAAGTGTTTTAAACAGCTGTTTTTAGATAATTGCATAAGTTGATAAAAAATGGATACAAAGAAGGTCTAACATCAAATGTATACAACCTACAACTCCTAGTTACAGCAATATATAAAAAGAAAACTAGCTTGTCCTTGTCATTATCTGACATGGGGTAACATGGGGTGACATGAGGTGTTAGGTTATTTTCGATACGGAATTTCTGGATTCGGTCTCCACGCTCAAGCCCCGCGATAGAAGCTATGCAATAAGTCGTGGGTTCGAACTCAGGCAGGCGCATTACTTTGTGTAATATATTTCACCACCGCTGCTCTCAAAACGGTGAAGGAAAACATCGTGAGGAAACCGGCATGTCCTAGAACCAAAAATTCGAAGACATGTGACATCTACCAATCCGCACTGGGCCCGCGTGGTAGATTATAGCCCATTCCCTCTCATTGTGAGGAGGCCGTGTCCCAGCTGTGGGAACATTATAGGCTGATGATGATGAAAGGAAAACTCTGGATAAGACTAGACTGGCTTTTATACTTATACTTACAAGTTTACAAGAAGAAATAGTCGAACGATTAACTTTATTCTACGAGAACATTACACAAATTAAATAAACAAATTACACTAAAATATTAATTTTGCATAGAGAGGAGGCCTGTGTCCCACCTGTGGGAATATTAATAGGCTGATGATGATGATGATGATGATCAAAATATAATGTACTGGAGTAAGAGTGTCGGTGATACCCGCACACGTCGCTAGATAGCGCTGACTGTATTTTAAAACGCGCTCACGTGTGTTTTTCCGATAACCTTATATGGCGAAGTGGCAACCGGCCGTGTTACAGTGGTTTACGACATTCTTCTACTGCGCTTGAAAATGTTTGCTAGTGATTAGGAGGGATTATTTGCATTTCGTTAATTTCGCTTATTATTTCGCAAAGTTTTGAATAGGTAAGGAATTTTATGAAGACTCAGTACTTCAAAAATTCGCTAGTAATTTGGTTCACGAATTATTGCGTATTAAGTCAAAATTTGAGATCATACCCCGGGCATACGTATACAGAGAACAATTCCCAATCTGTGTGGCGTATGCCCTAACAATTCACCAGACCCAAGGTCTAAGTCAAAAAAATGCCCTCATGGACATTGGCACCTCCATATTCTCTTATGGCCAAGTCTACGTGGCGCTTTCACGAGTAACCAATCTTCATGGGATGCACCTCAAAGCTCAAGCTTCAGCGATCACCGAATACAAACGGCTTAGGTGCGGCCAAGCCACACAACATTGACAATAATAAAAAAGAAATCGCAGTAAGGAACCTTAGACTTGGCACGACTTTGTCTAGATTTCATTACTTTTTAGAGATAAACAAGCAGCTCCATCGAGACTTGGCTAGTTTTCTACAGAATGATTTTGGTGGGATTTCAGTTACAGTATCGCTCCGAACAAATGTCTTGTTTAGTGACATCGTCTGCTCTAAACTAAAGAGAATGGTACTTATTGTTGTCTGTACACCTATAACCTTGCTTCAGAGAGAAAGTTGTATTATACTATGTGGTAGTACCTACATTTATGACATTTATATCCTATCTATGAACAGTAATCGACATCAACATCAAAGTTCACACTTTATTTTTCGTTTTTCATTCTGATAGATCCAAGGACCTGGGTTGGATACTCAGATCGGGCTGTGTGGAAGTGTTATTGGGTTTATCATTAGAAATGTCTCAGTAGCAACCACGGAGACTGCAAGAGCTCTAAGGCCCTACTCTCTAACGCTTCGCCCGTATATTCGGATCTATTCGTCTCTCTCACTCGCACTCATCTGCAGACGTGCGCGATAGAGACGTATAGATCCCAATAAACGGTCGAAGTGTTAGGGAGTAGGGCCTCTGTGACATCTCACAGTAATTCAACAGATTCACTAACAAGCTGGTAGATCAGTTAAACCTGTCAGATCAAAGACAACCACCATATAATCCTCTAAACAAAAACAGTCACCAAAAATCTCCTCAAACAGATCAACTCAATCAAAATTAGATAAGGGTTGTTACTTACTTAAAAATAAACACCAACTATCTTTACAGTCGGTTACCGACTAAGCGGGAGGGTGACAGTCCTATTCAACCCTCGGTCGTGGGTAACACAAGGGTGATATCCGACATCTGCCGTCTCTTTCACACTTAGGGAATACACTAAATAGGTATTTAGTATTCGGAAGGGGAAGATAGTTAATTTTGTGGGGTGAGACGGAAAAAATTGTCTAGTGTATCTCCTTTTGCGGCTCATAACACTCTTATTAGGTAGCATCAAAGTTGGTTATTGATTGTTTCGGGTGTCATCATTATTGGTACAGTTTTCCTTATTGAATGCGTGTGATATAAATATAAATGTTATTAATTATGATTGGGTTCATTGATTTTGGCTCAGAAGGTGTTTGTATTGAGTTAGGGTTGGATTGAGGATGATGGTTATTATTGTTGTTTTGGTTTGGGAACTGACTGTTTCTTGATACTGTTTGTGTTGGTTTTATGGTAAGGTTAGGTTTATTTAATGTAACTGTAAACCTGGATGTTTGTTTTTACCTGGCTATAGCGAAGTCAAAATGAAGTTGAAGAGTTACCTGTTTTGTGTTATTTAGACAACAAACTTACAAAACTCCTACTCAACGATGTCAACTGCTACCATGCACGCTGTAAGGCAACGCGCAAGCCTTTGGTTAAGGTAAAAGCCAGAAAGTTACGTGTATTAGTTAGTTGTATAAGTTTTGTAAGTTTAGTCTACTTATTTGAATTTATAATTGTCTTAATATGTTATTTTTTATTTTTGAATAGGTACCTATTCTAAGTCTGTTATGATGGCTTATGCCAAACCATTTTGTTTACTTTTGATCAAATTATTGCTGATCAAACGTCATTATTTTTTACTCTCAAGTCTTTATTGGGTAAGTACTACACAGACAGATTTCTTCATCAAGAGGACCTCCTAAAACGACTGTCAAAGATCTACAAATGACAACCGGGACCAACGTACTTTTCGAGGCACGGAGGAAACTCGGTATGTAAAGGGTGGTCACTCATCCACAGACCAACCTAGGCAAGCACGGCTTAACCTGAACATTGTCTGTTATTATTTAGCCACGAGCTCCACTTATCTAAGCGCCATCATTTCAAAATCAGTTGACAAAAGAAATCATTAAGTTAGGTAATGAAGCTTCTAAAAACAAATCCCAAACCAAAATCTATTTTAATTAAAGCCAAAATTAGCGCCTTCTGCTAATGACACGACACATTTCAGCTCACATGTTGTCAATGTTGCCATTCAAATGATGTGGCATTTTGAACCTGCTCGCAAATATGACTGCGTCTCATACAAAATATGCATGGAATCCAGAACTTGGATTTAGGTGTGCGATGCAAAAAAAAAGAATGGAGAATTTTAGAAGGAATTGCCGTTAAAATGTTTTTTTTTTTCGGCAGTTTATTTAAGTACCTACTTTGGGTACTTATTGTACTAATGATAAGTAAGTATTATTTTATCCATGGTTGTGGAGTTTAGGTCTAATACTGGTGGATAATATTTTTTTCACATAAGCGAATACCCACGTATTTTACATTGATATTGTTAAAAGTCAACTACATAAAGTTTTGATAAATAAACTCATTTTAAAACACTATCATCGACAAATTCATTTCTAAAGCTATAAGGAATATTCTAAACCTCATATTTCCTCATACCATATCTATCATTATTAAGCATTTATTATTAAAAACAGTGGTAATATATGGCCGCTCTCGTAAAAATATCAACCGGACCGTGTACTCGTTTGAACGAGTAAATTAAAATAGATTTATAAATCACGCTGCAGCTACTGTGCGGCGCGGCGTAGGCGACGGTCGTAGATTAAATAAAAGGTTGTAGATATGACAATGCTCCAAGTAGAGAAGTTACATAGAGAATCCTTCTCCTCCTCAGTCGTGTATTCTTGACAGAATGGTCGTGGTTGACGATGATGCATTTTGTTTTGATGACGCAGCCCTCGCGATGCGCTTCCACTTATTGCGGTCTTTAGCGTCTCGGGAGAAAGATGCAACACAAACGTCTATGGTCCAAAGACCATAGACGTTTGTGTTGCATCTTTTATATGGTCTGTCTAACGCATACAGATAATAGTACCCACATATGTTAGAGACAGTAGGTATAATTAGAATTGTCATCTGCGCTGACAGCTACGATACTAAAATAGGTACTTAAATCCTTATTAACCAACGAAAAAAATTGGACAAAGATCTTAATTCGACAAGGTACCTAACATAATAATTTTTATTCGTCAAATTAGTTGAAGTAAAAAAAAATGTGTACGTCAAACACTTGAAACATAATATTTAAGTATAACATGTGAAGACAAACGGGTAAGAAATATGATTTCGTATCTATAAGGTAGTGCTACATTTTGGTATATTTATGTTTTCACAATGCATTATAACATATTCAATTAATATAACAAACTAGTTGCAGCAATGTTAGTAGTGTCAAAGAATCATCTACTCCTTACCTTATCTGTGGCCAAACGTTGATGAACGCGCATACCCACGGCATAATGAGAGTAGTGAAACCAGGAACACGTCAATTAGCAGACATTTTGCCCGTTTATGTTTTTTGCCGCCAAAAAAATATGATTTATGGTTCAACCGTGGAACATGACACTCGTTATGGCCGTTACAAATTGTCTATGGGTTTTAGTTATGATTGTTAAGGATGGAATTAGTCGATTTATAGGTTGATGTCATAACTAGGCTCTCTGTATTAAGTCTTTTGTCAAGACTTTAATCAAAAGCTTTAGGTCCATGAATACCGAAAAGATAACGGTCTGATTATCTAAAAACTGTCATTGTGAAATGTTCCCATACAAAAATGTGTTTTTAAACAGCTGTTTTTAGATAATCGTCCGTCGTCTATTTAGTGAAGATGGACCTTGGGCAACAAACAATTCAAAAGGAGTATGTATACGTTTAGGCATCATTAGCTGCGCCTTCAACGTTAACAAAAAAGAAATCTGCGCTGCCATATTGATACCAATTTTCAAACTAAACGAATCTAATAATTACAATACAGACCAAATTAAGACCAAGCTATATTTTCCCACATGTTTAATTAATAGAAAACCTTCTTTTTTAATTCCCTAAACACAAATAAACACTCTTAAAATGTTATGTAATAGTAATCGTCTTTCCCATAATTACCTTTTAACAGTAGGATAAAATCAGTGGAACTAGTCCTTTAACAACTCAATCAACATAATTATACCATTAGCTCGATAATCGAGAAACGATTCAGACGGAGAAATCTCGCGGTATCGATATCATTTAAACCCTGTACACATATGTGGATACTTCACTAGTAATTAAGTCACATTGTCAAGCTACAAATTGAGTTGCTGTTCATTTTCTAGCTCTTTCATGAAATAGAGCCTTATTGTGTGCGAAATAAGGCATGAGTGAAATTTATTGGTGGTAAAGTGAATGTGGCAAAATGATGTCTCCTGCTTAATTTACTCCGGGAAGGAAATATTTTAGTTCAAAATTCTATTTTGACATTCGTGTTAATCGTCCGCAGGTGTGTACCGGTATTTATGGTATGTGTCATTGATACTTTAGCCACCGAGGCATTCATCATTTTTGTGTAATTTTGAACCATATTTAAATCGGTTTCGACTAACGAATTGGGTAAATTGGATCCCTTGGGTCGTATTGCTAATGATTCAATTAGTTCATTTTTAGTTGCAGTTTCCGCTGGGTAATAAATCAATCAGATTTTGATCTGCTATGTTTTTAAATGTTCTGATTTTTTAAAGAAGACGACTCGAAGACACACCACAATAAATGAATACAACAAAGTCTTCAAAATACGCCATTTCTTAAACACCCAATTTCGCCAAACAAGCGAGTTTCGAAACAAAAACCGTATTCGATACAACAATCGACTAATTACGGCGATCTTTCATCATGTCAAAGTCCGCCATATTGGTAGCCATTAAAAAAGTGTTGCCGTCACCGCGCAGGCGTGGTTCGACAAAAAGCACCTATTTGTTCGATTTTCAAACGGAATTTTAATCGACGCGAGATAAAACTTTTTGCGCGGCTACTGGCCGGTTGCCCTTAAAATATTCCGCGAAAGCCCTTTATCGTTCCAATTAAAATTTCGAACGCAAAATGGCTTCTTTCGTCCGCCATTTTGAGGTTGTGGAAAAAATTGGCGCACTTTTATATTTGTTGCATAATAGAACCAAGGTTTGAATGTTTATGACGTAGATTAGATATACTACATCTATAAAAAACAATCTAAGCATTATTTCACGTGATCACGAATACTAGTAGTCCGTTATACGAAGCATTCTGACCAATGTTTGTATTTTCTTTTACCTTCTGCGTACATATAGTGTTCTTCTTCTCGTACTTTCTCCAAACTGACAAAAAAACTGGTCTTTTTTATAATGTACTTACATCTAAAAGGAAAAAAAGCAATTAAAAAAAAGGAATAAAAGGCATTATGAATTAAAGGAATTATTTATAAATAATTCCTTTTATAAAGAGTTACCATACAGATTACGTAGTAGTATAGACTCAAATGTGTAATCTATGTCTAAGAAGGCGATGCATTCAACCCCTATAAAACATAATATTGTCTCGATACAACCAAATGTACGAACATTTAGCTCGTCAGTAAGACACAATCATGCCTACAAAAACTCTAATTATAACCACTAAACGATTTTCCAAATATTTGATTTTTGTTATAGACTTATAAATAACCCATTTAATCACCGGACATTTTTATAACAATCCCCATTATTTCCATTTTGATATCACTAAAACTGTATCCAACATAACAAGCGCAGCCTTTAGTTAGTGCTACCAACATAAGAACACAAAAGACTACCAACATAAAGATATCATTAAAATCTACTTTTCCATGTCTCTCCACGAAAAGTTTCAGCTTGTTATGACAGTATTTCTGCGAAGCTTTTGTGTCGAGTCTGGCATAGAAGCATTATATACGTTATGTTGGTACTTAGTTTTCTATGTATGCCATCTTCATTCTTAGTAAGATCAAAGAATGAAATAATAATATATAGGTTTGATGTAGTTTCGACCTTTTTTGATTCGTTGCTTTCATGAGAAGGTTTAATATATAGCGTCTGAGTGTATTTTTGAATGTTTAAACTATTGATCTGAACATAGCAAAATCATATGTTTGTTCCATTGTTGTTATATTGTTAAGAGAAATTCCTAAACACAAGACACTTTGCCCGACCAAAATGTTTTTAGAGCTTTAAAAGTGAATTAATTTTTTTTTGCAATTTCCCCATTTCCAAACCTTTGTATTATAGCAAGCACTTCATCATAATATTCATTCATTGTTTAAGTGTCCAAGAGAGAGGGGCTTAGTTTTATGGCTTAGCTAACATTTAATGGTCTTTTACTTGAATGGCTATGCAAGTCGGTGTCCACAAAGGCTAGGAGGCGTGTCGGTGATTCATTAGAAACAAATTCGTGTATTGTGCCCGTTCTATGGCCAGAGATCGCCGCTCTGTCTCCGATATTTGAGCCGAATAGCCACTTGAGTTGTGTTCGTGCAGTATATGTAAGGATACAGATGAATTGTCGAGTTTTTGAACGATGCGAAAATCTAGCTATGTAGTTAATGGCGAATCTGTTAGGAACCGTGAAACAATTTCATACATTGTGGGGTAGGTAATTATTTGGACTGAATCTTGGTTCAGAAATGAAAGTTACCTACACAACAGCGATAACATTTCATAAAAAGATGCCCCAAACATATCTCTGAAGATAGGTATGTAAATATCACCTGTAATATCTTTCACAAGATAGGAGGATAGGAGTTTCAGTACACCTAAATTCGACTGTTAAGAAAGTTAAAAAATTTAACGTTTTCAGAGTGTCTGCAAACCACGCATATACTACTCCAAGGCGAGGATGAGTGCGAGAGGCCACATGGCGCCAACTTCACGCTACAAATGAATAATGACAGAAAATAGCCTCAATTCACGATATTTCACGCCCCCACAAAGAACATCACCTAATGACTACTGAAAGTGAACCTTTTGTGAGAAACAGATGACTTTGTGATGCATTCAAACACCAGGCCTTTGTACGAGAACAATTATTTAAATAGCGAATCGAATTTGAAATTTTGTTTCGATGTTTCGATTTTCAAGTGTTTTTTTTTTAAAGGATGTTTATATTATAGCCATTCTCATAGAGAGGAGGTCAGGAGTCAGGAGGCCTGTGTCCCAGCAGTGGAAACATTAATAGGCTGATGATGATGGTGATATTAGAAACTTACATGATGAGATAGTATGAACAGTATGCTATATGTACCATGAAATGCTATGTTAATTACTATTCAATGGCAATTAACATCTGCCATCTATTTTGTAGGTGTCTCAAAATTCAATAAATTAGAGATTATCGTGTCGTTTTTCCAATTTATTCTCTATTAATCCATTTTCTTACTAATTACATAATTATCTTCATGAACAAAAACTGCGTGTTTAAAATATTTGAGAAAATAATACTGTAAAATTTGCTCCTCCATTTTTTTTGTCACTACAAACTTTCTTACGGCCTGCAGCTGGCACTCAAGCCGTAATAATATCAAACCTATTGCTTTACACGATTTATGTCAAAATTTGCCATTCAAGAAACCACAATAGTGTTTTGGTGGTACTTCAAGGTGGTCCTATTGTCCATCAGCGCTGTAGGCCGAATAAAGAATGGCCCTGCAATAGAAGTCGAATTAGCTATCTTTGTTCGAGTGCAGGTGATGGTTTGAGCAAGGCACGGGGCATTATTTTGTGATTGTTGATGATTTTTAATGACCTCTAACGTTTTTAGGATGGTACACGGTCCTTGACTTGAAGACGGGTAGCAGTAACTTATGTTATTATCATTTAATAATGATAAGAAACACAATGTTCTTATTTCAACGACTTATAGGTATCGAAGACTGATCAAAACTATCCAAAATCTAACGATATTTTTTAAAAGTGCGGTCTTTTGCCATTGAAGATTCCTAGTCAGAGTCAGAGAAATTCAGAGTGTTCTTACTGTCTCCATCTCTTTATTTTTATTAACTGCTACTGAGTAACGCAAAATTTCTCTGTACACCAAATTTTCAGGTTCAGAAAACCCTTTCTTCCTAACTTCTCAACAGTACTTTGATTTATGAAATTATTGTATTAGCAGTTTCTTCACACACATCAAATAAAGTCCCCTCCCGTTTCTAAAATCTTAACTTACACACTGCAGCTGACTTAAGGTCTCAAGTCCCATCTCAATAATCCACAATCAGTAACCACCTCTTAGATAAACAAATACCAAAAACAAAGATCATTGAAGACGCTTGCGATGCGCGGGCGCCGGCTGGCAAACAAGCGGCGTGCCTTTGTGCGCAGACGCCGCGACAGACCACTGTCACTACTCTAAACACATCGGCTTTTTTGTACTGAGAGTAAGAGGTTGTGGAAAGTGTTTATTTGATGTAGGATCGGGGAATTATGTTGTTATTTTTGCAAGGATTAATTGTTAAACTTCAGTTAAGTATCCTCTTTGGTTGGGAATATCTGATTTCGTCTTAGGGTATTCGGTCTCTTAACACGTCTTACTTCAAAAAAGAATGAGTAAACGGTTCATCATTATTATGATTGCCAACACAAACTGGAGCTATGAAAAATGATTTACAACGCATCTTACTAATAAGCAAGAAGTAGATATCATCCTCAATTCATCCACACCTCTGTCTATCTCCTGTTCTTCATCATCATCATCATTCTTATGACCGTATCCAAATTTGAGGTTAGCGCAGCATGTCTTCTTCTCCTATACTTCTCTATTAATCGTCATCTCATCAGACACTATCTTCTCTAGCCATATCATCCTTCTCACAGTCCATTCATCGTTTCATTGGTCTTCTTATATTCATAGAGCCATCTACATTCTTGTTTTTATATTTGTGTGTGTTTTGTCCTGTCGGGCTAATAAATCCTTCTTCTTCTTCTTCTTCATACATAAACCTTTCTTCACGACATTTTCCTCATTCCTCCGCATCATAATACCTTCCAATTTAATAAGGATCAGTGCAAAAAACCTTCACATCACGAATCGTCATTACCTTAATCCATTTAATTGTTATTTGTCTCTTTAAAGCTTTCTGACAAGAGTTAAACTATTTCCTCAAAATAATCTCCGGAGCACACAGATCCATCTACAGACGCTTTACCTCCCTACATATCCATTGACACTTGCGTATCGGCTGAAATACCAATATCGGTTATTAGTAAGCCATCCGACGTACGACAGTACAGATCTACCTACCTATGTCGACATGTAGTATGACATACTACATGTATGTCTGCATCGAAGCCAACCGCTCTGTTGTACGCTATTTGTCGTCGTAACCTAGGAATAGTTAGTTAGTGCTGCAAATTGTCTTACAGCGTTGAGATGGACTAGCTGGGTAGGTATCTAGTACCTCAGCAGGATGTTTTTATCTTTGATAACGAGATGAGGTTTTTTTAAATAATGTCAAAGTACCGGGGAAAATTACTATGGCTGAACACTGTTTTATTAAGCTTTAACGTTTTAAAACTAAACTAACTCTCTTTTACGAGATATTTTCCGTGATTGTTATAAATTTTGAGCTCCCGATATTTTGACGCTATTGCAACCGCCATGATGGCGGGTTTACTATGGTTGAGTGTTTTTAAAGCATTACAATACTACTTAGTTAAGCCAAAAAATATCAAGTACAGATTAAATTTCTTGCAAATAATAGCGATGTCTGTCAGTCAGTCGTCTATTATGATTGTTTATTTGTCAAGGTTTTATAACTACTATATCACAAGATGTGCAACACGTGTGATTGACTGCAAGAGAATGAATGTAAATAGGTATGAGTTTGCAATGGCGACACATTCACATAAGAACATGCTTTCTGATAAAGACAAATATATCAACTGAGAGATGAGAGAAAGAGAGAGAGACAGGGAGAGGAATAAAATCATGTTTTATGTAAATCATTTGACAGTGCCTTTTAACGCGAAAACAGTCTTCAATAAAGACAAAGATATTAACTGAGAGATAAGAGAAAGAGAGAGAGGAGAATTCAACTAAAGATTTCATCATGTTTTGTGTAAATGTGTGGCCAGTGCGACCGCTTAACGAGAATTTCACAATAAAAAAAAACAGATTTAAACAAAAGACAAAAACATCACAGCAAGGAATAAGCGACAGAACACGACAAACGACTACTTAACCCTCGCACATCAGACTCGTCAGTCATGCACGACGCTTCATCTGCCTCCGTTGACGCTACCACACAAAACGACCAGACGAGACGGGAAAATAATTAAAGAAATCCGTGTGGTATTTAATTGATGACAAATATTGATCGTCACGGCAATTAGGTGGAGGGAGACACCGTGACCCGACGACGCCGGCGATCGGGCAAGTGACCGACGAATGACGCTGCAATGACTTTGGTCTTGATTGTTGGACAGATTTTAGTGTAGCGGTGTTGGGGTTAACAGTACGATGCCGAACCTCTTAATTCGAAAGGAGATATTTTTTCTTTGCATTTATTATTCATAATAACACAAAAAAAGTAACCATTTTACTATGGTGTTAAACGAAATGTTACGTAGAAATGAAAACGGAATCTTAAAATCATAATAAATAAGCTATGTTATGATTTTTTTTGCGAGTCAAATCATTCCTATTGTGGTAAATGTCATAAAATAGCCTTTGTATTTGCAACGTTTTACCAAAAGTTCAAGACGGTTTGCTTTTCTGACAGTTAATGCAAAGATGTTGTAGACAATAGTATTTATGTCTTAGGGTAAATTATTATTGACATCAACATTAACTGGATTTGATCTTTTCTTTTCCTTTTGTTTGGTGCTACTCCAATTCCGGATGAGGGCAATCAACTCCAAATATTATAACTTTTTCTTAAAAAATGAACCTATTCAGCAACTTTTGTGACTTCGGTAAATTTACATTATTTTCTTAACCAATGTTTTTCCTTCATAACAAATGGACACCTAGAAATAAAGACGAATTTTCCCAAACAAGGGTCAGTGTCAAACAACTCAAAATTATCCGCTTCAGTAAATTAAATCATTCAATTCGTGCATAAAACATTATTACATCTATTATTTTAAATGAACCTATCAATTAGAGCAAAGAAATGATATAAAGCAATCCAGTACCTATGAATTATTAAATAAACGTTTTAATCGATAATTCAATTTCATTAAACTAGAGTCAACATTCGTAAGTTGCAAGAAAAAAAAAAATTACTTAGATCTGATCTGATTATTACTGTGTTTAAATAAGTCCCTCAACTAAAGATATTAATTTACTCTAACTCTTTTCTTACGGTTTAAGCTGCCTTTTGACGAGATTTCATGGATATCGGATCAGCAATTTAATTGTGAAGACTGACAGACTCTTTTGTACTTAAAATATAATATGCTAACTGCCAGTAAACATCTCGTCATAATCTGAACAAACAGAACAGACAGAAAAAAATATACGCTTTTTGTTGTTAAAAGTTCTGTTTATACTTTCATTTGCATTCAGTAAAAAAGCTGTTATTTTTGCACTACAAATATACACTTTTTATTTATTTACAAAGAAGATTCATTCATACACCATATTTAAGATTCCAAATTACTGTTCAAGCAATCAATGCTAAATTTATTTTATTATATGTAAACTATATAAAAATAAATACTGTAGGCTCAAAGTACAGCAAAAAGTCCACTGTCCATAGTTTTAGTAATCATTCAATGTAGTATTTTCGCCTAATGAGTGAACTATGCGATCAATTAGACAATATTAATAGCCGTGTCGAACCATTATTATTAAAATAAACCCTTTTAACGTATGTACTTGATGTTATTATTGTATTATAAGTTGTCCGGATATTTTTAGAAAGACGAAGCAAGATGATGCTTCTTGGTATTTTATAATGGCGCCTATTCTCGTAAATGCCGTTAGTAACTGCGTTTATTTTTTTATACTTAGTAGACTTGCGTTTGACCACAAGTCCCATATAATACCTAATACCTAGTTAAATCCCATTCACTCCAACTTTGTATCTTAATTTTATAATTTGCTTTTTTAGCTAAAGATAAGTGTTTAGGAGTACATCGGTTTGAATTGGCGTAGTGGTAGTGACGCTGCCTTACGATCTTAGGGTCCTGGGTTCGAATCCCGGTAGGAGCAAATGTTTGTGTGATGAGCACGGACATTTGTTTCCTGGATGTTTATATGTATAATAAGTATGGATTTACAAACAAAAAAAGTTTATGTAGTATATCAACTACCTAGTGTTCACGACACAAGCTTTGCTTAGTGTGGCACTAGGTGGCGCTGTGTGTTAATGTCCAGCGTTATTTATTTATTTATTTATTAATTCGTGTATAATTTTCGTCATAGATTCTATGTTGGCATCGTGTAGTGACTTAGTGTCTAAGTAATAAAAGATGAAAATCTATAGGTAACATACAGGGTGAATTTTAATGAATGCGACAAAATGAAATTGGAGCTTCAGTTACAGTAACATAGTAATTATAAACTGTTTTTTCTACAATCTAAATCGTTAAAAAAAATTACGCGATTATCGTTTTCAAAAGGTCCATTGATGTTATTATCTTTATTTAAGTACGAATTATCGGTATTCCAGTAATATGCAAAATAAATAAGATAAAATAATAAAATTAAGGCAAAATTAGGTAAATGACCGCTATATTTACCACTGCGATGAGTCGGCATGATTTTTGATACTTTTATTATTTTAACGGTTTTCGTAACACTGTTCAATTATTTTTTAATTTTATATTTTATACATTTTCTTGACAACACGTATTATTGTATGTTTAAATTTGTCGCATCTATTCAATTTCACCCTGTATACCGACTCATCTCGGGTTCGGGTTGGGTAATTCGATCGTTCAGGGAGATAGAAGCCCTGAAGTCTGAGATCTAGCCATAAGTACCAAAGTAAAGGTATGTAGAATTGCTTAGTAACTATGAGGGTCAGTTAAACAGTCATCATCATTATTGCAGCCGAATAACGTCCACTGCTGGACATTGACCTCCCCCAAGTGTCGCCACATTGTCCGGTCTTGTGAGACTCGCATCCTACGGATTTCCGCATCCTTCACCAAGTCATCGATTCACCTCGGGAAGTCAGCAGTCATTCCACATAAAATATTGATATTCAGCTGCATTCGGTTAGACTGGAAATTTTCCTGAATGTAGAATGGCTAGCCAGTAGATGTTTCTACTATGGCCTCTATCTCTACCAATGGTATGAGGGTGGCTTTTTAGTGTCACATCGTGAATTCAATATCTACATTGACGGTCGTTCAATTCCCAATTGACCCGTCGATCCTTAATTTAAAACCCGTATTCAAGAAACCAATATTCACCACCATAAAGAACCTTAAATGTTATAAAACCAGCCAGCAATTAGATGATAGTATCGTGTGCATTATTCTCAAAAAAATACACTTTTAATTCTTGCAACAACTCTAAAAACATATAATTGTAATTCTCTCAACACCTAAATTAAACAACACAAGACTTTATTGGTCTATATTCCATCATACGATGTGTGACAAAAACCAACATTTTAATTAAACCTAAGTAACTTTTATGGTTCTTTATGGTGGTGAATATTGGTTATATTCACCACCATAAAGAACCATAAAAGTTATAAAACCACCGCTAAATAAACATATTTCCTCGAACGTAACGGTGAAACATGTCGGCTAATGTTCCAGGCTATATTCACGATGCCGTAAACACTGGATCGATGGCGTGCCATATAATTATAACGCCATAAGGAACCTGCGAGGGACGCGAACGCGATTGATCACTTAATACAATCACCCATTAGGCATACATGGGTGAGGTTTGGAGTACACTGAGGGGAAGATATATAAATTAGCATTCTTCTTTTTGACAAGATTGTTAAATAGTATACTTTAAGCTTTCGTGGTTTAAAAACAAACTTATAGTGTTACTAACGGGATATCTTCCGTGATTATTCATTATTTTGAGCATTTCGACGTTGTTGCAAGTTCCATGATCGTGGTATGGTAAAACACGCCAAAACACACACACACTGTCACTATGCTATGGTCCGTGTGTGAGCTCTTAGGAATCGGTGGCTTAAGGCGGAGGTTTCTTGAAAACGGTCCAAAAGGCGGTTTTTAAAAGCAGCGTATCTCTAAAACTGTAAATAATTTCGACAAATATTAAAAACTTTATATTTTGAAGTCCTTTTTGCATACACTGATGGAACTCAAAACATAATTTGACAAACTTTAATGCACCAAAAAAATCTTCAAACATACCTCTTAATTTTCTTTCAAAGCAGTTTAGCCATTTATTGACAATGATAATTATATTTAAAAATATAACATAAAATTTCAAATGCTAAACTACATCTACTGATGGATTAATTATTATTAAATAGTTAAGTTCTCATTTTAAATCGATCGAAAATACTCATTTCGCACTATTCGGCCCGCAGTGACTGAAGTAACAACCACTTTGTAGTGCAAGCTAATTAGAACTTTATTCTTACAGTATTTCAAACGAAGTTTGAACCACCACAAATAGAGTTGCTTATTTAGCTGATGTCGTCGCCTTAAAGCCAAAGCCACCGATTCCTCGTAGCTTGCGCGCGGAGTATATGTTTTGTGGACTCCTTTCTACTATGCCGGTTCTTGCTTTTGAGCATTGTAAGAAAGAAATAAAATTGTGTTTATTCTTAACTCGTAAAAGCTAGCGTTTCGGATTGATTGTTTTCTAAGGAGAAGAACCGGCAAGAAAGTCCGTGGTTACGGGACTTGGCCAGATCCGTTGAATAAAATTTCCAGCCAGCAATTCGATATCGTGAGCATTACTCTAAAAAAAATACACTTTTAATTTTCGCAACAACTCTAAAAACATATAATTGTAATTCTCGCAACACCTAAATTAAACAACACAAGACTTTATTGGTCTATAAATATAAATATCGCTGGACATTACCACACAGCGCCACCTAGTGCCACACTAAGCAAAGCTTGTGTTGTGGACACTAGATAGTTGTACATATATACTTTTTTGTTTGTAAATACATACTTATTATACATATAAACATCCATGACTCGGAAACAAATGTCCATGTTCATCACACAAACATTTGCTCCTACCGGGATTCGAACCCAGGACCCTAAGAACGTAAGGCAGCTTCACTACCACTACGCCATTCGGGTCGTCTATATTCCATCATGTAACGATGTGTGACAAAAACCAACATTTTAATTAAACCTAAGTAAATTCTTAAACAATTGCTCAATTCTAACCGCAAAAAACCGTATTGTAGTAATAATATTAAACTGTTTACTATTATATTTATAAAATGACTTCACTTTTAGCTCATAATTTGCTATTTTAAGCCAAGTTTTTCCTTAACCTAGTCACTAATTTTTTGCGGTATTTCGGTCGCATTTTGATTAATATTTTTCGTGTTAAAATATTAGTACCTTGGTAATATCAATCATAATTATGTTACGCAGCATGAAAATGGTTATTTTGCCTTTGACAATTCTTAGAAACGAAAATATAATTTGTTCATAATTATTTTTACAAGTCATCATGTGGTTTTTATACTGAAATATGAATTACTTACTTATAACTTATTTTTAACTTTAAGTTACTCTCTAAAGGGCTGTGATATCTATGGTTGACTGTTTGACTGGCTTATCTGCTCTTAATGTGCACGTCTTTCTACATCGTTCTCACATATATGTATAATCACAACATGAATGATGTAACCAAGATTTTGTAACAATATATTGATTTTAAAAAAATGACCATGGAGTTGCTTGCCCGTTCTTCTCCATAGAGATCTACGCTAGGGAATGGGCAACTACAGTACTTTCTCAAGTTATTATGCCTTGTGACTGTGACTGTAGCTTTGATTTAGTTTTGTCTTTTTGACAATCAAAAGTGCCGTAATGGTCTAATTTAAATAAATGATTTGAGTTTGAGTTGAGTTGAGTTTGAGTTTAATCTGTAAGATTATAAACTTCAACGGTTTTACAAATCTGTATTTGTCTCTATTAGTATACTTAGATAAAGTGAATCATGAAATAATCCAATGTGAACATGAGCAGGATTTTCTAGACCTGACTTGATGAAAACCACCCCACCACCATGCATAACTGACATCTTTACCCGCCTACAGACGGGCAACAAAGTCCCTGTTTACCGAAAAGATAACGGTCTGATTATCAAAAAACAGCTGTTTAAGGGACATGTTCCCCTACAAAAATGTCTTTTAAACGGCTGTTTTCAGATAATCAGACCGTCATCTTTTTGGTGACCTTTGCTATTAATTTCGTAGGACTAATCTACTGGGTGTAAATGAACCGTTCACGAAGCCGTTAACCAAGCATTCTGTACATTAAACTGAATCTTAAACCGTAAGTAACCCTACGCAAAAATGACTATTTTATTGGGGTGGAAAATCAGTTTTTACGGTAAAACTCAAACGCACACAAATCACTGTGCTAATGGATGGATTGAATAGTGTGGAATTTTCACTCCGAATATCTCCGTAACTAGAAGGTTCTCTGGTATGGTCTAGCTAGAACTAAAAAAAATCGCAATGACGGGGAGAACAAAGTCCCTTTACACTTCGTTAAGGGTCTTTTTACATCCTTTATAGGTATAGATATTTACCATCTAAAATAACTATAAGTAAGTCGAAAATCTTGTGCTATAAATTCTGTCAAACTCTTGCGTGGCAGGTCAGCAGATTAGGATGTAATAATCTGGCGTAAAGCGAATCTGTCCTTATGCGATCAAAGAAACTTTATGTTGCAGCGGTTTGTACATTTTCTGTCGCGAAGCTGTCCTTACTCAAATCTGGCATATAAAACAAAAGAACACTCCCTATACGTTACCATTGTGCCACCACCCTTAGCCCCACACATGACACGGAGCCTCAACGAAAATTGCTCATCAATGCTAGCGTGTCGAATTTTATGTTGTCTAACAACCCGCGATGAGGTGGAAAATGAACTATCTACTAGATATAACCGAGCATCGTGTTGATACTGTGTTTTATGCGTGTCGTGAACACGTGAGGGTAAACAATGAAAATTAAACATAAAACTGCATGCTGGTTTACGAGGTCATCGAAGTTTAGGTTATGTTAGTAACAGGGGGAACCTATTTTCATCCACTAAACGCATACGGGACCGAAACGTGGTCGCTCACAATGGGCCTTATCAAAAGGCTTAAAGTCACCCAAAGGGCAATGGAGTTGCTCGGAGTTTCCTTGCGTGATCGAATCAGAAATGAAGACATCCGCAAGAGATATTCTGAATCTGTCTGAAATAATAATAATTTATTATGTTTGTTCATTTATTCAAAGATTACTAAAAATATTTTTGAGTCCGCTATCACGCTGTTACCAACATTTGAAATTCGACGGCAATTTTTTTTTACTCTAAAAGCGGGACCAATCTACTAAACAAAATAACATAAAAATTATAATTTAGTAAACTCGGGACCCAAATGATCGGGGTCAGTTTACTAAAGAGCCATGAGTGAACTTCGATCTCGTAGACTGTAACTGTTTGGTGCAGATCTTTGACAATATAAAATGACATTAACCAGTGAATATGGCTGGCATACTGTAATTCTCGTATTGAAAGTATAAATTTGCCGTTTCAATTCGCTCTAGACATTGGCAGAATAGTCGACATCGGCTTTGCTTGCCATCAACAAAAAATAGAATAGAAAGTATAAATAATTTTATAAAACAACGTTTCTCGATTCTTAACGCCAGCTTTGAAGAAAACATGTCTGTGAGATTATTTCACAGACATGTTTTCTTCAAAGCTGGCCGCCGCGCCGCGCCGCCTGCCGTTATGAACAAAATATAAGGCGTTTATTTGATGACTAATTTTATTTGAATGGAAAATGTCATTAAAAATAACATGATGACATTATGACAGTTACAGACACACCCTACTTTATGAGAAAGGCTAATAATATTGTTAATTAAGTAGGCACTTTTCCTTCGTTACTAATTTCATTCATGGACTATCGACAATTAGTAGGTAGGTAAGTACTTTTCCTTTATTACTAATTTCATTCATATTTTCAGTCAAAGAACATAATTAAGTACCTACTTACCTAAATGATGTCACTCATATACTTATACTTCTATTTTTGTTTGTTTTGCGAATAAGTATACTAGTAATACGTGTAGCGCTGAAATCACAGTTTGTGGTAGAGATTTATGTATTAATTTAATAGTTTATTGTAAAATTACCTATACTAGCTGACCCACGCAACTTCTGCGTCACACTAGCTCTCTAGTGTGATAAAAATAATAAATTTTCCTCGTTTTTGCAACCTTTTTCATTTATGCTCCGCTCCTAATGGCCGTTGCGTGATGTTATATAGACTTCCTCGATAAGTGGACTATCCAAACATATTTAGCAATTCCAAACCTATTGGATTGGCGTATAACAGCACTGGTTAGGAATAAGTGGGAGGAGGGAAGGGAGGCCCCTGCCCTGAAGTGGGACACAAATGGCTGGTTATAAATAAATAATTTGGCGACGAGTTTGGTACTTTCAGTAGCGTACATTAGCTCCTTTGATGTGCAAGCAACAGGATAGGCAGCACACGATATCTAGTGTCCTATCGTTTATGGAGCAACATCACATTCACACTCCAGAGTAGAGTCATCAATGAATCTTCACCTGAGCAGGTTTTCCCTGCTTCGGCCAACCTGTATCCGGAGTCTATTCAAAGACTACCTTCCCTCCTTCCACTTGTCCCTATTCAGTGGTGTTACACGCCAATCCTTGTGGAAGGAGTCTAGTACAGTCACGTCTATAATATGTAGACACTTGTCTTAATATTATAGCTATTTTTGCAAGAAATAATGATTGTAACTAAGATATTGAATCTTTTTCATAAAAATATGAGTTTCAGAATATCATGTACGTAATTACATTAAATTTTAATAAGTACATTAGGAGAAACACAATTTAAAAAATTCTTAAGTGTTTACATATTCTTAGAAGTGACTGTACGTCCCGCTATCTCCTTCTGGGCCTGCCACGTTGCCATTTGCTGCTGTTTGGGACCCATTTTGTGGTAAGTTTAGCCCATAGCTCCTCCTCCAGACACCAAATTAAGTTTTTTCAATTTAAACTATACCTTATTGACACGCTTCGAAGAAGAAGTATTCGTATTGACTTTAATATTCAATCATAATATCTCCAATAGCTCTAAGTACAAGTCTCACAGAACAACTTCTTATTATTCGTCCCTTTGTCTATAAAATCGATGTGAAGACAATATTTCCCACCGCCACAGGTGCTAAGTATCATAAGTGGTTCGTGGCTACTTGCATCGTGCAGGACCTGAGCCCCCTTACTGTGACCATTAGCATCGATTAAGGAAATTAGAGCATGCACCTGATGCATCAGCATAATGGCTTTTGAGCTGTCTTTCTTGATTTTCCATTGTTTATTATTTTTTTTTAGAAAATTGGTGTGAGAAAGAAATGAAAGATTGTGCTAAATAGATATTAGTATTATTTGGTTGTTCACTGATAAGCAAACAAAAAAATTATATAGAATGATATGGCAAGACAGGAGATATCTGCTGAGATGATGAATAATACAGAAGTATGGAAAAAGAAGACTGGGAGTCCTGACCTCAAATCAATTGGGATAAGGCAGGACATTAATGATGATGAGTAATTAGCAAATGATTTGACAGTGTTTTTTGACGTCCGAATCTTGCAACTTTATCCTGTCTTTAGAAGAAGACTGACTAATTTTGTGGTCTGTAGTTTGATTTGTAGAACTTATCAACTACGGTACACGAGGAGATTTTAGCTTGATGTCTGAATGTATATTTGTTCCAGATAATCTCTGAAATGGCAATACTTTAACTAGCAGATAGCTGATGTTGTTAGGAGTAACAAACGCTACTTGAGGAAAAGGGTTCTTTGTCAACAAAATCCGATTCAATCAGGGAAGTAATCTATACTAATATTATAAAGCAGAAGAGTTTGTTTGTTTGGTTGAACGCGCTAATCTCAGGAACTACTTGTTCGAATTGAAAATTTCTTATTGTGTTGGATAGTCCATTTATTGAGGAAGGCTATAGGCTATAAAACATCACGCTACAATTATTAGGAGCGAAGCAGGAATGAAAAATGTTGCAAAAACCGGGTTTTTTTTCCTTTCGTTTTTCTCTATTATGTGACGCAGACGAAGTAACGCGGGTCAGCTAGTATTTTCATAATAATTTCACGTAGTCGCGGGGATCAATAAAAATCAATATAGCTATTGGTATAGGATGTTTTTACCAATTTTTAAAAGGTTTTAGTATAACTTTTTGAGAAAATTGAAACATTTATTAACATATCGGACACAAAGTCCTTTGGCAAAGCACACATTTTCACGTCATAATGTGGGAAAGCTGTAGGGAAACTTGCAGCGGAAGAAACTAGTAGAGGCCGCTAATGTTGCACAGTTCTGTACTGGGTATACATCCAATGCCGACGTAATAGAGAGCTTCCTATTGGTACATAAGGTGGAGTGCATACTGTCATTGACTTACTGTTTATTTCTTGTAACTATGATTATCGACCATTGCATTCGTAGGATCTTTTTTAAAGATATATTATTCTTGAAAACGGTGAAGGAAAACATCGTGAGGAAAAACGGCATGTCAATGCGCACTGGACCCGCGTGGTGGATTATTATAGCCCATTCCCTCTCATAGAGGGAATGCCTCTGTCACAGCAGTGGGAACATTATTAGCCTGATGATGATGGTAGTAGTCTTGATTTAAATTTACATACGTTGACCGTGTTTTGGCTTTTCGCCAAAAACATTTCACTCAATAAATAAGCACATATACGAGTAATATCTACAATGGAATGGATTGATTGGTGTACTCAACCAAATTATTGAAATGTAATATAGTAGAAAAAAATACGTACCAACTCCAAATAGATTTAATTGAATATGAAAAAAGATTGGACAAATACGTTAGTCTATTCTTATTTCCAAAAGACTAGGCCATCACTAGAAAACCAACACAAAGAAAGAAATAAAGAAGAAGAAAAAGAAAATATAAATGTTACAGAAGTCGAATCTGTAACTGATAACATTAAACTATCAACCACTGTAAAACCGACCAGTGAACACACTTCCTACGCCAACCAAACATGGCGGCAGCTAGTACCGTGGGTACTACAGACTACAGGTACTAGACAAGTGTAAACTTGAGGTAAATTACATTAGCAAATCGTGTAAACGAACGCCAAATGCTGTGAGAACGTTGTATGGGAAATGAAGAGGTTCTTCTCGAGTCAATGAATGTTTTGATTGGTTAGCATGATAGAAATTTAGCGGTACCTTTAAGTTCCTTTTTTATTAAACACTGTTTTAGGCTTTCACGGTTTAAAACTAAACTTATATTGGCGCTTGCAACAGCATCGAAATATCGGGAGCTCAACATAGTAAATAATCACGGAAGATATCCCGTAAGTACACCGTAAGACAATAAAAGTTTCCTTTTTTATTTCTAAACGGCTCTGCTCTTTACCTCAATCAGGTATTTGATGGAACCAGTGTGCCCAGAGAATGCCTGTTCACTGTTGTTTTGAAGACAGACGGGTTTAATGAGGCTAGGAGCACAGTTGCTGGCAGAGAATAATAGAGTAATTGCTTAGTAGTATTTAAAGGATTGAAAAGACGAAAACAGCTAAGAAGAAGTTAACACTGTGACAGCGACTAATATCATAGAGGTCTTTACGATGAAAGTATTGATTGGGCTTTGCTTGCATTTGATGATAAGCTGGAATTCGTAAACTGCGTTGATGATGAAGGAAACGGGGCCAGCTTTATACCTTGGCTCGTGATCTAGAGGAGTGGAAAAATAAGGCAAAGACTAACACTGGAATGAAAATAAAATAAAGCGAATCTTTCTAAATGGCTTTAAACCTGTACTCCTCCGTAAACACGTTGAAGTTCATACTGTACTAGGGCCCTGTTAAATATACGTTACAATCCGACAATTTTGTAAATAAGTGACATATTTGTAAAGTTGTAAGACAAGTGATGTTTAATAAACCTTACAATAATTGTAACCTGTTAAGAAATAAAAAAATAATTAAACCGAAATATGTAAAATTGTAGGTTGTAAAAATACAACTTACAAATTTACCATGGTGGCAATCCACCATGGTAAATTTGTAAGTTGTATTTTTTACTAAATAAAAACTTGTAGATTTAAAACTAGCAAAATACAATTACAGTACAGTTACTAATTAAATACCATATATAAAAGATATCGAACCGTCAGTGGAAGTACATAAAATTCGATAGGAGTCGATAAACAAAGACAAACTATGACATTATAATCTACAACCTGGTATTACTAACTAAAAGATCCTCCACCAAAGAGTAGGTACCATCACGATTAGACCTAACATTTGAAGGCACTGTGTGAGACTTCATCAGATTCTAGATTAACTTATGGAAGGCGAGGGTCTATGTATACTTAAAAACATATGAAGCTTCTAAAATTTGGGCAAATATTTATCAAAATGGAAAAATTAAGTAGCCTGTATCGCGGCAAAACATTAAGACAGTTAGTCAGCACACACGGTCATGTTTAGTAAAATAGACTAATCGAAGACCTTCGACATACTTGTTAGTAGAAATTTAAAACAGGTTTTAGCTTCAACCCGTAAAAAATGATGGGCTTTTACAAGGTACTGCACTGACACCGACGCTATGCCAAATGTAATGCAATAATAGTTCTTGTGACACTTGAATGACATTGTCAGGTGATAGACATTTATAAAATTGTTTGTGGTTATTTTGTTGACAAACAAAATGGTGGCGTATAGGTTACGAGGCAGGCCTATATCTTCGTGTACCTGAAGACCTGATCGTTACTAATTTAATGTTATCCTAACAATAGACTTCTCAAATAATCGATAAAACCTTTTAAGTCTTTCTAACGTTATAACCTCCAAAGTGGCATTACAAATTGATGACATTAATATAACCTCTAAACTAAGAGATCCTCCACCAATTAGCACCAACACGTTTAGACCTATACTTTTAAGGCGCTGTGTGAATCTTGATCAGAATCTAGACCGCCATAAAGAAGTCGAAGGTCTACCTAAACTGGTGGGGTGCTGAGTCAAAAGAGATAATTTGTGTAGTTATGTGCGGGGTGTCCTGGAGAGCTAATGAGTTATAATAAGAGCCACCCAGAGACCAGGCGATGGGGTTACGGGAGTACGGAGAAGGCTTTTGTGTTAATTGGAATTGTTTTTAAAAAGGTGAGTGAAATAGGTGCTTAGCTTTATTGACAATACACACATTATGATATAAGAGCACAAAAGCACTTTACAACAAGTTGAGAACGAAACATTTCAGCACCAGAACAAATGGACACAGAATATTCTGTAGGCATAGTGTAAAATGTTTTTTTACGAAGATTTTTTGCCTAAGGTTCCAGTTTAGTAAAATCCTCCTAGCTCATTCCTGTCACACAATTTTATTATTCCACAGTTCATAACTCTTGTCTCTAAAAGTAGGTAAGAATCATAAATAATCACATTATTATATCAATCTTTTGATGTGTCTTCTCCATCAGAACAGAGTTTTTATTTGAATCCCAATAACGCTGTATTAAAAAAAATGTCTTTTTCATTGAATCTTTCTTAATAAAACCACCCATAACCTCCACTTTACAATTCAAAAGAGCAATTGCTGAAAATATTCCAGGCTACACAACTAACGTATTCCATACTAAACAACCGACGGACTCGATGTGTGCGAGCAACCAACTCTTACGACTTCATTAGGGAGCGTCAAGCGACTAGTCACGACTGTGCCTAACCAAACCACTGTCTACCTCCACTCAAGGTGAATTAAACTTTACCGAAACAAAGATAGAGCTGGATTTAAAACGGAGGTTGCGTAGACTATGTCTGGGAACATGCGAGCGACTTTGGAATTTGTGAAGGATATGTTAGGGTTGGTTTTGGTGTGAAAGTAACAATAATGTATTTTGATCGTATTGAGATTCGAATGTAGGGAGATCGAATCGCTTCCCTGAGTTGCAAGTTCGAATATGTGCACGATAATTGTTAGGTTTTGTCGCAATGTGCTATGATAGGTTTAACTTTGAGGTGAAATCTTAGATACACCTTTGAATGTGGAGGTTGCTAAGAGACAATGGTGTCAACTAATCTGACCTGGACCTCTGTCTGCACTCTTTATTAGTCGATTTTCAAGGTTAAGCAGCTCTATTTAAGGTCGTTCCGTGTCCGGTGGTCCCTGACTATTTGTTACATACCATTTTCTCCGAGACGTGGAAAGCACGTTAAGCGGTAACGGTGGTCATTTGTAGATCTTTGACAGCCCTTACAGTCAGTGGTCCGAAAGTCTGACAAACAGTCTTACCAAGGGGTATCGTTTTACCCAGTTAGCTAGGTTGTGGCGATTAAATAGGCCGTCACTCCATGTAAATTACTGGTATCTAGCTGCATTCGGCTAAACTGCAAATAGGCCTGTTTGCCTCAAACAGCCAAATTATAAGAAACTAAATTCAACGTCAGTATCCAATTTGAGCAACACACTAAATGAAAATTTGTGGGAGAAATCCCTTATTATAAATCCCTATGCCATTAAAACAAAAAAAAAAGTAATTTGTTTCGCAAAACTCCTCCTGGATGAGGCTAGCGCAGGACCGTGGAAATTTTAGGACTTATTCATAGTTAAATATTAACCAGAAAACCTAACCTCAACGTACAAGGTGCATTTAAATAAACGTAGCCCTACATAATCATCATCTGCCTAGCCTGTTCCCAACTATGTTCGATTCGGCTTTCAATCTCACCGAATGCAGCGTAGTTATTTTACACGGAACGAGGGCCTGTCTGACCTCCACAACCTATTTAGTGCTGGGTAACACGATACCCCTTGGCAAGTCCGGCTGTCAGTCTTTCGAGCCACTGACTATCTGTAACGACTGTCAAATGACAGCCAGGACCAACGCTTTAACGTGCTTGTGCAGAAACTCGGTATGTCATACAAGGTCACCCATCCATTGGTGCAAGGCAAGCGTTGCTTAACCTAAAGGTCGACCCAGCGGCTGGTCTTATTTAGCCAAGAGCTATGTAAATGTCACCGTAAATTGTCAAACATGTTAGATTGTAATCTCTCTAGCGATATTGTAAACTCTCGATATATTGTCAACTGAACATAAGGAAGTATCTCTGCCCCCATAATCGGGACTTGAGGCAACCCTAAGTCAGGTTAGTTAGGTTCCTTTAAACCCTGCACTCGGAAATAGTCGACAATATTTCGAGAGTTTACAATCTCTCTAGTTATTTTACAATCTAACGTGTTTGACAATTTTACGATGATATAAACATAGCTCTATAATGTAAATGAAATTCCCGTTTCCTTCACATATCGTAAATCATACTTTCTATCCGTTTAATATATTCATCCCACATTGAGTATAAGACCTCCACTTTAGCTTACTAAGTACTGGTAGGTATTATCTTGGAAAGATCTTCTTGTAGAAGCAAGTTAGCACTCCTTTCGTTGCTACATTCCTGCTAGTTAATGTCACGAATTTTTTTAGAAATTGAGGTTTAAAGAAAAGGCTAAATATATAATAAAACATATGAAAACGGGTATTTATCGCGAATTCACATTTAATTTAAGTTCGACGTTTCGACCGGATTGCACCAGCCGTGGTCGCGGGGAGAGTGAATCTCCGGTAAATTCGCGATAAATACCCGTTTTCATATGTTTTATAATGTGTTCTGATAGTGAAAGTTTAAAAAAGACAAAGGCTAAATATCTCTTTTAGGAATCATCTTCCTTTCTATCGTGTGGTTGGTTTCAGAGTTTTTGTGCCACCCATGATTAATTTGTGACTTGGCTTTACCGACCAAAAATATATCTCAGCAGACATAATATGCTGGTTTCCCCACGATGTTTTCTTTCAACGAACCAAGTGATAGTTATATACATAATAGAATACGCAAATGCATTCGAAAAATCAGAGGTACTCGTACGTGTCTTGGGGTTCGAACTTTAGACCCATATATAACTTGACAGTTCCTATATATAACTAGACTTGGCTTTAGACTTAAAAAGATTCTGCGTGTTCGTCTAGTCAATGGTCCCAGCTGATAAAGTAACATTGCCACCTACTTACGCCTATTTTTAACCAACTGTCTTGGGGTCGGTTTTCAATGGATTCCGGAAGCAGATGGAATATCTGCGAATTTGAAAGTCACTACAAGTTCTGGACCCCGAATCCACAGACTAACTTCGGCAAACGTTGCTAACCTTCTGTCGACCTGTTAGATATTCTTAAGCTCCCGAAACGATCATTGTTCTAGAGCAAAACCAAGTGAAAATAGCCATTTTATGCTAAAAACCCCATTTGTATAAAATACTTCAAGACACTTAGCGTGTTTAGTCGCACATACACCCACATGCTGGCGCGTCGTTGATAACTTAATAGAAGCTCTCTACGCCCGTAATTACTAATTAGATAGACCTTTTAATTAGTTTACTGCTAAGGCTTTTATTTATCTTAGATGCTAAGAGCTCACGAAGTACTAATTTAAAGAGAAAGATTATTTTATTATTGTTAGAGTAGGAAAGATCTAAGAAAAACTATTGATAGTCAAGTCGACCAACCAACTGTTTGTAAATAACCTTTTTAGATACTTATCTAGACCGCTATCATACAGGGTGTAAACCACCTCATCACAAAGCCGTTAACCAAGCATTTTGTACATCACACTAAGTAACTTTACGCAAAAATTATTGCTGGGAAACAACTTTTTTTTGAGGTTATAAATCACGTTTTGTCGTAGAACTCAATGTAACGCACTTAAAACACTGTGCTGATGAATGGATTGAATAGTACGGAGGTCGTGGAGGTGATAATAGCCAAAATCTAACAAGAAAACTTGAACTTATTTAAAAAAAATCTTGTTAAAAAGTTGTCACTTTGACCCCCCATATCTCCGTGACTAGAAGGTTCCCAGGTATGGTGTAAAACAAATATAAAAAAATGTGGCGTGTACTAGCGTACACTCGTAAGAAGTGAAACTTCTTTATGACGTTATTTTTCAAATTAAAAAAAAAAAACGATATAGAGCGACTTTGTTTTTATAAGAAAATATGGCGCGTAACGGAAAAATGTGACGCGTAACGAAAAATGTTACACTAAATTTTTTTCCAACCCCGATAAAGAAGTTTCAGCTCAAAAAATGGTCGCAATGATGGGGAGAACAAGTGCCTTTCGGCTTCGTGAAGAGGTGTTTTACACCCTTTATATATGTATTGTTTCTACTTAGAAACCTCTGATTTTTCGGATTCATGTGCGTATTGTATGATTTTTATCAAAATAATTGCTTCGGTGGAGGAAAAAATCGTAAGGAAACCAGCATGCCTAATAGACATTTCTCGACGGCATATAAACCCAAGTCAGAGCCTCATGGGCGGCATAAAACTCTGACACGACTCACGAGGTTAGTCACTTGCCACACAATAAAGAAAGAAAATGCCGTTGAAGCCGCATTATAGACGCTGCGCTATCGCAGCGTAGTCGTGCTTCCATTGAAACTAAACCCTTGTAGACGCAGCGTTAGTGTCTTGGCAAGCGCAATAATGTATTATCATCATCATTTCAGCCGAAAGACGTCCACTGCTGGACATAGGCCTCCCCCAAGCCACATTGACCGATCCCGAAACAATTACGAATACGTTGTATAAATATGTACTGCTTTCCATCAACGAAAAAACAATGTGATGTCCATTATCTAAGTTACCAGTCCATTTAACACTTCAAACGACACAGTTTTCAAAAAAACCTTTCTAAGAAAACACTTAAAGTTGTCCCAAGTGATGTTGGCGCATTGTCGCGACGTAATAACTTAATAAGCGCCCTCTGGCGGCGGTAATTACAAATTAGATGAAGCGCGCGCCAGCACCCAGCGCACACAGATTGTTCTATAGATAGCCAAGTTTTATTCTGCAAAGTTTTTCTTGGAGGTTTTTTTTTTAACAAATCAATTGGCTTGCCAATAAAAATCTGACAGACCAGTCTCACCTAGGCATATTGTATAACCCAGTGACTCGGTTGTGGCCTTGTGGAGGTCAGATAGGCAGTAGCTCCATGAAAAATAGTGTTATTGAGCTGCATCCCGATAGACATAACCTAACCCCAAAAAAGTTGGGGGAAGGCCAGGACAAGTTTCTAACAATGCTTACATAAATAGATGCAAATTCTAAAAACGTCCATAAATAGGTACACTTAGCTATAACCAGAAAATAGGAGAAAATATAGGGAAACTTCCCATTTCCTTGAAAATTTTTAGTTTGAGCTTTAAATATCAAAGTTTAATCCCGCCACACAAAAATAAGAACATATTTTGAATTATAACAACAACTATCTTATTTGTAACTTTATAATTGTGAAGGCCCTAATTAATTTTAATAAAAAATATAAAAGAGACAATAACGAAATAATTTAACATTCAAAACTAACTTCAACATACAACAACATGTTTATTTCTTTACAGAATAGCCCGAGGTCCTAACCCTTGAATGCGCACGTTCAAGAGAAATCCTTAATGGGTTTAACGTTCCCCAAGATGCGACTTATCGATCGGTTCACAAGTTTACCTGTTAATCTGCGCGGTGTGCCCGGACAGTATCAAGTAATTGTGTTTTCTTACTTCACTTCACGACTTCACCATATCAGGTTACGTTAAGCTGGGTTGAAATATCTAAGTGATAGTAATTAGAGATGGTTGGTTTAGGAAATGATGTTGTTAACAGAATCATCATAATTCTCTTGCTCTTATCCCAATTTGCCATAAACAAACTTCTCTATTCAAAATCAAAAATCAAAATCAAAGCATTTATTTCAAGTAGGCCAGTTAAAGGCACTTTTGCTTTGTCGAAACAAAGATGACCATTTGAAGTAGCTACAGTCCCAGTCACAAGACATAAAAACTGTGAAAGTACTGTAGTTGCCCATTCCCTAACGTAGATCTCTATGGAGAAGAACGGGCAAGAAACTCCATGGACACTCTTTTAAATCAAAATATTGTTACAAAATCTTGGTTACATCATTCATGTTGAGATGGTATGTTATGTGAGAACAATGTAGCTAGATGTGCACGTTAAAAGTGTCCATAGCAAAACAAAAAGAAAATACAACTCAAAAGCAAAATAATTATTTCAAATAAACCTCAACACAACTATTACTCGTCAACTTCGCAGTCTCCTTCTTTCTAGCCGTTATTATCATCCTTAACAATGTCCAACTGTCGTGTTATTCATCTACTCTTGTTAGTTACAAAATATAGAACATAAAGTACTCACTTTCTTTTCTTAATACAGGTTTTTCCAAACTATCAGCGCCAGTAAATTTAATATTTCAGTTAAAGTGGCATATTTTGAGTTGGTATTGTGTTGGAAATGTGTACCAGAGCACTTAGAAGAGAGGCCTTTACCCAGCATTGGGATATTTTAAAATGAGATTTATTACTACAGTTTTTTCAAAAAGTATTTAAACAACGGTGTAAAAGTAAATGGTGTGAGTTATTATAAGAAAGGAAATGTTTTTATTCAACTTGTATAGAAGAAATTACGTGAAAAATACTTTCGAATAAATAAAAACCATTAATAACCATACTTTAAACTTTGGATAAGTACCTATCTATGTCATTTTAGGGTTAGTTAGTGTGGTCTTGGTTTGAATGACGCTGTTTGGTACTAACTTATTAAATTCGATTTAATTTTATCAGGTAATTGTTGTTTATAAATTCGACGATTCTGGGAAGCTGTTACACAAAGAGGGAAGATAAACAAAATTGTTATTGTTTCACAACTCCTGAATAATTTTGTGTCATACTTGTAGGTATGGTTTCTCAATTAATTCCATTGAAGATTTTTGACCGCAGCCGTGACAAATGTCACGTAGGTAATGTGTCAGTTCGGTTCCTAGGGCTGTTCGAAATTCAAATTCATTTTTTTTTTATTTTTTTTTAGTAAGTATATGTGTTATTTATGGTCTTAATTTTTTTAAGTATGTAAGTGTGACATCTACCATTCCGCACTGGGCCCGCGTGGTAGATTATAGCCCATTCCCTCTCATTGAGAGGAGGCCGTGTCCCAGCAGTGGGAACATTATAGGCATTAATGATGATGAAGTATGTAAGTTCATAAAAAGAGATTCAGAATGGATTATGTCTAAGATAATAAAAATAGAAAGTCGATGAAAGCCGAGATAATGTCAGATAGTTATGTGCGAAGAAGAAGTGCTGCAGCGACTTCAAATAAATTGAAATTAGGTCAGGGAGCAGTATGACTGAGTAGCAATGACCGCGGTTTACGAGTTTAAGGTCGTGGGTTCGAAGCCGAAAAACTCTTTTGCTAGGCAGTTCTGGCCCACTCCTGAGCAAACGCTCTCCACTTCTCACAAACGCGCGTCCTCCTTCCAGAACCTCCTCCTTAAATAACATTCGACCTTTTGTCTCTTCTTCACATAAACACTCTGACCAAATAAAAAAGTTAAGACGGAACTCTGCGAACACAGAAGTGAGGCCGGTTTCGTACACATAGGTGCATTTATTGAGACGTAGTTTGATGTAAAATGTCTGCATGCGAGCGTATCTGCACAAGGCGAGGCGTAGTTTTGCGCATACTTCACTAGATTGTTCGCACTGTTCGCAGCGCTATTTCTTGGTTTGTTATGTTGTCTGAGCCTAAATACAAAACAATTAAATAAACCACCTATAATTATTGAATGCGTGATATAGCAAAGTCAATTAGTTATAAAACCTAAAAATTCGAAGGTGTGGTCTAATAAGCAGAAACCATTTATAATTGAATGAATGAGAAACAAGCAAGGTTCCTCACGACATGACATGTTACGTCATTTATGCTTGATGGCTATTTATTTAATGATCAATAACTTATCTGTAAATTTGAATCTTGATGGTGCATGCATGCTCATATGAGTGTACTGTAGATCACCTCTGCCTAATCCTCTGGGGAAATAAGCGTGATGGTACGTTACTTGACAGCAGCTATAATTTAATAATAATATCTAAAAAAAAAATGTATACACAAAACCTTCAACATTGCTTACAAAATAAGTCACATGAATTTTTGTGAAGTAAAGGTCATACAGATAAAGTAACCCTGACTCCCAAACTAGGAGATCCTGTGACTTAGGAGTCAGTGTTCTGCTGTCACTATGATACAAAAACCTTTTACTAAAAAGTGTGTTAACAAAATCTTGGCAAAAGAAAAACAGATTTGAGAGTACAACTAAATTATTTTAACAAATTTAAACTAAATTAAACTAGGAGTGAAATTTACATCCCAGGTAGAAAATTTACATCGACAAATTTCTAAAAATTTGAGGGGAAGGAGACCTACCTCCTTCTCCTCGTGTTTATTTTCTGGAAGCGAGGAAACGGGTTTTTACCCAACAGTGCGACAATAATGTGTCCCACTCTTGGGCTAAGTTCTCTTTTCATACAGAGAAAGCACGAGCATTGAGTAGGCAAAGCATGAGCAAAACGGGTTGGCGATGTTTTCCTTCACCGGTAGCAAAGTCGTGATGTCTATGATAAACTTTAGAAGTAGTTTCTATACAAAATGTTTAGAGGAAGCCTATGATGCAGCTGACGGCAGAGAAAGATGATTAAAGGGGACTACCCAGTACCCCATGCGAGCCCAATTGGTGTTAGTAGAGAATTTCCCTTATTTTCATTATCAAAATAAGGGGAATAACTTTTTTGTATATTTGGCAGATCGTACTTTCCGCCGTAAAAGTAAATGTGGCAGGAAATCACCTAATTGGGAAACAGAAAAGATAAAGCTTCTCAGAAAACTGAACGTTAAAGCCAAGTAACAAAAGGTCACTTTCCTGCATTAAAACTTTTCCTCATATCCTAATACGATCCTATAACAGTTCATTGAAATCACACTAATTGAGTAAAGGCACAAACATTTCATTGAATAACTTCGCACTTCAAGTTAATTCGATAACATTCCTCATACTTACGTGTCCGCTATTTTTTATGGTGACGTCACCTACACGCACACACACACACATCTAAACACAACAATAACACACTCGCTAAAAACTAACACTTATACAGCATGTATCTTAGAGAAGTGCTCATGTCACCAGTGTACTGCCGTGCTAATTAGAAGTGCAGTAAGAAGGTTTTTAGTACTTAGTTTCGAGTAAATGGCATCTAAAAACTTTTACTTTTATTTGCTTTTTTTTTAGGAATGTATTGAGTTACATGTACAACTGAACATGCATTGTTTCGTAAGAACTAACCCTATTTTCTATACAGCAATTTTAAAAACAAAAATCCTTCTTTACTGCGGTTCTAATTAGCACGGCAGTGTAGGGCCCCGCGAAATTAATTTTTTCTTACGTTTTTAAAAGCTTTTATTTTTCGGGTCAATGTCAAGCTTTATATTTTGAACAAAATGAGAGTTGTGGCCGTAATACGAGTACTTACATAAGTCTTTACTGAATTATAAGCATCAATACAACCCTCTCTATAGTCAGTTTTACCTATTTCGAGATTTATAACAACCATTTCGAGAAAATGAAAAGTCAGTCAATGGTATTAAATGAATTTAGCGGATGGATTGATGATTTAATGATCATAACCCAGCAAAGTCATATTGGTTACGGAAATATTAATATTTTAATCAACATACAACCAAACAACATGTAAATTGCAAAAAACGTAAGAATAATTTGATTTGGCGAGCTACCCGGGAGCTTCCACCCTAAGAATCATAGATAATCAAACCCAACGACTGTGTCCATGGAATAAATACCTTATTCGCAAAAAAAACTGCTGCCACGCCTTAATTGTGCAATTTGTATTGACAAAGTTGTTCAGTTTGATAGACTCTTTCACACCCACTAATAGGACCACACGTTTTTGATACACGCTGTATATATATTCGATCATCAATGACCACGCGTGATTAATCATAGAACACTTCAAAACTAATCATAGAATCTACTACAGTATAGATAAAGTTAAAATTCCAATGTGATGATGAGATGAATTAATATTTACATATTAAAAAGTTACGCCAACGTGTATTACCCGGCAATTATCGCGTTTACGTTAAAAACTTAGTACTAAGTTAAATTCTGAGAATTCTTGATATAAAAGCCGCACTCAATAAATTAATATTTCTGTTCAATAGTATCTATACAGAATTCCATTATAATGCAGTCATTTTCTTGTTAATTATTTGTCGTGTGATTTAAATGACGCCAGTATATGCAAAAATAAATACATTTCTGTGACGTAAGCGAGAGGACGTTCATTCAATAATGAACATTATCAGTTTGACCTTGAGGTGTTCATTGGTGAATACGTTATTGTATAATAGGTTATTATGTTATGTTGTTAGGTTATCATGGAATTTTGCGGCAACAACGTGAGGAAAACTGGAGTAATAACCTAGGAGATCTAGGTACCTAATGGTTACTTACCTACGCGTAAGGTCGCCAAGCGTACGATTTAAAAGATCACCATCAGTCAAGGTTTCCCAAAGAACTATAAGGTCAGCTCCGGTCAGTGGATACGAAACGGGGCAGGTTTTTTTGCTGTGACCAATTTAGAGATAGCACTCGCTGGCCGCTGTCGTGGCACCCCGCTCGCACCGCTCGCTCAGCTCGATCGGCTCACGCGTGGTTGGTTGGTCACATTTGGTCTAACCTTACACAACCCATTTGATCTGATGTAGTGAGCGGAATCCCTTCGACATCCATTTTAGGACAAAAAATTAGTCGGAGACAACAAACACCAAGACGTTTTATACGATAGAATCGAGAAAAAAACCGTTTTACGAAAATAACACTTTTATGGGGTAAATTTTTCTTGTCCTTTTTCTCAGTACCCCGGTACGTACTATTCTATCCCGGCTTCCAATCTAGCCGGAAGTAGCTGAAAATTTGTACCTACTTTACATGGAACGCCTAGCTGCCTATCTGACCTCCATAACCCAGGTAAGACTGGTCAACAGATTTTCGGGCTACTGACTACCCGCAGCAATTGTCAAAGACCTACAAATGCCAGCCGAGACCATGTGATTAAAATGCTTCCCATACCAAGGGCTGCTCCTGAGAAATTTCTAAGGGAAAACTCATCATCTGCCTAGTCTTTTCCCAACTACTTTGGGGTCGGCTTCCAGTCTAACCGGATGCAGCTGAATATCAGTACTTTAATAATAATAATAATCAGTTATTTGCTAAAAACATGGTATAAAAGATGGTAATATTAATAGTGTAAACAAACATGTTTTGCTTAATAGATATAAGCGTACAAATACATGCATAACGAAACAATCAGTCATCATGCAATTTTATGTTCCAGGAACTCCTTAACACTGTGAAAACTATAACCAGAGAGCCATTTGTATCATTTAGTTTTGAACATTCTTGTATTTTACGTTCCAGGAACTCCTTAACACTGTAAAAACTATTAGCAGAGAGCCATTTGTATAATTTAGTTTTGAACATTCTTGTATTTAATATTTTTAATTCATCTGGTATTTTATTGTATACCTGGACACACATTAACATACAGCTTTTATTATATTTCGCAAGCCTTGGGAGGACATCTAACACGAGCCTGTAGGGGTCGCGCCTGCTGCGAGAATTAACATCGCTTGCTTTCACAAACAATTCCTTATGCCTCCACACAAACAAACAATTTTCAAAAATATAAAGAGTATAAAGGTAATGGTAACAAATCAAGTTTCTTAAACATCGGCCTGTAAGATCCGTCAGGCTTAAGGCCACACAATGCTCTTATGCATCTCTTTTGTGCAACAAATGCTCTATTTTGAGCAGTGCTGTTTCCCCACATAATTAAGCCATAGCGTAGCACTGATTCAACATATGCACGATATGTTGTTACAGACGTTTTAATGTTTGTTTTGTTTCTAATCTGTTTCAGTGCATATACAAACTTATTGATTCGTTTGGAACCTGTTAGGCAAGCTTAGGCAAGCACGGCTTAACCTAAAGATCGGCCCAAGCAGCTATAATTATTTAAACATAAACTCTAATGGAAAAAAACTCATTATCAGTTATTCGACCCGAAAATTTAACCCAAGTTGACCCACACTCAGCAGTCATCCACCACCACGAGACCAACGGAGCAGTTCCAAGTGCCATAGACTGAAGATTTTATCGTTCCCGGGTCCATTTATAACCAAAAAGCCAACGAAACCGTGGACAAGAGGTAGTTTACCAATATTATCATTACAACAACGAAGCGCTTAACAAAACTCACAATCATCCATCTTTGTCTTGGGACACAGTTTTCAATTAGCAAAGTGTTAATGTAAGCTTTCGCCGCCATGTTGTTTCTGTCAAACAATGCAAACTGACTTAACATGAGTGAAGTTGAGGAAATATTAATTGTTTGCTGAACCCTTTCGTCATGATTTGTCGAAGTTTTAATCTTTTTAGAGTATTGTTTGTCAATGAGTCAAAGAATTGTTTACATTTTACGTCTTTACACTCATTTAAGAATCCTTGAACAGTTTTACCCAATTTTGTGACTGATTTAGGTCACCTTACTATTTAATTTCTCCAAAAACGTTTCAAACTTCAGCGAGTACCAAAAACCGTTCAACAGGTGACGTACCCAGAAAGAAAATAAGAAATCCTTAAACGACGCGGTAGTCCAGTTCAAAAGGACAAAAAAAAAAGAACCCCATTCGATATTCAAAGTTCATTAATACAGCGTCAACAAAGGCCGCTAATGCTCGGCACACGTCCACAGACGGCAGCTAAAAAAGAAATTATTCTTATAATTCAAAATAAATATCCCGCATTCGATTACGAAAAAGGAACGTCCATCGTCAGTCACAATGGAATCGGCTTCACGAGAGGCCGCGCGCCGTCTCGGCCAGTCATTTAAAATATATTGAGGCGAGCGACAAAGGAGCGATTGTCCTGCAAGCTATAAACCCGACGTTTTTCTACGGTGAATTAGTTGAGATTATGTTCGAATAGGGACTAATAAATCTTTGGTAGAAGCAAAGCTTGAGTGTCCATTGATTTCTTGAGAGTAGGCGTGATTGTAGATGGTAATCTTCATAAATTTTACGAGAGAAATCGATAAGTCAAAAGGTAAAAGAAAGGTGTTTTGTATGGGATATGTTCGTTTCTAACTAACAGTCACCCGTTTGTGCGGCAGTTGAAGCAATTATGAGTTATGGTTTGTCCCTAATAGAAATTATTGTTCGCAGTTCTATGGAAAGAAGATAGGTTTTGCCGAATGGGACGTTATTATAGGCAAAGTTAACGGTAAATCAATGTAGTAATTTATAAATGTTATGATAGTAGTCTTTTGTTCCGAAATTACACACGTTTTATTGCTGAACTCCATCGGAGCGGTGACATAATGCGAGGAGAGATGTGTTGTCAATCGCCATTAGAATTTCGTTATTCACACTTCTCGTCTCCGCTTAGCTTTAGAGGAAACGATTGAGCAGAGAGAAGAGATGTCAAACACAAACAACAACTGCAACAACAACAACAAACAAGAAAACAACAACAACGACAGCAACTGCATCAATGTTTGCATGCCAAAATTAGACTTAGGACTAGGTTAACGAACTTTGAAGCCATTTAAATCTGATAGGTATTTTATCTTTGTTTTAATTCAAAATACACCAGCGTTTTCTGGCGTGAAGACGTAGAGGCGTTTGTGACAAATTGGCCTGAGAAAGCCGCACGTAGAGAAGAGTAGAAGGCTATAGAGAGGCCTTTGCCCAGCTGTGGGACAATATAAGCTTCTAAAAAAAACAAAATAAATTCGAATTTGATTGAATAATTGATTAAATAGGGCTAACTTCGGAATGTTATTTTACCGACCCAAACAGAATAAACCTATGAGAACAAAATACTTTAAACATTGCTATTTGATATTGAAAATTCATAATGGATTATGCATGTAAACCCTTTATTGGAGGAGCAGATAAAACTTTCTTCAACAAATAGAATTGGCAATAAAATTCTCTTCTCTATTCCGAAGCCCAGCTATTTATTTAATATTTTTATCAAATCGTGCATTCACAATTACTTTACATTATTATCTACTTTTTTTTGTCTATTGGATATGTTGCAGTAAAAACTGGTAATCGGTCAAACTCTATATTAACTGGATGCAGACAAACCGTTATTGCTTTAAAAAACGCTAAAACTATTCATAAAGAATCACGAAAAAAAATTCAACCTGACATACTTAGTTTTTAACAAAAAGGTTATGTACTTAAGTAAAGCAATTACCTATAATCAGTCAAAAGTAGTTTTAACAGATCTTTAAGAAGCTATAAACCAGTGTTTTATTTATTTTGACTAATTTACATCTTTCACTGTGACAAATACAGGACCACCATCGATTGCCGAGTTTAGTAAGAGGCGATGGCGAGCAACGCCGGGTGATTAGCATAAGTGTTGCGTCGGGGACAACAAATGTGCTTATCACCGTCTCCGAGATTGCTTTGAACACCGACCTTAATTGCTCATCAATATTCGACCTAATAAGTTGGTATGGATGCTAGAAAGTACGTGCGTCTAAACAAAAAACAACGATGAAATAAAATTAAAAAGCTCCTATGAAATGTATCATGCAAATTAATTTGAATTGTAGTGTTATTTCATAACGGTGTAGGTGAATTGAGTGAGGTAGAGGTATTCGATTAGGTTAAATTAGAGAATAATAAGCAACAAGGAAAATAACTTTTTTCGGTTTTCTACCAAAACCTTGTATTTAAGTATATAATAGTTCAACAATAATCTTTGCTAAAATTATTGTTTTTTTAGATGATCGGACATTTATTATTACTATTTTCTTTAATTTCCTCGTTTATTGACCCATATTAATTAAGCCGATATTTAGGACCAAACAATAAGTGGGAAACAGAAAGCAATAATAATTAGAAACACGAAACATATCTAACTGCATATGAGCATGTCGCTGAAACCTAACTATCCAAGGCCAAACCACAAAAATGAGGAAAAAAATATTAATAATAGTTATTAATTTCAGAGAAAAATTCACAAAAACCTAATAAACAGCTCATGAAGTTAATTAAACTTTTTCCCATATTAATATTAATATCGCATAATTATTTGTAGTGATTATGAGTTTTTGCTTTGTTTTATGATTGGTTCCAGGAGATTGTTTCTATGTATGGAAATGAAATTATTTGACGTCGGTTAATAAAGCACATACTCAATAATAAATAAAAAGATACAAAACAATGAGTAGGACATAGTAGAAATGTGCTGTGTGCCTCACGGCTGCGCCAAAAAGGTCCATTTCAGCATTCATGCCAGACAGGTGATGAAGCTGTCTGACGCTGGTCTTTCAATGAACCTTGAGAGGGTACGTTACGGAATAAACGGTTTCAAATAATATATAAACAAATAAACGAATGGTTAATAAGAATAAATAGATAACAAAGAAAAGACAAAAGACAAATAAATAACAAAAGTAAAACATAAAAACATAAAAAAGACAAAAAAAAAGGCAAGGTAGGTCAATTAAAGACATATGTTCAGCTAAGACTCCTTTTAATATATTATTGATCAATGACAAATGGATGACAGATTTGACAGATTTCATGCGTTCATAGATAATACATACAACATGCCATTTTTCTAAGGAGTTGAAATTAAATAATTACTATTTCTATTTAAATTATATAGACAATACTTCCTTGTTATTGGAATAATTATAATTTGTACAATTATTTCAACTTAATGGGTACCTATACCTAATTGATGATAAAACATAATGTTATTGACGTGCACACCTACGGCACGTAGGTGACCATGAATACCAACCATACCATACCTAGTATGGTGATTGTACGGCAAATGCTTGTTTTGTAGTGCATCCTTAGGTAAAAATCGATTTGTTTAGGTACCTATATATTGTGAAACTGAATTATATGTATTGTTCGTAAATCTTCTGAATTCAAGACATTTTTTCGGGCAAAATGATTAATATTCGGTATTAAGAATTTTGACACAAGTAAAGAAAGTTTGTTATTGTATTTCGAGGCGGAATTTACACACGAGCCGTAGGCGAGGGTGTTTATGAGCTAGAACTGCATCAAAAATTGTTCTCGTATATCAAACGACGATCGAAATCTCGTATTTCAATACACTTTTGAAGAAATTAAATAAAAGAATGAAAAATATTTGTGTCATGAATTTATTGTAAGACTATGATTTAATTTTTATTATGCGCTTTGCTTTCGACTGGTTGAAGGAGAAGCAAAGGTATGATATGAAGCCGTTATAAAGCCTAATATTAAAAAAAGGTTTATATAAATATTTTTTTTTTATTTTGAACAAAAATAAATGGTAATTCGTTAATCAAAGTAAATATTAGTTTTAAATAATCATGTTTATCTATAATATTCAATTCATAAACACAGTTTGAATATTAAAAAAAAGAATGTTGACGTTAAGTTTTGGCGTACAGCCGTACACACGGAAAAAATAAAAATAAAACTCCATAGACGTGATGGATTTCAATATCAAAACAAAATATAACAAAACAAAATGATTTGTTGAGATATATATCTAGTACTAGATTATTAAAGTTTCCATAGATAGACTATGTCTTAGTTTTGCTTGCCGATTTAAATTGACGTTGTATTTGTAAACCAAATTTGCCTAATATATTTGCTTACAGTTATAGTTCTCTAATTTAGCTTAATTAGAACATAACAATTTAAATTAGTTTTTGATTAACGATTGACGTCATTACAAAAGGATATTGTTTATAATAACGGATTTCAATTTACGCTAATTACTAACTCGTATGTTACAAATGGGTTTTTCTGGATTTCTGACTAATTACCTAAAAATATGTATTTTATCGAAATTAGGCAATGCTTTCAATTCCTTTCGCTTATTATTTTAATTAAGCTGTCATTGTCCTCTAACACGAGAAAAAAAGTTCCCAAAAAAAACCCATATTATTTTTGAGAATAATTACTACCTACGCGGAAAAAAAACTATCCACAGAAACGCTACTTATAATATATCATAATTTTAAAGAAAAACACAAGAAAAAATATGTTCAACAAACCCAAGGCAGTACTTTCTCGCAGCCATGCCGGGTACCGTACTCCGTTCCCTTAATTAAGATGTAGGTAGGCAGAACGGCGCATGTTCGCTAACGAGTGCCTCACACATCTGCCCGTACCCTGCCTTATAACTTCTCCACAGACTAAGAAAAAGCAGAAGTACTACTGAATATGTCGGTGAATGACAACCACAGACATAATGTTCATACCAGGTGCCAAAAGGTTGGAGGGGCCCGCAAGGGCTGTTCGAAAGAGATACCGTGGCCCCGGCAACATAAAGGGAGAGGTAGGAACATGGATGGGTTTTAGTCAGTACAAGTCTGACATTCCCTCCTGCTCCGCCCAGAGTGGGAGAAGCTATTTGATGAATACCCACCCGAAAAATTAAAAAAGGTGTCAAAAGGTGTGTCCTTGTTAACCTAAACTTTACCCACTGAAGCAGCACAAATACCTTTTTTTTTAGGATTAGAAGTGCGCGTGGATCACGAACGCGCCGTCGACACGGCCTGTCGTCATGTTGTTGGACGGACGGCTAGCTAGCCCATAGCTAACCGTCCACAGGCCCGCGTCTACGGTGCCCGGTAGCCACCACGTGGCCCCCGACGCCCAGTGCGTCTCCCGCGGCTGCTGGGAAGAGAGGCTCTCTCCCTCTCGCGTTCCGCCACCTCCTTCGCTAGTATGACTGCTTCGTAGAAGGAGGTGACGGCTTCCCATTTCGTCTCGCTCCGGACCATGGATTGAACCAGGGCCGGACGCGAGAGGTCGCCGCCGCCGATCGCCGCTACGAGGACACGGCGTTGCTCCGCCCACGCGGGGCAGACCTCCACTGTGTCCTCCGGTCGTTCCTCGCAGTGGAAACACCCGGGCGTTTCCTCCCGCCCGATTCGGTGCAGGAACCTCCCGAAACATTGGCGCACGTGTCCGGTAAGGACACGTGCGCCACGTTTCTTTTCTTTCTTTTCTTTCTTTTCTTTCTTTTCTTTCTTTTCTTTCTTTTCTTTCTTTTCTTTCTTTTCTTTCTTTTCTTTCTTTTCTTTCTTTTCTTTCTTTTCTTTCTTTTCTTTCTTTTCTTTCTTTTCTTTCTTTTCTTTCTTTTCTTTCTTTTCTTTCTTTTCTTTCTTTTCTTTCTTTTCTTTCTCTTCTTTCTTTTCTTTCTTTAATAGGAAAATATTGGGGTTGGTAACAGGAAAGAAACAGTTGGGATAAGATCCTATTGATACCTAATAACAGCCGCTCGGACCGACCTTTAGGTTAAGCCGCGCTCGCCTAGGTTGATCTGTGGATGGGTGACCACTCTTACATACCGAGTTTTCTCCGTGCCTCGGAAAAATATGTTAAGAGCCCTCTTACAGTCCACTAGCGCCGCCAATCGAAAAAATGTCATAACTCGTAAATAGAATCAAAAATACAAAATGTGGTCTATTATTACTGTAGAAAAGGCAATAACGTAATTTTATAACACATTGTCACCACTTGAAATATAGCTGTTTAGCTAAATCGTGCATTTGTAACAAAAACGGCCGTTTATGTTTTGAATGCACGATTTAGCTAAACAGCTATATTTCAAGTGTTGATAAGGTGTTATACAATTACGTTATTGCCTTTTCCACAGTAATAATAGAACATATTTTGTATTTTTGATTCTATTTACGAGTTATGACATTTTTTCGATTGGCGGCGCTAGTGGACTGTAAGAGGGCTCTTAAGCTATTGGTCCCGGCTGTCATTTGTCCATCTTTGGCGGTCGTTACAGGTAGTCGGTGGCCCAAAAAGTCTGACAACTAGTCTTACCAAGTGGTATCGAATTACCCAGTAGGTATTAACTGGGTTGTGGAGGTCAGATAGACAGTCGCTCCATGTTAAATACTGGTATTCAGCTGCATCCGGTTAGACTGGAAGCCGACCCCAACATAGTTGGGAAAAGGCTAAGCAGATGATGATGGATTGACCAGATATTTGGTTTTTATAACACATATTTGTTTGTTTTCCTAAACTAAACCTTCTGATATATCTATCGAGTATCCTTACAAAGATACAACCATTACGAACCCCGTTACACCTGACGACAAACTACGACAACATACGCGACCATAAAATTCTATTTCAATTCCATTGCTCGTTCTTCTAGAGCTATTGACAAATGACTACGTGGTTAGCAGTCAATGGATAGGATTTTTTTGACGATTACGTGTAAAATTGTCTCTAGTTTGTTAGGAGGTTTTACACTATAGACTTCGTCGAACTTAATTAAGAGAATTTCATGTAATTAGACAGGTTTTTACGTAGTAATGAGTACTGATAGAGGTATGTAAATTATCAACGCTGCGACGCAATCTATGTGTTATTTAAAAGATACAAATCTGGGATTTGTACAGGACACAAAACCCGTATTTTTTTTCTAATTTCGTCTTTAATTACTTCTTAAAATGCCCCTATTTTTGTTGTTAATAATTTATAATAAGGCCGTAAAATTAGTATCCGGTAAAATAAATATAAATAACTGTTATCACAGAAAACAACCAAATCAATGCGGTTTGGTAGATGCGACAATGTCTTCGATTTTTTGGCTCCAGAACATGCCAGTTCCCTTACGATGTTTTGTGTTAACCGTTTTGAGAGCAGTGGTGATGAAATAAAATACACAAAGTAATGTGCCTACCTGGGTTCGAACCCACGGGTTACTGCCCGTAAATCGGGGCCACCACCACTGGGTCACCGCTGCTCTCTAGATTTATATAGTTTCAGATATCCAAATTATATGATTTCATGCTATGGTCAAAAACCATTTTAATCCTTCTCAGTCCTCTTTACCCCTCATGATCATCTTCTTGCCTTTTTCCCATTCTATTTGGGGTCGGCGCAACACGGTTTCTTCTTCCATTCTCCGCTCAGACGACTCCTTTCAACGTCACGCAATCATTTACTCCTTTCTGTTTCATATCGCTCCTCACACAAGCCATCCATCTTTTCTTTGGCCTTCCTCTCCCTCTCCGTTCATCAAGATTCATGTCTATCACTCTTTTAGTCACATTCGTGTTATCCCTCCTCATTACATGTCCTCTTCAACATCATCTGCCTAGCTAGTGACTGCCTAGCCTTTTCCCAACTATGTTGGGGTCGGCTTCCAGTCTAACCGGATGCAGCTAAATACCAGTATTTTACTCGGAGCGGGGTATTCGCTCCGTGTAAAATACTGGTATTTCTCTCTCTATCTGACTTCCACGATCCAGTTCATACTGAGTAACACGATATTCCTTGGTAAGACTGGCTGTCAGACTTTTTGGGCCACTGACTACATGTAACGACTTTGATAGATGGACTAATGACAGCTGGGACCAACAGGTCAACGTGCTTTCCGAGGCACGGAGTAAACTCGGTATGTAAGGGTGGTCAACCATCATGACCAACCTATGCAAGCACGGCTTAACCTTAAGATTGACACGAGCGGCTGTTATTATTTAGTCACGAGTTCCTCAAAATGACATGTCTTCTTCACCCCCTAAAAACATTAAACAAACTGCACCTAATGCACAATCCACAGGTGCACAATAACTCATTAGACCATTATTTGTTCCTCAACACTTCCATAGAGGCAATGATCATGCCATAAACAGCGTAAAAGAGTTTGTTTATACTCGAGTAAATCAATCGATTGAGCTCGCTCGGCGGCGCACAATAAATCGAGTCGAATCGATGCGGTGTGGTCTCGATAATCGTTAGTTAAGCATTGTCAAGTCCGGATGGTTTAGGATTCCGTAAGTGTTGGAGGTTTTTTGTGATATAGTGATTTGTTTAAACACTGTTTTAAGCTTTTACGGTTTATAACTATACTTAAAATGTGACTTTTATAATATTGTTAATTTTGAGCTCCCGATATTTCGACCGAAATCACGGCAAATATACCGTAAGTGAAATTTTAAGAATTGTTTTTTTTTTTTGTGAATGGATGCATTGTTGAGTGTCAGAATCAGGGACCATTTTGGTTACCCATTGAAAGGGTTTTTGATAGGGTTTTGACAAAGTGTTGTTTTAAAAACCATTTCATATTGGTTACCATTTTTTACGAAAACCCTCACCAATGGATAACCTCTTCCAAACCCTTTCGATATGATTACCTGTATATTCGAAAACCCGTTCTTGGTGGGTTATACTTTTTAATGGTAAGTCGTTTTGAACGGGTTACCCCTTCAACGACTGTAAAGCCGTTGAAGGGGTTACCCATTCGGACTACCAGTAATGTAATTTTATCTCTCACCTCTTTTCTTTAAAGTACTAAACTGCATACATTCGGCAGGAATGCGTCAAGTCGTAACACGCAGTCTAGGCCCTAGCGATGAGTAGCGACTCCTTACACATGCGATTATAGTTATTATTGCAGAGTTTTTAAAGTTCAATGTTTTTTGTTCCTGGAAAAGTCGGGATTGTTTCCTACATGATACAATCTTGTCTTTTTTACTGAATCATAAATAGTCCGATAGCGCTGGGCTATTTTGATGCCAAAGTTTCAAAAATTTTAAAGTTGCTTATTTCTTGCCTGTGGCTACAGTCGTACCTGTGAAGCTAATTATTGCGTTTTATGTCACATCTGACTATTGCATTTTCAGTATCTCGATGATTTGTGGTTGATTGATTATTTTTATTCGAATCAAAACTGGCAAAATTAATTTAAAGTTTAAAATAATTGTGATATCTTATCTAGGATAGCCTGCAAACCCCGTTTGTAACATTTTCGACAGCGAGGGACTAAATAAGTAAACACTGTGCTTTTCTTTGCGAATACAAGAAACATAAAAATAAAATGATGAGTCAATCGAAAAACAAATCGAGTTCGGACTGCCGCTTTTCCGCCTATGTTTTTTTTTTTCTGTGGCCAGTCCGCTATTCAGGAATTCTGGGATATTCACCCTAATCGTATCAGTTAGGTACTACTACGTCTTTATAACGAAATCAACTATCATTTTCTCTTCCTCTAACAGTGACCGAAAAGATAAATAGCCAAATTTCTCCCTAACTAAAGTACCTAAAATGACACAAATTAATATAGTAGGTTAGGCAAATGGTCCGAAAACTATATGCGAAAAACAAAACAACATTGATATTTTTGAAACCTCAAAACCTAGCGCTATCGGACTAAAATATCATTCGATCGTCTCACTCATTATTTAGTGCCCGAAGGGAAAGGATAGGAACTGACTCAAACCGTAAGATTTAAAAAACCGAGGCGACATGAACATATATATTTAAAAAAGACGTGTGGCACTCGGGGACTGCCGCGGTAAAGCTATTGCATAGCATTTTTTATCAACTTATGCAATTATAATTATTCATTATCACGCGCGGTCGGCGCGCAGCCAGCGCGCGGACGGCTCGCAAGCACGCGGTCCGCTCGCTTGGAGCGCGCGGACCGCGCTCGGACGCCGCAAAAACGACGGGGTATTATAAGTTTGACGTGTCTGTGTATGTGTGTGTGGAACATTCATTATAAAATTCATAATTTCATAGAGATGGGAAGCCGAGCCTGAACATTCAGTCTGCGTTTTGTCCTCGAGCCGGCAACAAGCGGAAAATAAAATACATAAATAATTATAATTGCATAAGTTGATAAAAATGGTTACAAAGAAGGTCTAACATCAAATGTATATGTCACCGTAAAATTTTCAAATACGTTATATTGTAATATCTCTAGTGATATTGTAAAGTCTCGAATTATTGTCAAATGAACATACTGCTTACAACAAAACGCATTATTTTTCGTGAAATGCATGCGATGTTAGTCAACTTACGCGGTGTGGAGGGAAGGAGGGGCCCCCTTGCCCAGTGGCACAACTCTCATGAAAAGATAATGCACCATTCCTGAGAAATACCGATTAATATAATATAACCTTAAAACACTTTATATTCCCCCTAAAAAGCGTAGTCGACGGAGCCCCGCTTCGCGGGGCCCCTATTTCCGAGTGCAGGGTTTAAAGGAACCTAACTAACCTAACGGGGGGGTGCCCCAAGTTCCGACTATGGGGGATATACTTCCGTATGTTCAGTTGACAATAATTCGAGACATTACAATATCGCGAGAAAAAACACGTTATATTGTAATATAACGTGATTGACAATTTTACGGTGACATATACAACCTACAACTCCTAGTTACGGCAATATATTAAAAAGAAAACTAGCTTGTCATTGTTATTATCTGACATAGGGTGTTAGGTTATTTTCGTTACGTTATTTTCGTTACGGAATTTCTGGATTTGGTCTCCACGCTCAAGGCCCGCGATAGAACTTATGCAATAGCTTAAAAACTTAGCTCCGTAGCATTCGCCGTTAGAAGAATTCGTGATTTAACTGATTTAGAGACAGCCCGTTAAGTTTATTTCCATAGCATGATGTCGTACGGTATTCTCTTGTGGGGCAATGCCACCGATATTCAAGCAAAAAAAGGCAATTCGTTCTACTTATAAACTAAGTCCCAGACTGGGGAGGTCGGCACGCAGCACCCAGTCGTAACCGATATTCCACAAGGGCGGCCCCAGAACCCGGGCGTCTCTTCTGGCCCGGTTCGATGCAGGAACCTCCCGAAACAGTCGTGTCTGGTGAGGACTTGCGTCAGGCGAAAGGTGAGGGCGCCGTGTCGCCTCTCAAGCCACTCCTCAAAGAGGGGACTTATCGCCACTATTGTGGCGTGCCCTGCACGGGGTTTGCGACAGTCGCTCTCTCCATGTCGCCATGAGATCACGACGGAGTCTGTCCGCCGAGCGGGGCGAGGACTATTGCCTCCAGATCCCACGGCGGAAATTCGGCAAGGCCTCGCCTCGCCGCAGATTGTGCGGTATCCACGAACTAGATTTACGAACTTAAGACCTGTTTGGAGAATGAATGTCATCCATGGTCTAACGACGAAGACAGAAGGCAGATGCAAGATGTCCTCAACAGTTTGCAGCAGCTATATTATTATTAGGCTTATTTCACGCACCTTGATGAGAACTCAAGAGCTGCCTAAAGTATGACTGTCATCGAAGGTCAGCAATGGAGACGGAAGGCAGTTGCATGAGGTATCTACGCAAGAGTTTACTGAAGCTTTTTCATGTTTGGGCTCATTTTTTGCGCCTTAATGAGAATTTTAAACCTAACAAGAGTAAAAGTTTCATCCAAGGTCTGACGGTAAAGAGGGAAAGCAGTTACAAGTGGTCCTGAAGAGTTCACAGCATCTTCATCGTGGTTGGACTCATTTCATGGTCCTTGATGAGAATTTTAGACCTAGCTGGAGTATGATTTTCAGCGGAGTATGTTTTTTTTTACAAAAACAGTGAACATTGATTCCTTTTGAGAGCTAAAGCGGTTAAAGTTACGCAACAGCACGGAATTGTTCCTCTTAAAACGAGTCCGCGATAGCATTTCATGTCTATCTTTGAAGGTTGACTCACACTGTCTAACCCTCTCTATCTTATGAGACGCAGACGAAGTTGCGCGGGTCAGCTAGTAACTTAATAAAACCTTTGTTAATTGATTTCGTTTATTTGTCACTGACTTCTGAAGCTTAAGTTATTTTTCCTTTTTTTGTGTTTTTTGCAGTCGGTTTAGTTTTTGCAAAAAAAAAACATTTTTCTCTTTTTAGTGGTTCACCCTTCACAGCGTACTGGCGTGATGTTATGTTATGAACTGGTGTAAACAATAGATAGACATGAGATTTCAGCAATCCCAGTCCATTTGCAATCATTTATTGAGGAGTTCCGTTGCCTATCGCCGAAGTTCATCATCAGATCTTCACCAAATTGAAGTGGGACCACTCTGAAAAAGTACTCTTTCGAAAACTACCCAAATCGCTTTATGTGTGCCTATACAATTTGAAGATTTCGCACTATTTCTCCAGGATTCCATAATCAAATCCAGACTTGATGATTATGGGACCACCTGTAAAGTATACCCTTTTAAACAAAATAAAAATAATCCAAATCGGTTCAGATATCTTCGAGTAATCGGGGAACATACATAACAAAAATAACAAAAAAATTAAAAAAGGTTCCCACGAATTGAGAACCTCCTCTTTTTTTAAGTCGGTTAAAAAAGAAATCACCGTCCTATCAAACCGAGTAAGAAACACTTTATGAACGATTCTACATGATTCCAAACTTCCAAGGTCAACAATACCTTTTCCTCAACTTCAACGTAATTTAAAATTATTTGATTTAAAACCCTTTGGTTACCCCGACAAAACCCTTTCAAGGGGTTATCTTCTTCAATTGGAAACCATACAGGAGCCGGTAACATCTTGTACTAGTTAACTTATTGAGAGGGTTACCCTAACGTTAGTGTTTTGAAAGGGCTACCACTACCAAGAGGTAACCCTTTCCGTGACTGAAGCCGCACAACATGTAACCCTTTCGAAAGAATTAACTTATATTCGGGGTTGTACGGTCCCTGGTCAGAATATACAGATATTTTGTAGAAATACAGCAGTGTTTCGTATTGTTTGAACTAGTTCCTAATACAAATCATTATTTAATGCAAACAAAAAATTTCCAAAATATCTTTTGACTGCATTCACTTCAATGAGAGCTTCATTAAATACGCTGCGAGATTGCCTGGTAATTAATAGATTGTTCATAAATGTACAGATTAAATATGTTCGTTGACATTATGAAATTAAATAACTGCAATACTGATGACTAATAGATATCTACACCACAAAACACCTCGCGTGAAGAAATCACGTTTGTTTTTAACGTGTTTGACACGTTAAAAACAAACGTGATTTCTTCAATCCAATCAAACATTTTATTTTTTTAATGAAAACAATGAACTATTAATAATAATAAATAATAATAATAAAAATCTTTATTTATACAAAAACCTTCAACATTGCTTACAAAATAGGTCACATGAATTTTAGTGAAGTAAAGGTCATACAGATAAAGTAACCCTGACTCCCAAACTAGGAGATCCTGTGACTTAGGAGTCAGTGTTCTGCTGTCACTATGATACAAAAACCTTTTACTCAAAAGTGTGTTAACAAAATCTTGGCAAAAAGAAAAACAGATTTGAGAGTACAACTAAAGTTATTTTAACTAATTTAAACTAAATTAAACTAGGAGTGAAGGTATTTATTAAAAGAAGTTGTATGATTACGAGCGTGCATGTGTAGGTAATTGTGTGTGTAGATGTGTAAGTGTGTATGCGAGGGTGAGCGTGTTCATTTGGGGAGATTAGTGTGTGTGAGAATGTGTGTGTGGTTGTTATTGTAAATGTTAGTACGTATATGTGTTGTAATGCTAGAATATTTATGTATCTTGCTGAAAGGGTGGGGATTGTAAATAATTACAATAATGGGTAGAAATACTGCGCGGCTACTGCCGGATGTGAAGTAGTTCTTCTGTCCGGACATAGTCCTGATCCTGAAGCCAACTTTGTAGTTTAGCCTTGACTTCGTGGTGAGTTAACCCAGTTAATTGAGCAGTTTTTGCGATGTTTCTGTAAATGAAAGAGCTCACAACGTAGAACTGGCGCCTTGCAAATGCAGTCCTGTGGCTTATTGTTGGGAATATCATTTTTGCTCTGCGCTTAGTGCCATCTGGTGGAGGAATAAGTTTATGCGTCCTAAGTGTGGCTCGGAGGACAAAAAGCTGTCTCACTGTAAGCAGCTTGCAATCAGCATATAGTTTTAATGTCGGAAATCTATATGGTTTACCAAGCATAACCTTGAGCACAGCTCTCTGGGCCCTTTCCACCTCGATAAATTTGGTTTTAGCGGCCCCTCCCCAAACCGGGATGCAGTAAGTGATAACGGACTGACAAAGAGCTAGGTAAACCATTTTCAGAATATGTTTGTCTGCACAGAGTCTCAGAGATTTGAAAATATATATAAGTCTTCTGACTTTTGACGTAATATTATCAATTTGGTTGTACCATTTCAGTCCGTCATCAATCACTACACCTATTGTGTATTTATATATTCATTTACCGTGACAAAACACGTGCTTTAGTTTTATTTGTTAAAAATTAGATTGTCTATTAATCTAAGAATATCAAATAAATAAAATAAGTCTCGTTTCACGTGCGGAACCACGTTTCAAAACACGCGCTTTTCATATCACAGGTGTCTTTGTGGTCAAAGAGATGAAATAATAATGTTAAAATTAAAAAGATTCATTAATCGTTTTTACTCTAACGAAGCGTTGATTAGCTTCTTATTGAAATGTTAGTTATAAAGTCTTATATTGTATAAATAATTGGTGGGGAAGACCTACACGGTGAGAGATGAAATCTCGTATCTTTCGTGATGATTGCATTTAGTAATATTATAGATATACAGGGTGTTAACCTCCTCATCACGAAACCGTCAACCAAGCATTCTGTACATGAAACTAAGTAACTTTACGCAAAAAATATTACTGGGAAACGACTTTTCTTTTTGGGGTAAAAAATCACGTTTTGTGCTGATGGATGGATTGAATAATATGGAAGTAAAAATCTTACAATAAAAACTTGTATTTAAAAAAAAACTTGTCAAAAATGTTGAGACCAAGACCTTTCGTCTTCGTGAAGAGGTTTTTTACACCCTATATATGGTAGGAACTCGTGGCTAAATAAAAACTACCCTATACAGGGTGTAAACCACCTCATCACAAAGCCGTTAACCAAGCAGTCTGTACATCAAATTAAGTAACTTTACGCAAAAATTATTGCTGGGAAACGACTTTTTTTTTGAGGTTATAAATCCCGTTTTGTGGTATAACTCAATGTACCGCACTTAAAACATTGTGCTGATGGATGGATTGAATAGTAAGGGGGTCGTGGAGGTGTTAAAAGTAAAACCATACAAAAAAAAACTTGTTTAAAAAAAAACTTGTCAAAAAGTTGTAACTTTGACCCATCATATCTCCGTAACTAGAAGGTTCCTAGGTATGGTGTAGAACAAAAAAATGATCGCAATGATGGGGAGAACAAGTGCCCTTCGGCTTCGTGAAGAGGTGTTTTACACCCTTTATATTAAAAATCATAAATAGCCTTTCGGGTTTCCTCCGTGTCTGATCCCTGCAGTCATTGTCATCAACGTGATAATAAATAATAAAAAAAAAAAAAAAAAAAAAAATTGTAGTTTTTTTGACAATCGTTGCAAGCAGTCAATGGACGAAAGTCTGACAACCAGTCTAACCAAAGGGTACCGCATTTCCCAGTAATAACTGGGTTGTGGGGGTCAGATAGGGAGTTGCTCCATATAAAATACTGGTTTCCAGCTGCATCTTGTTAGAAAAGAAACTGATTACAACATAGTTGGAAAAGGGTAGGCAGATAGATAGATTTGTAGGCGTCGACTGTTATTCAGTTAGAAGTTTGTAGTTTGTATTTGGTATATTATTATTTGCATTCAAATAATCCACTCTTATCTTGTCTATGGTGGTAATGACGTACGAAATAAAAGGTAATTAAAATTTTGATGATCAAAACTTTGAATGACAGCTATAGTCTGAGGTACTCATCAAAGGACTCTTTAGTAAACTGATCCTACACAGGTGGATCCCGCGGGATCAGTCGACCTAATGAAATTTGCGATTGGTCAACTGATCCCGTTGACCAATCTTAAAGCAGTATCACAACTTACAGAGTTACAGAGTCAAAAATTAATGGAAACTTCGACCAGCACGCATAGCAAGACCACCGTAGAAATGGGTTTTGTCGACGGAAGAGTCGACAAAATGACAGATAAACAAAATAGATCTGTCATTTTGTCGATTCTATCGACGAGAAGACATCGTAAATAGGTAGATTCTTTCGTTCTTCGTAACAACGAAATTCATACACAAGAAGAAATTATTTTGTGTGTGAATAACGTTTTAAAAAAAAGAACCCAAAAATACTTAAAAAATCAAGCTGACCAGAGTCAACAATTTTAACTTTTTAATGATTAACAACTAAAATCGCATTGGCAACGGTCACGGTGCCATACAGTCTCATTAACTGGCCATTAATCTCGGGAATCACTTAACGAGCCTCAAGGATTAGCTTCCTTTGCCAAAAATGTAATAAAAAAAAGTATTTGGGTCGTTAGCGGAACGCGGCAACCCTTTTGTGGGCGAAAATTAAATATTATGAGGTGGGGTCTGAGTTTCAGCGAGAGCGAATAAGGGCATGGCCGTAAAATGGGTGAGCTTGTTACTCTAGTGCCTGTTTTGGGGGCAGTTTCAGACATTATTAGTGGAACTGTTTAGGGGTAATTGAAGTAAAAGTAGACCTCTTCGTTAGTAGACTTAATTTTGTGGTTGCCAATGGGACCGTTTACGTATTTAATTGTGGTGCCCGAAAGTATGGCAGCACCTCAACAGTTGGAAAAGCGATGGTCGAATGATCAGTAGTGATACATTATAGATAAGTCCTTTTAAAAATGGTATTACATCCTAAAAAGGCTGAATGTTCAAGCTTATGCTTCGTCAAATAGAAACCTGTAAGTACTTAAAAATCTAAACCAACAAAGCAAGAAAGAGAGCAAGAAAATGTCTTGTTTACTACACAACGTGTAAAATGACTTTTCTTTAACTATGGTCATTGGTGACGCGACCAAGTGTCGGGGTATTTCAACCATAGACTATAGTAACTCCCTCCCCGCTACCAGTAGCACATACCCCATTACTCATAAATATCGCTGAACACGTTAAATATTGAGGCAGAGTCGCCGATCCGACCGACTAACCCTTTGTCGCGATCGCCTTGTGAATGGGTGAAAAATGAGCCTACAGCCCTACAGCAAATATTAATAAGAGATCCTATTCACGGCGCGACCGATATAAAGTTTACGTGTCAACGACAATTTGTTATCTGGCAATACTGTCGATTTAGGATTAATAGGGTCGCTGTGATTTTTACAGGGAAAGAACGGTTTTTTGGATTTTGTAATCGTTTTATTTGGTAGGCTTCTAGCATCTAAGTTTTAGCCTTTTTACTGGTGTAAAAACTCTGTGTGTATTAACTAACTATCTGAATCCTGCGTTACAAAACAATTATTTTTTACCCCTTCACATCGTAGCGGCGTGATGTTATGTTATGAACTGGTGTAAACAATAGACAGACACGAGATTGCAGCAATCCCAGTCCATTGGCTATAATTTATTGAGGAGTTCCGTTGCCTATCTCCGAAGTTCTTGATCAGATCTTCCCCAAATTGAAATAGAACCACTTTAAGAAAGTATTTTATTTGAAGAGTTCTCTCAATTTCTCCAGGATCCCATCATCAGATCCCAACTTGATGACTATGGGACCACCAAGAATAATTCAAATCGCTCCAGCCATCTTAGAGTAATCGGGGAACATACATCAAAAATAAAAAGGTTCCGACAAATTGAGAACCTCCTCCTTTTTGAAGTCTGTTAAAAATTACTGACGTTGCTCAAATAGCCGCTAGGCTGAAGTGGAATTGAGCTGGTCATGTCTAACGCATGCCCAAAGAGCTGTAGGTCAAAATAACCAGTATCTGTAGCCCTGATACAGCCAGAAGGTGTCGTGGTAGACCTCGCAGAAGATGGCGAGAAGACCTGGACAAATCCAACAACCAGTGGTCCAAATTAGCCCTAGATCGAAACAACTGGAAATTTTTTGGGTTGAGGCTTTTACCCAGCAGTGACAGTAACAGTAACCGTCTCTTATATAAATTGGGACTGTCTTACTTAAAGCTGACCAGCCCATAATATTGACTGGCAAAAGACAGAGACAGCTGAAAAAGTTTGAAAGAAGCTTTCACCGCAAATGTCGATCCTAACATCTAATAATAGTAATCATATTTTAAGTACAAAAACTAACATTACTGACAAATAAATGTAGTACATTTACACATTAAACATCAGACGATAACTAAATGTAAGGGATTCAATATAGTTGATATTCGGGTTATATAAACCCGAAGATTAAATATGCCACAAAAATGCTGTAGGTACTTACTTAGTATTTTTTTTTAATTCGAAACTTAAGATATACGTTTAAAAAAATACACGAATTTATTTATTTTAATGTACTTATTTGAGGTAAATACTTTAACATCAAAATACTTAACATACAAAAACAATAAAGTAAAATAAAAATAAAATATATAACGATATTTTATTTTTATTTTACTTTACTGTTTTTTTTTTATTTTATCTATTTCAATTACATATTTTTAAACGAGCAATAATATAGCAAGTAAATTTTAACAAAACAACGTTATAATTATAATATGTACTTATTTTTAACCAACTTTTAAAAAAGGAGGAGGTTCTCAATTCGGATGTTTCTATTTGTTTTTTTTTTTTGTTTGTTCGCACATAGCTCCGAAACTAACTTTCCAAATGGTCCCGTAGTCAGCAAGTCGGGATATGGTGATGGAATCTTGGCGAAATCGAGGAAACTCTTATTTTTTATAGGATAACGTACCTACAGCGATTTTGATATTTTCTACAACAAGTGAAGCATTTGCGTCCAACAGGAACAATTCGACCATCAGATCTGACGATGAAACCAAAATATAGGCACTCCATAATGGGACCATCTATCTTGTGTTTGGGCTTGTAATTGTAACGGTGTGCACTTTCCATGTGTACTAAGCACAGTCACGTGAATCACTAAAAGGTGAAAAATATAAACTTTTTTGCAAAAAATAAAACAATGAAACAAAGGTCACCATCAGAAGCTAAAGTTATTTTTACACTTTTTTGATTTTTTTTTTGAAGTCGGTTTTATTATTTCCAAAAAAGTTTTATTGTATTGATGATTTTATCTTTGAAATGAATATTCAATATTTTTTCCTTTATTGAACGTGTAGATTAATTAAAGAAATAAAATAATAATTGTGTATGATATTAGAAACACGTTACACCTTATCGGTTATCCTTATATCGAACGATATTAATACTTACATGTATTTATAATAACAGTACAAACCAATTACATGTCTATTGAGTCAGTTTATTCGTTAATCATGTTTAAGGCTGATGCTCCAGGGATTGCTACGTTTTTTGCAGAGCAGTGCCAACTTGTACGCTGAAGAAAACATCATTCCCGGCTGCACAGTGCACGGCTTATGCAGTCACAGAATTATAATCATCAAAATCATCAACACAACCATCAAAGTTCACAAAAATTAAGGAACGACTTTGACCATGAAAAATTAGTTTCTCGACTTTCATAAACTTGGAGGGCTGCACCGATGATTCTGATGACTACAATTCTGGCCCACAGCCGCGAACGGTAGTTCTATCAACATATAAACCAGCACTAGCACGCAACTTGCAAAACAAAAACAAAAAAAAATATTCGCGGGCCTCCCTGACGCTTTCACATTAAGTATTTTATTATTTGTAATAGTTTTGTTTAGTTAGTTGGTTCCGTACATAAAAAGGCAAAAAAAGAAACTTGTATAAAATTACATTCTTGTCCGTCGCTCCGTCTGTCTCTCCGTCAGTCACCACCGATTTTTTAAGGCACGGTAGTAAGTTAAAATTTATACCAGATACTGAAATCTATAAGGTGTATAAAAACAAAGGTCCTGAGTCAACACGACAAAAAGATATGAGCAAATTTAGATTTCCGCGAAATCTTGTAAGTACCAAAATTTACCTTAATTTCAACTTTTTTATTTTTTTAAAGTTCAAAGTTAAGTTTGTTCTTTACGAGTTGGACTTTAAATAGTTTCGTTTCGTGTAATTATTATTTTTGTCCTAGAACAGGATAATGGTGATTATTCCTAGTTTTGGGTACGTAAGATATGCTGCGTCGACCCCAAACAAATTGGGATAAAGACAGGTCATTGATGATTGTCGTAACTACGACGAAACTACGTCTGTAGTACGACAATCATCACTGACCTGTCTTTATCCCAATTTGTTTGGGGTCGACGCAGCATATCTTAATCTTCTTATATCATCATCATCATCATCTCAGCCGAAAGACGTCCACTGCTGGACATAGGCCTCCCCCAAGTGTCGCCACAGTGACCGATCCCGTGCGACTCGCATCCAGCAGATTCCCGCAACCTTCACCTTCTTCTTCCCTACTTCTCTATTACTCATCATCTCAGCTGGCACTTCCTTTCCAATCATATCATTCTTCACACAGTCCATTCATCATTAACTCATAGAAATCAACTACGTAACTTTAATTTTTACCCGTCGTCGATACGATCCTCCCTGCATTCATAAGCGCTTGCATTTTGTTTTGTTACCCAGGTTTTTTTTTGTTTTTTTTTTTTAATTCATCATATTAATATTCCCACTGCTGGGACACAGGCCTCCTCTTTTTACAGGTCTTCTCTCTTTTTCTGGGTTTTTTAATTACTTTTTTTTTAAATAGGTATAGATGTAGATACATATTGAAATAACTAGTTTTATTTAATTTTTATTAAAAGGAACAGCAAACAGTTACATTATGAAAACAAATATTTCCAAAATGCATAAAAAATACCGGCTAAAAGGGTCACTAAAGCCTTCCCCGCCGCGCAAAATCGTCGCCCGCGCATTGATTACAGGTAGCATGCGCGCGCGCACGCGATGCCCACGGTTCGTTATTGGATTTGCGCGTCGGTCACCAAGTTTGAGTTATTGCTTACCTCCTGGTTATATTCGGTTGCTTTCGGTAATTGGTTGCTGGTCGTTGGAATGCGGCGGTTAGGAGTTAGGAGTACAAATATGAAATATTATGCGGAACTGGAAATTGAATTTATAGGAGAAAGTGCGATTAAATGGCGCCTATCGAAGATCCTTTGTCTGTTTAGATGCAATGTTGAATAACTTCCTTTTACAACTATTTAAATCTGTTCCAAGTTTTATTTTTGTTGGAGTGTCAAATAAACTCGGAAATAGTAGTCCTACTTGTTATTACCTAGTGTATTTTTGTTTTATCAGAGGCTTCTGGTCTGCTGGCCAAAAGTCTCTGAAAATCTGCGCCACAGCACCCGGAAGACAAGAATAGGCGAAGGTCTTTCTCATCCAGTTTGCCCCAGTTACCTTTTCAAGCTCTTCGATCGACTACTCAACTAACTACCACACTATCCTGTAAAGTGTAGTTAAAAGAATACCGGAAAATATTCAAAAGAGTCTCGGGCCCGATTTGGGTGAAAAATAAAATTCCCTAACTAGATTTGCCGGACATCATGACTTCGCAAAATTTGATCCTTATTAGCAAAAGCAATGCTATCGAATGGTGTAATTAGTTGTGTTTTTTTTAATCAATGAGTTCGATTCTTAGCTAGGAATATTGATTTTTCAAAGATTCAGTGGGGTTTGAGTATTTTTCGCTATACCTCGTAATTTCATATTTGGCCATCTAAGCCCTCTTAAAAATTCCCCCGTATTCAATAATACACATTATCAAAACATACACTGATGTGGATTTCCTAAAAAAATATCGATAACGAGCTCATTAAATAACGAAAACTAATTAAATATTGTATTCACAAACGAATGCACTTTTTCCTCAACAAAATTCAATAAAAACATTTTTAGTGAAAGTTTATCCTGTCCCATATGTAATTTCTCTTTAATACTTTATTTTTGACTATTTAATTCATTACCTATATATAATAAGTAAATTAACTGTAAATAATAAAACAAAACAAGTGATATTAATACTAAAAATACAATAAACGGAAATTCACAATATGTTTGGTAAAACACGGTTTTTAATGAGAATAAACATTATTATTTACCGTGTATTATTATTGATTACTATTATAACTATGTGCTAATAAGGTCGTACATTCCCACGTATATCGCTGCCGTGTGCAACCACGTTGTCGCCCAATTAGGTACATTGTTTTGCTTTTTGATTACCGAAATAGGGATATTATGATCATGTAGGGTTGCCTGAAAAAAAACAAGAATTACAATATACTTAGCAGAGTAGATTAGATAGAACAAGAGATAGATAGATTGATAAAATATCTTTTATTTTATAGTGCACACAAAAGACATAGCACAACACACAGAAGTATAAATACAGTTCACTTACGTATAAAAAACAAGGTGCCAAAATAAAAAGAAAAACATATTTACGAAATAAGTATAGTAACACCACAAGGTATACAGCTATAGTATAAGAAAAATGTGGTCATGTTCAAACTGAACCACTTTCTCCATCATCATCATCATCTGCCTAGCCTTTTCCCAACTATGTTGGGGTCGGCTTCTCGTTTTGCCGGATACAGCTGAATACCAGTATTTTACATGGAGCGACTGCCTATCTGACCTCCACAGCCCAGTTAATACTGGGAAATAAGATACCACTTCGTAAGACTGGTGTCAGACTTTTGGGGCCACTGACTACCTGTAACGACTGTCAAAGATGGACAAATGACAGCCGGGACCAACGGCTCAAGGTGCGTGGTTTCCGAGGCACGGAGGAAACTCGGTGTGTAAGGGTGGTCACCCATCCACAAACCAACCTAGGCAAGCATGGCTTTACCTAAAATCGACCCGAGCGGCTGATATTATTTAGCCACGAGATCCTCCAACAACTGAACAACTTCCTCCATCGGATTAAAAAGGTACTCGCGAAAAACATTTTTTTAGTACACGCTGTTGATATTAATAGAGATTATAAACAATAGCAAACTCTGGACAGTCAACAGAAGTCAAACGGTTACCACAGTAGGTAAGTATGTCATTCTGGAAAATCGAAAATTTTTAATCGGTTTTGTATTTAATTCAGCTGTTCCTTACTGTTGACCGTGTAGGACGCAAACCGATGCTACTGGCGAAAGAATCAGGATCTGGCCGAATCAAAAGCTAATCTTCTCGAAGGACGCGGGTCGTGCACCGCCAACTTCCAAAAATTAGGATTACTGTCGAGAAAATATTTATAAAAGACTTGAATGCACTTGTGTTGAGTCACTAACACACTAGGAAGCAATTAAAAGCTATAGTCACTAACACACTAGAGCGCGTGCGGTCAAAAATAAAAATTGATTACCAATCTTTGTTTCGATGAAAAGAAAAAATAGAGACGAGCTTCGTAGCAAACATTCTAAGACAAGTGATATCTACCAAACTGCACTGAGTCCAATAATTCAGACATCATCATCATCTGCCTAGCCTTTTCCCAACTATGTTGGAGTCGGTTTTCAGTCTAACTCGATGCAGCTGCATACTAGTATTTTACATGGAGCGACTGCTTATCTGACCTCCATAACCCAGTTAGTACTGGGTAATACGATATCCCTTGGAAAGAGCAGTCAAACTTTCGGGTCACTGACTACCTGTAACGACTGTCAAAGATTTTAACTGATAGCCGGGATCGAATTCTATCAGTTCTAATCTTTGACAGTCGTTAGACCATCGGACCAACTTTAATAATTCCATATGATAAACAATATTTGGAAGAGAAAGGGCGAGGGGTAGTCTTCCTGCTGGGGTTGCGGGACTGTTCGAAAGAGATACCGCGGCCCCGGAACATAAAGGGCGAGGAAGAAGGAACATGGATGGGTTATAGTCAGTAAAAGTCTGACACTCCCTCCCGCTCCGCCCAGAGTGGGAGAAGTTATTTGATAATTTCCCATCCTAAAAACCATCAACCCATCCTACAAAAACCGGCTTCAAAAAAAAACAAAAAAGTGAAAAATAACTTTAGCTTCTGAAGTCGGTGACCTTTGTTTGATTGCTTTAGTTTTTTTGTCACCGACTTCAGAAGCTAAAGTTATTTTTCACGTTTTTGTTTTTTTTTGAAGCCGGTTTTATTTTTTGCAAAAAAGTTTTTATTTTCAACTTTTTAGTGGTTCACATGTGCTTGATACATGGAAAGTGCATACCGTTACAATTAGGTACAACAAGCCCAAACACGACTATGGTACATTGTCTCAATAAGGAGTTCCGTGACTCTTGGCTTCATCATTAGATCTGATGGTAGAATGGTTCTTATCAAACGCAAATGCTTCACTTGTTGTAGAAAATACCAAAATCGCAACACGTTTTTATATAAAATTTGAAGAGTTCCCTCGATTTCGCCAAGATTCCATCATCAGATCCTGATTTGGACTACGACTTCGACTTTGTGGCTATGGGACCATTTGGAAAGAACACCCTTTCCAACAAAAAAAGAATTTACCAAATCGGTTGGCAAGCGACGGAGTTATGCCCGAACAAACATAAAAAAAAAAAAAAAAAAATAGAAACAACCGAATTGAGAACCTCCTCCTTTTTTAGAAGTCGGTTAAAAAAGGGGTAAAAGCAACTATATATTTGCCTGTAAAGCGACATCCTAGTGTTACACTATAATTAAGCGTGAGGTGAGCAGCTTGGTAAATAATTTGTTTACGGTACTTTGCGTAAATTCCCATGATAATATAAATATAATGTTGACTGCGGTTAGTGCGGTCGCCATTGTAATTGTGAGCGTAGCTGATAAAGGCTCGATTTGGCGTCCAACAGACGGGTTTATTACTCATTTGTGTGCAACATAAGGTAACTGTGGTTAGCTGTAGTTGCTAACGCTTTTCTTGACCGAGTTTCACCTAGTTTCATGATGTTAGATCATGTTATGCAATGTGAATGGTTTTTGATTTAAGCTTCTCCAAAAACTTTTCCTTTTTCTTGCTTTCACATTTATGGTGATAACTGCTGGTCTGTGGAATTTACTGTGAAGGCTATCCCGGTAATTGTAATTTAAATTTCTTCAAAGTTCGAGTGAATCGGTTTTTTCTAGGCAAGCGTGGTAGCCGTGTCATCGCTTCATATCAGACCAGTCGCGGTATCATTGAAAAAATAAAAACAAGCCTAGTTGACTGCCTCGTTGTCTAGTGATCACAAGCGCTCCTGCTGAGCAAGATGTTATGGGTTCCATTCCCAGACCGGTAAAAGTGTTATCGGATTTTCAACCAAGAATTTCCCGATAGTAGCCCAAAATCTGAATTTTTGGCCGGTTACCGTATGTCCCATATACAGTAAAACTGATAAAATGTGGTAACCTTCAGATATTACAGGCCTGAAGTTACGTTGTGTTACTTGCGTAGGAATATTTCCGAGAGATTAAATTCCTTATATGAAGCAAGTTGCTATCACAACGAACTTTAATTATCGAACTATCCAAAGAAGTTATTTTCAAACCAACCGACAAGGAAAGAACTGACGTGATTTAGAAATAGGGAAAAGGAATTAATTTACCTGAAGTTTCTTATCGTCAGTTGATAACAGTTGTTTTGTAATCAATTGTCAAAGTCAACGAGAGGACATAACTTCCTCTTACCGAGTCAATGACAATTTAAATCGACTTTGACGGTCGTTACCGGTAATCAGTGCCCGAAAGTCTTAAAACCAGTCTTACCATACCCTATCGTAAGTATTATCCAGTAGTAGTATTATTAGAGTTGTGGAGATCCTATAGGCACTCAAATACTAGTTTTCAGCAGCATCTTGCTAGGCTGGAAGCCGACCCCAACATAGGTAGCTGGGAAAAGTCTAGACAGATGATTGTGAATATCAAAGCCAAAACGGCCCTTATTAATAATTTTGTTACGAACTGTATTTATTAAGAACTTTGTCGGTTAATGTTACTGTTTTTGTTGGCGACTGGCTGGTTTGCCACCATTTTGTAAGAAGTTTATTTAATTTTGTAATGACGTCTTATATTTTTGTGACTTCTTTATTTGTTAAGTGTACTTTGCCTTGTGCATAGCTTATCTCCCCTTATTTAATTATTATATTGCAATTAAACACAAACGTATTTTTATCATCCTCCTATTCATTCTAAAACATACAGTCCACTTGCTCACTAACAGTGTCTACTAATCTGCGTTATTTTATTGCTGAGCATCAAGGACATCCATGACTTCCAGGCGTTCTGATCCTGGGCCAATGTGGATCACCGATCGTTGGTTAATTCCTGATTGAAAAGGCTTACTACTCGATCAATGAGTTTTTAGATGATAGAAGCATAAAATAAAATGTCCGATCCACTTACTTTTCTATCTTATTTATGACCTTACTTGTTTGAAATAGACTTCTTTAGCTTTATTTTTACGCCTTACAAGGCAAAAACATCATGATACACATTTTTTTATTTTTTCATACCATGTCCCATATTACCTATGTTTAACAAATATATTACTTTGACTTCATTCCGTCATCTTCTACAAGGCCTGCCGTGAAGCCTTCTGGCTGTATCAGTTACTTAGGGGCTATTTTGGCATACGACAAGCGTGGCCAACGTGGTACGTAATTAGACCTACAAATCCAATAACCACAATTAGACGCTGGACGCTTATCAGCCTCGAACTTCAAACGGCATCCCGCAAGGAACATACTCCCAAAATATGTTATTTATCAAGTTCAGCAGGATGTGGCCTAGCCATGGTTCATTAAGGCGGTTCCATTGACTCCTGTGGGTCAGGGGGCGTTGTCACTGACCTGTGACACATGGCGCCAAAGTTTTTCGGCGTCTGACTCTTAATTGATTTGGAGAATTTTGGATCTTTGGTCGTTCGCTAGTTTTAATGGTTTTTTCAACACACTTGCTCATAAAGTGGCTCTAATTTCACCGCAATTAGGCACATAATGACACCTGTAATCAAACTGTGACTTTTTCATTGCTATTATTCACAAGTGAGTTATAGGGTTTTTTTTTTAATTTCATTGGTTGAATTGCTTTGTTCTCAAAAAAGTTTCGATACAAAACAGATCGTGTTCAATAGTACAAATAAATTAATTGTACCTATTTCTTGCTCATTTCATGCATCTACATAGATAATTTCAACTTAAGTTTTTAATAAATAAAACTTTCACTAAAATGTAACTTTTATTTTCTCTGTATTAAACTTTGAATTCCCCATTACGTACGTGGCTAAAACGCTATCCGCGAAAAGTCAAAAAAACAAACCTCATTCTTTTAGTCTATGGCCGATCGCCATTGTTAGATGCGCGCGCATAGGAAAACTGATTAATTATTCCCGCCATTGCGAAAAAAAATTCACAACTCGTTTTCACTATTGAAATTATAGTTTTTTATTAATTCAAATGTCTACAAGTACTAGTTATGAAGAAAATGATTTATTTTGTACACTGCCCGATATAAGATGTGCAGCCCTTAACGTTATGGAAAGTTTACTACCTGAAAACTCCAAGGACAAATATCTATTTTAGAATTATTTTATTCTCAAGTGTGTTGAAAAACGTCGTATGATACACGTGTGTGTTGATGATTACCGTCCTCGGCTCTCTTAAGACCCTCGCCTAACGGCTCGTGTCTCAATGGCGCCTCAGCGGTAATCACCAACATTACACACTTGTACCATAATGTACTATTGCTAATTGTTGTTTGACGGTGTTATTTGTTTCGAAAATGGAACTCTTCTCTAATTATTGTCATTTTTAGTGTTGCTGTTAGGTAGTTATTTTAGGGTGATTGTGCTATAGTTTGTAGTTGTTACCTTGTATTGGTATGGTATGACGAAGTTTTTGATAGAATTCATTGAGTATGTAACTGTAGGTATTAAATTGTTCAGGCTGTTAGGCATTGTGGCATACTTATGTGAAAAAATGCTCGCTTGCATTGTCATTGTGAAAGTTTTTCCTTATTTCATCATGCTTTCATTTGTGAATCAAGCTATTATGTTTGATTCACAGTTTGAATGAATTATTTTATCCTACTCTCATTGTATGACCGTTACGGAACTTATGGAATGCGATTCGATTTTCAAAAAGTAAAATTCTGATTCACAGCATAATTAAAAAAAATACTTTCGCTCACTTGTCTTTTTTTGTTTTTTTTTCGTCTTCTTTTTGATATAAATTAGCGGAAGGTGTCAAGCTACAGAAACGCGTGATTAGCGACGGAACACATTTCCATAATTAGGGTTTAGTTTGAGAAGACCGTATTTTTTATCAAGAGTTTTTAATTTATTGCCACAATTTTGTTAAGAAGTTTAACATTTTTGCGGTCGTAAATCGATTTTAATGTAGTGTAAAATGGTCAAATTACGGTTTTATTTAAGTTTTTGCTGTGATACTGCCTTAACGATACTGTTTTTTTTAAGAAGAACTTCTGTGTCCTCTTTCTTTTAAACCTCTGTGTTGATCTTTCAAACCTTTTTTTTTAAACAAGTCTTCTTGATTGCAAGCGTTTATTATGCTTCAAAAACTGTAATACTACAATTAGAGTAATTACAACGAGCTGAAACGAAATCTCATAAATAAAACATTTTCTAAATCGCAGTATTTCCATACAATTATTATAAAAACTTTGTCAAAAGCACTGAAAATATCACCAGAATTATCAACAAGCCACAGACGGAAGCCAGCGGTCCTCAAATGTCATTGTCGTCATTCAAGCTAAGTTTGACAGCCACTGGCTCTGCCGAGCTTCAAATAATAAACTAGCTCGGCTCAACGGTAGCACAATGCCTGATGCTCTATAAACTATAAAATATTGTCACCGGGGACAGTAAACGTAAGGTTGTCAGACAAATAATAATATAGAATTTAAAAAAATTGCAAAAGACAAATTCAAGTTAAGTACTTCACATACTATTTTCCTCTTCTCAAATCATGTGTGAATTTGTGAATTTGAAGTAACTAATAAAATTGTAATATTACGTCATTAAAGGAGCCAGAAAATGGAAAATTTGTTTTTTTATTTATTAAAATTATACCAAAAATCAGCTCAATTCTCAATCTAGAACCGGAGAAAAATGAGATATCATAGTTTTCATAACATTACCGATTCATTTAATCGATTACAGAAATTACAAAAAGAAAAGCTTTTCACTAGGTAATTACTTAACTCAAAGTATTAAAGGCAATTTGAATACTTGTTTACAGTATAGTGCATTTAATTAATAAAGAAAATATCTAAATAACCGAAAAATCTAAATGATTATCGATTTCGCATCGACTAAAATTAATCTTATTTTTAATAACAGCCTTATGCCCGTTTTCACGAGCAGCCCCTAAACAGTAACCTAAGTAGGGCTCTCTTATCTTAGGGGACCCCTCAAATCATCCCCTTACCTAAATTCTGTTTCACCATCCTAAGGGCTACTTATGTAAGAGTCCCCTAGCTAGGTGACGTATAGTGCGGAGGTACTGCGGAAACGTTTATCGATAAGTTATTCGAGTAAACGATTTTATTGATATTTAGCTTAAAATACAAGATAAAACACGTAATTTCATTTACTTTATTTGGAAAAAGTAGGGTCTGCGCTTTTTAAATATTAGATAATCCATAAAAAGTAAAAAAAATATTTTTTTAGACTGTATGGCGTATGCCATTGCCTAATAAAGTTGCAGTGACTTTACTTGAATGACATTTCGTTAGTTTGTTGGATATTTTGTTGCGTCAAATTTATCTTGCGTGGTGTTTTTCTTTGGTGTTTATTTAAATAATTATAGTATTTTGTTACTAACAAGAATAATGGCAGAAAAGAGGAAACGTGGTCAAAATTTTTCAATGGAAGATAAAGATAAGTTAGTAAAGTTATTGCTCCATCACAAAGACACTATTTTAAATAAAAAAACAGATGGGACCACAAATGAGGCGAAAAACAGTGCGTGGATAGCCATCACAAATTCTTTTAATTCTACATCGAACACACACAGGTATGAGAAATTTAATTAACTTGATAAAAGTAACATACACCATTTAACCTTAAAATCTAGGTGCTAACTACTAAAATTTGTTTTTTTTAGAAACAAGGAGTCATTGATGAAAATATGGGAGAAATTAAAAAGCGAGAGCAAAAAATATTATGCTCAAATTAAAAATAATACCACACAGACAGGAGGTGGTCCATTAATTTTAAAAATTGATCCTGTACTGGAACAGGTGTGTTCTATTCTTGGCCGAGGGTGCACAGGAATATTAGGAGTACCAGATGGTGATTATGAGTCTGAACCGGAGACAGAAAAGGTGCATGTTAAAGTCTTTTGTACACAAAATGATTTGAGGCAAAGTGTGGAAGAAGCGAATGTGCATATAAGTGAAGCACCGAAAAACTTGGAGGTATATTTATGTTGCTCTCATAAACTGGTTCATCATATTAAAAATGTTGATTTTATTGCCTACATTTTATGGAAACATTTATTTTTCAGACACAGAAAGAAATATCAGAAAGGACCCAGCCGCAAATTTATGAGTGTATCAATATTGATGACAACTTAGCTGATGGACCTAAGGCTGATGTAAGTGGAAAATATTGTTTATGAGTTCTAAAAAACTTTTTTCGATAAATTGATGACTAATTTTTATTTTATTTCTTAGAACATACAAGAACTTCAAAAGATGCCTCTAAATACAACACCTCTGTGGTCACGAAGGCGGCCACAGATGTCAAGTATTAATGAGCGGACTGAGGCAACCTCATTGGTTTCCTGCAGCATACAAAATGTATATAAAAAGAAGGAAGCTGTCGAGGATATAAAAGAACAGATATTCAGGGAGGAATTGGAATTTAAAAGAAAATTGTACGATTTTCAATTGCAAGCAGCAGCCAAAGAAGTTCAAATAAAAACAGCAATTTTAAATCAAATAAATGGTAAGTGTTTATTTAATTTATTATACATACTTAAAATTACAGACTATCAAAGTATTCAGTCATTTGACTTCTTTGGAATCCATAGACAGGATCGCTTATAGTAATTGATGGACGAGGAATTTGTCCATTGTTAATTAGTTCTTCTAAATTTGGAATAGAGCCGTCATTTATAGGTTCACATTCTTTACGAATTATACATATGTTATGTAAAACACAACATGCCAACATGACATGGATAGATGTTTCCAACCGCAGTCTAATACCCACTGCTAGCACTGGAAATCGTCTTTTCAGGACTCCATATTGCCGTTCCACTACATTTCTTGTTTTGATGTGAGCATCATTATACTTTTGTTGACCATGGGTTACAGGATTTAGATATGGAGTCAGAAGATGGCTCTGAAAATATAAATCAGTACTTTATACATTTATTATTTCACTGGCCGTTCGGCTCAGAGGTAGCTCCCCGGTCCATTTTTAATGATGTAAATTTATCAGTTGTTTTGAAGTATCACAGAAATTTTATTAATAGATCTTGTATTTGTTTCAGGTGGAGGCTTTTCTTTAAATAATTTATTTGGGGTTCAAAATGAAAAAAAGGATTAATAAGTACTTAATAAATTTGACTTTCATACTTAAATAAAAGCATAAGTTTTATTTTTACCTTTAACGGATATCCACTGTCTCCTAACAAATAATTTCCTCTGTAGTCACCTCTTTCAAACTTAGAATACCTACGACTACTTTGGTAAATAGTAGCATCATGTGTCGATCCCGGCCAGCGTGCCACCACGTCAGTTATCAGCACTTTTGCAGTGCTTATTGTTTGCATATTAATAGACATGTAGCCTTTTCGATTTCGAAATAGTTCGGCATCATCTCCTCCTAAAATTTGCAATAGGTAGGTAAACAAATGTAATTAATTAGTGTAATGTAATAAGTTTCTAGTTCAAACAATTAAATAAAACAGAACCAAAACGAAAAGATAACCCACCTGGCGATTGAATCTTTATGTGTGTGCAGTCTATACATCCTAAAATATTTGGAAATCTAGCTATTCTGTAAAATTCTTCTTTTACTATTTGTTGATTTTCTTGCGTGTCTGGAAATTGTATAAATTCGCTTCGCAGACTCACAATAGCTTCAGACACTCTCTTTATAATTCGGCTGCAAGTAGAAATACTGATGCCGTTTAGATCTGCTATTGATAATAATTGATTGCCTGTCGCATAAAATCTAAGGGCACACAGTAGTTGGTTAATCGGTGCCACAGATTTATTTCTGTAAATAAGATACAAGTAATTAGGTACAAAGTTACTTAAATACAAAATCAAGTAGCGACCTTCACGCAAGTAGTAAGCACTTTACCCATGATTCACTTTATAGAAAGAATATAATAGGTAATAAATAATAATAATATCACTGGACATTCTAAAGGTACGTAGGTACTTACCTATCATCGTGGAATTCTAATAAATGTTCAATTTTTTGCAATATAAATAAAACACTCTCCTTAGATAACCTATATCTGATGAAAAAGTCTTTGTCATCATATTTGTTCAAATCCTTCGATCTTTCACGATAAATGCGAGGTCGCCTTAACAAACTTCGGTTACTTAATAACTGTATATCTTCAATTGCTTCTAAAGCTTCATATACATCGTGGTCACTTTTCATTTTTATCTCGTACAATAAGAGTAATGTTTGTCAGTCACAAAATAACCTAAAAATATCTGTCACCTAAGTGTTACGGGGTCGTCAATTCATCCCCTAAATTATAAGGGCCCCTTACTGCTTTAGGTGTCACTTAACCGCTGGTGAAATCAAAAGTTGCGTTAGGTGACCCTTATATTTGTTTAGGGGACACTTAAATTTTAAGGGCTACTGGTGAAAACGGGCATTAGTATAGGGTATACTACAAAAAAAAACTAATTAGTCCGTCAGGTAGATTACTAAAACACATTTGACCCGTATTTTTTCTTTTGTTACGTAAATCAAAATTGACGAAGATACGGCGCTTTTAAAAGTTTCGACGTCATGAGCCTCCACTCCCGAGTTTTGATGCGTTTTATCTTGGCCAATATTCCTTGATTTACAAAAACAACGTGTCCTTTATTTTTCAATACTCTAACTGACGGACTAAATAGATTTGTAATTTTTTGATACTGTCGTCATGCCTATTATGTTATCTGTGACAACACTGACAGCATTTACAGCGGACAACACTGACACGTGTATGCGTAATAACAATAACATTTAAAAAAGTTATCTTTTCATATACATATTTTAAAAATTAATACACTTATACCTTACAGACTACCATACCTAAGGTAAAAATATAATTTGTGTGTGAAATATAATTTCCCCATTCTGTTACAAAGTTTTTAGTTGAAAAAACTTTTAAAACTCTGTTTACAAAAAAACATCTACAACAAGTACAGTTATTAAGTCCCTTCATACAGCAATCTTTTGTCTGAAATCCCCACATATACTAAACCACAACAACAGATGCGTTCAAAAATAAAAAAAAGCTTAACAATAGCCCTAAGTGGAGTCAGTTACTAAATAATAAACTTTAACGACACCTTATTAAGGATTTATTTGTTGGTACTTACGAATTATTCTATAATTTATTACAAATAACATCAAACCAGTATAAAATGCGTTACAAAGCAACTTCAGTGTACATTTGTTAAGGGATTTGATTTTAATGATGCACCATTCACCTTGGCACAGCCATTCATGCTTCTGACTTTTTTAAATATATTGGGTAATTTTTAATGGGATTCCTGTAGATTTATTTCGATTTTTATACCGATAGATGGCATTTTTACGAATTTTATTAAATGTTACAAGTTTATGTTTTTGTAGGTTGATGGTGTGATGCACTGGTTTTGTTAAGACCACCTACGTCTTATTTCTTATAGGCCTAGCCTATAATGTAGTCTCCTAATCCTAATTTATTAAGAATGTTATCACTGTTCAATATTTTTTATTCTTTTCTGGGAATAACATCTAGCTATCATTCATTCGACTATTGCCTGTTATATTTTTAAGAACGTTACTATAATCTTCCATTGAAAAAGTTATGGGAAAAGACATTAATTTTGTATACTATAATAGTAACAGTTAAGGTTATTGTATCAAAAATACTCAAGTATTTCATACTAACTTCATTGGAATTACTTCAAAGAAATTTTTGCTGTACAAATGTGTTCTAAATAAGATGTAAAGTGTACTATAATTGTCACAAAAATGGTGTGAAATTGTGAATGGTAGCACTCTCTAGAGAGGACATCCAACCCTTAAGACTTCAATGAATTTTACAACGTCATTATTCGCGTTAAACGTTTTTAAAATACCCGAACGCCTCATTACAGACCATCAGACGGGCCGACGACGCCACAAAAATCGAGCAAATTTCGACTTTATCGATTGAACCTTCGTTAAAGGATTCGGCTATTCACGATCCATTCATAGAGTGTAAAATTCGAAATATAATTAATCATTAATTGTATCATTAGCCGTATCGTATTTACTCTTGTGACGTACCATCACTTCATTTTCTCTCTCTTTAAGTCTCATTCTAATGATTAATGATAGACAGAGATAGAATTAATGATAAATGATTTTGGAAGCGTTGAAAAGACCGCGGGCGCATGTGTTGCACGCATTTCTCTACAACCGTCAGATGTTTGGGTGTCCTATAGAATTTTAAGCGGTCATTCATAACCCGTTATTAATGATTTGTAGATTGTGCGATAATAGATTTAAGAGTGGAGCTATTAGTGAACTTAGGCAACTGTTCGGCTCAAATTGAAAAAAGTTTTTTTTATTACATTTTAAGGAAAAACGAAACTTATGATGATAGAAATAGGTTCTTCTTAATGTGATTTTAACGTTTTTAAAGACATAATTTAGTAAAAAAGAAACCTAACCAACAACATTATAGCAAAACATTGGCTTCCAAAACACATTAAGCAATGAGAACCCCACGTCAATTTATACCATACAGACTTATCATACAAAATCAAATTTCGTCCCCGGAATAAATCGGCGACGGAAATTAAGAAAAAATCACTACGTCCCACCCTCCATATAACGTAATAACGATATGAGTTTTATGACAAATGCATTAATGAATTTAAACTAGGGAGCTGTGTTTATTGTGCTCCTGACTCCGTTAAACCTAGTTAAGCTTTTGGTGTTATCCGCTTTAGGGGATGGTTTTATGCAGGAGTCAACAAGTTTTTTTTTTCTTCTCAAATCGATGACTCAGATTTTGTCCTACAAGGGGAGTTACCGTGAATTTTAAAGCAGGAATGTTTTAATGCCATTCCAGTGCAGGAAAGAGACGGAGCTATACAGGACGTCTAGCGCCATCTGTTTCTCACTCTGGAATAAGATTAAAACAATCCTGCTTTAAGATGCCATGGTACGTAGCAACCTGGACAGCTCTGTCGTTTGCCTCAGTCAAGTCCTGGAGGGGGCAATTTGTTGTGCACAACGGGCAGCAGATTTACGGTATATCCAGTGTTGGAGCTCCACACTCGCATTGTGTCCGAGATGGGTCGATTATACCCCATCTGGCCAAATTGGGTCGATTGCGGCCAACTTGAGCACGCTTGAATTATTTTATACCCTTTATGCCACACACTTTCCTTATACACATTGTATAGTCGTTGGTTCCTGTCAATCATTTAATTTTGAAGGTAACAGAAACGGAAGGATGTTTAAAATCGTACGCACTTCGACCAATCAAACAATACACATCCAGCGTATACGGATCTTTTATTTCACGGGACAGATAGACAAAGCGACGCTTTGTTATACTGGATATGTATAGCTTCATGTGTTGCCGAGTGTACGCTAAATGGTAATACTTAACTTATGCCTTTAGATAACGAGATGCCATACATTACCATGGTAACTAGCAAATTAATCACAAATTAAAATTACCTGATTGTTTCAAAATAGTTTTCCTCAAAATTACGAGACGTCAATATTTAAATTGACCACAATTTAGTCCCAAAAAAGGATGTTATCCTTTTATCCTGTTAATATAGTTTCTAGTGGTTAATTATTTTTATCCGAATTTTGATAGTTAGCTTTAATTTAAATAATTTTGCCGAATCTTGTGAAGTAATTTGCGTCATGCGAAAGGGAAAAAAACAGGAAAGAGGCAAGATTTGGTATTTATTATAACTTTATCGCTGTTGGGACACGTGATAGTGTATTTTCGTAAATTTTCATTTGTTAGAAAATATACTACTACGGCCACCCCAAATGATTTTAAATTTAATTGACCTAATACTGATAGAAATAAAAATCATTAACAAAATTAAAGGTTTTATGAGCTAAACTTATATTGCCACTTACGGGATATCTTCCGTGATTAATTGTTATGTCGAGTTCCAATAGTGCGCGTAGCAAAAGACAAAGAAAGAGGGTAGACAGATTTGTCTGCTCGTAACAATTTAATTTCCATCCACCCGCATACTCCAGTCAACCCGCGATCATGGCGCTTGCAACAGCGTCGAAATATCGGGAGCTTAACATAACAAATAATCACGGAAGATATCCCGTAAGTGACAATATAAGTTTAGTTTTAAACCGTGAAAGCCTAAAACAGTGTTTTATGTGCTGTTTTAGTTTTACAGGCAATTAGATTTACTTTCAAGAACTATTATTATCTCGCGTAATATTTAAATTGGACGACAACCATTTGTGTTTGTTTGTTTACCTATTTTGGCCGGTTTGCGCATGTCATGGCTTGACCTATTAATATTAGACATGGCAACATTTTTAATTAAGATCTTTTTTATGGGATATATTAAAAAGTGGTTTAATTGATTCTGCTCGTGATTCTGAACAAACTGTTTTCAGGTTTTGCTCATTTAACGTTACACGTATAAAAACAGCTTGTAATTTTTCTACAGTTGGGATACAGCCCATGTCACAATTAACAATTTAAGGCCCATTCACGCGGTGCTAGGTTATCGCCTGTTGCATACAATAATATTGAAGCAATAAATGATTGGCCTCGTCGAAAAAACATGTCAAAATTTTGCTATCCTGGGCTTTTTTTCCAAAACTGTTCTACAACACGCACGCAGCACGTACAATCATTTCTTATGCAATTTTTGGATTCAATTGGATTCTATCTTCATTTGCAACTATGAGTGCATTGAGGCTGTATTGATTGTTGCTAATATTTATAATTCGCTTTCAAGTTTCTATCCTTGATCTTGACTTTATCCGCGTGTGAACTGTTGCTTGCGATTCTTGAAGGTTATTATTATTGCGCTTAAATGGTTGCATTCAATTATTGCGCTTGTATGTTCCAGCTACCTCATTCCTTATTTTACAAAATAATTAAGAAAAATTAAACATTCCCTTTCGCTCTCAGAATTTAAAATAATCGAACTAAACATAATTACGAAAATTCTTCACTCTCACATAACATAATCCAAATCTCCCCAAACGCTGTCCCCGCACAATGATATGGAAAAATATCGTATTTAATAACTAACTAAACGGGGAGTCGAACCGGGAGCCATGAGGGTGCTTTATTAAAATATGTTGGGCTACACGTATTTACATATGCTCGCCACTAAACCGAGTATGACGGATCGGATTTCATGGTGTAATAAGGATCTTTGTGTTCGTGCGACCACCAATCAAGGTATACAAAACCAGTTTAAATGGACCTCTCATTGTAAAGGATATATACAGGGTGTAAACAGAATCTTTACGAAGACGTCAATCAAGCAGCGCGTTATTGTCATTTTATATAATTTAATGTATAAAACCTGAATTCTTGTCGCGCTGAGGGTCGGTCCCGTAAGTATACGTTGGGTTCCTTAGGCTGGAAACAGTGCTCGACCGAAGGTCAGCGCTGACCTTCGGTCGACGTAGCTTTATCTATGCAAGTCTGAATGCGCACACAGCTACGCTGACGGTACGCAAACCAAATCACGCGCGTACCGTCATATATACGTAGCTACGCCGACCGTCGCGCGTCGGTCGAGCACTGAGGCCCTACTCCCTAACTCTTCGTCCGTATATTCGTCTCTCTCGCGCATGTCTGCAGACGACTGCGTGTGAGAGACGTGGATAGATCCGTCCGTATGGACGGAACGTTAGGGAGTAGGGCCTCTGTTTCCAGCCTTAAAGTACCATACTCCAACGCTGACGTCAACGGCAGCAACCGACAGCCGTATTTTGTTCTCGCTGATGACACGTCCGACCGTTAGCGACCTACCGTCGTCAGTGCAACAAGAATTCAGGCCTAATTGTCATTTTGTGTAACTTACTGTCTAATAATGACAGCTGTTTTGATGTGAATATACTTATTCAAGTTGGTAGTCAATTAAAAAACGCCTTTATAAAGTATATCACTACGGCTAGGCTATTTGCTTCAAATTGCATCTTTAACTCCTTGGCAAGTAAGTGTAAATCATCATCATCTCAATAAATTTTTATTTAATAATATTCAAGCAACAACCCTAACACAAACAGTGAACCGAAATGCATAGAAAACAATTTATTCAATAAATTCACAATTTAATTGTCGAATCATTGAGTGTGCATTTGTCGCGCTACCCTAGTTATTTATGAGATAGATTAATATTACACAATCAGTGTACTGCGGGCATTATGGAAATAGGGTTGCCAACAGAAATAACTTTTTTTTTTTGCAAACGGGTCGTGTTTAGATGTTATTTGATTAAATGATTAATTATTAAACAAAAAAGTAAGTTTAAAATAACTATTAAGTACATCAAATTGGTCCTTTCTTATTTTTTTTTTACTGTACACACGGTGACAAATCATGTGAAATTTTATACATATTATCTGACATCGCTTTGTATGAGCTTCGACTTTGTACGGCGAGATACCAGCTTAATTTGGTTTTGCACAACTTATTAATGGATAAAAAAAATAACGTTAAAAAATTGTCAAAGAAACTAAGACTAAAAAATTATTTGCATCACAATTTTGAAAACAAAACCGTTTTTATTTCCGGTATTTTGGTGGATTATGTCGTTATTATGTTCAGAAATAACAAAGTGTTTAATTAATTTAAATAACTTTAAATCACAGAATTGTAAAAAACACAACAAAATATTTATTTTTTTACAAAACAACTTGAACATTACAACATTTCGATATACTAACTTTGCTGTGGGATTGTTACAAATAAATTTATTGTAGTCAACATATTTTATTGTCTTCATTTGGTACTTTAATACGATTTTCAGAGACAATCGCGCAAAACGTTTATCTCTTTACACTGTCACTAAAACGCCAAAAGGAGCATGCACGTGTAAACCCGTATTTATTGATTCCTTCAAGCAACTTTCAAAACCGCGAATGTCCCTCGAAGTCGACAACCCTAATACCGCTCTATAGTATAGGGGTGCCAAAGTGGCCTATAATAGCCCCGACATAATGTGTTTAAACGAATGATCATCGCATTTGACTCGATACAACACTATAGGGTTTCTTTATTACGTTTATTTTGGGAACTTTCCCTTTTATTTCCGATAGAAAGGGCTTTTTAATAATAGCCCTTTTTGATCTTCTTAAAAGAGTTAAGTGAAAGCTTTTTTATTGTGTAACTAATTTATTATGTTTTCTTAATGCGGTTACATTTAGTTCGCTTTTTTTACTTTTTTTATTTTTTCATGTTTGTACACTGGATTCTTCGAGATTACTAGTATTTCATGTGGATCTTGCACAATAACTAAATTCTTTCGAGGAATATAATAAAATCAATACAAAATAAGAATTTGAGTATGACAGCCCAGCTGACAAACGTTAAAATAAAAAAAAACGTTCTAACGTCAAAAACATAAAAAAAAACTGCTGAGTTCGAAAACTAACAATACCTAAACCAAAAAGTGAATAAAAAAGCAACATTACTGACAGTAAAGTTTTTTAAGTTTGAATTTTTTTCCAAGTTTGTATTTACTCATTTAAAAGTCTATAATACAATGAAGATTTTTTTTTACTATAATATGACTCTAAAATTCAAACCCCTCTTTCGAGGGGCTCCTGGTACAGTCGTAGCAGCGACATCCGAACCGATAGGATTCGGTTAACTGCGCCTGACGCATAGGTCTTACCAGTCAGAAGGTTTTAGGAGACACATCAGCCCCCTTATTCACAACACTTCGATTCGCTTCCGATTCGGGAAGTCGTATGTCTATCTTGGTCGTTTTTGTAATGCCAGAAGAAGACAGATATACGAGTTGTCGAATCGGAAACGAGTCGAACGTTTGTGAATACGGGGGCAGTATTCGGAGACCCACCGGTAGGTCTGTTTGGTGGGCTTTGTATTTTTTTTTAAAAGGAAGCTTTTTTTTTCTTTGAAAGCTTTAAAGCGTTTCATTCCTCTTGTGGACAGTTATCTTACAACATTAATTTTTTATTTGATGAAACCTAGTCATCTACAAGTGATTTTGTCTAACCATTTTATTTGTCATTTGTATTATCATTACAATAATATATTGTCTGTTTGTTATTTCAGAGTAGACTAATGTTGAAAAACATCTAATTAATCATAATCAAGCTTTCTATCACAGTAGGTAATAAGAATTATCAAAAGCAGGAAAATTATTCAAAAATTTATTAGTTCTCCCGCCATTAGACCGTTAGTGATTAGTCAGACCAACATGGCGACAACATGAATACAAAAACAGATAATATAAAACAAAATGGAACAAATATAATTACTATTAATTACTCCAACAGTTATTTACGTAATTATTTGAATTTTTTCCTCTAATTAATTCATACCAATTATTTTTTATCGCGAAGTACGTAATAACTAACTAATATCCTGTTCCGATAACATTCCTAAATTCGAAACACTGGATTTTATTGTAAAATACTGCGTAATGGATGTTGGACTACGAGTAAGTGGCTAAATACGTAGTTTCCTGTTTTGTTTCTGGAACAACCAAAAATATTTTAGATCATTATTAATCGATACGTATTAGGAGCTCGTGGCCAAATAATCAATTTTTGGCTAAGCCATGCTTGCCTAGGTTGGTCTGTGGGTGGGTGACCACCCTTACATACCGTGTTTCCTACGTGCCTCGGAAAGCACGTTAAGCTGTTGGTCCCGGCTGTCATTTGTCCATCTTTGACAGTCGTTACAGGTAGTCAGTGGCCCAAAAAGTCTGACACCAGTCTTACCAAGTGGTATCGTATTTCCCAGTATTAACTGGGTTGTGGAGGTCAAATAGGCAGTCGCTCCATGTAAAATACTGGTATTCATCTGCATCCGGTTAGACTGGAAGCCGACTCCAACATAGTTGGGAAAAGGCTAGGCACATGATGATGACTTATTTCATCGGGTTTATTGAATCTAAAGGGTGTAAAACACCTCTTAACGAATACGAAAGGCACTTGTTCTACTCGTCATTCTGATCATTTTTTTGTTCTACACTATACCTGGGAATCTTCTAGTTACGGAGATATTGGGGGTCAAAGTTGCAAGATTTTGACAAGCTTTTTTTTAAATACCACTTTTTATCGCATGATTTTTACTTTAAATATCTCTGCGACCTCCGTACTATTCAATCCGTCCATCCGCACAATGTTTTGAGTGTGTTACATTGAGTTATACCACAAAACATGATTTATAACCTCAAAAAAAAAAGTTGTTTCCCAGCAATATTTTTTGCTTAAAGTTACTTAATTTGATATACAGAATGCTTGGTTAACAGCTTTGTGATGAGGTGAAATACACCCTGTATTTATAGGTAAAGTATGGCCACTTTAAGCGTGCAGTTCGCAGGGGCTGCGGGACTGTTCGAAAGAGATACCGTGGCCCCGGAACATAAAGGGCAAGGAAGGAACATGGATGGGTTTTAGTCAGTAAAAGTCTAACACCCCCTCCCGTTCCGGCCAGAGTGGGAAAAGTTATTTGATGATTTCCCATCCGAAAATAAAAAAGGTGGCAGGCGTTGCTTGTCAAGACAATTTGCATCGAAATGTCAAATTTTAGACGTTTATTTAAGTACAGTACCTACTTACAGTCTTATTTAAGGTTAATGAAAAACCGTGAAAGTCTAAAACAGTGCATTTAGTTCGAGTTTAGTCTTTCCGAGTTCACCCCAAATATTATGTTGGCTAAAATGTGAACCTGTATGTTGGACTTTTCCGGAAACTGTTTTTTTTTGGGTGAATATTTGAAGATAGACATCTAAAAATTAAGTTCAAAAACATTATGTCATTTCGGCATGTGATCCCATTTTTTTTTAAGAAAACCGTTTCTTCTCTAACTAGGTACTGACTTTTGCCTACATAAGCACCATCGTATACTACCAACATAATAATACAAATCAAATCGTCCCCAGCACACAGATAATAAATATAACGAACGCAGCTAATTCAAAATCGGAACATATCTCCCATAGCGTTGGTGAACGTTTGTTTAATGTACCAGAAGTGAGCAAATTCGTTTTTAAACGGCTATCAGCCGGTCATTATACCTCTGTGAGTGACGCTGATGGTACGTCACGGCCGGGTTGATGTAGGGTGACAAGGATTTTTGAAGTGAACTCTTCTTTAGGCGCGTTGAGCACTTTTCGAGTGAACAAAAATCATGGGACTCGCGTGATCGTCACGTACGCTTTTTTTTACTTCTATCGGCAGTCCCCAAAGACTGCCGCGCATGATTTTTTGAGTTACATATTACAAACCAATTTTGCATTTACTTAAACTTTGAGAGTTATTGTCCTTATGGACGGGTGACATTTTTGTTAAGATAATTTAAAAATACGTCATAATTAAATACAGTACCTAACTAAGCAACAACGAATAACATCACTTATATTACTTAATTGTGTGTTGATGTAATACAACATCCAATTATGGACATTAAGTATAAAAGGCTATCGCTACGTATTGACTGTAAATATAACAACCATAAATATGTTAACGATGTTAAAGGTACATTAAATTAGGTCATTAGATAAATCACATTTTTCAGCCTGTTTTACGTTTGAGTATGCCGAAAAATTTACGAACTACATACTTTGCCACAAGGAAAATAACAAGTCGTATGTTAAAAATACCATCTCCATATTACTTACCAAGTCTCTTTTTTTAATGTTTTCTTCAAGATTTCAACACATACATAATTATATGTGTTTTTAATCTTCATTTATAACAATATTTTTAAATCAAAAGCTTGAATTCATTCGCTTCACGTATTGTCACCCCAACCAGTAGTATATTAAGTACTCTTAATAATGGGACAGTTTAACAATAGGTGTGCGTTTGTCATCTCACACAATAGCACTCACAGGCTCCCAAACGATTGTTGTTTGGACATCTGGGGTCTCTAATATCGACCCATACAGCGTGGACACCCTAGCTATTCTATTTTTAGCTACGTCATTTCGCAACTTAAGAATGTGGTCTTCAACGAATTTATCATTCATTCGTTCATTGAATGGGTGAATGGAAAAGGGAATTAAAACAAATTAGAGACGATTTTTCATTTTGTATTGTGATTGAGTTATAAAATGTTCTTGAATTATGGCAGGATTTAAATATGTTTTAAAGAGATTTTTATTGAAGCACATAAAACACACTTTATTGTTTTTTTATTTTGTTGGTTTTGGCAGCATTATACGATTGTTCACAAAAACAAAAATCAAAATTGGAACGGTTCTTCGAAAAAAAGACTTAAGTAAATAAATATCGCACAGGAATAGATAATTATCTCAAGACCTATAAAATTAAATAACTAAGTTCCATTTCAGCGTTTTACAGTATCATAAATAACGTTACAAGAATAACATCGATACACCTACTTATCACCCAATTTCCAAACTTGTACAACATAAACTCGCTTAACGAGAAACGGGCATTAAATTTGAACAGGCCAGTAATCATACAAACACTTTAAAACACCCCACCTCTAGTAATTATCCACTATAACTAGACCCCCCAAAAGATCATTACTTACCCCCCTTTACATAAATAATTACCCCACAAGAAGGGGCAAGAAGGTCATTTTAAAACGGCCGAAGGGTAAGCTCCCCCGTTGTTGGCTACCCTATTAAGTGATGGGTAATTTAGGAATACATAAAGTACATAATAGGGTCCTTAACTTGGGCTTAATGAGGTGAAAACGGGACCGTTTACCCTGTTGGTACCGCGTTAATGTTCGTTCAATCGTTCAATGTGCCAAATATAGAGCATTTGGCAATTCGCGTGATATTTCAAATCGATTATTCGAATCGATAATGTTGGTATCGAGAAGTTAAGTTTAAGGGTAATCGAGATGCGAGTAGATTAACGAAATGAGAAGGTTAATTAATGGAAACGGCTTTACAATGAGCTCGAGAACAAAGTAAAATTACATTCCATGAATCCTGGGCAAGCTGTTCGCTAAGTTGTTTTTTTCGTAATAAACGACCCAGGTGTTAATTTAATTAGGAAAGCACTTAAAAACACTATACTACCTTCATCAACTACTTACAATGGACGATTTAATTACAAGAAACGTGAAAAATTAAGTACGGTTCGCACTTAATTGCATACAATTCGTCTAAAGTCACGCAACGAGTATATTATTATCTGTCTTCTAAATTCAAACCGTGTTCAAGTACCCGTATCACACAGATAACATAGAATAACTAAACCATTATGGTATTAAACCGTCACACACAAAAAACACCAACCCTTTATTCTATTTTCAAACAAATCTTTGACAAAAGCGTTGAAACGTCGCCGTGCAGATGTTCACAACATTTTATTAACGATTTAATGCCATAAATAATTTGATTAGTTGCGTATTTATCAACTAAGGACCATCTTCATGGAAAAATGTCACCCATTCATGACCTCTAAAGACTTTTATATGGGGTCTATGGGACCCCATTGAAATGAACAACCGTTTATAAGCCACTAATGTTATCTAGACATCTTCACGGGAAAGGAGATGTCATATAAAATGTTTTTACCAAAACTTTTTGCTTTCAGAAGTCTAACATTCGTAGAAAATTCGCTCTTAAAGCTCTAGAAATACGATCGAAATAGAAGATCAAGGAAATAGTGTAAGGTTGTTGGATCAATGACATTTTTTTCACGTTTTCAAAAGAGTATTCGTTTATCAAAAGGTGTAAAGACGTCTTTTGTTGTGAAAAAATATTTTTTGCGCTCATCTCAGGAGCACGCGTTGAAAATTGACTCGATCAATGCGATTTTAAAAACTGTCCGGATTATCTTGTTCTCTTTTGTACAAATATTTATGGAACTGCTGTTTTTTTTTATAAATCTTTGTCGGTGTTTTAATCTCCTCATATTTTTGCGCAATTTAATCAATCGTAAATAAAGTCATTATTAAAAACTGCGAAGTAAAAAGGATTTTTTCGCAATGTGATAATTTACAATAATTTAGCAGTTACCGAAATATGTATGTAGGTAAATAAAAACATCTCAATTCATGAAATCATAAATGAACACACAAAAAATTACTCAATCGTCCGAAGAGGCAATCGGAAAGCACTTCACTCTGCAATCATAAGGCCCGGACCACACACGACGAAAAACGAAACATACAGTAAAAGGTGCTAATGTGAAAACAAAACACGTTCCATTTTCGTAAAAATAAACATGGCGCTTAAAACGCCATAATCTCCTTTACCCGGGCGGCGCCCCGACTATTTGAAAATCGAACTTGTTACACTTCCCTATTCAAAAATTGTTACACGTTCTTTGTTCGGACAATATTTGTTGAGCGTATAATGCGACCATATTTAAAAGACCCTCCCTTGTTTTAAAGGGCTGTTTAAAATTAACTAATGGAAGTGTCTTCTAAAAATGGTTCGGTTAAGTGGAGACTTGATGTTTGGTTGTTTTAGGGCGCTGTTTGTTTTCGGGCTTTAAACACGACTCGTCTTAACAAGGTTGGGTTTATTTTTATCTGTTCCACAACAAAGAGACTGTGGTAGCAGTTTTTTTTGTCTTTGGGTCCTGTCTACCTCCTTAATGCTAAAGGTACATACGTATTACCTTATTCTTAGTGTTGCCATAATTCAGGCTTTGGGAAAATACTCTTAGTTTTATTCTCATGTCAATAGCACATTAGAATATTTACTTAAGATAAAAGGATCCGTTTTTGAGGTGGAAAATTAAATATTAAGTTAGACATTACACAATTCTGAGGTCTATTTTGTTTTGTTTCTATCTACACTAATATTATAAAGAGGAAAACTTTGTTTGTTTGTTTGTTTGGTTGTAATGAATAGGCTTAAAAACTACTGGACCGTTTTTAAAAATTCTTTCACCATTCGAAAGCTACATTATCCACGAGTAACATAGGATATATTTTATCCCCGTACTCCCACGGGAACGGGAATTACGCGGGTGAAACCGCGTGACGTCCGCTAGTAATATATAAAATTCCAATATTGTCAACATTTCTCAGAGTTGTCTGAAAATTACCAGAATTATTTAAATAACGCGCAAAGTTCATAAAAATGTGAGTATCAAAACGAAGGAAAACAATAAATTAAAAGAAAAACGAATATTGCGTCTGTAGGGTACGAATATTCCCCACGGCATAAAAATGCCACAATAATTCAGTGAGTACGCTGCCCTACGGATTTATTGTTCCCATTAATCATAATAAACTCGGCAATACCAATCATGTTTATTTAATAGAACCACTTCATTTTTGCAATGATATTGCGTAACGGTTATTTTTAGCGTATTTTATTTTTTTTATTAATGCGGAAACACATGTACTTGAACTTAAATTTTAAATTAAAAAAAAAACATAATAAATTTAAATGAAAAATAATTCGCTAAGTCTAAGTACCAGTCATCACACTCCACTTTCTTCATCCCATTTTGTTAGTTAATGGTTAGTTAGTGATAATTATTCCTTTTCAATATACTTAATGTACTTATTCTACTAACCCAAGCCCTTTCATTTGATACCCTTATTGAATGAGTTGTGAAAAAAAATGTAATTCGCCATTTTGTGATGGCGGCCATCTTGGATTAGAAATTTATCATAGTATTCTACTAGCCAAACCCTTTCATTTGATACCCATATTGGGGGAGTTGTGAAAAAATATGTAGATACTAGCTGTTGCCCGCGACTTCGTTCGCGTGAAAATATTGATGGGTCATGTGTGTGAATGCATCGTTGGTCAAGTTGTCGCAAGTGCTACTGAGCGTGAGGTCATGGGTTCGATTTCCGGGACGGGCAAAGTGTTATTGTATTATTTGTGCCCGGTTGATGGAAATAAGCTAAATGTGCGAAATGTGGGTGTAGGATTAGATACACCTCTACCTAACAGTGGCGAAGGCTGAAAATAGTGTCAGGGGAAGACGAAGAAAAAAAAAGATTACTGTTTTTTTTGCTTCCGTTTACTTCTTCCCCGTGTTAATTTTGACCTCATTTTCATTATCAGCGACACCAAAAACCACGGAAACGACCCATGATGAAAAAAACAAAAAAATTCGTCGGTGCCATTTTGGATTTTTATTTTGACTTCATCTTCATTCATCACAAGTAAGACCAGAAATGCAGAAGAGTAAGAAAAAAACAGAAATAAAAAAATGTAAAAAATCTTGTTGGTATCTAAATCGGTTTACCCTTTTGAGCTACGATGCTACAGCCAGACACACACACATACACGTCAAACTTATAACACTCCGTCGTTTTTGCGTCGGGGGTTAAAAATAAAAAAATCAACTAAAGAGATAACATTTTAAAGTGTTCATGTCATGTCTAGAAAGTTGGACTAGATCAGCAGTTGACAGTGGTGTCGATTCTGTTGTGCACAAACTAAACTTAATTTAGGCTATTGCTATCTTTTTCTCTCTAATAAAACGAGAAAGAGACGGACGTAATTTAGAGCTGTCAAATTTAATTGGAACTAATATTTCCATACAAATGAAGAGTGCACGTGAAAACATATCGACTAAAACCACGGTGAAGCGCAAGGCATAAACTAGTTTGACATCTCTAACTTAATTGATAGCTATAGCCGTCCTTTTCTCGCACTGCCTTTTAGTAAAAGATAGTAATAGCCTAAATTAAGTTAAGTTTGTGCACAACAGAATCGATACCAGTGTCTGCATTAAACACATTCTAAGAATTCAATGTTTGTCTACCTTTGCTTCATACTTTTTAATCAAACATAAAGAAAACAAGTTGTTTCAGAAATGTCGCCGCCATCTTAATTTGTTAAAACAATTTCGCCAAAAATAAAGCTCTTAATCATTCATAATTATCATTCAAGGACTAAAAGATCCCCTGCCGGGGTTGCGGGCCTGTTCGAAAGAGATACCGCAGCCCCGGAACATAAAGAGCGAGGAAGGAACATGGATGGGTTTTAGTCAGTAAAAGTCTGACACTCCCTCCCGCTCCGCCCAGAGTGGGAGAAGTCATTTGATGATTACCCATTCTAAAAAAAAAAAAAAAAAAAAAAAAAAAAGGAATAAAAGATCTATAACTATAGACACAATAAGTAGCTGTAGTACGTAATGCAAAATGCAACATTCAACAATTTCTTCAAACGATAGAAATTATCTTCCGAGACCACATGCAGTTTTTGTAGAAAACCATTAGCAGACTCAGACGGATACTGGTGTCATTTGCTAGTGTATTCAGCTTTCGCAGTATGGAACTGACTAGCTAACAAAAGGTATGCCAGATCCCTCATAATACCGATTTAAGATAAGATTGTTCTTCATTCTGCATACATTTCCGAGTATGAAAAAGTGCCTGAGGAAAAGAGCTATTTAGCTGAAAATGGAAACCATTCAGAAGCCACAGAATGGAATTTGATACGATTTTATGGGTGTAAAAATACGAATAGCTCTTGTTGCAATGAATTTGCGATCATTTTATTCCGGAAAGTACCTGGGAACCGTACTGGTAATGTAGGTACTAATTGTCTGTGGAGTGTGGATCATCTTCATTGCGAAAATGTTGAGAGTTTGTGTTGTGTTTTATATTGTTAATCTGTGATTGACCTAAGAAAAAAGTGACCGCTCAGATCAGAATTTTTGTCGAGTGAAAATTTGTTCTAGATGAATATTTTTCTCGCACTCGAAGTGAAAAGAACAGTTTGCACCCCGAGATTAAACGCCAACTTAATATACCCTCACTTTCATTGACTCCCTCGCTTATGGCTTCGTTTAGTCCCTCGTTATAAAATATACTATCAAAAAGATAGGTACTTCCACGACCCCTATACATCAAATGAATAACTCAATGAAGCCACAATGTTTTGAGTGCGTTACATTGAGTCCTACCAGCAAAATTAATAGATATACATATTCTTACGTAAAGTAACGTAGTTTGATGAACAGAATGCTTGGTTTATAGCTTCTGAAGGTTCCTTTTACAAACTATATTTTCAGAACTTAATTCCGTAAGAATGGGAAACATGCATTTTCGACTTTCCATCATCGATATCGTCCGAATCAAATCATCATCAGCGACAGCCTATCTGACCTCCACAACCCAGTTAGTACTGGGTAATACGATACCACTTGATAAGACTGGTTATCAGACTTTTTCGGTCACTGACTACCTGTAACGACTGTCAAAGATCTACAAATGACAGCCGGGACCCCGAGGCACGGAGAAACCTCGGTATTTAAGGGTGGTCACCCGTCCTCAGACCAACCCAGGCAAGCACGGCTTAACCTAAAGATCGGACCGCGCGGCCTCCTCCCACTCAAATCTATCTCATATTTAAAGTACAGTTATCCTTGCATCGTTAAGTACAGCACCACCACACAGCTTCCGTGTAGTTACAGAAGTGACAATTGTGGAATATTAAGCCAGATAATGTTTTTACGATGACAACGCACTGTGGGGCTTTTGAAAGTAGCGTAGACAAAATAATTTGTAAGAAAGTTTCGGGAGTGAGATTTAATTTGTGGCTGCAAAATTGTTTTGTATATTTATAAAGAATTCTAGAATCTGGTTTTTTTTTTAAAGTAAGCCAATACGTAGATACTACCTATACCTCAGTTTTTATTAGAAATCTGTAACCTCTTCACCACAAACTTGTTATAAATAAGATTGTTCCTGTGTAAATGACCCTGCTGTGATCTGCAGTACTATCACAATTATTTTACCTAAATATTATAAGTATCTTATAACAACACAATAAAGGTATATTTAAATCAACGATAAAATAGGAATGAAAGATTCAATAGATTTTTCAGCCCTAACATAGTCTTTCACAATTTAAAAATCCATTCAGAAATCTAAACTGAAAACCCTAGAAGTTTAATCTAAATCAAACTTTTGACTTTTGACAACCCGAATGACGTAGTGGTAGTGACGCTGCCTTACGTTCTTAAGGTCCTGGGTTCGAATCCCGGTAGGAGCAAATGTTTCTGTGATGAGTATGGACATTTGTTTCCGAGTCATGGACGTTTATATGAATAATAAGTATGTATTTACAAACAAAAAAAGATATGTAGTATATCAACTATCTAGTGTCCACGACACAAGCTTTGCTTAGTGTGGCAATAGGTGGCGCTGTGTGTTAATGTCCAAGGATATTTATTTATTTTTAAACTAAACCAAATTTCGTCCACACAGTGTTAGAAAATGCCCACAGTGAACGGTAGGACGCGACGCACGTTTTATTACGTTACCGCTTTTCTATGGGACCGAAGCTACAGGCTGTTGTGACACCAGGAAAATACTACTGATTTTATTATAAAATATAGCACTTCACCCGCGACTTCGTCTGCAAAAAATGTTTGATTGCTCAGCTAATTTGCATGAAGGCGATTACATGAGCTAAACGCGAGTTTTATAATTACTAAAAAGTATATGATTCACTGCTATAAACAAGACTAGAAAAAAATATGATATTCTTCAGGATATATGCTAGCATGATACTGTTTTGAAAACATAATACAATTAATTTGGCTGGACAAAAAGAAATCACGAACTTACCTCTAAAAAAACATACTAATACGAGTATGCCTGCGATCATTCTGTTTTTTTGGCAAATAATTCTACAAGCAATATATTAGCATGATACTGTTTTTGTTTTTTAATCCAATCAATAGTTTTTTTTGTTAATCGATCGAATTCACTTATTTCGCGCTATTTGGCCCGCAGTGACTGACGTAACAACCACTTTGTAGTGCAAGCTGATTAGAACTTTATTCTAATAGCTTTCAAACGAAGTTTGAACCACCACAAATAGAGTTGCTAATTTAGCTCGTCTAAACGCCTGAAATCAATATAATTAATAGCCTATGTTACTCGGTAAAGATGCAGCTGTCTAGTGGTGAAAAAATTAAAAAAAATCGGTTTACTAGTTCTTGAGTTAAATCGTAACAAAACAAACAAACAAGAAATCAAATCTTTCCTCTTAATAATATTAGTTTAAATTAGAAAATACTGATATCGCTACTGATTTTAACCAGTCTTACCAAGATGTATCGTATAACCCAGTAATTTGGTCTGGAAGTCAGATACGCAGACGCTACATAATTATATAAAATACTGGCATTCAGTTTGATCCGGTTAGACTAGAATCCAACCCCAATAAAGCTGCGTAGGTAGTTGAGAAAAGGCGAGGCAGATGATGACTGGTGTCCACTTTATTAAACGTTGACTCATCGGCATCTATACTAATATTATAAAGCAGAAAAGTTGTTTGTTTGATTGTTTGTTTGCTTGTTTGGTTGAACGCGCTAATCTCAGGAACTACTGGTTCAAATTGAACATTTCTTTTTGTGTTGGATAGTCCATTTATTGAGAAAGGCGTTAGGATAGCCTAACGCGTGATGTTATATAGATAACATCACGCTGTGACCATTAGGAGCGGAGCAGGAATGAAAAATGTTACAAAAACGGGGGAAATTTTATTCCCTTTGTGAGCTTTTTCTCTCTTATGTGACGCAGACGAAGTTGCGTGGGTCAGCTAGTAAAGTATACAACGATATTACCTTTACACGGTGTAAGGGTCATCAATGCAGGGCACGCCACGATAGTGGCGGTAAGTCCCCTCTTTGAGGAGTGGCTGGAGAGGCGCCACGGCGTCCTCACCTTCCGCCTGACGCAGGTCCTCACCGGACACGGATGTTTCGGGAGGTACCTGCACCGAATCGGGCGGGAGGAAACGCCCGGGTGTCTCCACTGTGAGGATCGACCGGAGGACACGGTGGAGCACACGGTGGAAGTCTGCCCCGCGTGGGCGGAGCTCCGCCGTGTCCTCGTGACGGCGATCGGCGGCGGCGACCTCTCGCGTCCGGCCCTGGTTCAATCCATGGTCCGGAGCGAGACGGAATGGGAAGCCGTCGCCTCCTTCTGCGAAGCAGTCATGCTAGCGAAGGAGGTGGCGGAACGAGAGAGGGAGAGATCCTCTCTTCCCGGCCGCCGCGGGAGACGCAACGGGCGTCGGGGGCCACGTGGTGGCTACCGGCCACCGTAGATGCGGGCCTGTGGACGGTTGGCTATGGGCTAGCTAGCCGTCCGTCCGTCTAACGACGACGACCGGCCGTGTCGACGGCGCGTTCGTGTTCCACGCGCGCCTCAAAGAGATGTCAGCATAAGGGGAGGAGCTCGAAAGGGCCGAAGCCTGCCGGGGTTGCGGACCTGTTCGAAAGAGATACCGCGGCCCCGGAACATAAAGGGCGAGGAAGGAACATGGATGGGTTTTAGTCAGTAAGAGTCTGACACTCCCTCCCGCTCCGCCCAGAGTGGGAGAAGTCATTTGATGATTTCCCATCCTAAAAAAAAAAAAAAAATCATCGGTCATCAATGCACAAACTGGTAGCCAAATGGCATTTGCAACATGTGACCCCATGTATCATGATACATGGGATCACAGGTTTTTAAATGCCATCACTGCAGTGACGCCGTTCAGCAAAATATGACATGTATCTGTCACCGTAAAATTGTCAAACACGTTATATTACAATATAACGTTTTTCTCTCTAGCGATATTGTAATGTCTCGAAATATTGTCAACTGAACATACGGAAGTATCTCTGCCGCCATAATCGGGACTTGGGGCACCCCCCCGTTAGGTTAGTTAGGTTCCTTTAAACCCTACACTCGGAAATAATCGTGAGGAAATCGGAATGTCCTAGAACCAAAAATTCGAAGACTTATGACGTCTACCAACCCGCACTGGGCCCGCGTGGTGGATTATAGCCCATACGCAAAACACACGCTTTGACGTGGAGTTGCAGACACCACCCCGTTGTACAATACAATACAAGGGCTAGAGAATTAAATGTTGACCCTGAGTAATCCTCTGGTATGCTAAATTACTGATATAATGAATAGATGATGGTACTTTATACTGCAAAAAAAATAAGCATAATATTCCTAATATATTCCTACTTGCATCGAAGAGTTGATTAAAACATAAATTCCCCCCATTGTTATGCAGAAATAATTATGAATTTAACCAAGGCTAGTAATGGTGGAAGTTCCTCTTTTTAAATCGATAAAATATAAATATTACAATTAATTTCACGTAATTTCCCAAAAAAACAAACAAAGTTTCCTCTTGATTAGGTCTAACAACTTGTTTTTCTCATTTGTTACCTTAACGGTTTTTTTATTTGTCACCTGTGCAGTTGAACAATAATGTCGGAAAATACTCGTCATTAAAATCGGGCGATTATTTCAACGACATTATTATATATTTACAAAATAATAATTCGGTAACCACCGAACTAAATATAATACCAATTTAAACACGTGCAAATATATAACCGTGACCTATTTACGTCTTTGGGCATTTCCGAAATTTTATGAACTTCCGTATGGTTTGACCTTCGAGGTTAAGCAGTGCATGTCGATCCATGGATGGGTGAATATCATTGCATACCGAGTTCTCTTCGTGCATTGGCTGTCATTCTAAATCTTTGGGAGTCGTTTTATATCATTTTGCTCGAATTGGGAATCGAACCCAGGACTTCATGCTCAGCAGTCGTGCTTTCGACCACCAGACCAACGAGACAGACAATCTATACTAATATTGTAAAGCAGAAGAGTTTGTTTGTTTGTTTGTTTGGTTGAACGCGCTAATCTCGGGAACTACCGATTCGAATTGAAAAAATATTTTTGCGTTGGATACTCGATTTGTCGAGGAAGGCTATAGGCTATATAACATCACGCTATGACCAATAGGATCGGAGCAGCAATAAGAAATGTTGCAAGCGGAAAAAAGCTTCCGTTGAGCAGGCGAAGCGTTGCGATATAAAAACTACACGCAAACGAAGTCGCGGGCAGAAGCTAGTTAACAATATAATAATTATTATCGCTAAGATGAACCGATGATCTGGTGAAGGTTGTGGGAATCCGTTGGATGCGAGTCGCACGGGACTGGTCAATATGGCGACACTTGGGGGAGGCCTATGTCCAGCAGTTGACGTCTTTCGGCTGAAATGATGATGTGATCGCTCAGATGAAGATATGAGTCGTTTAAAACAAACCTAAGTACTATATACTTAAAGGAGATTTTCTATCTTTCTGGAAGAAAAAGTAGTAAATGTTACCGCGATGGCTGACAGCGGGGAGAATGGAAAGGTGTTAAAGGAAGATAATGATGATCATAATTATGGTGATAATGATGATGACAACGATAATGATGATGATTATAATGATTACCTTCTTCTCCAGTATGCACAGGACGCTAGTTGAAAAATTCCACATCCGTATGTGACACACTGCACTCAAATCACCATTCGCTTTGCAAGTTTGCACTCTGAACACATTGCAACATTAAAGACTCGCTAATGACCGAACAAGCTCAAATAACTCCTTAATTTAATTAACGAGACCCACGAAACAGCAAACAAACTTATATTTAGTAATGTCAATAAAGTATTGCGAACATCAAACAATGACTTTTTATAAAAAAACCTGTCTTCTCTTAAAGCTGTATGAATGATTTTCCTGCCGTTATGTTGATCTTTAAACAATCTGCAAGGATATTAAACATATCATTATACAAGGTGTAAACCACCTCATCACAAAGCCGTTAACCAAGCATTCTGTACATCAAACTAAGTAACTTTACGCAAAAATTATTGCTGGCTAACTAACTTTTTTTTTTGAGGTTATAAATGATGTTTTGTGGTAGAACTCAATGTAACGCACTAAAAACATTGTGCTAATGGATGGATTAGATAATACCGAGGTCGTGGAGGTGTTAAAAGTCAAAATCATACAAAAAAAAGTTGTACCCCCCATATCTCCGTAACTGGAATGTTCCCAGGTATGGTGTAAAACAAAAATATGATCGCAATGATGGACAGAACAAGTGCCTTTCGGCTTCATGAAGAGGTGTTTTACACCCTTTATAAAGTACCTAAAGACCAAAGAAACGATGGATTGACTGTGCAAAGAATGAAATAGCTAGAAAATACGTGTCTGATGAGATGAAGAGTTATCATCTGCCCAGCCTTTTCCCAACTATATCGTAGTCGGCTTCCATTCTAACCAGAGGCAGCTGAATACCAATATTTTACATGGAACGACTGCATATCTGACCTCCACAATCTAGTTAGGCGCTCCGCGCACCGCGGCGGGACGCATCTTCAGTGGGTGGAGCGCCATAATACTGGGTAATACGAACGATACTCCTTGGTCAGACTGGTTGTTAGAGTATTGGAGCCACCGACTATCAGTAACGACTGCCAAAGATGGACAAATGACAGCTGGGACCAACAACTTAACGTGCTTTCCGAGGCACGGAGGCACATTACATTTGTTATTTTATTTTTCTAGCCTTTTCTGTCCCACTCCTGGAAAAAAGCTTCACACCACTTCATCCACTTCCCGCGAACCCGCGCATCTTCCTTCCAGTTTGGACGGAATCTGTCTGGTTCATCCTATCATCTCCTTCGTGGCCTACCGCGACCATGCCTTACTGTGTCAGGTCACAAGTTTTCTGTTATTTTGGCCCACAGTTGGTCATGCGGCAGACATGTCCTCCTCAGTTCCATTTCAGTTGGGCATCCTTTTAAGAGGCCTGCGGAGCATGCATAGTTCATACAAACAAATTACCAAAATAATTTGTTAATCAAAAATATTCCTAAGGTAGTTTGTATTTATTTTTGATTGGTTTACAGAATATCTAGGTTCCCAAATAAATGTTTTGATTGGACACTGATTTAAACAAGAGTTATGAGAAAAAAAAGTTTTCTATAGAAATTAGAAACTCCTCATATCTCGTCTTTGTTTTATTGTCCTTTCAAAGTAAATATTTGGGAATATACAACGTGTAACGTTAAATGCGCAAAAACTAAGACACCCCAAATGATTTTTAATTAAATTGACCTAAAACTGAAAGAAAATAAAACATTAAAAAAAAGGTTATATCTGCTGTTTTAGTTTTACTGGCAAGATCTATTATTATCCCGCGTATGAGACAATTTCAATTGGACGACAACCATTTGTGTTTGTTTGTTTACCTATTTTGGCGGGTTTTCGAGCGAGATGGCTTGACATATTAATAAATAGACAGGGCAACATTTGTAATGAATATTTTTTGAAAACTGTGACCTGTGTTGAAAAGTGGTTCAATTGATACTGCCCGTGGTTCTGATCAAACTATTTTCAGGGTATACGCATTTTACGTGACACGTTATAGCTATTCTGTATTCAAATTGAAATAAATACACACTACATTAAGAATATGTTTGATTTACAAATTATTTTGATATTACGTTTGTATGAAATACGCATGCTCCGCCGGAACCTTAAGCCAAGCACATTTAACAATAGTAAAATAACTCTCGAATAAAACCTCCACTTGAAATAAACAGCCTCCTGTATCACACAGAAAAAAACAGCTAACTGAAAACTCATTTCGCGGAGTAATGGCCGGTCCCCCTACTCACTATCGTTGTCATCGTCGACTTTTTAATAAAAAAAAGCCCAGATTCCCTCATCTCTAAATTGTCCGCTCCTCTCGGGAATATGAAAGTCATTATTTAAAAAGATTGCTTCTTTTCGCGTATTATATCTGCGTAAATTTAACTTAAGCCCGCTCTCCTTGAGTACGGGAAACTGACTGAATATCAAAATTTTATTACGTACCCCGTGGGTTTGCGGTTTCGACTTATTTATGGTAATAGAAACGTTAATTAAGAACGTCTTAAATTATTCTTGTGGAGGTATTTTTTTTTTGTTTTTTTTTTTTTTGTGAGGGTTTATTTTTATTTGAGGTTCTACGGTGATCATCATCATCATGGGGTTTAGGTTTCCGCACTTAGTCCTTGAAGTGGACCATTGTGCGTGAGCCATGGTGGCCGATTACTCCAACCAGCCCACCTCCCTCCAGAAGCAGATTAAACTTCCCGGTCTCCTCAGGATATCTGCAAGTGATCCTGGCGTTCCCAGGGTCTCCTCGCGAATCTTGGTAACGCCTGTGCACTCCAGGAGAACATGCGCTACCGTCTCCTCCGCCTCCATGCACGCTCTGCACAGGGGACTGTCGGTGATACCTAGGGTGTGGAAGTGTTTGTTCAGCGAGCAGTGACCAGTGATGGTCCCTGCCACCAGACGCAGGCTATCTCTGTCCAGGTGCAAAAGGCGCCTGGTCAGCTTTGGATCCAAGGATGGCATAGCTTCCTTGGATTGCCTACAACCTGGTGCCAAGGCCCACCATTTCTCTGCTTGTAATCGGGTGTGATCCTTTAACCAGTTCCTCAGCTGCTTGAAGGGAATGGGCACAATGGGTTCGGGTCCGTAGGGTTTTGTGCTGGATCCTCTTCTGGCAAGTTCATCAGCCGCATCATTGCCGAGTGATCCACTGTGTCCTCTTATCCATTGCAGCGTTACCGTGTTGTGGTTCAGCACCGTGATTCTTTCTAGGGCCCTGTGGCACTCTAGTACTAGTTTCGACGTGATCTGGTTACTCTTTAGGGATTGAAGGACTGAGGCACTGTCGGAGAGTATACGAATGTTGGTGTCCGTAACCTCCCTGGCCTCTATGGCGTGTGCTGCTTGGATGATGCCTACGCACTCTGCTTGGTAGACAGAGTTGAGCCTTCCGAGAGATCTTGATATTTTAATGTTGAGGTCGTCGGAGAACACCCCGACGCCTGTCCCATCTTTGGTTTTGGATCCATCAGTGTAGATTCTTAGCTCTTTCGTGCCTGAGTAGTCGCACAACTCCTCTACGAGCACTATATTGTAGTGTTTTTTGAAGCAGTGAGTTTTCAGAGATCTGTCGATAGGTGATGCCATCATCGGCTGATCTCTGATTGAGTCTCCTTTGATACGCGTGTGTTTTATTCTGGAGTCGTTGCTTAGGGTGCCGGCTAATTCGAGTCTGAAAATCGCTGCGGCCGCCTCCTCTCTCACGACGAGGTGTAGGGGTGGTAGCCCCAGCATCACCTGTAGGGCAGCAGTTGGTGATGTTCTCATGCTGCCGGTGATTGCCACGCAGGCAAATCTTTGTAGTTTCTCAAGGTCCTTTTGGGTCGTGCTTAGGTTGGTCCTGGGCCACCATACCAAAGACCCATATGTGATAATTGGTCGGATAACTGTGGTGTATAGCCAGTAGGTGATTTTGGGGCTTAGGCCCCAGTTTCTCCCAAGGAGTCTCTTACATTGCCAGAGGGATATACTAGCTTTTGTGGTGATGTAATCCGTGTGTTTTGCCCAGTTTAGCTGTTTGTCCAAATAGATACCCAGGTATTTGGTCTCAGTCGATAGGCTTAGGGTTGCCCCAAAGAAACTTGGTAGGTGCAACGTTGCCAGCTTCCTTTTTCTTGTGAAGAGGACAAGTTCGGTTTTGGTGGGGTTCACTGCTAGCTTGTGTTCGTTGCACCATTCTTCTACAATCCTTAGAGCCTGACGCATGAGGTTGCATAGTGTGTTTTCATGTGTCCCATTTATTATTATAGTCAGGTCGTCGGCATAGCCCACCGTGTAGTAGCCTCTACTATTGAGGCGGTTGATGAGGCTATCTACTACGAGGTTCCACAGTAGTGGCGAGAGGACACCACCTTGGGGGCAGCCCTTCGCCACTATGGCCCTAGTGGTGTCGTTTACTGTAACTTGAACCGCCCTCAGTCGGAGCATATTTGTGATCCAACCTCGCAGGGTTGGGTCCACCCCGTGTTTCTCGAGGGCTGCGTTGATGCTATGGAAGATGGTTTTGTCAAAGGCGCCTTCTATGTCGATGAAGACGGCCAGTGACGAGCATTTGTGTTCCACTGCACATTCGATCCTGGAGATCACATTATGCAGCGCGGATTCTGTTGATTTTCCTGTGGAGTACGCGTGTTGCTGTTTGTGAAGTGGTCTTTCTCTAAGAGGTCCGTCCCGAATGTGTCGGTCGCAGAGTTCTACGGTGATTTTATAACGCAGTCTGAGGTCACTGAAAAACTGACTCCATAATTGTTTTAATTCACAGGTTTGAATGGAAGTTACGAGGTTGTGTATTTGTTGAACTCAAACTCAAATATTCATTTCAATTAGACCCATTACAGGCACTTTTGTGTATGTCTGAAAAAAAGGAAAGAAACTCCACGGACACTTTTTTTTTAAATCAATGTGAAATCATTGAAATGGACCCACGAAGTCCTGAAATAATATTCAATTACCTGTTGAATAATCTCCAAGAGTTAACCAACATAAAAAAATATTACCTGTTAAAGTACATTTCGTAAAGAAACGAAGTGATAGTATTAAGAGAAATTATTCAATAGGTATGGCCACTAAGAATCTAAAATATCACCCATATTAAAATAATTAAATAAACTCACAAAGAAGAATAAATAAATAGTAAACATAGCTGTAATCGCTCCTGACCAATTCACAGAACAACACCAACTTATAATTGAATTTGACTGTTATAAAGAATCTCTGCTATAGCCCCAAATTGCCTGATAAACGCAGATAGGGAGTGCCCTATCCCATTGACTCCTAATGGCAGCCAACTGAGGGGTCTGACAATGCTACTGTGTCTATTTATACAAGGGTATTTGACAGAATAAGTATGTTTGGTTATTGCAAAATATGTGACTGCCGTTTTATTTATCTAAATCTTTTTACTTCTCTAGAAGGCCTATTCAAGTGGCAATTATTTTAATGACGATTCGTAAGTCATAAAAAAAGGTGCAGAAGTTTTTGAGTTCATCGCAAACAGACAGACAGACGCGGCGGAGGACATTGTTTTATAATATTTAGTGATGTTATTCGGTAAAGATGTAGCTTTCTAACAATGAAAGAATTTTTGAAAATCGAAACAAACAAACAAAAAATCAAATCTTTCCTCTTTATAGTATTAGGTCCATGTTCACCGGAAAGATAACAGTCTGATTATCTAAAAACAGCTGTCACTGTGACATGTTCCCATGCAGAAATGTGTTTTAAACAGCTGTTTTTAGATAATCGTCCGTCATGTTTTTGGTGAACATGGACCATAGTGTAGAAAACAAATCGATTGATCATCTAGAAGCAGCATAAATAAAACAAAATACTGTTTAACCAATTATTATGCATGTACCCTATTACCTTATCTTTCAAACATCTTAGCTGTATCTGACAACTCAGGGCTGTCCCACACGCGTCCAGAATGTTAGATAAACAGTGGAAACCGTAATCCGTTTATAATGACATCGAAGGGAATTGACAAAAACGTCATACTAAGCGGACGTGATACAAACATTTTTGTGAAAAAACAACTTTATTTTTTTAGGTAAGTAAATACTTATTTTAATAGAGAAACATAGCATATTAAATAAAAAAAGACGTGTGGCACTCGGGGACTGCCGCGGTAAAGCTATTGCATTTGTTTTTTACGGGGGGTGTTAGGTTATTTTCGTTACGGAATTTCTGGATTCGGTCTCCACGCTCAAGGCACGCGATAGAAGCTATACAATAGCTTAATAAAAATTGCACGTAATGAATACTACAATATTTTCCATTGTTTACTTAAGAAATCTGTAATTTGTGTCTGCTGGACAAATTGTATTAAAAATGGGTCTTAATAAGCGATATGTTTATCCGACTTGGTTATAAATAATTTTACATGAAAACCAAACTTCGTTGTGTAATTAGGTACGTCAAATAGGCGGTTGGTCAATATAGACAGAGTCATAATAAACGGATTCTACTGTAGCAGTATTTGTTTTAATTTATAATAATGAAAGTATCTTGTTTAACGTGGAAGCGTGAAATTTTCTGTTTTCATTAAAAAACAACATTCAATCAAGTCACATGAACCTAGAGGGATGTATTAAAGATTTCATTGACTATAATTCTGTCACTAGGTACATACGTGTTACAGCTGCAAATCACTCAACAGGCCTGCAAATTCTAAAAAAAAAGTAATAAAATTTGAATTTCCATGGAACGAACCTTACAGGACCTTTTTCGGTACCGTGCCTGCCAGTTTAAACCCACGACAATTAACAAACTATTTAATTGACATAAAAAAGAGTGTACATTTCCATTTAAAACCCTGACTTCTGAGCTAGGTGAGATCTGTGTTACTAGAGTCAGTTTTTTCACCCGTTTATGGAACTAATTATTTATGACAAGAAGATGTACAACTCATAACTTGTGGCAATTAAGTACCTACTAATAGTCCTTGTCCTAATCGTTTTCGGACACGGCGGCCAATCTCAGCGGGGATTAGATGTTTGATATATTTAGATACTAGCTGACCCACACAACTTCGTCTGCGTCACATAAGAGAGAAAAACGAAAGAGAAAAAAAACCCCTTTTTGCAACAATTTTCATTCCTGCTCCGCCCCTAATGTTCATAGCGTGATGTTTTATAGCCTAAAGCCTTCCCCGATAAATGGACTATCCAACACAAAAAGAGTTTTTCGATTTGAACCAGTAGTTCTTGAGATTAGCGCGTTCAACCAAACAAACAAAACTCTTCTGCTTTATAATATTAGTATAGATTTTAGTGGACCAGAGTGTGTGCGCAGACACAGTTGCACTCTCTTATCTTTTACGCTCATAGTCAGATGACATGGATCAGGCGCTGGACCAACGGCTTAACGTGCTTTCCGAGGCACGGGGGTATCATACCGCCAACTTCCAAACTAAGGGGTACTTCTGAGAGAGTTTTGAAGGAAAAATCCAAAGAGCCTTTTTTTACCATTTATATCCGCGCTTGCGACCTACAGGGCAGTCAAATGCCCATTACTACTTGGCCAATGACCTACACTGCTTTTAAATCTGTGTGTAGCATCCCTTACGAGCCCCCAGATGACAGTCCGATCGTTTGATGTCGGTAGATCCGCTGAGAGTTGAGTAGGTAGGTTACAAGTGAGTACACAATCGTCTTACAGCTCATTACAGGACGTAAATAGCTCAAAAATAATCATGTTTTGGACGTTTATGGCTCAAAGCTTAGGATTAAATGCGTCTGTTATGCCCAGAGCATGTTTAGGTTACGTTAGGGGATGGTTAGAATTGTTTTTGAATTGTATTTGCAGTAAATAAAGGGTGTTAAATACCTCTTCAGAAATAGATAAAAATCTGTCTCTTCTCCACTCAATTCATATCCATTCTATTCTCTATCTCTGATATTTATTTTGAGCACTCCCAATAGAAATAATCAAACATTCTCGGGCATATTTTTTTTTTGTGGCCAAATCTAAACCATATTCACACATCCAAATTCTCAATTTTTAGGTGTGATTATATACATTTTCATTTTTTTTAAAGCTTCCTCTCTCCTACTATATCTTGGTCTTTTGCTGTGCCCGACAGGGTCCATGATGATCTCATTTTTAATTTTGGTAAATTAATAATTAGAATTAAAGATGAGAGTTTATTTGCATTCCACCTAACTACACATTGTGGAATGCAAATAAATTTTGAGTATTGAGTACTTACATTGAGTTCTACCACAAAAATGATTTTTCACCACAAAAAGAAAAGTCGTTTTCCAGCAATACTTAATTTTTACGTAAACTAAGGTTTGATGTACAGAATGCTTGGTGGACGGCTTCGTGATAAGTCTGTTTAGGTACTCACCCTCTAAAGTCATCCAGATCGTTGTTTTAGTCATGGCAGCCAATTTCAGAGTAGATTAGCCGGCAATGTCTACCTATGCGTGTGATATTGTTTTATGGGATAGTTGTGTGCAGAAACTGGTAAAATATGGCTAGGTAACAAGGATTTTTTTTTAAAGGCTTGTGTCCTGTAAAATATATATCGAATTAGTCCGCCAGTTAAGATTTTCAAAAAGTATTTGACACGTATTTTGATGCGTTCTACGTTTTTCAATATTCATTGCTTTACAAAAACAAAAAATACGTGTCCATTACTTTCCAATACTCTAACTGACGGACTGAATAGATTTGCAATTTATTGATGGTGGAAACTAGCCTACCTATTATAAAATAGGCCTGCTTTTGACCCCGATCACGCCTGATGACAAAACGAAGGAAAAGGTCTGTAATGGAACGAGCGTGTCCAGAAGTTGTTTGTTCACGTGCTTTCTAATAAAAAAGAAAATATTCAGTTATAACAGACAGGCAAAAAGAGGGACTGTACGTTTTTTTTCTTTTTTCAAATAATTTTAATGCACGCCAAATCTTGTAATGTACCTATATTTTGTCCATCGTTTTTTTTTCTAATTCTCTGTTAATTGAGAGGTCTGGCTCTTGTGATACAGGAACTCCTATTACAAGGGCCAGGGCTACATTGATGTTTGAGCAATCGTTAGTCAATAAAGATTTATTATTATTATTATTTATTTACTTATGGTGATGGTAGTTAATGAGAATTGTCTATGTAATTGCTACGAAAATCACTCGTCCATTTTACGCTACGCTACCGCTACGCGCTACGGAAAACATTAGACGCCCATCCTAAATATCCCGATGTCCATTTCAAACGTGGCATAGCATAATCTAAAAATGTTCTCGCCTTTATACTCTTTCAATTAAAGTGAACGTTAATCTCTCTGTGCTATTAAATTACATTAATTGGGTAGGGGACGTACGCCACTAATTACACAAACACAAACCGACTCTATGACCACTACACAAAGTTTAATTTTCCCCAACAAAATTAGGAGACACATCGTCTTTTGTTAATATTTGCGAATTGACAACGTCAATTTGACAGGACAAGGTTTTTTCAATCTTATTTCGTTGGGATAGAGTTTAGATTGGTGGTGAGGGGGAAAGGAAATCTTTTCCAACGATGCACAATGAGATTGTAGATATCTGTGTAATACGATTAACTGTTAAGTGACATGGCGCTAATGATTTGATTCGGGATTTCTTTTCGGAATGGTGTTTAAATTGATTTTGTTAAATGTCTCTTTTGATAGTCCCTTATCGTGTTTTAACGAGGTTTTTAAATATGGAAATAAAAAATATAACCTCAAAACTATTACTTATACAGGTTGTATTTTAAAAATTACACCCAAAATCTCGTATCTTAACTCCAATAGTATCATATTACGTCTACAAACCCTAAAAATATAATCAACAACCTATCTCGAACACAAAAACGTCATAAACTCGCCTCGAACTCGAGTGAACCCCACAAATTAAACAAGACATGTTACTACCAACTAATTTAGTAGTGTCGGGCGGTGGCGCTTGAATCTCCGCTTCGGAACTCCCAACTGTCGCTTAACAAAACATTCAGCTCAACGTCTGCACACCTCCTTCGTCATAAACAAATCAAACATGGCCGGCCCGCCCGAGATATTAATGAGACAATGAGACATTAGCTCGCTACAAAATGCCTCTGCATTCGCGAATAATTAAATCGTAAAGTCCCCTCTACGCCGCCTACAGCGCCCGTCTATTTACTCCTTTTTCATTCAACACAATAGCCGCTGCAATCCAACACGCTCGGCTCCGTTACGTCATTTTATTGTACTGTGTCACACCCTAAACTCAACCTTAAACACTCTGGATAACGATCCAATTTGCCTACACTCAGATAATTCTATAAGGCGTATTCCGTAGAGACTATTAATTTGAGCGCGACGGACCCCGCCTACTCAATATCGCGTTTACACACATGTCGGATTGTATCGTCGTCTCGTTCGCTCCGCGCCGCTTATTAAAATTCCTCGGTCGGTAGCTGCATCTCTGTCGGGCGGGAGAGGCGGTCCGCGGCCGCGCCAAGCGCCCCAATGCTGGCGCGATTTTCACCGCGCTTCCACGCGAATCATTACACGGAGATATCGCTCGTTTCCGAACACATTCGCAAGTTTCCGCGCCGCGCGCCGCGAACACACGTTCCCATTTCAAATCCACGCTCCATATTCCAATTTTAATTTTCCTTTTTTTTTACTAGTGCTGCCAATTGTGCTAATTCGACTGTTTTCACAATAGTGATGTACTGACTTGACTATTCAATCGGAACGCTCGTTTACGTGGATGGTGTAATTAATAAGACCCTTGTGCATATAAACTCTTTTAAAATATTCAACAGATACTTGTAAAAGAATACAGCGACGCGAAATCAATTAGCGAACTTTGTAAACTTCAGTCGTTAACAATGAGACGAATTTACAAATAAGTACAAATTATTTAACTACATGAGTAATTGTCGATTACAATGGGACACATGATGAACTCAATGACACTAGTGCGCATTTAAATAAACCTATTCTTAAAAACAAACAAATTCCGATTGGACTGGATAAATTGAAAAAAAAATGGCGAGATAAGCCGTCGGGGTTGGCGCGCGAATTTAATTGAAATGTCATCGAGCAGATGAAATGAAGACTTCGCTCGAATGCGAGCGTGCCGAGACCGCCGACAGTGGCGGGAAAGGCAGGATATCGTTTAGCGTGGACTCACTGCTGGGAGGGAAGCAAGACGCTCCGGTGAAGGACACAGTAGCCGACACTAACAGCAACGATGCTGAGAGCACTGACGCGGCTCCGGAGAGCGACGAAAGTGACGTGGACATCGAGGACGTTGACTCCAACGTTGACGATCGGGAGGAGAGAGAAAACGGACATGATGAAGAGTTGGAGACCAGAGGCGGGGTGGTGGTGCCCCAGCCGCTGCTGCCGCGCCTGTACCAGGGCCCGCCGCCGCACTCCTGGCCGTTTGGAGCCTTCCCCTGGATGGCACCCAACCCTATGTTCAGAGGAGGATCTCCTAACAGTAAGTGGACTGTTGGATAAAGATTTCTGAATGGAAAAAAAAACATACGCTGTTTTGGTGCACAACCGAGGAGATTGTGTTTAAATATACACAGGAAAATTCGTAAAACTGGCAGCGCGCTAAATAATGCGACTCGCGTGCTATTGTGTGATGTCAGCTATTGTATAAGAAGTGGTTTTAAAAATATTATTTACATCAAATATTTTAAAAAGAATATCCCAGGCAGAAAGTCTTCTAAAATAATGTCTTTCAAAAATATACATATTAAGTAAGCGCTACAATATAAAATGTACTACAACGAACAGCAGTTATCCATAAGCAAGATGAAAGCATCATTCTACTAAATTTCATCACCTCTAAAACTGAAAAAAAATCCAGATTTTTTTCAGTGTTGCAATGATTTAGAAAACTGCCAAGAATCTGTGCTGAATCCCTTTTCTTTGGTGATTTAAATACATTCGCATAAATATGCACACTCAAAATAATAAAATAAGACTTGCAAAAATCCCATTAGAATCTTATTCGAAAACATTGCGGATAAATACTACATTACCTTAGAAATGTGGCAACAACTATTATAATGAATTAATCATCGGGAATAGTGATATGCATATTAATCTGCCAATTATTATTCATTAGTATTTTCACTAAATAATTTATCCTATACTTAATAAATAAATTAGCAATTTATATTTTTGTATTTTGCAATTACTCGAAAATGACTCTAACGATTTCGATGACAGTTGTAATGAATGGGTTTACGAGGTCGAAAAATCGATTTAGCTAAGGCTCATAACTGTGAAAATTCTTTTTCTCTAGTTTCACCCGAGCAGAGCTTGGTAGCCCAGAGTACCTACTCTAACTATAAACTCGTTATCAGCCCTTACCCCACAATATTAGCAATCTAGTAGTTTAGCACTTTGGGGTTATGAAAATACGAGAGAACCCCTTAAAACTGTTTTTGAAACACGGTAATTTGTCCTTATCAAATATCTGTATTCTACCAATATCCGTTTAGTGGATAAATTACGTGAAAGAGGAGCCAAAATCCAAAAGTAGATTTTTCAAAAACCTTCATTTATAATTGTACATTTTTTACTAAATTGTGAACTAATCTTGTGTAGTTCATAACTAAGTAAATAGATAAGAAAATTAAGTTATAACTTACTTACACTTTCTCCGTCAACCTGAAGATTTTCGAAGGACATTCCTAATCGTCTACTCCACAGCACAAAGCAACGAATGTCGTTTAGTTGTCAAATTGCCTAACCTGCAGTACAAGTACGTAGGATTTGATAGGACTTGATTAGATAAATCTGACAGTTATTCTCGATAAAATGAGGTTTTATGGAGTCAAAAACTCATTTTATCGAGAATAACTGTCAAATGTATCTAATCGAATCCTATCGAATCTTACGTACTTGTACTGCAGGTGTCAGAGTTTTTATTCGCCGATGGACCACTGACTCTACTTTGCATGCCCTCGAGTAATATCTCTGAAGCATGCTTGTTTTCTCACGAAGTTTTCCTTCACCGAAGCAAATGATAATACATTGCAGTTGAATAGTAACAAAACATAACAACAAAGAGCTGGTTAATATTTTGGTCAAATTATCAGCAATTGCCAGCCATCGTGGCATGGCTCCCAGCCTTCTGGGACCCAAGTCTGCTATTTTCATAAATTTGTCACTCCGACACGATTCCATTCCCATCCCGTTTTCATTTTGCTTAATTCACAATGGTCAATCGTTGGTCGGTCAATGGTCTCGTAATAAAATTGCATTTTAATGACATTGTCGTATTGCCATTATTATAAAACCCGTTAGTACATATGGTTTTTGAAATCTACTACAAAATTTGAACGTTTACTATTGCCAGATTTCATTTAATTCAAAATCAAATTTAAAATAAAAGCATTTATTTCAAGTAGGCCAATAACAGGCACTTTTGAATTGTCGAAACAAAGATGAAAATGAAATGTACTCGTAGCTACAGTCCCAGTCACAAGACATAAAAACTGTGAAAGTACTGTAGTTGACCATTCCCTAACGTAGATCTCTATGGAGAAGAACGGGCAAATTAATGACACATTTGTCATTATGTACGAGTATGCCATTCTATGACAGTTCTTTCAACGGAGTGTCAGTGGCTGACCATTGGAACGCGAACATCGTAATGACGCTATTATATTAGTAGATAACCAAATTTGACAAAATCGACAATTATGTAATCGATAATGGACACTAACACATGATACACACTACTGCACTACACCACCCACACTACTGGATTCTGACACTATTGTAGTAGCAGACTTGAGGCCCAGGGCACTATCTTTGTTGACAGCGATATGAACGAATGACCCTTTAATGATTTTCAACCGACTTCCAAAAAGAGGAGGTTATCAATTCGTCTGTATGTTTTTTTTTTTTTTTTTTGTGTTTGTTACCTCAGAACTTTGGACTGGGTGAACCGATTTAGATGGTTTTTTTTTTGTTTGAAAGCTGGTACTTCTCGTTTGGTCCCATTTTAATTTGCTAAAGACCTGATGCTTATCTTCGGAGATATACAACGGAACTCTTCAAAAATACACAGCAAATCTGCAGTAATTGCTGCAATTGCTTGTAGGTTCATTGTTTATACTATGTGTAAAATACACCCAGGTTTCGAAAGTGTTTGTTACCTCAGAACTTTCGACTGAGTGAACCGATTATGATGGTTCTTTTTTATTTGAAAGCTGGTGCTTCTAGTGTGGTCCCATAATCATCAAATCAGGATCTGATGATGGGATTCTGCAGAAATAGAGATAACTCTTCACATTTTATAGGCACACAGGAAGCGATTTGGGTAGTTTTAAGAAGTGTACTTTCTCGAAGTAATCCCATTTCAATTTGATGAAGATCTAATGAAGAACTTCGGAGATATGCAACGGAACTCCTCAATAAATGATAGCAAATGTACTGGGATTGCTGAAATCTCATATCTGTCTATTGTTTACACCAGTTCATAACCCAAAATCATGCCGGTACGCTATGAAGGGGTAAGCACACGTGAACCACTAAAAAGTGAAGTTTTCCTTCTCTATACATTCATTTCAAGTACTACATAGTTTAAAATAATTTAAATTAATTTCATTTATACAGGAACATTTTCATAAATAAAACTGAGAAACAAATTTTAATTGGATAAACATATAATACATTTATAAAAACATAGAATATTAATAACGAACTCATTTATTAAACTATGCAAGGATAAGTTACTAAAGCAATTAGCTTGACTTATGGTCATTATGATAGAAACTATTTATACTCAACCATTTAAATAATAAATGAACGGTACATATTGTTATTACAATGAATGATTGATTGATGACCGTGTTGAGGATTGAATAATAATTAAATTGAATTTAAATACCAATGCATATAAATAAAAGTACACGATATGTGTAGTATATCAACTATCTGGTGTTCACGACACAAGCCTTGCTTTGTGTGGCACTAAACAGAGCTATGTGTAATTTATTTATATAAAGTGTACAATAGATAGATGCTGATGGACCTTTTTGGCGCAGCCGTGAGGCACACAGCACATATTAAGTTTTACTCCTTTTTTATATTATTGTGTGTTTGTAATTGACGTCAAATAATTTTTTTTACAGTATTTTGAATAAATATTTCGTTATTTTTACATGATGATACCAAAATAAGACAGTTACAAATAAAACCACAACAGACCTATTTGCGAGTCACAAAGTATAAAACCTATGTGGTAAGGAAAACCACAACACGTATTAATTTAAAGTAGAAATTAACAAGAGAAAGCGAAAATGTGCATTAGCAAATACGTACGATGCATCATTCATTGCTAATCTTTACATAAATAAATAAAATAGGAGCAAAGGAGGCAATGAGTAAAGGTTAGGCAATACAGGCGGGTCCCTATATACATCATACTTATTGAGGTATCTGGTTATGAGGGCGCATTCTAAAAGTTATCAACTTCACAAAAATCTGTCAATTATTTACAATATTGTAAATATATAATAAATCTGACAAATACTGTTTTGCAATATTACTGTATGGAAATAAGAAATTTTGTGTTTTCATGAAAAAAATCGTTTGAATCATATTTTCATACTGCAAAAATGCAAAAAATCTATACTAATATTATAAAGCAGAAGAGTTTGTTTGTTTGTTTGTTTGTTTGGTTGAACGCGCTAATCTCAGGAAGTACTGGTTCAAATTGAAAAAAATATTTTTGTGTTGGATAGTCCATTAATCGAGGAAGGCTTTAGGCTGTATAACATCACGCTGCGACCATTAAGAGCGGAGCAGGAATGAAAAATGTTACAAAAACAGGGATTTTTTTATTCTTTTCGTTTTTCTCTCTTATGTGACACAGGCGAAGTTGCGTGGGTCAGCTAGTGTAAGAATATTTGAATTTCGCGGGCCGCCTTGGAGCATCCATCTTAATAGGTATACCTTAATAAGATGTATTTCGGTTCCTCCCTATATTGGCAAACCCTACTTTGGGTTTGCAAAAATCTTGCGTGTTTTCTTCTCATCTTCATCTGCCTAGTGTCCTTTCAACTACGTTTCTGGTCAGCTTCCAGTCTAACCAGATGAAATTGAATAGCAGTACTTAAGTATGGACTGATGGCCTGGTGAAGGTTGTAGGAATCCGTTGGATGAGAGTCGCACGGGAGCGGTCAATGTGGCGACACTTGGGGGAGGCCTATGTCCAGCAGTGTACGTCATTCGGCTGAAATGATGATGATGATGATGACTTAAGAATTTTATATGGATCGACTGCCTATTTGACCAAATTGATAAATAATAACAACCGCTTGAATCGATTTTTAGGTTAAGCCGTGCTTGCCTAGGTTGGTCTGTGGATGGGCGACCACTCATTACACACCGAGTTTCCTCTGTGCCTCGGAAAGCACGTTAAGCTGTTGCTCCCGACTGTCATTTGTAGATCTCTGACAGTCGTTAGGTCGTTCCAAAAGGTCTGATAACCAGTGTTATCACAGGGTATCGTATTATCTCCTGGTACTAACTGGGTTGTGGAGGTCTGATAGGCAGTCGCTCCATGTAAAATACTAGTATTCAGCTGCATCCAGTTAGACTGGAAGCCGACCCCAACATAGTAGGGGAAAAGACAAGGCAGATGATGACTGGCTATTTGATCACCACTCACCATAACCAAGTTCATCATCATCATCATCTGATGCCTGCTGATCTGCCTTTAATGTTTGCACAGCTGGGACAGGCCTCTTCTCTATGAGAGGGACTGGGCTATAATCCACCACGCTGGCCCAGTGCGGGTTGGTGGATGTCACATGTCTTCGAATTTTTGGCTCTAAGACATGCCAGTTTCATCACGATGTTTTCCTTCAGCGTTTTGAGAGCAGTGGTGATGGTATAAATTACACAAAGTAATGCGACTGTCGAGAGCAGCGGTTGCCCAGTGGTGGCGGCCCCGACTTACGAACAGTAAGTCATGGGGTTCGAACCCACGACTTACTGTTCGTAAGTCGTGGGTTCGCTGCTCTGAAAACGGTGAAGGAAAACATCGTGAGGAAACCGGCATGTCCTAGAACCAAAAATTCGAAGACATGTGACATCTACCAATCCGCACTGGGCCCCCTCTCATTGAGAGGAGGCCGTGTCCCAGCAGTGGGAACATTATAGGCTGTCGATGATGATGATGATGCGACTGTCTGGGTGCTACCTATTCACTGCTCGTAAGTCGGGACCGCCACCACTGGGCCACCGCTGTTCTATATCCTAGTTACTACTTAATACCCCTTCGTTACAATTGTTGTCAAACTTTCAAATCACTGACTACCTGTAAGACTGTCAAAGATCAACAACAACTTCTTAATTCTGAAACCGGGTGTTTTCAGACCAGCTAAAAACTTTCTCAATTATCTAGAGGAAAAATAAACGAACTTCACGTAATTAATAACTTAAGGTACCAAAACTACGTATTAAACGTATGACTTAATACAACCTTGAAAATGTTACAAAATTGGCTAACTACTCGCTGCTGAAGTTAATTTTAAAGTTAATTTGAATTTGAACTAAAAGTGACAAGGTACAACTACAAATTTTTGGATTAATTGTGGAAAACAAAACAATAAAGCGCCAGTTGGATTGGCCCACCAAGGGTTCCGTTACATACTATTAAAACATAACTTATTTTGTCATGAAATCGGTTACAGGTAGCTATAGACGCTTATCGCATACCTACATAATTTATTCTTTTTTTTTTCGGAATGGCACCTCGCAGTTCAAACTAGAGAGATTGTCCTGCTTAACCCGACTATCCTGTGGGTGCCTTAAGTGTAAAGCCTCCAGCCAGGGCGAATAACTTTTGTAAGTTTGCTTGAGTGTTTGTTTGCTTGTGCTAAGCGACTTAAGGTACTCACTTAGGGACAGGCAGACATATAGCATATATTTTTTACGAATTCTAATACGAAATATAGATTCAATTTCAATATCATTACTATACAAACAGAACACACTCAACATACATAAAATTTAAAATTGGAAACTAAAAAACTAGAATCATACAAGAAAGAGAGAACAGAACACCTTACCTGTAGGTAATTAAGGTAGAAAATCTACAACTATTTTTTTCTACCCATATGTTAATACAAAATATTACTCGTCATACTTTAATCTATTTGCAAACAGACAAATTAGTAGCAGCAAGATAAAAAAATGTCTGAACAAAGATTTGAAAAACCTCAAACCAATGGTTAACGGTCGTGAAAGAGTTCAAATGATTTATGTATTATGAATATGTAATATCTAGCTCATAACAATTGACTTTTAATTTCCTGGTTAGAATAATAACTATTGTATTAATTAGTTACAATGCAATTGCAAAACTTTACTTGCAAAAAAAACGAAAATATTTCTTTACTGACGAGGACGAGGGCAAGAGAATTATGATAATATTCTGTAATATTATCATACTTCTCTTGCCCTCGTCCATGCCGAGCATGTATTCTTCTGTCACAGCATGTCTTCTTCCTCCATACTTCTCTATTACTCGTCATATCAGAAGTGAACCAAACACTCCCTTCTAGCAAAATTATCCTCCATATTAAAGTCATCCATTGTTTCTTTGTTTCTTCCTCTATTCTTAGGTGTTTATGGTAATTTTGAAAAGCTTTCGTATCACTTTTTTTTTCAACAGATATTATTACCTGATGCTGCGAATTGCAGAAACAATAGTGAGACATTAAAAATTTAGCAAAGTTCGGGTCTTAGTAATTAGGACTGTGAATATGATTCAGACCATGACCTCCCACTAGGTGAACCGATGACCTGGTGAAGGTTCAGCATGAACAGACCTCCATTTGGCAATGTCCGTAAAAACAACTTCTCCCCATAACTTCCAGTTGTTTTAATTCAGAACTAATTTAGACCACTGGTCGTTGGTTTTATCCAGCTCGTCCCGCCATCTTCTACGAGGTCTGCCACGAAGCCTACTGGCTGTGTCAGGGCTTCAGAAAGTGACCCTTCTGGCCCACAGCTTATTGGACATGCGGCAGACGTAGCCAGTCCAGTCCCACTTCAGCTTAGTTTATTGACTTCCGTTTGATATGTAATATCCTACTAACTACACGTTAGTTAGCGTGGCCTAATGAGGATCTCGTGGCTAAATAATAAGTATAGTTTGACATTGCAACGATCTGCAAGGTTGAGCACCGCTAGCCAAGGCACCATCCACGTATTACGTAACCAGATTTTTACTAATTTTTCAACAAAAGTAAGCAAAGCACTTGTCACCCCTCCCACTTGTCAGACTTTCGGGTGGGTGAGTGATCCAATATGTAACAAGTTTATTTTATGACTCGGAAGGCATGTTTAGCCCCGGCTGGTCCCATCTGTCATCGGCAGTCATAAAGGTAGTGACTCGAAAGTAGAAACTAGTCTTACCATACGGAGTACCTATCCTATTCTCCAGGACATTTTTTTCGGATGGGACATCATCAAATGTCTGCTAGACTTTTACTGACTAAATCCATCCATGTTCCTTCCTCGCCCTTTATGTTCCGGGACCACGGTATCTCTTTCAAACAGTCCCGCAGCCCCAGAACAGTCCCGCAGCCCCGGAACAGTCCCGCAGTACCTACGCCCTATGCAAAATGCAGCTGCATCCAGTTAGACTGGAAGGCGGCCCCAACAAGAGATGATGAGAATTATTTTTGTAAGGTACCTAGGTAGGAATACTAGGAACTCTAAATACCTTTAAATTAAACACTACTGGCTCGGTAAACGGAGCAGTGCAAAATTAAACAAATCGCCACAAATTATGTATTCAAATATAGTCCCATTTTTTGTTCAAAACCAGCTAACCTTGCAAAGGCTATAGTTAACTTTACTGGTACGAAAAATCTGGTATTTAAATGTTGACCCAAATGACCTAACAATGATTGATACAAAATACTACTTTAACTGCTACTTTTCGTACATTCTGTTTCACATTTAGTTTTGCCTATTATAATCAAAAGCCTGACATTTTCAGGCTTTCCCTATAATAAAAAAAAAATATCGCTGGACATCACACACAGCGCCATCTAGTGCCACACTAAGCAACGAGGCTTGTGTCGTGTACACCAGATAGTTGATCATATGCAACAATATTCCTTATTTGTATTACATACTTATTATACATACTTATTAACATCCATGACTTGGAAACAAATGTCCATACTCATCACACGAATATTTAAGAGGGAATTCATTATAATCCATGTCATTAGGCCTCAGAGCATATGCGAAAATCCAAATTTTCTGATGTTTTTTGCAATTTTCAGGGAAGTCCTAAGTTGTATGTTGATGAAAATATCGGTCGCGGCTGTAAGACGTATGTAGCTACAGAATTATATTATTCAGAATCATCAATACAACCCTCCAAGTTCATAAGAGTCAAGGATCGAATTTTTCACGGTTAAAGTCGTTCCTCGACTTTTATGAACTTTGAGGGTTGTATTGATGACTAGCTGACCCGCGCAGTTTCGTCTGCGTCACATAAGAGAGAAAAACACAAAAATCCCCGTTTTTGCAACATTTTTCATTCCTGCTCCTCTCCTTATGATTGTAGCGTGATGTTATATAGCCGAAAGCCTTCCTTGATAAATGGACTATCCAACACAAACATAATTTTTCAATTCGAACCTGTACTTCCTGAGATTAGCGCGTTCAACCAATCAAACAAACAAACAAACTCTTCTGCTTTATAATATTAGTATAGATATAGATTTAGATGATTATAATTCTGTAACTACACACGATGAATTTCGCAACCTACCTTGCAGCATCAGTCTTAAAACTTAACTACTTGGTGCGAAACTTGAGAAAATACTGTTCCGTGGGAAACCATCATCATCATTCTCTTGCCCTTAAGTACTCCGTCCATACTTCTCTATTAGTCGACATCTCATCAGACACCTCCTTTCTTCTCATATCATTCTTCTTACAGTCCATCCATCGTTTCTTTTCTTTACGTACTTCATGGTAAATGATATCGTACCTAAATTTCGTAGTTGCAAATTATATTTAGTTCACCATCTTCCACATTCTCCAGCCCTTTTCTCCGATTCAATTTTCAAATCAAATATTATGACAACACTATGAAAAGTCACAAAATATGCTACCGCTACTAGTTACCTTTACTTTCACAGGTATTTCAACTTCATAACTTTACGAAATACACTATTCATTAGCTTTTTTTGTATTGTATAGTCACAATTTAAGTCATCTTTTTTTGTATTAGCGCACGCATGTTCTCGAGCATCGATGACATTTGTCAAACGAATGTAGAAACACCATGTTTTCATTCTAAAACTTGGACGTCTTGAGCCTTGTGACTTTTCTTTACCGTTCAAATGTAAAGTATAGTTTTGTCCCTGTGCCCAATACTAGTAATTTGAATATACAAAATTCCACCGACAACATCCGACCAATATCGAAGAAATCCGGGAAAAAGCAACCAACTATTTGGTTACAACAGCTTCCTCAATCATTAATACTCACCGCTAGATGGCGTTGACAACTAGTCGTTTATCAAAACAACAATTAACAAAATAGCAACGCGTTACTTAGTTATATATTCTAAACTTATGAACTGACAGAAATCAAAAGAATTTTTGCTCCTTGAAGTCAAAACTTAACTGATGAAAAAGGACCAAAGATCATTATGATTTGACGATACCGTTTGTTGACACGTGTCTTGGGACGAAATGATTTGATTTATGATACTAGCTGTTGCCCGTGACTTCGTTTGCGTGTATTTTGTATTTTTTTAAGCTATCCCTCTTTTTTTTTACACTGCCTCGTTGGTCTGCCTCACTGCTAAGCAATTAGGTCCTGAATTCAATTCCCAGATCAGCCAAACCCTCCAAGTTCGTAAGACTCGATGAACGAATTTTTCACGGTCAAAGTCCTTCTTCGACTCTTATGAACTTGGAGGGTTGTATTGATGATTTTGATTGACTATAATTCTGTAACTTAATACGTCTTAAATTCGCGACCGATATGTTTATCAACATAAAACTTAGCACTGCCCTGCAAATTGCAAGAAACGTAAGAAAAAAATAATTTCGCGGGCCGCCCTGACGCATTCACATTAATAGGAAAAAGTTCGCCGATATTACGCAAGAGAATTAAACATATCTGGCGAAATGTGGGTGCAGGTCCCTTCAGAGATTACTGGCGTGATGTTATGTAAGTAGGTTTAAGATGAAGTAAATGGCCAATTAGAGAATTATTTTTTAACCGCCGCACAACGTGTTTAAACATAATAAATAAATAAATATCGCTGAACATTACACACAGTGCCATCTAGTGCCACACTGAGCAAGGCTTGTGTCGAGGACACCAGACAGTTGATAAACTACATATATACTTTTTTTTTTGCAAATGCATACTTATTATTCATATAAACATCCATGACTCGGAAACAAATGTCCATGCTCATCACACAAACATTTGTTCCTACCGGGATTCGAACCCGGGACCCTAAGAACGTAACTATCGTACCAAAAGACCAAGATTTTGTTAAAAAGTCGTTGCAAATCATTAAAGTTACACAGCAGTGAAATATGTATGTAACTTAGAAGTGACATAATGTAACTATTTGAGTACAAAACTCGGGAAATAGTACATTCAAAGATTTTAAAGAAAAATGTGTGATCCCACTTATGTCGAGCCACAATTCGTTTTTTTTAACGTTACATGTATTAATTCAGTGGTAATTTGTTTATTTTATATAACAATTAAGTGATATTCATCTTAAATATGTAAAAGGAGCATTTCAGATAGAATAATAAGTAAATGCAGCTACTTCATTACGAGTATTTTTAAGAAATTCGTCTACTTAGCTTTTCCCAACTATGTTGGGGTCGGCTTCCAGTCTAACCGGATGAAGCTGAATACTAATATTTTACATGGAGCGACTGCCTATCTAACCTCCACAACCCAATGAATGGGTAAGACGATACTCAATGGTAAACTGGTTGTCAGACTGTCGGGCCACTGCGACTGTCAAAGATTTGCAATTGACAGCCGGGACCAACGGCTTAACAGTAAGGTATTATCCAAATAAACTACCTATGCCCATGTAAGCTCCACAACTCAGATAAAACTAGATACCTACGATGCCTTCTGGTAAGACTGGTTGTGAGTATTTCATGCCACTGACTACCTGAAACGACTGTCACAAAAACTTTCTATTTTATAAATTGTCATACAGATTTTGTATGTAATTTTAACTTTGGAATTATTAGATGAATCAAAAACAATCCATTCGATGTTCGTTTTTAGGGTTCCGTAGCCAAATGGCAAAAACGGAACCCTTATAGATTCGTCATGTCTGTCTGTGTGTCTGTCTGCCCGTCCGTATGTCACAGCCACTTTTTTCCGAAACTATAAGAACTATGCTTTTGAAACTTGGTATGTAGATGTATTCTGTGAACCGCATTAAGATTTTCACACAAAAATATAAAAAAAAAACAATTAATTTTGGAGGTTCCCCATACTTAGAACTGAAAGTTAATAATTTTTTTCTTTCGTCAAAGCCGTACGTGTGGGGCATCTATGGATAGGTCTTCAAAATGATATTGAAGTTTCAAACATATTTTTTTTCTAAACTGAATAGTTTGCGCGAGAGATACTTCCAAAATGGTAAAATGTGTCCCCCCCCCCCCCTGTAACTTCTAAAATAAGAAGAATGATAAAACTAAAAAAATATATGATGTATATAACCATGTAAACTTCCACCGAAAATTGGTTTGAACGAGATCTAGTTAGTAGTTTTTTTTTTTTATATGTCATAAATCGTAAACAGCAATTTACCTTACATTCAATCTGCTACGGAACCCTTCATTGGCGAGTTCGACTCGCACTTGGCCCCTTTTTTATGGAGGTCGAATTCGATCAACGATCGTCACGAAATTACTTTTCTCGGCTGAAATCATTAGGAAAATACATTAAAATAAATCATAATTTAGTATAACTGATACGTGACGGATCGTTTTCTATTGATTGACTCTATTTGAATCTGATATTAAAGTCAATCATCTTTAGATATGTAAATAAAAAAAAATAATAAAAAAATAGGAAAACTTTTGTAATATGACTTGTTACCTAATGTAGGAAAAGCGTGAAAAGTTTCTGACATGGGTATAATATGGGTTATAATATAACCAGAGCGAAATTGGTAGAATTTATTTGCCTTATAACCTTTTTGTATTATTTCGGAACTTTTAAATCATTCCATGATTTTATGGACAGCTCTGCCTAGCCTTTACCCAACTATGTTATGGTCGACTTCCAATCTAACCAGAAGCCGTTGAAAACCAGTATTTTACATGGAGCAACTGCCTGTTTGGCCCCCCACAGCCCAATTAATACTAGGTAAGAAAGAAAGAAAGAAAAAAAAATGTTTAATTGACGTTAGTACGTTAAGCACACACACAATAATATGTATTAAAAAGATACAAAAAAAGAGAAAATACATAGTATGTGCTGTGTGCCTCACGGCTGCGCCAAAAGGGTCCATTTCAGCATTAATAATACGATACCTCTTGGTAAGACTGGTGTCAGACTTTCGGGTAACGACTTGCAAAAATCTACAATTGACGGCTGGCTTAGCGGCAAGGTATACAAATAGACTACCCTATTCCTATCTGTTTAAAACCCATTAAACAAAGAAAGAACAACCTTTAAAGGTCCCACAATTTTTCTGGAGCCCAAGGACAGTCGTGACATTTTCAGGCCTAAGATTTGGATTGTTGGAAATTAGCTCGTCCTCATTGACGTGTAACGATGCGAAGGCGATGTGTAGCCTAACCTAACCTAACACTTCTTTGCTCTATTTATGGACACATCATCGCAACCTTCACCAGGTCATCGGTCCACCTAGTGAGAGGTCTTCCACGACAACGTCTTCCAGTTCGCGGTCGCTACTCCAGAGCTTTTCGGCCCCTCTTACACAGACACATCAGACATCAATATATTTACATATCATTTAGATTTAGTTAGCCTAATATAATAATAATAAATATCGGTGGACATTAACACACAGCGCCATCTAGTGCCACACTAAGCAAGGCTTGTGTCGTGGACACCAGATAGTTGATATATTACATATATACTTTTTTATTTGTAAATACATACTTATTATAAATATAAACATCCATGACTCGGAAACAAATGTCCATGCTCATCACACAAACATAAGCTCCTACCGGGATTCGAACCCAGGACCCTATGAACGTAAGGCAGCCTCACTCCCACTACGCCATTCGAGTCGTCGATATGAACTGGTGCTCTTTGGTTACCCACGTTGCCTATCATTTGTGTAAGTCTAAGTTAAACATAACCAAATTAATACTTTATCTCGTATACCCACATTAGTGAAGGGACACCCCAAAATAATACGATTAAACTACTTCAATCAACTTCGATTTGAGCCCAAGCGATAGTGCTGCCATCTTTCCGTGACGACCACACGTCAATTAAATGATTTGAACCAATCAGCGGCTCTCATTGCCGTTCGCTATTTGAAATTATACCGTTAATGCTTGATAACAATACAATTTTCACCGTCGCGAATTGTCGTGCTGTAGATTTTGGATAAAGTTTTTCATCAGCTTGTTACTTTGGTTTTGGATAAGTATTTATTATCTGGCCACAATCTGTTGATGTTTTCTATAAACTGTAACAATGCTACGGTATTTCATTCATGTACAGCCAGCAAAACAGATAGGTATGCAGGCTAGCACTGCCCTAAGCGTAAGAAAATTTGAATTTCGCGGGCCTTGGAGCATCAGGCCTTAATCATCGCGACCGGGTTAGGATTTCGGAAGAAACCACATATTTTCGAGTTTTATGCATCACACTTAAATTTTCTTTGATCCGTTCTGACGTAGCCTCATAATTCTCCATCCTTATACTCCTAAATACGAGTATTAAACAAGGAGGTTTTTGTTCAATTGTTTAACTTCGTCCTGAATAAAATCGATAGGCAATACATTAAATAATTCCAAGTAGAACTAACACGTGTGTCAACTTTAATCAACTCATATAATATCGATAAATAAATCCAATGCTGCTAGCGTTGCGGTCAGATTAGCGACAATTATTTGATTGGTCGCCCAATGAAACAGAAGAGTGCTATCGTATGCATGCCTTTCGACATAGTCATGCTACATTTGATGAATGATGCGATATGCATTTAGTGAAGAAAATATGGTGTTTCATATATTTTTCTTTGGACGATTTCGATGCGAATTTAGTTGATTTCCGTACGATACAAAACTTACTGACCGTGCTAATGTAGGTAGTACACACTAATAGCTCGGTCGCAATTTAACAGAGCTGTCTCATTTTAAACCTAAAACAACCCAGATGAAGGGAGGGTTAAACTCAAAAAAGTTTGATACCAAAAACGAGCTGCTTAGTCTAAATCTAGCATTCTTTCAGGGGAATAAATCAGCTAGAACAGGAAGTGTGGCTGCAAAAATCCTGTGGCAGTCACAGGATAAGTCAAATAGACTGATTTGATATCCAACAATGCTGCAGTTGTTGGGATCTTGTCAAAAGAAGCCATAACATTTATTTGCCTATCCTATAAATCCGGAAAAATGAAATGAACATACATGTCTAATCATCATCTGCCTAACCTTATCCCAACTATGTTGTGGTCGGCTTCCAGTCTTACCGTATTCAGCTGAATAAGTACCTGTATTTTACATGAAGCAACTGCCTATCTGACCTCCACAACCCAGTTAGTACTGGGTAATGAGGTACCACATGGCAAGACTGGCTGACTATACTGGAACCGTAACGACAATCAAAGATATTTTCAAATATATTTTCAAAGATTTGGAAAACTATTTTCACATTCGTTTTACAAGTAGTGAGTTCACGATATCGTTCAAGGAGACTTGCCCCATAGTACCTATTGACAAAATGCTCGTTGCTGATAACGAGTATTTGATTGGCGAGCGCCCAATCAAACACAAGAGTGCTATCGTATGCATACAATTGGATACAGTCACGCTAGGTTACTGCGTGTACCTACAATATACGTGGTAACTTCTTGCTGATTGATTTGTTAAGAAATGGATTCTCTGTTGGATAGATTGGGTGAAATGCTATGGAGCTCGTGGCAAAATAATAACAGCTGCTTAGGACGATCTTTAGGTTAAGCCGTGCTTGCCTAAGTTGGTCTGTGGATGGGTAACCACCCATTACGTACCAAGTTTCCTCCGTGCCTCAGAAAGCACGTTAAGCCGTTGGTCCCGGTTGTCATTTGTAGATCATTGACAGTCGTTACAGGTAGCTAGTGGCCCAAAAAATCTGACAACCAGTCTTACCTAGGAGTATCGAATACGATACTCCCATGTATAATAATACAGTACTAATGTGGTCGCTTACAGTGGGCCTTATCAAAAGGCTTAACGTCACCTAAAAGGCAATGAAGACATCCGCAAGAGAACCAAGATCACCAACGTAGCCCGTAGAATTGCCAAACTTATGTGGCAGTGGACATTGCTCGCAGAACGGATGGCCGATGAAGCCGAAAAGTTCTGGAGTGGTCACCGCGAACCGGAAGACGATGCGTTGGAAGACCTCCCACTAGGTGGACCGATGACCTGGTGAAGGTTGCGGGAATCCGTTGGATGCCAGTCGCACGGGGCCGGTCAATGTGGCGACACTTAGGGAGGCCTATGTGCAGCTGTGGACATCTTTCGGCTGAAATGATGATGATGATGAACTGGGTTGTGGAGGTGAGATAGGTAGACCCCCCATGTAAAATACTAGTATCGAGCTGCATCCGGTTAGACTGCAAGCCGACCCCATCATAGTTGGGAAAAGGCAAATGATGTTTGTGATTGAAGCATATTACTCACTGTTACGTGTTAGCATTTAGGTCTGGCTCTCTCTTGTATGAGAGCAGAAGAAGAATCTCTGCTAATATTTTGATTGAGTCTATTCTCTATTTAAAACTTATATTGTCACTTACGGGATATCTTCCGTGATTATTTGTTATTTTGAGCTCCCGATATTTCAGTCAACCCGCGATCATGGCACTTGCAACATTGTCGAAATGTCGGGAGCTCAAAATAACAAGTACTTAATCATGGAAGATATCCCGTAAGTGACAATATTAGTTATTTTTTAAACCTTGAAAGCTCAAAACAGTGTTTATTCTCTATTCAATTGCATATTGATTGAACCTATGGGCCATGTGATCAATTAGTATCTGAAGCAATCCTTTTGGCACCTCTCGGTATTCATAACCAAGCTCCATTCAATAGTGTTCTACCATATGTTCAACATAGCTAGATTGTACCACTGTAAATCATCTCAAAACGTCAAATGTAACAAGCAAACTTCGGTCAAAGAATTTTTATGATATGACAGCTAAGGTATGAGTGTATGAGGTATCTATTAAATAACCCATATATTGGTGTTAGGTCTTGTAAGATACTTCAGACGCAAGTTATGATGTTTATTCTAAAGTTGGTATCGTTTGTAACAACCTAGAGCCGTCTATACCTCTTCACAGCCTTTAATGAGGGAAATTCGATAATTATTGCTAAAATAAAAATCTTTAATCCGAATCTCAGAAGGTAAAATACAATATGAATCTAAAAACAGCAATGTATGGATATGCCTGTATCTATGATAATCCAGTAACACAGGCTGCAATATGGTCGAACAATATGCTATAATATAGGAACGGAGTTTTTTTTGTTTAATATTTAACAAAGTGCACAATTTTATTATGAGCCTGATGTGTCCCACAGCTGGGCAAAGGCCTCCCTTCTTTCTTTCCCATTTATCTCTGTCTTCGGCTAATCCTTTTGATTAGACTCCAATTCGTCAAACCATCTCCTTCTGGGCCTACTACGTCACCGGATTCTATTGATCGTAACCCAATTTGAAGTGCACGAACATAATATTATTATCTAAGAAAAAAAAAACACCAAAGGTCTTAAAATAAAACTCTTATCATTTTGAACCTTGTTTTGCCAGAACTTCACCATATTTCTTGAACTATGCTGAAGAGCTTGTACCTTTAGCTATAGAACCCTAAGCAAGTTTTCGTACCTTATTATCACTCAGACAGAATCTTAACTCAAAAAAAAAACCAGTAGCCATGTTGTAGTAACATAATATTCGATTATACCTCACAACACAGTACACATACTTTAATGTTTTGTCCCTCGCCCACACTCGTTAGTGGAAGGAACTTGTATTGAGTTTTTGTTGTTGTCCATTCATGAAAAGAGGAAGTTTTGTAAGAGATACGTACGTGAGGACCGGCTGGTCCTTTTTTCCGGGAATCACATCCATCAACTTTCTAGTCTCGTCGTTGAAAATTCATCATTGATATAACATCTACGGTTGCTTTCTATTCTCAAGAAGGTACCAACTTATGTTATGGACTTAGATTATTATAGTTATAATAATATGTTTTAGTTAAAGACCACTTTAATGAAATTTAAAATCCAGCATCATTTCTAACGTTTTTCTCTCGCAACTTATCTTTCTCATATAACTATAGGCCATATTAGGTCCATGTTCACCAAAAAGATGACGGTCTGATTATCTAAAAACAGCTGTCACTGTGACATGTTCCCATACAAAAATGTGTTTTAAACAAAACTGTTTTTATATAATCAGACCGTCATCTTTGTGGTGAACATGGATCTTAGGCGTTCCTTATTCCAATTGATTTTTTTTTCGATATGGCAACCTAGAGAGGTTGTCGTCTGCTTAACCAGTCTCCATCGTTTTTATTATTGTTTATCTGAACAATTCCACTTATTGACAACTGCCTCCCCTCATTCCTTCCACTAGAGATGTCCTGCTTCTTGTCGCCAACATTCATGGTCGAATGTGTTCGGCCATCATCTCCTCAGTCGATATGTTTTGAAAATATTTTTAAAAGTCAAGCAAATGGCAAAACACGCTCACTTTGACTGTGAATGATAGAATTTCTTTGAAATCATTATTATGATGCAGTTATTCCCATAAATGAACTAATACTGAAGTATTAGTAGTTATTAAAGACCATAAAAATAATGTAACCGGTGAATTTCAAAAGGAACTAAAACACGTAATTACTCAGAAAAATAATCATTTTAATGGACAACAAATTATAATCCGATACAGATTTCCAAAGAACTGTAGAAACTGACCGTTTTAACGCAATCTGTGGACTTCCTGTAATTCATACACATATCTAAGTTACACTATTAAGTAAATGATATCAATTTCTAGTCCGTAATCAAAATTTACTAAATATGGTACCATTAGGTTCAATTCATGAGGTGTAACTTGCTGTCAAGTTACCTATTAGGCGAGTGGATAGAAATCGGTATGTAGTCAACGCTATGCAATTATAGATGCCAGCAAAGTTGCAGGAATCTGACGCTAATGTTGAAAAATACGCTCGATTCGTGTGAACTGCGTCTAGCTTCGTTTTGATATCGCGTGGGAATATCTTTAAAGAGCAATTTGGTATTTCGGAGATATGCTATTTGGTCCAGTTTGACATAAACGATTTGTATGCGGTATTAAGTGTTAATGAGGACTTAATAGTAAGAGCCGCATGGGTCGATGTACACGGTTAAGCCGTACTTGCCGAAATTGCTCCATAGATCGGTGACCACCCTTACACACCGAGTTTCCTCCGTGTCTTGCAAAGATCTTTATGCCGTTGGTCCCGACTGTCATTTTGACAGTAGTCATTACATTACGTAATCAGAAGCAGAAAGTCTGACATCCAGTCTTATTACCAAGGGTTAGATATCATATTACTCAGTTAGTGGATTGTGGAGGTCAGATAGCCTGTTACAAAAGAGCCTGACCCCAACATAGTTTGGGAAAAGGCTAGGCATATGACGATGAGGTGTTAATGAAAGTTCTATAATGCCTTTCTTTCCGATAGATGAATAGCATTTTTTTCCAACATCTTTATATCAAGTTATTATTTTAACTTGTACTGTAATTTTCCCAAAATATCTCGCTTGTTTTCAGTCCAGTAAAAAAAATTCTGAGGGAGGTATGACGTGGACGGGGGGCTGCGGGACTGTTCGAAAGAGATATCATGGCCCCGGAACATAAAGGGCGAGGAAGGGACATGGATGGGTTTTAGTCAGTAAAAGTCTGACACTCATCCCGTTCCGCCCAGAGTGGTAGAAGTTATTTGATGATTTCCCATCCAAAAAAATAAAAAAGGGAGATGTGGTGTAAATATACATAATAATCGTACCTACAAAATCAAGTAACGATTTCAACAGATACAAAAAAAGGTCTAACTCATTTGTGTCACGAAATTACTTGCTTTTCATTAAAGACCTGGCCCCATTTTCTTTCAATTCTTGATTTAACAATCTGAAAGCTATTGTTGCTTGGACCATATTTTCCATAAAAGGTACGGACCGCGGAGTTAATCATATTGATCTTGAACTACTCCCTACCATCGGAAGCCGTCTGACCGCTATTGCGGTAATAGATGAAACCGATTGCGCGTTTTTGGTCATAACACTTGACTTGATTGGATAAATTGTAGACCGTCCTTTGTTGAATGATTTTCATTTTCTGTGTAACAGCGCTGTGACGTTTGTTTAATGTTACAGCACCATGCTGAGATAGAAGCCTTTTGGCCTCGTACCTACTCGTTTCGTTTCTTTTATTTTTTTTTATATTGTTTTGTTTAATTTTTTTGTAAATTTAAATAGTGATAATCTTTGTGTGTTTTGTCCTGTACGTGCTATTAAATGCCTTTTCCTTTTTTTAAGCAGTGGCGAAGAGTCATATGTTTAAAGATGTAAGCCGGAGTACATAAATCTTTAATGTGATTCATTATTATTTTGTCTTTAGAATAATGTTGTATGGATCCTTCGCCACTGCTCTCAAGATGTTTTTATTACTTGATAGGTCTACCTTGTTGATGGAGAGCATGAGGTCCTGGGTTCGATTTTCAGGTCAGGCTAAATGTTGTTAGGTTTTTCCATCTACAATCTTAGTATCATTCAGCTTAGTAGCAGTCATAGAATCTGGATTTTTGCCCGGATGATGGCAAAGGCTCGCTCCCCTTTCCATGGTACTAGGTGTACGTGTGCAATGTGTACATGTCACCGTAAAGTTGTAAAACCCGTTAGATTGTAATCTATCTAGCGAGATTGTAAAATCTCGATAGATTGCCAACCAAACATATTGCTTACAATTTAACTTTAAATCTATCGAAATGAAAACCGTAAAATTGTGAAATGCATGCCCGTGCATCCCATTGCATGTCCTTGACACCAAAATGAATACCCGCAAAAGCAACTGTAAGAAATTCAGGTTTCATAGTTTATAATCCAAAAGCGCGTTTGTATTTACGCATTCAATCAGATGTCACTAAGGCCCCGTCCTCACTACGTCATGACGATTAATTTATCGTTGGTTTTTAGTTGGCAAAAGTCGTAGACAATAATCGTGTCGTCCTATATAAGAACACCTCCATTTAAATACACAAACCACGACACTTAAAACTACACGATTATCTGTCGTCACGACATAGTCGGAACGGCCCTTTGTGTTAGCAAAAACAAGCAGAAAACAATATAACAAACAATGCCTATATTAGGTGGTATGTAGGTACTACGTCTTCAGTATCACATTCAAGTTTTCAAAGCCATTAAGTATGCAAGTACATAATTTGAACTTATCACTCCCTAAGTGAAAATACCATGAAGAAATGCAAGTCGTCGGTTCTGAAAATGGCAAAAGGTCAGTTTGTCTGAACCTCCGTTACGTACATACGTCTGCTGTAATGACTGACACCCAATTAAATGTGTCTGATAACCTCAAGAACTTTAAAACTTAAAGACCAGAGGCCTTTTATTATCAGTGGTTAAATGTTAAGGCTCTTTGCAATAGGTTCTTATAAATATTAGGAAACGCTGTGGAAGTAGTTGAAGGAATACAAATTGAAAATAGTTTTAATTCTTTTTTAAATTCAGCAACGCATAAATCCGCTTTCGAATGATACTTTGGACTCGCAAGTTGTCTATACTGTAAGTATTCTGTGGTCTCCACAATCTATCAGCATAAACCAGGTTTTATTTATACTACAATCATCGCTAACATGCTCCACCTGTCCACATGAATCCGTCCACTTTGCAAGAAATTGGTCCTTCGGATACCTTGTTGAATCCAAGGTGCCGCAGTATGATGCTATCAGTGTCTATATAAATGCTACAGTCCAACTGATTTAACACCTTATACCTAGTTGCTTCTTCTAAAGGAAATGGAAAAATGGATTGGTCTATTCTAAAGGACCAATCGACTGAAGATATCTACTCTACGATTATTCAGTCGAATCATCTGGTTCTTGGTAACCGCTTTTATAACAGACCTCCACGCAGTTATATAACAAAAAATACCGACCCGCCCCCCATAGCGATATATTGAAATTCACCAATTAAAGTAAACAGTAAAGCTTAATAAATTTCAACAAAAAAACGTCCGCCATGTTTCCGCATCGGGAGCATCATTACCGTATTTATTAGTTGCAGCATTAACCCGTCCTTAACACTCAACTGTAATGGCAACCGAAAAACGTTTAATGTGGTATGTGAATTGTGCCCAAATGCGTCCACACGCCGACAATATTAAATAAATAATTACACATTTGTCAGATACTCCTAAAAAGCGAAATGTCCGCGTCGGGCTGGTCGCCATATTTGGTGCGCTTCGGCGGCCAGGGCGCATGCGCAGGTGAGCGCCAATTACCGGAGAGCGCAAAAAGCGCGCGTGGACAAATTGTGAAATTGTAAACGTGTGCGCTTTTGAGCTTAGCCAACCACCAACCTCTTTGAGTCTCTGACCTATTAACGCAAGATGGACGACGCTTTGTTACGACGAATTTAGTGTTCGCGAGTTGGCTTTTGGCAGTCAGAAATATAACTATACCTTTTTATCCAAAGATTGGATAGTTTTGTTTAAGAATATAGGATAAAACACAATTCATAACTTGGAAGGGTCCCAACCCTTCCAAGTGGACTTCAGAGGTGTCCTATCAATTTAGCCAGATCAACAGCATGAACACAGATTGAATTCCTACCAAATAAGGTAATCGATCAACCTTTTCTTAATCGATATTAAAAATAAAATGAATTGAATTTATCATGTCGGCCTTGCACGATCCAGTATGCCTACTTTTCACGTATTTTTCATATAAATAATAATTACAAAGGTAAGCGTCCACGTGTCCGCATTGTACGCATCGGACGCATCGCTTCAATCGGATCGCAGTATTATTGAACAGATTTGAGCGATCTGTACGGTGCGGCGTATGACTTTCTATAGAAAAAATACTACGGACCGTTTGATGCGATGCGTCCGATGCGTAGGGACGATGCGGACATGTGGATGCTTACCTCAAAACTATGTAACTCCTTGGCATGTCATGTAACACTCTTCAATAAACATTAACCGAACTTAAACAAGGCTAAAACAAAAAAAAGCTACATTTCCTTTACAAATAATTAAGTATCTTTATGTGAGGTATTTAATTGTGTTTAATGTTCCAACATACTACTTGTTGGCAGAGTAAAAAAATACAATTATCTTTAATCGAGGTAATTAGCTGCTGAGACAACCAAAAGAATATAAAATTCATGTAAGTACAGTCATCGTTGTCTTAATTTTTCTGCCCTTATCATTGTTTATTTGACGTTGGGTCTTCTTTTCGAAGACCACATATAGAAAAGAAGAAGACATAACGCATCTTCAAAAGATCATCTCAGACACTAATCTGCGTAGTCCTCAAGTGAGTTGACCAAGATTATTCAGACATAATCTTGGTCAACTGACACAGAGGTCTATTTTAAGGTCCAAACTTTGGACCTCTGAGTTTGTTTCGGCAGTTTCTTCTCATATTACCATACAAATTATTAATTCCTCAGAAAATCAAAACATTATCAAATAGAACAATTTGTGTTTATAATAAAATCTTAATTAAAATAATCAATAAGCTTCAACAACAATTCACTTATTTAAACAAATAATACAATAATAAAATCCCGTAGTATCAGTCGGAATCCCGTGGAATAATCCATATTAACATCAATGTTTGCGGTCAATGAACCTAAATAGCTCTACCTATTCTGATCACTAATAATTTCCTATACAGGGTGATAGTAGGGACGGGACACCTAAATCTCTTTTTTAATGTTTCTATGTGCATCATAACAAACATGTTTATCTAAAGGGTGTAAAACACATATTCACGAAGCTGAAAGGCACTTGTTCTCCCCATCATTGCGATCATTTTTTTGTTCCACACCATACCTGGGAACCATCTAGTTACGGATATGGGGGGTCAAAGTTACAACTGTTTGACAAGGTTTTTTTTATACAAGTTTTTTTTGTAAGATTTTGACTTTTAACACCTCCACGACCCCCGTACTATTCAATCCATCCATCAGCACAATGTTTCAAGTGCGTTACATTGAGTTCCTACCACAAAACATGATTTATAACCTTAAAAAAAAAGTTGTTTCCCAGCAATAATTTTTGCGTAAAGTTACTTAGTTTGATGTACAGATTTTATGTTCTTTCATGTTTCTATGTGGGCGTGGTTTCACTATACCCAGGCAAGCATGGTGCCAGGTAGGCATGACAGTTTGCGTCATTTTCTCTTAAAACCTTCGGACTGACAAACTGCTAAATCCATACCATTATATAAATGCGAAAGTAACTCTGTCTGTCTGTCTGCTACCTTTTCACGAGAAAACAGCTGATCGGATCGTAATGAAATTTGGCTAGGAGATGTATTTTAACCTGGGGAAGGACATAGGCTATATATTATCACGCTAATTACTTACGGGGGTGAGCAATATTGCATTTTGTCTATAGTTTTCAACTGTTTGACAACTGACAACTGTCATAACATGCATTGTAATAGAATAACTATTTTAGACAAATTGTCACGAGAACAAATAGCCCGTCGGTGACGGCAACCGCCTTTCGAACAGCGAGTCGCAAGATCAAGCCTCAGTACAGACATAAAATAAAATACTTTTTGATTTTGTGTAATGCTGTAAGACTTCCGATAATAACTTTGGTTGGCACGTTCAAAAACCCCCCGGTTTTCACTTTTTGTAACAAAGTATTTTGTTTTTTTTAAAGCTTACATATTTCCAAATCATTGTTTTATACATATTTTTTTTTACACTTAAACGACAGTTTGGGAATAATTTATTTCAAATAATAAATCTGTAAACATGGCGCTTAAACTGTTAAAGGATCACACACAGAACCCATTTTCTACAATTTCTTAAATTTTCGTCTGTGTCTGTGTGTCTCTAAGTAGCCCTTTTACGTGTAAATTATAAAACCAATGTGGTTTGATTTAATGCACCAATTATTATTGTGCATAAGTTAGAGAAAGTTTTGATTTTTGTTTCTTTGCAATCGGTGCTCACCATCAAAAGACTTTAAAGTTTTTAAGGAGAACTTATCATCATGATGTAAGGATACATGCAATGACATCTATAAAACCAAAATGGTACTAATGAATAAAAATCACAAGATAGAGAAGAAGAGAATAGTCAACATGACCCTGCTTTAAAAATCTACAAAGCCAGTAGAATGTCCGTTCGACCGCTTTCCATGCATATGTTTTAGCAGTTTAACTTCGTGCTCTATAAATGGCGTTGTTCATTTGACTCCATTTTCTGAATCACGGTGTTATGATTTTCCGTGAAAGTATGATACTGGCATTCGCCCGTGTCAGATGTCTGTTTTTGTTTTTTTTTAGGGTGTGAAATCATCAAATGACTTCTCCCACTCTGGGAATGACTTTTCCCGTGTCAGATGTCTCAAGTTTGGTTTTTGGAAGAAGTTCTCAATTTAACGCCTGTTTTTCTTTATGTAGATACCTATATTATGCCTGAGCAATATCAAATGACCGAATGATGAAGTCGCACGAGACCGCTCAATGTGGCGACACTTGATAGGCCTATGTCCAGCAGTGGACGTCTTTCGGCTGAAATAAATAGAACAAATGGAGTAGGGCAGGATACCCAGCAAGGCGCGGTGATGTCAGGTGGAGTAAAGCTGTTACCAAGTGGCATTCATTCTAGAAATCCAAACTGAAGTTTTGGTCGTCCAGCGGTGAGACAGACGATGTTGTTGCCATTGCAGGAATATCCTGTATGAGACTAGCACAAGAGCGTGGAGCTTGGCACAAACAAAAAGAGGCCTATACCCAGCAGTCGGTGAAGTCGGACTATGGATGATGATGATGATGACGCATAACTTTTTCCAGAGAAGTCCGATTTTCATGATTATTTTTATTGAAAGGCGTGTTTAGCAAAGTTTGTCCCATTTTTTATTGAAAATAGTTGTGTTCAAATTCATGTGTGTATTGAATAATCATCGCTTGCTGAAATATCGTGAGGAAACCACACCATGCCTGAGAGTTATTTTTCGACGGCATGTAAAACCAAGACAGAGGACCTTTTTTTTTGTTTTTTTTTTTAGGATGGGAAAACATCAAATGACTTCTCCCACTCTGGGCGGAGCGGGAGGGAGTGTCAGACTCTTACTGACTAAAACACATCCATGTTCCTGCCTCGCCGTTTATGTTCCGGGGCCGCGGTATCTCTTTCGAACAGGCCCGCAACCCCGGCAGGAAGACAGAGGACCTTGGGCGGCATAAAAACACTGACAACAGGTTAGGCACTAACCACACGATAAAGAAGAAGATCGTTTTGGGGCTTATTTCATAAACCTTTTTGACAACTTTAGACCTGTCTGAAGTTTGACTGTGATCAGTTACAGCAGCTATATCGTGTGTCGGCTCATTTCATGCATATTGATATAAACTTTAGACCTAGCTGGAGTATGAGTATTATCGGAGGTCTGACGATGGAGACGAAAGGCAGTCAGAAGAGGTCCGCAACACTTCAAATCTGCTCTATCGTGTTTAAGGCTCATTTCGTGCATTTTGATAAGAACTTTAAACCTAGCTGGAGCATGACTGTCATCGATGGTCTAACAATGGAGATTGAAGGTAGTAGCAAGAGATCCTCAACAGTTAACAGCAGCTATATCGTCATTGGGCTCACTTAATGCACCTTGATGAGAACTTTAAAAATTGCTAGAATATGACTGTCATCGAAGGTCTCATGATGGAGGCTTGGAGACGAAAAGAAATTGCAATAGGTTTTCAAGAGTTTACAGCATTTACATCGTATTGTGTTGACCTGCCTGGAGTATGACTACCATTGAAGGTCTGACTTTGGAGAAGGAAGGCAGATGCGAGAGGTCCCCAACAGTTTGAAGCAGCGTTAACGTGTATCGGCTCATGTCATGCCACATGATGAGAACTTTCGACCTAGCTGGAGTATGATATTGTCGAGTGTCCAAGGATAGAAACGTAAGGCTGTCGAGGGAAAAGTCCTTATTTGGAAAAACATAAGTTGAATATTTTGGCATTTAATGTAAACCTATTCGAGAAAAAATAAATTGTTACTGACTTCAATCTGTACTAATATTATAAAGCTGCAGAGTTTGTTTGTTAGGTTGGTTGAACGCGCTAATTTTAGGAACTATTGGTTCGTCTTACGCAGACGAAGTTGCGCGGGTCAGCTAGTTATATATATTTAATTCCGCGCTTGTAATTTGTTTGTGGATAGGCAGAGTTAATTATGGTGCGATTAGCTTCGTCAAAGTAGCAATTGTGGTTCCTTTTTGTATTTGAATGCGTTTATCTTAAAGTTTAATTAATATTGAATAAGTTTACGCTAGAAATGACTTAGGTTCTACCTCATAAACGTTTAAATAGGAGGTAGAATTAACTGATTAATATTCCTTTAATGGCTTACGCTTGCTTATCAAAATGTGTAAATTAATCTACCAATTCAAGTATCAGCATGTACCATTACCATTGTTAACGAGTTCTTGATGACACTATTTTAATACCTAATTGTATGCCTATTTCCTACACAAACCTATACACTACAGGGTTAGTTTTCAATGACCAGCCAAAATTTAAAATTAAGATCTAGATATCAAACCAAAAGTGCATTTTAAATATTATTGCCGAAAAAACTAAATTAAAATAATAGCGTTCATTTGAAAATATCCTAAAAAAAATCTTAATCATAAACCTAGTGGGAATCAACGCACTTGTATGCGTGCATGTACCGCCAAATGTATGTGTGTGCTACCTGCTACCTATGGATATACAATACATGTGGTTGCAATGTCCACACGTGCACTTTTTAGTGGTGGCCGGGGTGAAATATTATTAAAAAAAAATGTTTGTCTTGGGTTTTTTTTTAATTATATCGAAAATATTATCGATTCTAAACCATCTCTGAAAGTTTGGACGGTCATTGAAAATTAACTGTATAATAGGGTTAAGAATGAGCAATATGCTATCACATACACGTCCTGCTTCTCGCTCTAGCAAATGAAGATTCTGAACGAAAGAAAAGGATAGGAGCATGGAAAAGAAAAGTGCGATGCTACTCGTATACTGCTAGATGAGGTTGAACCCTTAGTAGAATTTTCTCAATTTTCTTCTACAGTCTCCAAACTTGCATCCACGTGATACAATTAGTAAAAAAACGCACTCCGTTAAATAATTACCCTGTATAATACTAATACAATTGTCAAACAATTAGTGCGTACATTTTGTTAGCACAATTAAACTTTAAGGCCTGAATTCTTCTGACGCGCGCGGTCGGTCGCTTAGAACTGTACATTGTGTTCTAAATAGCACAATACTGACGCTGACGTCAGCGGCGATCGACAACCGTACTTTTTTCTCGCTGACGTTACGACCGACCGTACGCGAGCAACCGTCAGCGCGACAAGAATTCAAGCCTAAGCAATCGCAACTCAGCACTAAATAAGAAACAAAATGGAACTGCGCAATTTTCTCCCACACACTCACACTCAACTCACATTTATTATATCGACTGCAATTCTGCGAATATTTTTTATGTCTTAATTATCTTCAAGTTGAAGGCATCGTAAAAAAGCGCCACCCCCTTCTGTAGCAGCAGCCTGTGATTAACAAACAATAACCTTATAATAAATTATAATTAATATTTTCTGAATAAACAATTTTATACTGCGTCATCTTATAACGACTGCCGCTGGTTTTATGGCCTCACAGGGTCGAATTTAGAGTGATATTTTTAGATGAGAGATTGAGATGTTCAATTTGATTGTCTGGGGAACGCCTACATGTTTTAATATTTATTTGGTTTGAAAATCTTCGACTGAGAACTTGAAATTATTGTGTCGTCAAAGTGCTTTCCATAATTGTTTGGCGTAGTTTTTTGCGTGGCAAAATGTGTGTGTGTGGCTCTAACCACACGGGTTGATCTGAAGATCTCACTTCATTTGAGACTTAAGCCGTGTATGGGTGCGTCACCGTCTATTTCTCGACCTCTACGACAGCAGGTTGAGCCGTGGTCCCAGCTGTAATTTTAAATCTTTGATAAGTTATGGGCCAAAATAAAATAAAATATCTGACTAACAATCCTTACCCAGGGGTATCTGCATATTACGAAAACTGTAACCAATAACTAGGTTGCGGAAGTCTGATAGGTAGCCGGGCCATGTTAAATACTGGTACATATTCAGTTTCAATGGAAGTATGGAAGTCGACCCCGTCATAATTATGTAGTTGGGAAAGGGCTAGACTGACATTTCATAAATAAAAACAATGTAATGAATATCAGACAACCGTACTTTTCCAAAAGTTACTGAGCTGTCAGCCGCTCTAACCATTAACTGTAGACAATTTCTCCTACCGTTACCAGTTTATAAATAACAGATCCTAATTTAGCTTAGACGTAACTGTATCATTCATACTAATAGACACTACCTAGTTAAACCGAGCCTTATAGGTCTAAGTGCTGGCATACTAATTGTCCTATAGACCGACTGGAAGGAACGGTGAAATTATTGTCCGCCATTCATTCATTCACTCCCAACCCGGCCCTGTGCTCACATCTTGAGCACGGTAATTAGTGAGCGACGACGCTTCAAGAATTGAGTCGAACTCATTCAATTCAAAATTATGCAACTTACAACCATTATGTTTTTATTACCAACCTTTTTAATGATGATCGGAGGCTATGACAACTCGTAACAGCCATTTAATTTTCGTTACTTACACATAATTGGTGTACTGCATATATCAAGAACATTAAAATACGTTGGACCTGTATTCTGTGGCACTTATTCGATAAAGCGTGAAATTTTTTGCCTGTTTTGTTTGCATCTATTACTGACATTTTATAGTGCTGAGAATGTGATAATACTAGTTATTATGTGCGCTATTATTATACGATAAGTTATTTTTAATTTGCTATGATGATGTAATATGTTGATATTGGCAGCATTGGAAACGTAATTCAGAATATCATTAAAAGGGCATTGATTTGATTGATGATCGATGGATGGAATTTGATTAAATTGATTAACTTGAGATGTGTCATTCACGCCAGTATCTCAATCACACATTTAAGATTGTCATCGACAAGCTAAGAGGAATATTCGCGCCAGAACGTGTATCTTTGATAGATTATGGTCCATGTTCACCGAAAAGATAACGGTCTGATTATCTAAAAACAGCTGTCACTGTGACACATGTTCCCATAAAAAAATGTGTTTTAAACAGCTGGTTTTAGATAATCAGACCGTCATATTATCGGTGAACATGGGCCTAAGTTTACGCTACGCTTTCGTCTCCGTATTTTTATCATAAAAAAATAATATACTTAATAGAAAAAGAATCTATACTAATATTATAAAACAGAAGAGTTTGTTTGTTTGTTTGTTTGGTTGAACGCGCTAATCTCAGGAACTACCGGCTCGAATTGAAAAATTCTCTTTGCGTTGGATAGTCCATTTATCGAGGAAGGCTATAGGCTATATAACATCACGCTATGGTTACTAGGAGCTGAGCAGCAATGAAAAATGTTACAAAATCGGGGGAAAATGTATTCCCTTTGTGAGCTTTTTCTTTCTTATGTGACGCAGACGAAGTTGCGTAGGCCAGCTAGTAAAGAATAAAAATTGAACAAGACATGCTGCATCGACCCAATAAATTGGGATAAGGTACCTAAAGCAGGCAGATGATGACCGAGTAATATCTTTTGGAATATATTCTTTTGATTTCTCGAAAGACTCACAAAAACATCGGCTATAAACTAGACCAACTAGATAAGCCCTAATAAATAAACTAACTTTTTACCGAATAGCATTACAGTTGAAATTCGATTCGATCGAATGCTTTATTAATGTCAATATCCCAGTTTTTACCCATCAAACGCCCCATTTATGTGTTCAACTCGTTAAAAATGCCCTTAGCCTTTTAAAAATATGCTCTATTTGGAAAACACTCCATAAAATGCTGTATTTAATCCCATAATTGTTCGATTTTCCAAGAATTGCTAGAAAAACGTTCTTGTTGAACGGGTGAGTGGTGCATCAATAATGCTCATTTACCGGAAAATGGCTAGAGATCGCATTTTCTTGCTAATTAGTCAGTCGTGTTGGTAATTTTCAAGTCATTACTGATGGATTGCTAACATGATGACGTGCTATGAATTCTGCGTGTCATATTATCCGCTAATCTTACATTACATTGCAGCTTTAATAAGTCTGACACCCAATGCGGAGAAAATTTAATTGTTCCGTCCATTTAAACTGTCCTATTGTTCTGCTCGAAGAAAACGTTGGAACAAACACCTCCTAGTTTGTATTTGAAATTAATAGAAACATTAATACAATTCAACTCGCATTTTAATTAGAAACCTGCACAGCGGAACACATTTAATAGACTGCTAATTAATTTACACACAGGTGGGGAAAAGACAAGTAAAAATCTACATGCAACAAAATGACTACTCTAAGTTACACACACAGCAAAGAGAAAAACAAACGATAGCAGAACAGTTAGTTAACGTAATGCGCTTATCGGCTTCCCGGGCATTTATTCAGCAGAAAAACGAGCGAACACAAAGTAATTTATTCAATAACAAACAGAGATTACAACAATCCAATTAAATCGCGACATTGACAACTAAATCCTATTAAGTAGCCCAAACGGCACGCTTAATTGGCGGCCATTACACAAAATGCTCTATGGTCTGTCATCGCTGCACAAAATGGCGCGCGCGGGAAAATAAATACGTTTAGAGATGGATATTATATCTTCATTAACGTTCGGTAGCGAGCATTGATATGTCCGCAGGTGGGGGCTATTGAAATTGTTGTATTTTATCACCGGAGCGCCGCGGATAGGCATTCAGGGGATAGTCTTCGCCTTATTGCCTTCAGTACGTATTGAGTCGTTGAAGGTCGAGTCAGAGAAAGTTTTTTACTATTTATTTGTTGATGTTTCTGATGATGATTAGTATAGTAAAAGCCTGGTTTCTTTCGTCTAAAAATGTAATATAAGTACATAGAATACCTACACACGTTGTCGTTGTTCACTTACCAGTTAATTCATCATACTCTCCTTTTCCACTCTAGGATCTATTTTTTTCTCCAGTATTCATATCTTTACCCATTTGCTAGATTGTCTTTCCGGAACTTCAGAACAGTAAAAAGTAGACTTTCTACCGTGTCTTGTAGGTATACCCCGGTCAAGTTTTCAGGGTCGTAGATCTAGTTTTAATTTATTTTCATCCTTTCTGTATAATATCTAAGTAATGCAAAATTTTTGCCGCTCATAAACTTAATGGTAAACTTCTTAGGAGACTTCTTTTAACCTCGTGCACCTAAGGGTTTTCAAACAATTTTTTACATTATTATTAAAATCCGATTACTAATCATGATTCTTTAGTCATCAACTGATTAAACATTGTGGAAGGGACACCGAGGCACAAAAGAACATCATTCTACATGGACCGTCCACCTCATCATTTCAGCCAAAAGACGTCCACTGCTGGACATAGGCCTCCCCCAAGTGTCGCCACATTGACCGGTCCCGTGCGACTCGCATCCAACGGATTTCTGCAGAGCACAACGTCTTCCGGTTCGCGGTCGACACTCCAGAACTTTTCGGCCCCATCAGCCATCCGTTCTTCGAGCAATGTGCCCTGCCCATTAGCACCGTCCACCTATCCGGTTTCATTGTTGGTTAATAGTTATCATTCTACATATTATAAAACAAAGTCCTCTGCCGCGTCTGCATGTCTGTTCGCAATAAGCTCAAAAACAACTGCACCGTTTTACATGCTGTTTACACCTATGGATAGAGTGATTCTCGACGAAATAAATTAATAAATATTGCTGGACATCACATATCACCATCTAGTACCACACTAAGCAACAAGGCTTGTGTCGTGGATTTCAGCCTAGATATACTACATAGATACTATTTTTTTTGTAAATACATACTTATTATACATATAAACATCCATGACTCGGAAACAAATGTCCATGCTCATCACACAAACACTCGCTCCTACCGGGATTCGAATCCAAGACCCTAAGAACGTAAGGCAGCCTCACTACCCTTGCGCCATTCGGGTCGTCGAAGGAAGGTAATTTGTACGCGGGCCAAACCGCGGGCATTTCCAAGTTAAAACTAAATCTTTTATTCCCCACTGCCTCAATGTTCTGGATCTGACGGCGAAGAATAATGTCCTTGGGTTCATTTCCCGGGCGGGGCAGCAGTCGAGAGACAAAGAATTTCTCTGTAGCAGCCATGGAGACTGAATTAGTGCCCGGTTGATGGCATTAGGCTCTCCCCCCTATTACATGGGACTTAAACAAAACTGGCGAAATGCGAGTGTACCTACTATTACGTAATCCAAGAAGAGTTAACCTTCAGGGATGAATGGCGTGATTAACATCATCATCTGCCTAGCCTTTTCCCCAAGTATGTTGGGGTCGGCTTCCAGTCTAACCAGAGGAAGAATATCAGTATTTTTCATGGAGCGACTGCCTACCTGCTTACTGGCGTGATAAATATGTTCATCATCAGCCTATTAATGTTCCCACTGCTGAGACAGGCCTCCTCTCTATGAGAGGGATGGGATATATAATCCACCACGTGAACCCAGTGCGGATTGGTAGATGACACATGATCACATGTCTCCGAATTTTCGGTTCTAGGACATGCCGGTTTCCTCACGATGTTTTCCTTCACCGTTTTGAGAGCAGTGGTGATGAAATAAATTACACAAAGTAATGCGCCTGCCTCGGTTCGAACCTACGACTTACTGTTCGTAAGTCGGGGCCGCCACCACTGGGCCACCGCCGCTCCTCCGATATTAAAATCTTCCAAACGTAATTTTGTAATTACAAAATTCCTATAATCACATATTTAAATTCAACATTTTGTATGTTAATAGAGGTGCAATATGTGAATAATAAGTTCAAGCAATGCTATTAAAATGCTCAAAGGAAATCGAAAAATTTACATGCGAATTGATTTTATTACATATTTAACAATACAATGAAGTCTGTAAGGTTAATTCATATGCATTATATCATTTAATGATTAGGTAAGTAATTAAATTAGTTTTTTTATATGCTAGGTACCTACCTTGAATACATATAATTATTTACGTCATTTTATACAGTATGTCACTGTCTTTTTTGTAAATTGCGTCCTTCTGCATAATTTGTCATCTGTCTAACCTTTTACCAACTATATTGGTCTACTTCCAGTTAAACCGAATGCAGCTGAATGTTTACCAGTATTTTCCATGAAGTTACTGCCCTCCACAACCCAGTTACTTTCGAGTAATACGTTGGTCCCTTGGTAAGACTGGTTGTCAGACATTCGGGCTACTGTGACTACCTAGAACGACTGTCAAAGATCTATAAATGACACCCGGGACCGGGGACCAACAGCAAAACGTGCATTCCGAGGCACACACAAAAGTCGGTATGTAATGGGCCATCTACGGAGATAGATACATAAAGAGTGTAAAAACGTCCGAGGTCGACCGACGATCGACCGGAGGACACAGTGGAGGTTTGCCCCGCGTGCGTAGCGGCGATCAGCGGCGGCGACCTCTCGCGTCTTGCCCTGGTTCAATCCATGGTCCGCAGCGAGACGGAATGGGGAGCCGTCACCCCCTTCTGCGAAGCAGTCAGCGAAGGAGGTGGCAAAACGCGAGAGGGAGAGAGCGTCTCGTCCCAGCCGCCGTCGGGGGCCACGTGGTGGCTACCGGCCACCGTAGACGCGGGCCTGTGGACGGTTAGCTATGGGCTAACTTGCCGTCCGTCCGTCTTATGGGGACAGTCCGTGTCAACACGCGTTCGTGTTCCATGCGCGCCTCAAAGAAATGTCAGCACAGCGAAGGGGCCCGCAAGGGCCGAAGCCTGCCGGGGCTGCGGGACTATTCGAAGGAGATACCGCGGCCCCGGAACATAGAGAGCGAGGAAGGAACATGGATGGTTTTTAGAGAGTGGGAGGCATTTGATGATTTCCAATACGAAAAAAAAGTGGGTATCGTATTACCCAGTTACAGGCTTGTGGAGTTCCGATAGGCAGTCGCTTCGTGTAAATGCTGGTACTCAGCTGCATTTAGCTAAACTGGAAGCCGATCTCAACATAGATGATGATGGATTACATTTGCAAATATAATTGTGGAATAAAGTTCTTCATAGTTAACGTTGTTTTTAAATTAACTGCAAACAACTCGTAAACCTTAAAAAAAACAACAATAAAACCACTCAACTACCACAAAATCCAACATTCACCACCAAAACTTAATTAAAATTTGAATTAATCGATTGATTTCACCGTTAATAGGCTCTTTAGCGGCCGGAAGTGAGACAATAGGTCCGGCCATAGTGTGATTATACAGTCCAGTGAATCGATGTTTTAATATTCAAATCGATTGGACCGATTCAGCATGTGATGTTATCCAGCTAATGACACCGCTGGCGGTTTAATGAATGGTGATAACAGAATGATAATGTATGGAAATGTACTCGATGTTAATGTTTGTTATTGTTTTTATCGGAAGTATTTATGTGATTTTGGTTACGTTTTAGTCTCGAGAAGCTAATGGTTAAACAATAACAGCCGCCCGACTTTTGGGAAAACGGACAAAAAAAAATCAACTCTCCTTACATAATTATATCCGAACAGCTTCAGCATCCGAGTTTTGCTTGAGAAGTCGATTTTTTTTTGCCTGTTTTCCCAAAAGTCGTAGAACAAATGTTGTTGTTTAAGATGTCAGCAATCCACTCCTGCGAGGTTGCCGGTGTTTTACAAATGACCCTGTATATTTGTAGGTATGGCCAGAAACGAAGGCATGCCATAGTCACTATTCTTTTGAATAAAAATGTCTCAGGGACATGACGTGCTTTCGACATGACAAAAAACATGAAACACATCGCTTAACAAATATTTAATAATACAACAGGCCGGAACAAAAAAGCTGACAGCTTGCACGTTATGACTGCGACAAGCAGGTGGCCACTCGGCATGATGCTATGTGGAACAGCATTTTTGCTTGAAAATTGTTACTGAAAGACCCGGTTCACAGTCCCGTCACATAAATGTTCAGCGTTGACACCCAGGGAACCCACTCGGACGCCACTCTAATAGGCTTATTAACTGAAAAAATCTAATCAGTCCGTCACTTAGATTATCAAAAAACATTTGACCCGTATTTAGTCTTTTGTCACATAAACCAAAATTGACGAAGATACGACGCTTTTAAAATTCCCAATACGTCACTGTTTGGTATCATTCTTAGTGAGTACTGACGTCACGAGCCCCCACTCCCGAGTTTTGATGCGTTTTTTCTTTGTCAATATTCGTTGATTTACAAAACCAAAAAATATGTGTCCTTTATTTTCCAATACTCTAACTGACGGACTAAATAGATTTGCAATTTATTGATGGTGGAAACTAGCCTATTGTGGCAACCCATAATCCGAGCGCACTCGGAAGGATGCCACAACACGAGTGCGCACGAGTAGGGACCTATAGTCCACTTGGTCCGAGCATATTTTGATCGTGTCAACGCGGTTTTAACCATACTATTCGTGGACATACTCCCAAACTCACAGCCACCAAGGTGGTCTGCCAAAGACACGACAACCGCACGTAACCACCGAAACCGCAACGTTACTGAATTACGAGCATTTACGCTAATAACCAGCGCACACGCACTTAAACTTTCAAAAGCTCTTCCTGTGCAAACACGGCCGTAGTAATTTTAACCGACAGAATAACTGTGTCAGTCATAACTGACGTTTTGCACGGTCGATGCGTAGTTTAACCGTAGTTAAATTAACGGTCGAATTTCACACCGAATGATGTCTAGGAAACGGATGTTAATGCGGAACTCGAGTCGTGTATAAGTTGCTAGAGTAATTTTGTACTACGGATTTTATGGGTTTTAGAGGTTTTCTTTTTGACAATTAAAAAAAAATAGTTTCCATGAACTCGATAGATGGCTTTGATCCGACTACGTTACTAGGTGCCAAAGCCAAAACACTTGAAAAAACACACGTCACATACGCTCGTTGACTGACACTTTCGTTTGCATCAGCTTCCGAATATAATCATTAGTGATATTATGTGACGTTCTGTTTCTTGCAGTACCTAACGTAGTCAGACCAGCGCCATCTATCCAGCGACTAGGGAAAAGTTGAAAAGAAAATCCCTCATTGCAATCTACTGCAATTCGGGTTCGTTTGGGGCGAACCGTTACAGGTTTTTCCATCAGGAATTTCTCAGTAGCAGACACGGGATTAGCGCCTGGTTGATGGCAATAGGACCACCCCTATTACCTGGGATTTAAACTTAACTGACAAAATGTAGGTGGTTGTTGTAGTAGGTACACTTCTGTCAAACCCCTCGTGGAAGACAGGCGTGATGTCGTGTTATGACGTAACTATAGCAATTACCTCCTAACTAGATTACACTCACTTACCCTGACAATTTTGTACATTTTATTTCATCATCACTGACGAGTAACAGTACTCGCTCAAAATTTAGTAAATCTCGTTTTCTATAACTTACTTACGTGTTACTGTCAGTTAATATTCCACGTCTCGCAGCTAGTAGCTAGTAGTAGTATCCAATCCGTGCCACCTACCTGTCGCTTGATTCGTGGAAAAATCAGAGAAAGTTTTTTTTGTGACGTTTTGTTTCCAAATCGGTCAGGAAAAGTGACAAACAGACATAGACAACAACCTACCGAAACCGAACAGTAAGTTATTGAAACTGGCCGTAAGAGATTTACGAGTAATTCTCAAGAATAAGGTACTCGTAATACTTTTAGCATCTTTTGCACTATGTTCAGTTAGTACTCGTAATGAGTCAGATTTAACACTAGCCATAGGTTCTTTGCTCCCTACATTATGCGTATAAAGAGTATTCCTAACTATATATCACCTACCTTAAATGGTAGTGTTATTAACTTGTTAATAAGTTACTTACTGTTGCTTCATTAGCGGTCCTTAGTTGTATTTTAGACTGTTTCGTTCTTTATTAGTGTTCTCACCTATTTTCTCACCTGAGTTTGAATCTACACGCGTAAGCACAAGGTCGTATATACCTAGGTACTTAGCGCATTCAAATGTATTCTTTCGTAGACTACACCAACTTCTGTCGTATTTTCTAACTAAACAATCGACCATGCAGAAAGAATGAATAGTAACACTGGTAGTTCTGACATTGACTAGCAATCTTCTGGATTTTTACTCCCTGGTTGATGACCTCCTTGGGTAGCGAATTTTCTAAAATCCTTCATTAGCAATCAACTTCGTTATAAAAGACACTTGTGACAACCTTCATGCTTCTAGACTTCAGTGGTTTAGGCTCACGACTCCACTATCTGTCAGTAAATGAGTTAAAGATTTTATTTAAGTAGCTTGACAGTCGTTACAGAGAGGGAACAGTTGACTAAACTAAAGAGCCGTAGCCAGTGGCCCGTAAGTCTGACAACCAGTCTCACCAAGAGGTGCAGAATTACCCAGCACTAACTGGGTTGTGGAGGGCAGATAGGCAGACGCTCCATGTAAAATACTGGTACTCAGCTGCATCCGGTTAGACTGGAAGGCGACCCCAATAAAATTGTGAAAATGTTGCGCAAAGTAGTTTGATAAAGGTGTCTGCACACAGCCGGCGTGGCGTGGCGGGGCGCGGCGTGGCGGGGCGGCGACGCGGCGCTGGCGCGGCGGCATCGGTCACACTGCGGGCGCGATCACGTCCCGTCTTACCGCTTTGATTCAACTCTCTTCCTATAGATTCCCAAAGTTCATTTTTAAGAACAGTGTTTTTATACTGCCTATGGCCCAAATCGTACAAACATACGTGAGCACGAACACATTCGACTAATTTTCTAGACATCCATTTTTGTAAAACGATACAAAATCACATGCACGCTCCGTCTCCGCCGCTTCTGACTTGTATTCCCGCTCGGCGCGGCGGCGGCGTGGCGCGACGGTTACCGTCGCGTCGAGCGGGACGGCTCTGTGTGGCATCGTCCGTAATATCTAGTACATTACAACTGCTCAGTGTCGCGTCGGCGTCCCGTCCCGCCGCGCCGCGCCCGCTGTGTGCAGAAACCTTAAGCATTATACGAAATTCTTTCTAAGATACCTTTTCTTTCTCCAGCAGGTGCTCCCAGTGGTCCTCCCGTGGTTCGCTGCCAGCTTCGCAAGCACAAGCCGAACCGCAAGCCTCGGACGCCCTTCACCACGCAACAACTCCTGGCTTTGGAGAAGAAGTTCCGAGACAAACAGTATCTGAGCATTGCTGAGAGGGCGGAGTTCTCTTCTTCGCTTAGACTTACTGAGACACAGGTGAGGGTCGAATTTATACTGATGACTGCCATAAAAATAATGAAAAGGTTTATGTTCCCTAGTGGAAGATGAAGCCATAGATTTTTCCCGTTCTACTTCTTAGGGGAGGTTTAAATTCAGGTTATGTGAAATATTTTAAATTGAAATCGATGTTTTATTTTGAATGCAAATCGATCGAATGGAAGCGATCTTCATAATTTTCACGATACACGACTACGAGTATTCAAAAGATGGGTAAGCGATCCCTGGGCATCCCCCAAAATTTTTTTGATCATGTGTTTGTGGATCTCACTCATATTTTTTATTAATCATCGGGGTGCGACACAAAACCGAGATGTAATTATAATCATCTGTAACGCTCGTTTTCGTAACAAGCAAATTACATAAGCCAACTGTTGCCAAACAGAAATCCCTCATTTGGTCAAAACAAACTAGCTTCTAACAGAACTCTTAATTCCAGGTAAAAATATGGTTCCAAAATCGCCGCGCGAAAGCGAAACGATTGCAAGAAGCTGAGATAGAAAAACTAAGGCTATCCGCCCGGCCCCTTCTGCCGCCTTCATTCGCGTTATTCGGTGGAGGGGGGGCACCTCCGCTCTTCGCAGCCATGGCAGCTGCCTCAAGACCTCAGCTAAGCTTCCTCGGAGGTCCTCCAAGCCATCAACACGCGATAAACATGAATATACTTAATTCCCTACAGCCACATTGACGAATGGATCACGCGGCAACGCGTGAAGCGAACGATCAGCCGCCATCTTGAAACGGTGTGTTCGAAATTTAAATTGAAAGGGTCCCTATTCCGATTTAAGTGCAGTGTTTTGTTTATTGCTGTGAATTTTGAATCGCCCATTGTAATGGAAACGCTTTTTTCACGCTCTTGCTCGATATCTACAAATTGTATCGGTCTTTTTGTTCAACGTTATTATTCGCATCTCTGCGATTATCTAATTGATAAGTCAACGTGAATGTTAATGTAGTGGTGAAATATATGTTTGCAAGATGCTCTGATTATACTTTAGCGAAAATGCAAAATGTAAAGACAAAAACAGTAGGTATGCCTAGAAATTTCTAGATTTCTAAACCGTCGCGACGTTACACCTAATGGAGTATTGAGGATAGGGACCAAAAACACTGGTGTTCGAGAATCCAAAGTTTAAAAAGTGAAGGACAATGTTTTAAAACGAAATGTGTTCCAATTTCAAAATAAACTCTGTTCGTTTAGTGAGTTCCCAGAACTTAGGGTGTGGACACATTTATGAGAATAATTTCTCAAGTTTTAGATATTAAGCGATGATAATATTGTAACTGTATTAAACCTGTTAAAATACATATTAACTTGTGTGCATAAACTCCTTGTAGCAAACCTTTTGGTTACTCGAGATGAAAAACTCTTTGTAAGTGCAATTTCTCAAAATAATGGTAATTTATAGTGCTGGATAGAAAATTGAAAATAAGTTTACGTTTATACTTAAAGAATAAATAATGTCTACTTAGTCATTTACGGAATGTTTTAGTAAATCTATTTTGAAGTATTCAGCACATTGAACTATTATTTTTAGCAAAATATAATATACTTACCTAGTTTATATACTTCGTCAAATAGCTTCAAGCCACTGTTACTTCAAGTCACTTCATAGTTATAATTCCTTGCCAATGTCGCCAAATTCTGATATGTTAACGAAGAATTCTGCATATTCATTTTTTTTAAAAAAACACTGTTTTACCTAATAAAATAAATCATGCCACTCAATTTAAAGACTTATTTGCCATCAAATTTTGTTAATTACAAGTAATATAAAGACTGTTTTTTTATAAATTATTAAAAGTAAATTCTTTGGAGGTGGGTCTTTGTGGACTATGTTTATGTTAAGTTTATGTATTCCTTCTACCTAAAGAGGTAGAATTAGAAAAGAAAAGTCTTTTCCATTTTATTCTTCCACATACCATTTAATAAAATATTTGAGCCGACATTATCCTATACCTAACTATACGGATGTAAGCTATAAGGTTTCTGTACTTAAATATGTTTAAGTAAACTTACTGACGTGCAAATATAATGTAAATAATATTTAAATAAATTATTGTATACGTAAGATCGAGTACATATGTATTACTTAAGTATATTTCTAAAGCATTAGATTTTTTAAAACGAATCACTGATCATAGATTTTGTGAACATGACTTTTAGATCATTTTTATTGGAAACGACATAAATGTAATAAAAGCTTTACTTTCACTACTACTTTTAATTTAACTTTTTAGGTACAAAAAGTTCCAATCCTTACTTACCCAACTGAATAAAATTATCCCAAACGGCAATATGGCGACTATTTTGGCGCGAAAACCTTCACATGTCGTTTCCAATGTAAAAGCTCTTTATAACTACTAGTTTAAGCCATAGTTTTATCACAATAAGTACTTGAAAAAGTTAAGTTTAATCGCTTTTGTGTCATATTAATTAAAAATCATACTTATTTATTACTTTTTTTTTAATTTGTCAACTGATTTTGTTAAGAGCAGCGATGCAGCTTTCCAATATTGACAGAATAGATGTCAAGTAGTAGGGTTAAGGTATTGAACATGATCACAGCTCTTTTTACGCAAGACTAAAAGGAACCCATCTTATTTTTTTGATAAAAAAATAAATAAAAAACTATTTCTCTTACCTCTACCAACAGCGCCCTTTTATCAGTTAAAAACATGCGCCATAAGAACCATAAATGGCTCATGGCTCAATACGGAGTCATGCTGTCATGTCATGGAGTCTGCTGTGTTGTATGGATCAGAATGTTGGGCCACAAAAGGGATGAATGAAAGGCAGCTGCATGTCGCGGAGATGAGAATGCTAAAGGGGATGTGTGGTGTTACGCAAGAGGATAAAGTAAGGAATGAGTATGTTAGAGGAAGTCTGAAAGTGGCGCCGGTGACTGAAAAGTTGTGTGGTAATCGGTTGTCGTGGTATGGGCATGTGATGAGGAGGAATGAGGAAAATGTCGTGAAAAATGTTTTGAGTATGAATGTGGATGGGTATTTGAGTAGAGGTAGACCAAAGAAACGATGGATGGACTGTGTTAAGAAGGACATGGTAAGAAAGGAAGTGTCTGATGAGATGACGAAAAATAGAGGAGTATGGAAGAAGAAGACATGCTGCGCCGACCCCAAATAAATTGGGATAAGGACAAGAGAGTGATGATGGCTCAATATGGAGTCATCATAATACAAACATCAAATAATTATTAAATTTTGAGAAAATCGTTGCTCTTAACACTTCAAATCTGTACAAAAATGTAAAAGTAATAGTTTATCTGGTTTAATTTGAATCTATGTTAATAATCGCCTTTTATAGAACCCTAAACATAGTAGTGGACTATCGACTACTTATTTGTAAATTATTGATTAAATTATAAATTCGTTATTAGTACAATCATGTGGTTTTATTCAAACTTGTAAGTAGGTATGTCCTGCCATAAATATAAAAAAATACATACTTAAGTATTAAAGTAACTGCTATTTGTTTAGTAAGAAATTGTAGAGCAATTTTTTATTTATAATGTTCTTATGGCCCGCGTTTGGTAATAAATATCGATCTTATCATTTCTATTAATATTTTTTTAAATATCAAAGTCCATTGTAGTACTTAATTTAAAAATATTCCTCTAGTCAACATAAATATTGTTAAAAAATAGCCAGCGTCCGCTATTAATCGGAGAAGTCGTTACAAAAAATAATGCGGCCCTACCTTTATCAGCGACCATAAACAAAATATTTTTTCAACCATAAACAACAGAGATAAAATACTCGTCAAATCTATCACAATTTACCATAAACTACTCGCGTTTCTACTCGATTGAAAGTCTATGAAGACATCGACCATAAAGTTTATCAAGGAGTCCTTATATGTCTTGTTATGGGGTAGGGACGCCATAACTTCCTGTTCCACTCACTAATTGGTGTCTTTGGCTAAAAACTTGCTGCGCCATAATGAATGATAATACTTTTAAATGCAGAGATTCGTATGCCGCGTCGGTTAGTGAACGCGCTTGGAGACATTAATTACTTATTTGTGAACTAGTTGATGCCTCGGGTTTTGGTGTGGTTCTACAAAACACTAAATTAAATTAATGTACGAAAGTAGTTATTGCAAACAGTTCAACGTCATAATGTGAATCACAGACAGTAAATTAAATAGAATTTTAACGAAATGAGTAAGTCATTTTGATTTGGGTTTTAAAATATTAACACATAAGTTGAAAATTAAATCCGATCGATCACCTGATGATCCTAAAATAAATAATTAGGCCGGGTGTTTTGGTTAATATATTCTCTAGGCTTTTAATTAGTTCCCAGTTAGTGATCAGTTAAGCACTGATTGAGAAACACAATTAACTCCACCTTAGTACCTAAGCCCTGAAGACTCAAGATGCCTCGTGGTCACAAAAGAGGATGCAAGAGAGATTGTGGTAGGAAAAATAAGTATGTGTCTATGTAATATCCTAAATCTAAACACAAACAGACAACCTAACGAACTTAACCTATCATCTAAAATAAACATTTAATTTAACCACCTAAGCATCTACTTAGACCCCTACCAGAGAGTACCAACAAAAACCTACCTCAGCGTAACGTACAACAATTTTATTACAAGTATATAAATATATTTACAAAAATGGCCGTTACTGCGGGCTGGTAATTTATTGTAAGTGGCCAGTTTATTCGTAATGACGGCCGTCCTACTAACTTATGGGGAACATGGCCAACGTAAGTTGAGACGTAGCAACCAGCGTTTGGCGTTAATTTCTTTACTTCGATTGGATCTTTCGTTTACCTACCCATCTTAAAGGTTTTACATAAGATATAGATGACTTATTGATAGATAATTGCTGGTCTTCTTTTTCTATGTATTTATTCCCTCGGTGTTAGAGTTTTTGTGCCGCCCTCTGACTTGGCTTAACATGCTGTCAAGAAATGCTGCCCCGGAACGGAAAGGACGAGGAAGGAACATGGATGGATTTTTTTCCCGTCCGAAAAAAAAAGGCATGCTGGTTTTCTCACCCTGGTAAAATTTGGGGATAGTAAGGCATTCCTGATAGGAAGTCGTTTGGCTTGGTATGGACATGTAATGAGAAGGGATGAAACGCATGTGACTAAAAGAGTGATGGACATTCGTATTGATGGACGGAGAGGGAGAGAAAGGCCAAAGAAAAGATGGATGGATTGTGTAAAGACTGATATGAAAGAGAAAGGAATAAATGATGCCGTGACGTCTGACAGGGGAGAATGGAAGAAGAAAACGTGTTGCGCCGACCCCAAATAAAATGGGACAAGGGCAGGAAGACGATGATGAGTAAGGCACTCCTGCCTAAGCCTTCAGGGCTTATAAGCGTGAATATTTGTTTAAATAGGTAATGCAATGCATAATCATCTGGTAAATATTGTAATGAGGAGGGATGTAACGCCTTTGATTAAAAGAGTGATGGACATGAATGAAGGAAGGCCAAAGGAAAAATTTGAAGATTTTTGTGAGGAATGTTATGAAAGAAAAAGGTGTAAACGATGCCGTGACCTCTGACAGACCTAGAACACGTAATGTGCCGACTCAAAATAGAATGGGACATCGGCAGGAAGATGATGCATTATCAGCTGAATACTAGGAGCACAGAACCTGTCGACCTGGTGACGCTTGGGGGCTTGGTTAACACTTATAGAATCAGAATCAGAATTATTTATTTGTTAAAAATATGTATAAACATTTTAGATCTTATAAAAAGTGATGCTTTTGCTATGATTTGTCGTTCTGACATACTCGTACAAATTTGAATAGAAAAATAAAAATTATAAATAAAATGTCAACTGAACTAAAAGATTACAATTATAAAACTTCATAGGTAGGTAAGCTAAAGCCTTTTATTTACGGACGGGAAATCATTAAATAACTTCTCCCACTCTGGGCGGAGCGGGAGGGAGTGTCAGACTTTTACTGACTAAAACCCATCCATGTTCCTTATATCATCCATAGCAAACCGTCCATAGGCCCGCGTCTACGGTGGCCGGTAGCCACCACCTGGCTCCCGACGCCCGGTGCGTCTCCCACGGCGGCTGGGGCGTATGTAAGTATTGAGTATTGAGAAAATCGGGTTTCCGACCAGTTTTGTCAAGATGACACCCAGTCATGCGACAAGTCGTTGTCGAGGCTGCGTAGTGCGCGAGGTCCCTTACTGGAATTTTTTGTCAAAAGTTGTAAAGCTGTGTGCTTTTTGCCTTATGAAAAGTATTTCGCAGGTATGAGGTTAACCTATGCTTAACCAGACTACCCTTTTTTTTTAGGATGGAAAATCATCAAGTAACTTCCCCCACTCTGGGCTGAGCAGGAGGGAGTGTCAGACTTTTACTGACTAAAACCCATCCATGTTCCTTCCTCGCCTTTTATGTTCCGGGGCAGCGGTATCTCTTTCGAACAGCCCCGCTGCCCCGGCAGGCAAGCTAAACCCTTGGAACTTGGCTCTCATAGTCTTTCGCAAGAGTGATCTTTCGTAATATTCAACACAATATCGGGACAAGTTTACTATACCTTTTGTTAACTGGCTACCCCCACTTTTTCGGTACAACAACTAATAATAATTAGATGGTCATTGTCTGTACTAGATAGAGGTAGGTATGGATATTTCAGACTTCAGTATTTATGTCGACAAGAAGGCTGCAAGGCTAAAATGAGATGTCGATGAGAGTCACGTCAGCCGCATGCGCGATGACCGCTGGGAAAATGTCTCCACACGATTGGTGCCGGAAGACGGGCCACGTTACTTCTTGGTGTTTATGGTATAGACACCACATGGTAATTCTTTCGTTTTATAAGGATAACTACTTAGACTGCCTACAGTCTTGAGTCAAGATCCTAGAAAAAGGAGAGGTTGAGCCAGATATTATCGGGCTATGTAGTGAATAATATCTAATACCAAATCTTTTATCTTCTTACCATAGGTACCTATACTTGCCTTTCCTTTCAGCTTGTGTATTGGTGCTCTCGTCTCCATCTTCCTCGTATTCACTTTGACTATAGTTTCATTATGACTATTCTGACTATGATAGACAACACTATTTTGACTCATCACTCCTTCTAAGTTCCTTATATAACGGTTTGCGGTACTTTTTACTCGTTCATCAATTGTTTTTGCATTAAAGTACGCAGTTAAGTAGATATTTATTGGTGTCTGTCGCGATATTGTATGCAATTATATAATTATTTAGTTGTTGAGAGACTGTCATTAAGGGGCAGTAATTATGGGTGGTAAACAGGCGTAGTACTGGAGCTTTCATACAAGCCTTGCAGCTTGGCTTGCCTTTACCAACCACTCTTCTAGACCTTAGTGTTTCTGAACTGGCAGCTTGCCTTGTGAGTGCGTCGTATCATTAGACAGAACGCCACGGACGCCACTGAACAGGTGTAATATATCAATGTACTATAAAACAAGTTGCCGTATTATTGACATAAATAATAAATATCGCTGGACGGACATTAACACACAGCACCACCTAAAGCCACACTATCAACTATCTAGAGTCCACGTTGTGTCGTGGACACTAGATAGTTGATATACTACATACAGGGTGTGTTTCACCTCATCACAAAGCCGTTAACCAAGCATTCTGTATGTATCAAACTAAGTAACTTTCCTCAAAAAATATTGCTGGGAAACACCTTTTTTTTAACCGACTTCTAAAAAAGGAGGAGGTTCTCAATTCGGATGTTTCTATTTTTTTTTTTTTTTTTTTTTTTTTTTATGTTTGTTCGGGCATAACTCCGTCGCTTGCCAACCGATTTGGAAAATTCTTTTTTTGTTGGAAAGGGTATTCTTTCCAAATGGTCCCATAGCCACCAAATCAGGATCTGATGATGGAATCTTGGCGAAATCGAGGGAACTCTTCAAATTTTATATGAAAACGTGTTGCGATTTTGGTATTTTCTACAACAAGTGAAGCATTTGCGTTTGATAAGAACCATTCTACTATCAGATTTGATGATGAAGCCAAGAGTCACGGAACTCCATAATGAGACAATGTACCATAGTCGTGTTTGGGCTTGTTGTAATTGTAACGGTATGCACATTCCATGTATCAAGCACATGTGAACCACTAAAAAGATGAAAATAAAAAACTTTTTTGCAAAAAATAAAACCGACTTCAAAAAAAACAAAAAAGTGAAAAATAACTTTAGCTTCTGAAGTCGGTGACAAAAAAACTAAAGCAATCAAACAAAGGTCACCGACTTCAGAAGCTAAAGTTATTTTTCACTTTTTTGTTTTTTTTGAAGTCGGTTTTATTTTTTTTGAGGTTATAAATCATGTTTTGTGGTATAACTCAATGTAACGCACTCAAAACATTCTGCGGGTGGATGGATTGAATAGTATGGAGGTCGTAGAGATATTTAAAGTAAGAATCATGCGACAAAAAGTGGTATTTAAAAAAAAACTTGTAAAATTCTTGCAACTTTGACCCCCTATATCTCCGTAACTAGAAGGTTCCCAGGTATGGTGTAGAACAAAAAAATGATCAGAATGACGAGGAAAACAAGTGCCTTTCGTATTCGTTAAGAGGTGTTTTACACCCTTTATATACTTTTTTTTGTTTTTAAATACATACTTATTTTACATATAAACATCAATGATCCATGCTCATGACACAAACATTTGCTCCTACCGGGATTCGAACCCAGGACCCTAAGAACGTAAGGCAGCGTCACTACCACTACGCCATTCAAGTCGTCTGACTCCCCATTACGACACTAGATTTGTGATTTGATAATTTCACGGTTTCAGAACGGAGAGTTCTGGTGACCAATTCAACACAAGAAACGTACTAACTAACCAATGAAATAAAGGTAATGCACAATAAAAAAGGTAAATACATACGTTATAATATGTAATAGTAACAATAATCACTACAAGTGAACAATTAATATTTGTACAACATTACTTTATGACTACGCTTACCTATCCATTATTGGAAACATACGAAACGTAGATATTTGTTAATTTATCTAGGTATACCTATAATATTTTAAAGAGGAAAGATTTTTCTTTAACGAGTAAACTTAAAAACTACTGGACCGATTTGAAAAATTCTTTCAGCTATGGATAGCTACATTATCAGCGAGTAACAAACGCTATATTTTATCCCCGTACTACCACGGGAACGGGAACTACGCGGGTGAAACCGCGTGACATCCGCTAGTAGGATGATAATTATGACAAGAAAGGAAAGTGTCTGAAGTGATGACGAGTAAAAGAAACTCCAAACGAATCGGGATAAGCTCAGGAATATAGCGATTAACGAGGGAGACGAGCATTATGTCGAGGAACGTTTAAAGCACGATATACAATGCTACGCCGTAGACCTAGAACAGAAAAAAAATGGCGAAAAGACTAAAACCTTGTAAAACGCCACGAAAATAACATAAAGTAGGTAATTAGGATTACAAATTAATTCCTCAACGACCTAACAACATAATTTCTCACGAAAATAAACGACCTCAATCAACAAACTCCAATCACACATTTATCAAACTTATCTCATTGAAACTAACACGAAACCCTGATCCTAATTACATTTCGTCAGCCTAATCACTGTTCAAAAGCAAAGCCAATTTGTCATAATTAATAGGCAACGGAAACTCCGCGTACAGCCAATGGGTAACCTACAAACACGAGTAATTGGCCGAAAACATGAATTAAACATAATTTACTTTTAATTATCTGATTGATGGCATTCCAGGGTAACCCTTTCAGTCCAATTTAGATTCTTTGCATATTTCCGCGCTCCGTCTTACTGGCCAGTCGTTTCTTTGCCCACCAAGGCTGTTGATTTTTATCTAGGCGGAAGGGTTTAAAAACATTGTTAACTGTTTTTGTGTTGCAGGTTGGAGCTAATAATGGTTGTTCGTTTTGGTGCTACGATCAAACTATTTGTGTTTGTCGTTTAGCCTCTTTTAACCCACTGCTGGGCAAAGGCCTCTCCGTGCGGTTTTCCCTGGTTAATCTCTCACAAACCTCTCTAGGTCGTGTTTTCTAGGCGACCGAGGACCGTGTTCTGACACTCACTGCGTGACAGCTCTTTCGACCGAATTCGCAATACCACGATACGCCTCAAATCTGGAATCGCTAATGTGGGTAATAAGCCTGCTGAGTTGATGTGGGATTGGGCAGGCCATGGCGATGCATTCCGATGAGCCAAAGTCGTCACGATTAAACTTTGCTAGGAAATAATTCCAAAGTAAATCCATAAATATAACAGACCTCCTTGCATAAGTCGCTGCCGACTACCTACGTACGCGGGTATGATGTATTTCCGACTTGGTGATTATTTTACTATCCTTGGGTTAGGTGTCACTTGCTTAACGACAAGGCCAATTTTTGTAGGCAACGGTTACATACATTTTTATTTACAGAGAAGTTTCGATTTATAGATCTCGGAAAACATCACGAGAAAAGCATTATGCCTGAGAGATATTTCTTGACAACTTGTAAAGCCAAGTCAGAGGCCCATTGGCAGAATCAATACTCTAACACCAGGCTACGCACTAATCACTAAACACACGATTAAATAAAGGAAGGAATGGACCTCGTGTACTACGTGGCCACAACTACGACTTTTATCCACAGTAGCTGCACCAGGAAGGAAATGTGAAAAGAAAGTAGAATGCAATAAAAAGTATTGAGTATTGAGAAAATCGGGCTTTCGACCAGTTTTGTCAAGACGACACCCAGTCATGCGACAAGTCGTTGCTGGAATTTGTTGTCAAATGGGCGGAGCGGTAGGGAGTGTCAGACATTTACTGACTAAAACCCATCCATGTTCCTTATATCATCCATAGCTAACCGTCCATAGGCCCGCGTCTACGGTGGCCGATAGCCACCACGTGGCTCCCGACGCCCGGTGCGTCTCCCGCGGCGGCCGGGGCGAGAGGCTCTCTCCCTCTCGCGTTCCGCCACCTCCTTCGCTAGCATGACTGCTTCGCAGAAGGAGGTGACGAACCAGACTACCCTGTGGGTGCCTTGATTTTAAAGCCTCCAGCCAGAAGCAAAAACTTAAAACTTAGCTACAGCGCGCTTATTATAGGGCACGTCCCCTGCGGAGTACGAGCCTCGACTTAGGGCACCGCTGAAGAGGGCAGCAAAGGGACAGATAGACTGATTTAAAACTGCTGGCTCTTTCCGCCCCCACCCCGACCCGTTCTCGGGCGTCGTCGCAACGGACGGCGAGTTCGAAATGGTGGTAAAGCTGTTACGAAGTCATAAATAGCCTAGCCTCTTAATTTGAAATATTCAAAGGAACTCAGAAGTAAAATTATTCGGACTCTTGTTTCAAAAGTCCCAAGCTCTTTGTATTGAACTCCAAGTATCTTCTCAATCAAGCAATTTCAATCCGATCGCGTGCAAAATCACCTCGTATTAATATTCTTACAGTTAAAAACATAATATTTCTCTCTCGGCAATAATAAACACGGACTACCAATTATTTATTTTTATAAACCAATAACAAATCCGAGGCACAATCGCAAGATTAAAACCTAAATCATTCTTATTCCTCGCAGTACTCGATTAATTTCATAAATTGTTACCCCTACCACGGAGTTTTGCAAAAACTGCATTTGGAGAATATTTTGCCGAGTTCAGGAGAAGAATTTGTTTACCCTACAGTTTAAGTTTTTAAACTACTACTATACTAAAAATATCATAAACACTGGCAGTGTCAATAATGTTTTTATTGGAGTGTGGCTGTAGGGGGTCCTCAATTTAGCCAAAAATGTGGATTTTTTTTTTGCAAATCGTTTATTTTCTCGATTCTATCGTATAAAACACCTAAATGTAAGACTAAAAGTATCAACTTGGGTATTTTTTGTCTTCAACTTACCGTTTGTCGTAAAAACGATGTCAAAGGGATCCATAAGTTAAATTAGGTTTAGGTTAGAACTTACTGTGGCCAATTACGATCGAGCCGAGCGAGCGAAGCGAGTCGTGCCGCGACAGCGCGCAGTGTCTGGCGAGCGCTACCTCGAAATTGGTGGCGAAATTTTTTGTCTTTTTCCATAATGCTCCTAAGACGACCCCCTGACCGATAATTTTAGTGCCCACCCGCAATAACCTCAGTTTACCCGTGATTCTTGTATTATATAGTGTATTATCTATGCCCGTGATCATGGTGATTGCAATAGCGGGAGCGCCGAAATATCGGGAACTCGAAACAAATAGTAAACATGGGAATATTTCACCCTACAGTAGACCTTACATAAGGCAGAAGGTACCTATATTTTTTTATCAGTCATAGCTTCTGAAGTGACTTTTCAGCCAAAGCTTTCAAGTTACTTTTCAAACAAGTAAAGTCAAACATTTTTGAAGTTTTGGCAAACTGTGAACGAAAAGCGCTCTAGAACTTTTGGTTATAAAGGCTTAAATTTAATATAGTCAATTTTCACAAAGTCCCAGTTACAAAATTCCATCTAGAACATGCAGTACGTCCTGGAGTTAATTTAAATTCAGTTGTGAGTGGGCGCGGCAGCGTAATGACCAAGTGCCACCTATAACTAATCAGCGCACGCCTTCTTCGCGATATCGATTCATTTGTCATTCGGAGAGGTACAACACTATAACTAGTGCGGGGATCGAGATATCAAATAATCTAGGCTGTATGCGATGTTGCCTTTGCGAGAATTGTTGTCTTTCGAAAAAGGAATATCTGGAGGTTGAATGGGAATTTGTCTTTGTAAGGTGTAGGTAAGTGTAGGGCACGCCACGATAGTGGCGGTAAGTCCCCTCTTTGAGGAGTGGCTGGAGAGGCGCCACGGCGTCCTCACCTTCCGCCTGACGCAGGTCCTCACCGGACACGAATGTTTCGGGAGGTACCTGCACCGAATCGGGCGGGAGGAATCGCCCGGGTGTCTCCACTGCGAGGATCGACCGGAGGACACGGTGGAGCACACGGTGGAAGTCTGCCCTGCGTGGGCGGAGCTCCGCCGTGTCCTCGTGGCGGCGATCGGCGGCGGCGACCTCTCGCGTCCGGCCCTGGTTCAATCCATGGTCCGGAGCGAGACGGAATGGGAAGCCGTCGCCTCCTTCTGCGAAGCAGTCATGCTAGCGAAGGAGGTGGCGGAACGAGAGAGGGAGAGATCCTCTCTTCCCGGCCGCCGCAGGAGACGCAACGGGCGTCGGGGGCCACGTGGTGGCTACCGGCCACCGTAGATGCGGGCCTGTGGACGGCTGGCTATGGGCAATAGCTGGCCGTCCGGCCGTCTAACGACGACGACAGGCTGTGTCGACGGCGCGTTCGTGTTCCACGCGCGCCTCAAAGAGTGTCAGCAAAAAGAGAGGGGCCCGCAAGGGCCGAAGCCTGCCGGGGTTGCGGGCCTGTTCGAAAGAGATACCGCGGCCCCGGAACGTAAAAGGCGAGGAAGGAACATGGATGGTTTTTAGTCAGTATGAGTCTGACACTCCCTCCCGCTCCGCCCAGAGTGGGGGGGGTCATTTGATGATTTCCCATCCTTAAAAAAAAAAAAAAAAAAAAAGGTGTAGGTAAGTGTTTCAATAATGGCATACATTCGATATTTAAACCTATGTTTGTTCGTTATAAGTCTCAGTTTCGCCAGTCCCATATAACAAATAGGAGGCGAGCCGGGCACAAATCTGGACTGTGGCTGCTTCTGAGGAATTCGTAATGGAAAAACCCAATAACATTTTGCCCGACATGGAAATCGAACCCAGGACCTACCTTCCAGGTTCAGTCGCGCTTGCGACCACGGGGAAAACACATGACTAACCAACCTTTTCTCAACTACATAATTATGTTGGGTCGGCTTCCAGTCTTACCGTATGCAGTCTAACTATCTGACCTCCACAACCTAGTTATTACTGGGAAATACGATACCCTTTGGTAAGACTAGTTGTCAGACTTATTGGGCCACGGACTACCTGTAACGACTGTCAAAGATCTTCAAATGACAGCCGGGACCAACTGCTCAACGTGATTTCCGGGGCACGGAGGAAACTCGGTACCAATGTAATGGGTGGTCACCCATCCACAGACCAACCTAGGCAAGCACGGCTTAACCTAAAGATTGACGCGAGTGGCAGTTATTATTTAGGCACGAGCTACACAAAACTGGAAGAACATATGATCATCAAAAAATGAAGCGTTTTCATGTCCTTTTATTATTTTTCGCTTTCGATTTTACAATCACAGCCAAACAAAATAAAACCACAAACTCATATTTCCATCATTAGATGATACACACTAATTCTTCAAAGGCTGCTCATCCGCAGGCTAAAATTAAGGTGAAAAGACAGGCCGAATGCCTGAGGCGTCGTTTGACAGCTAAGACAAAATATGAAAGATTATCTGTCGGGAGCAACATGGCCGGAGCCTGGCTGATGTTTTAATTAGCCCACAGGCAACGGCACTTAGCCAGACAGCCAATTGGAACCTCTTTTAGGGCTGGCAGTAACTGGCACTATTAGAATTAGCTATGGAAGTGCTGAGATGGGTAAAAGTTTATTTAAAGATGGTCTGGGAGATATTGATCACTTTGTTGAATGTGAAGATGTAGAAAACTTAATCTAAAAATTCTTCAAAAGACTTTACTTTCTGCTAGAAGCCCGCTTATAACAGAAAGGATACTAACTTACCTGGATCGTATAAATTTATTGAAACAAGTCTTGAACTGAGAATTAAATATAAATAACAATAATAAAATAATTTAATCCTTTTTTTAGCCTGTGTTGTCACACTGCTGAGCAAAGGTCTCCCCCAATTCCATTTATGTGCTCTTTTCCCTAGTAAACTAGAACTTACTAGGTTGTGGAGGTTCGATACAGGCAGGCCTGTAAAAGACTGGTATTTCTCTGCATCCGGTTAGACTAGAAGCCCTACCCCAACGTAGTCGGAAAAAGGCTACGCAGAACAAATGTTGGTTTGTGCATAGTACATGTATCCAGGTATATTTTAAACTTTCACGCTAGAAATCCCTGAAGGGTTAAGTAACCACATTTCGTCAGTCATAATTTTATACCAACTTTTATCAAATTTTCCACCAAAAGCTTGGACATTCCGTACAACTCACCATTTCAAAGGAGTACTTTAATTTAAATCCAAAGAATCTTAAACAGACTCATAACAGAGCCGAAAGGCTCTGGTTCTCCCCATAATTGCGATATCTTTTTTTTATTCTAGATCACGGGTCACAAAATGGCGCGCCGCGGTCCGCATCCGGACCCCCAACCCATTTCGTGCGGACCGCGAGAACATGTCAACTTGCACTACACAGTTAAGTTTTTTTTTTTTTTTTTTTTTTCTTTTTTTATTTGTTTTTTTTTTTTTTTTTTATTATTACTACGGTTATACACCAGTAACATTAAAAAATGTATCCTCCGCATTATCTATTGACATCAATTCTAAATCTGCCTTTACTCTCTGCATCTTGATGGTGAATGGAGCAACGAAGCTGCAATTATTTTCGGTAGTGATAAAGCTACTCTGTAGATGGAAATTATCGATTTCTAAGAAAACACCATTTTAAAACACAAACATACGGAAGTTTCCAGTGAGGAATTCTGGATAAAATTTGTCTGTGGTAAGAAATATCTAGAACTAAAAACATTAGCTTTGAAACTTCTTACATTGTTTGGGTCAACATAAAATTATTATTTGTATTTTCGAAGACGAACTTCATTAAGAATAAATTTCGATCTCGACTTACTGATGAACATCTTCAGGATCTAATGTCAATAGCTTGCACCAATTTTACTCGAAACTTCAACCAGATAGTCCACAATAAAAAATGACATTTTTCTCATTGAAATGTAAAAAAAATACCTTTATTTTCCTAATTACATTTGTTATTTTTTTTTTTTCTATAAAATATTTTGCGGACCGCGATGATCATTTCATTGGACCCCGAGCGAAACTGATTGGTGACCCCTGTTCTAGATCATAACCGGGAACCTTCTAGGTAATTGGGGTCCATAGTTCCAACTTCTTCACGATTTTATAAATACATATTTTTAATGTAAGAACTTTACTTCAAACAGCTCCGAGAAATATAACATTGCTTTATGTATTTTGCAAGGCATTTGTAGACAAATACCTAACTGGTGATAGGAAAAGTTAATAAATAAGTTTTAAAGGTGTTATGAAGAGTGCATGAACTCCAGGTAAGGATAGAGGGGAGCGTCATGAAAATTTAAGTTCGGAAAAGGACTTCTTGCGTTTTTTTTTTAAGTTGACGTTAGCATTATAATTATAACTTACTTTTGCCTTATTGAATAAATAAGGCAATATCACCGTGTGAGTCAATTTTCTCTGAGATCAGAACTGTGTAATATTTTTTTATTTATTGACACTTTCAACTTGCTAGGTTAGATAGTCAATATAACTGGGTATACTGAATCGTGAGTTCATGCTTCACCAAGTGCCGCCTTGACCAGAAATGGCATTCCTTTCCGGACTGCGAACACATAATCGTCAAATAAGTTGGTTGATGGAGTCACTCACTCATATACTCACCTCATCAGCATTTGGATGCTTCATCAAATTAGTAAAAAAGCCAACTACTAATAAAAGGTGTAAAAAAGGTCTTAACGAAGCCGTTGTAATTGTTTTCTCCATCATTGTGTTTTTTTTTTGTGCTAAATCATAGTACCTTCTAGTTATGGAAATATTGAGGGAGAAAGTTCCGAATTTTTGACAAGTTTTTTTTAAATACATGTTTGTAATGTAAGAACTTTACTTTATACACCTCCACAACCCCCACACTATTCAATCTATCCACCAGCACAATGTTTTGAGTGCGTTACATTGAGTTTTACCGTAAAACATGATTTTTCACCACAACAAACAAAGTCGTTTCCCAGCAATAATTTTTGCGTAAAGTTGCTTAGTTTGATGATGAGTCTGAATAACCTTTTGGTCACCAAACAAGACACAAGTAGCAGCCCTACATCGCTCGGTTAGTTACTGCTAAGGGCCCATGAAAATTGTTTTACGCCTTTCCAGTGTCGGCGGATCTCTTCATTTCGCTCGCTAAATTGAAAGCTAAGTGCGCGGCCTCGCATGCAAACATCTACCATTTTATTCTTCAAAATACGTATTATACTTTTGTTTAGGACTTTTATTAAGGTTTCTGGTTTTGAAGGTTTATTCGTTGATGTATCTATACTAATGTTATAAAGCAGAAGAGTTTGTTTGTTTGAACGCGCTAATCTCAGGAACTACTGGTTCAAATTGAAAAAAAATCTTTTTGTGTTGGATAGTCCATTTATCGAGGAAGGCTTTAGGCTATATAACATTACACTATGACCATTAGGAGCGGAGCAGGAATGAAAAATGTTGCAAAAACGGGGTTTTGTGTTTCATTTTTCTCTCTTATCGTCGGTTCAACTTCTAGCTAGTTTTTTAAATAAATGTATTGCTAAAAGTGTTTTTGTTAGAGAAGTCACATCTAAGGGTCTAACTTTTTTCTTTAGAAGCTGGCATAGTTACTCCATCAATTGAACAGGTAACTATACATACCGACTTTACCAAGTTACAGAGTGTACCAAGCATTCTGAAAACAACTTCTTCTTTGGGTGAAAAATCACGTTTTACGGTAAAACATAATGGAACGCACTCAAAACATTGTGCTGGTGGATAGATTGAATAGTGTGGAGGTCGTGGAGGTGTTTAGAGGAAAGTCCTGACATTAAAAACATGTATTAAAAAAAAAACTTGTCAAAAATTCGGAACTTTCACCCCCAATATTTTCATAACTAAAAGGTATGATTTAGAACAAAAAAAAAACTGCAATGATGGAGAAAACAATTACAACGGCTTTGTTAACAGTTTTTTACACCATTTATGAGTAGTAGGCATTTTTACTAATTTGATGAAGCATCCAAATCCTGATGAGGTGAGTACATGAGTGAGTGACTCCATCAACCAACTTATTTGACGATTAGTGTACGCAGTTAGTAAGGGAATGCCATTTCGGAGACCCTACTCCCTAACCTTTCGTCTGTTTATTCGGATCTATCCGTCCTTCTCACTCGCACTCATCTGCAGACGTGTGCGAGAGAGACGGATAGATCCGAATATATGGACGAAGCGTTAGGGAGTAGGACCTCTGGTCAAGGCGGCACTTGGAGAAGCATGAACTCATGATTTGGTATACCCAGTTACATTGATGGTCTAACCTAGCAAGTTGAACATCTCAATAAATAAATAAAATATTACACAGCTCTGATCTCAGGGAAAATTGACTCACACGGTGATATTGCCTTATTTATTTCATAAGGCAAAAGTAAGTTAGAATTATAATGCTAACGTCAACCTAAAAAAAAAGATCAAGTGGACCTTTTCCGAACTTAACTTTTCTCAATATTCTGCCCTCTACCCTTACCTGGAGTTCCTTTACTATTCATGTCACCTTTAAAACTTATCTATTAACTTTTCACACCAGTTAGGTATTTGTCTACGAATGCCTTGCAAAATACATAAAGCAATGTTACTATTTCTGCCGTTTTCCCGAAAAACTAGGCGATATTTCAACAGTAGGATATAAATATTTTCAAGTTTTCATTAATATTTTTTGCATACTTTGCGACTATTTGAGGCCTCCACCTTTTCATTTCTGGGGGTCTAAAATATCCGCTTTAGCAGAATCGTAAATGAATAACGTTAAAAAATTTAAATTCTTAAAATTGTCTTTGTAACCATTGCCATAAAGTCCATTTTTTAATTTTCGTGATTCATCTTATTGCACAATTTTTTTTTTTTTTAAATGGACTTCTCCCAGGTCTTCGTTAATTAAAGAATTTGATTAATTTTATTTATAAAAATATTATTAAATTGCTACTAAGCCCACTTTCTCTCTCCTGATATATATGTCGATGTGCCCGATTAGGTTTTTACTTTGTTACACCATCTATGTAACACATTAAATCATCAAGCCTCCTCTCTATTAGATGGTACCTATGGGCTATAATCCACCACGCGAGCCCAGTGCGGATTGGTAAATGTCAATGTCTTCGAATTTTTGGTTCTAGGACATACCGGTTTACTGACGATGTTTTCCATATTCACCGTTTTGAGAGCAGCGGTGATGGAATAAATTACACAAAGTAATGCGCCTGACTCGGTTTCTAATATTTCTGTGCTGGGTTCGAACCCACGACTTACTTTTCGTAAGTCGAGCCACCACTGGGCCACCGCTGCTCTCCGCTGCTCATATAATGGAATATAAAAAGAATTGAGTATTGATAAAGGAAATGTGTCCTTTCTTTTGTCTCGTCAGTAAGTACAGTCAGCAAAACAGTTAGGTATGCAGGCTAGCAATGTTCTTACGACTATTATAAATGTAAAAATCTGTAAAGATCGTTTTTTGTTATTCTTTCACGCAGAAACTACTGAAAGGATTTGGATGAAATTGCAAACAGAACATTATAACCCTTTTCCACATGTAATAGTAATAAGAAGATTGCTAGCCTGCATACCTAACTGTTTTGCTGACTGTACATTGATCCAACTCGAATTAAACCAATCATTCTACAATCGAGAAACGAACCCTACCACACCACATATAATCACGGAACGGACACCAATTTACGGAACTCTGATTACTACATCCTATTAATCGAGTAATCGTTCTAAATCGATTCAAACATTCTCAGTACCGAGTAAGTTATCAGGCCCAATGCTTTACGTCCGTGCAAAGCAATTAACCGTCGGCCGCTCACTTTATTATTTCTCTCCGATTAATCGATTCCACTCGCCGTTTTAATAATCGATACTGATCACTGTCCGATGAGTTATGCTTATTTGTTTTTCGTATTCGCGCTTCGTAATCGATTTTTTCGATGATCGATATGTTTCCTTATGCGTTGCGATTTTGGTACACGATTCGATTTATTGTGAGGCGTGGATTATTTTTCTTTTAAATTGATGTTATTAATACTCGTGTATTGACAATGTGTACATGAGAATTTAATTGGTTTAGTTAAGAATTCATTTGATGAACATCTTAACTGTATTTTCATAATATAACAACACGCCTGTATTTGAGAAGCTTGTGGCCAAATAATAACAGTCACTCGATCTTCAGGTTAAGCCGCGCTTGCCCGGGTTGTTCAGTGGATGGGTGCCCACTCATTACATACAGCGTTTCCTCCGAGCCTTGGAAGTCACGGTATAAGCTGTTATTTGTCCCGGCTATCGTTTCTAGATCTTTGACAGTCGCTACAAGTAGTCAGTGGGCCGAAAGACTGACAACCGGTGGTACAAAGGAAAACTTCATAAAAGGAACGACCCACATGAATCGGGATAATGTCATTACAAAATCGGTTGTCCCTCTCTGGCTACGTGTAGCCCAAGATGCCGAGAGATGGGCTTCTTTGGAGGACGCCTTCACCTTCAGAGGGGTTCTTGATGTTATGTAGGTCGCATCACTAAATTGATGTCACATCACTAGTGGATGCACAGAGCATCTATAATCTATATGTACGGGAAGTGGATGATAAACGGGCAGTCAAGATGACAGTAAGTATATAAAATGTCTGGTCATTTACTGATCGCTTATAAAAAACGTCGAAAAACGTGCACGGTTCGCGTTGGTCGATTCCATGGAGAAGAACCGGCAAGAAACTTCATGGTTACTCTTTTCAAATCATTTGGTATTACAATATTATTATGTTTCATTACAGCATTAGTACTAAAGTATGGGGGGACAGCGTAAATTAAATCGCGCAGCGCGCAATTTAATTTAAGAGCCTATACTACCTCAAATGGCTTAGCAGAATCCTTCGATACGCCGAAAATACTGCAGCATAAATTTTGAAATAAATATATGGTAAAGTTGAGGATTATTGTTAAGTCCTATATTTGGCGAAAACACGATTCCATAAAATTTTCTCGATAGAAAAAATATCCAAAGTTACCTCTAAACTGAACAATAAACCGCTGGCAATCTTATAATACTTAAAATAAGATCATGAAACTTTTTATACTAACTGAACTATCTATAGAGCAGGTCTTATATTATCTATTTTTTTGAATTTCCTTTTTTTTCGCCGAAAAATAAATAGCCTATAATATCGGTCATATCAAAGTTGGTTCCCTGCCGCGCGCCACCCGCGCTCAGTCCAAAGACTACAATATATATAATGAGATAGACGGTACTCTCAACCGTATTTCCGTCATCATACAAGCAGCGCTCTCTATCCGTGGTGATTAAAACAAAATCGAACAAAATAAATACAAAAAGTGTGTCGTGACCGAGGTTTGATCTTACGATCTGCAGCTCCTAAGTCATGGTAGTTCTCAACAGGCCACCCGTACTTTTGACAATCTACCTTAAATAAGCTGTTCTATTGCATGCTATGACAGTTGTCAGTTGGTGACAGATGGTTGATAGTGTAACCATGAATAAAATACGTTTCTATCATTGATTGATTTAATTCTTTTATTTTTTTATATTCACTTAGATTGGTGTAGATTAAGATTGGTATACATATGGATTCTCAATCTAATTTATCAAAATTGTTATTTTAAATTAAATCTTATCACTGTTATAAAGTGGCAACCCAACCAGTAAATAATTTCATCCTCAGGGATAGCTGGCGCTAGTTTCCGTACAAAATTTTCGAGCAGGCTCCAATGTTCTAAGAGAGCACAGCATGGCTCAGTCCTGCTCCGGCTTCCGTACGGGAGGGCTGTGTCAGTTTGCGCTCAGGGCACATTACGCAATTCAACAAATAAAAATAATGAAATACATGAGTTTATAGTGTTTGCGTGATGGGAAATAACCGAAATAAAAATTAGAAGCGACAGGGTTGTAAAGAATTTCTCAAACATATGATCGAAATGAAGTATCTACTGACCGATCTATTTAGGTACAATATTAGTGATTACAAACATGTAGGTGAATATGTAGTAGGTACACACGTTTGGAGCAGTTTCTGTGTGAGTAGACCAGGTACATAATTACCGTACATACAATTATATTTTATTTACTTTCAAAGCGCTTGGCGGCTGCAGTACGGGTCACAGGTTCGATTCCCGCACGGATTATGTGTTAGGTATATTATGTGACGGTCTACAAATAGTTGTGAAGACTTGTGTTTGTAATCGCACCGTCTACGTTTGGAACTTTGGAGCAATCAGTTTAGGGTAGATAGTTAGACGATAGAATTCTCTTTATTATGTACTTACACCATAAAAATTCCAGATTCAAAAATACTTAATAAAAAAAATCCTAAATAAGTTTGTTTTTTTTTACACATACAACAAAGTGTAGATTTTATACTTTTATTACTCCAATACTTACCTATTTCTCCAATTGCTCCTGAAAAAGACGGTGCAGTTACAAACTCAAGTCTTCACAACTATTTGTAGACCATCACTTATAATAACACATGTTCCGTGCGGGAATCGAACCTGCGACTCGTACTGCAGCCGCTACGCGCTTAGAAAGTAAAAAAAATATAATTGTAGGTAGCTGCAAGAAACCAAACTATTGCTTGTTTCACACACACTTACCTACCTATCAAATATTCATAGTCATACTAACCATGCCTTGAGAATCATGAACACAACAAAAAAAAACCAATATGCTGTTATGCGCAGTCATACATTTCGTTTTTTTTTTATAGTGGCAAAGCGTTTTACTACCACGTCAATGTATCCACAGAACTAGTAATGCAAATCCGCTCTGTTTCAAAATCCATTTTTTGGATCGGATGTTTGATCCAATCCGGATTATCCGGATTTTACGGATTTTTCACGAAAATAAACAAATCTACCCATATTCTGTTTCTAATTTGTGTGAATGGGAATTTAATTTTATTATTTGAAATTATTCAAATTCTATACCTTGGTTGGTTTGGTTTTGAAGCCTTTTCCCAACTATGTTGAGGTCGGGTTCCAGTCTAACCGGATGCAGCTGAATACCAGTATTTTACATGGAACGACTGCTTATTCTTTGTAAATATATATTTTAATGTTTTTTTTAATATTTTCATTTATATTATTATTATATTATATTTGCAATCGGTCGTCAGACCATAAGCGAATTTGTTACAAGCTACATGGCGTTGTGGTGGAGCAGCCAGTGCTGCGCCTCCCACTTATAGAAGGTGGTTCCTCTTCAGCCTTTTCACCACCTCTGTCGGGTTTATTAGTTCAGTCACTAGTGGGTTTGGGTGCATGGTTAGGCAAACCATATGTTGGGATTTGTACCGCTCAATTTCAGAGTTTACGAGCGGCACCTGCAGGAAGTCGTGAATTTCGCTATTCCGGGCAAACCAAGGTGCATTTACTATGGCTCTTAGTATTCCGTTTTGAACCCTTTGCAGGCAGAAAATGTTAGATTTGCTGGCTACGCCCCACAATTGAATTCCGTACGTCCATATTGGTTTAAGGACCGAGTTGTAGATGAGTAGCTTGTTGTCTACAGAGAGTACAGAGTTTCTTCCCATGATCCAATAAAGGTTGCGGAATTTATGGTTTATCTCCTCCCTTTTCTGCTTAATGTGATTCTTCCATGTTAGGCGCCTATCTAAATGGAAGCCAAGATATTTAACGCTATCTGTGTGTGGTAAGGTATCAGGTCCAGGTCTAACAGGAGGGGTGTTTCCGTGCCTGAGTGTGAAGGTGATATGGTTAGACTTGGATGCACTGGCGCGTATCCGCCACTTACAGAGCCATTTATGTGTCTCGTCTAACTGATTTTGCAGTTTGTTGCTGGCCATTTCTGGGTTGTCGTCAACTGATAAGTAGGCTATGTCGTCAGCATATGTTGCAACTGTTATGTCGGGTAAATCTGATGTAAAAATGTTATACAACACAGGGCCAAGAACAGAACCCTGTGGTACTCCAGCTTCCACTTCAAACAATCTTGATCGTGCTTCGCCCTGTTTAACTCGGAAGCAGCGTTCGGATAAGTACGACCGGATGAGCAGGAACATTGAGTGTGGAAGTTTTGTCTTCACTTTTGCCAGTAATCCTTTGTGCCAGACTCGGTCAAAAGCTTGTTGTACATCCAGAAATGCCGCTGAGCAGTACTTTTTGCGTTCAAAGGCCTGTCTTCCTGTTTGGTAAACTCGGTGAACCTGTTCTATTGTGGAATGGGATTTCCGAAAACCAAACTGATGAGGTGGAACAACACCATTGATGTCCATACATGGTTTTAGTCGGTTAAGGAATATCCTCTCCCACAGTTTGGACAGTACAGGAGTTAAGCTTATCGGCCGATACGACGACGCTTCATGTTCTGGTTTGCCTAATTTGTGGATCATGACTACTTCAGAGATTTTCCAAAGATCAGGAAAGTGAGATGTTCGAAAGATTGCGTTGAACAGACTACATTATAAAACTTAAGAAGACGGGTATTTATCGCGAATTTACCTTTAATTTAATCCCGACGTTTCGACCGGATTGCACCAGCCGTGGTCGCGGGGAGACTGAAGTACTGGAGGTACCGCGACAGCAAAGTGAAGGTGTTTATTCAACTACCCTCACTCATCTTCATAAATGTTAATTAGGGCCGGTTCACACTAGGACAGCACACTACACTAACAGTGTCCGTATATTGAGGCGATTTCACTTGACAAGTACACTTAGTGATTACTGGATTCCAAGCTGAAGAGAGTTTGAAGCCGTCCTCGCGATTGAAATTAGGGTACTTCTTGATCTCAATCGCTTCCCGAACCATTCTCTTATAGACAACAACACACACAGCAGACTAGCCAAGAAGGCAATGCATTTTCTGGGAAGATAAGTATTGAAGGTGTGATCAGGTTAAATCCGGGGGCTTTTTTTGAGTTGAGCTGTCCGATTTCCTTCGCAATTTCTTTAGGTCTTGTTGGCTTAATGGGCAGACACATCTGCAGATCTTGTTCTAATATTGCATCAATATGTCGCTCACCTGCAATGCTCTCGTTGGGTTTGAATACAGAATTCAAATGCATTTCAAATACTTCGGCTTTTTTCCAAGTCAGTTCTTGCCCAGGAAGCTTGTGACCTAATTGGGGGATAAGACTCTTGAGGTTTATCTAGGTTTTTGGTTGCCTTCCAGAGCGAGTGTGCACCAACTCCCGTAGGTGACATCATCTGTAAGTTTGTTGCCACCGTTGAATTAATAGATTCCTGGACTACAGACTTTAATTCTTTAGCTGCCTTGTTAAAGTGGAGTTTATCAAGCGGATGACGGGACTGATGCCAAATTCTTCTAAGTCTACGTTTTTCTAGGATTCTTTGCTGATATCCGGCGGATGAGAGTGGTTGGTCGAACCTCTGGATCGAGAGGGTGTGTTAATCCAGGAATTTGAATGGCATTTTTGAGATATTGGCATTTTTTAATATTTAAAAAAAAAACATTATTGTGGTCCGCCCGGAGCGGGGTCCAAGCTACTAGTGGTTATCGGGGATCCAGACACAAGAACCTCTTCACAATACGGGTCATATCGAAGAGAACTGCCTCCCGAAAAATGTCCTTGATCTAACGGCCTAAAGAAAGCCTCGACAGACATTCGTCGTCTGGGCCTATCTCACTTGTAAACGTCTCTTTGTGCCTATTGACCTTGTCTCTCTGACTCTCCTATCTAGAACATCGAGTTCCGTCTGAGTCCTTTTGAGTATGCCAAAAAAGTACATTAAAACCAGCATGACCCAACCGTTGATAGCACGCACCTTGTTCCCGCCTGGAAGAAAGCTATTTAATACTTTCTTCAGACGTCTAAGGTAGCGCTCCTTCAACTTCATATCAGTTACGTTAATGCTTTCGACATACCCAAATACTTGTACTTAGTTTTCGGATGAGGAGAGGTATCTCAGGTGTACGGAATCCGAGAGCTGAATTCCCTTGGATACCATAATCGCCCTTCGCTTTACATACATGACTGCACTTTTGTCCACACCAAATTCTATCCCAATGGCGTTACTTAAAGAGTCAGTTACTATTAGTTAGGTATTTCCATCAGTCGCAATTTGTTGCGGGAAAAGAGTTTTGGATCATCCACGTGAAGAAGGATAAGTGGTACCTGACCACTTCTCCTCAACCGGCAGCCTAGCCCTGAATCCTCCAGCAATGTCCTATGGGGATTCAAGGCTAGACAAAACTAACTAAGTTTTTTGTAGAGTCAGACTGTCGCCCTGGAATAAACAAAAAAGCTATGTAATTTTTGGAGACAAAATATGACCCAATAATAATAAGGCATCTAAAGTGCTATCGTCGTTTAACCTACTACGATTTTGGTTACACTCAATTCCTGCTGCGGAAAAAGCTCGCTGTGAATCGACGTCGAATGCACTGAATATGTTTATAAGCGGCCTCCAAGAGAAATATCAGTTTCAGGCTTTCGGCTGATGAGCACATTTTCGAATATTCTCGCGGAAATGTAGCCCACGAATAACAATTTCTTATTGTTCAGAAAATCTGGATTCGATTTTCAAACCCGGATTTAGAAGTCGTGTAAAACTGTACCGAAATCCGGTTTTTTCGGATTACGGATAGTCCGGATTACATTCCCTACTGACAGAACCCTGAATGCAATGGTGACTCGCACTCGATTAGTTTTTTGTAACAATAGAATGTATGCAGTTGCTCAGCATCGTAAAAACTTAGTAGGTTAATTATTTCTTATAATATACTTGCATTTAGGCCTACTTACTATACAAAAACGGCTGTCACAAATACATACAAGGATAAAACTATAAAACTCAAACGTACTACAAACTCAATGCGCCGAACCCGCACGGTTACGTTGGCTCGTCTATTATTTTGTAGCAAATTTCCAGTATAAGTTGATCTCGCATTGTATAGGCTTTCCGTACAATAAGAGGTCAGCTTATACTGGAAAATTTAGCTTGAAAATCAACTTTCTGTAGGTTTAGTGGGCTTTTAAATGAACCCCGTGGATTTTAGTCAGTAAGAGTCTGACAGTCCCTTCCGCTCCACTCAGGGTGGGAGGATAATATTACCACGATAAAAAAGGTACCTACCTAGATTGTAATTAAATTGATATAAAATTTTGTTTTGATAATGGTGACAAATTAATATTAATATTGATAATTTTAATACTTAGAACTCCAATAAATAAAGTAGTTTAATCTAACAAAATTGCATCGACTTCGCGCTGTGCCCGCGCCGCGTGACCGCGAGCCCCATTGTGCGAGCGAGATAAAGAGTTAGGCGGAGCGGTGAAGTGGGGGCGAAATTAGAATTCGAGCTGAGGTTGTATAGGCTCTTAACTTGCATAAAATGTAAAGATTTTTAATACATCTATGGTAATATTATGAAGGGAAAATATTGTATTTTTGTGTGTGCATATGTTTGTAATGAATAAACTCAAAAACTCCAAGGCCGATTTCAAAAATTCTTTCACCATTGGAAAGCTACATTCACCCTGAGTAACATAGGCTACATTTTATCCCCGTACTCCCACGGGAACGGGAACTACGCGGGTGAAACCGCGTGACGACCGCTAGTTTATAAAGCAAGCAACCGTATTTGCTTACCTAGTAAGAAAAACATTGTAAGTTAGCATTAAATCTTGTAAGTTGGTACATCAATCGACAGAAGAAAACGACTGGTAACTGCAACGGTACATGTATTTATGTAAACAGTATTCTGAACTTAGACCCGGTATATGGTTTGCAGCATTCAATTTCATATTATAGTAAATCATGTAGAAATACGCTTGAAGATTCTATATTTGAAATACAGAGCCAGAAACGTACTATGTATTTATTTCATAGATACTATCTCTCGCAAAAAGTTCTTGTTTTAATTTACGAACTTTTTTTAATAGAGCTCAAATCTCTAGCCTTAACATAAAAGGCGTCCTTACACCTTAACAGTATTGTAATGCCTATAGCCACCATGCTTGGTAACATGCTGGTTGATAATATTCAATACAACTTACTACTGTAAAAACTACACCATCTACTGAAACATAACTTCTTACACACCCGATACACATCTAATCAACGTCAACAACCAACCAGTCAGAACACAGATAATATCAATTCCAAATTCAAATTCAAATCGACCACAGACAAATAATTAAACAAATTAAAAATAAAAATGTTGGCAACCCGTCTCACGCTTGTCCGATAGCCATTTACAGCTTAAAACCCATATTAAACTTTCGAAATGAGTAATGCCGCCAATATGGCGAGGTGATGACAAAAAGACAGATCTTGCGCCGACTTTTACTATAGTTATAGTTGTTTAATGGACACATGGCAGCTTTCCACGTAGCATCCCGCTGGGCGAATGTCGAACACCTATTACGAGAGGTGAGGTACTGGCTGCAAATAAGTTGGAAGAAAAATAATTATTATTACGACAGTATTTCCAAATTTAAATAAATTAGTGCAAGGGCAGGGAATGATGAAATGGTATTTTCAAATTTAGTTACAGCAGTTATTTGCACTGACAACTTATTGCTAATTTGTTAGTTGCAGGCATGCCTTTTGTTTACTTAATAGTGTACAATGTTTATTCCGGCACTACATCTGTGTTTTTATTTTGTGAATCTAGAGCTAGCACCTTTTGTATTTGTAAAAGCTTCGAGGCGAAGTCTTTTACGCTCATCTACTGCTGTTTTTACTTCAAATAAAACCAAGAAATGTGTTTTTATTTTGTCCAAATAAAACTAAGAAAACATGTGAAACATCATAGTGTTTTAAAAGATACCGTGCCTGTAGAGAAAATAGTAACCTTGTGTTAAGAATAAAAATACGAAATTTTTGAAATTTCTTAACCTTTTTAATTTGTCCGCTATTTTACTTAATTATCACAAAACTGCATAGCGCTGTTAGATAAATACAGAATCTTTTCTCACTCCAACTTCTTTCAAAAACCATTTAAGCAAAAACTCATCATGAAACCTGACCAAACTATTCTGCCGACCCTCCTATTACACATACAAGTGTCGCGAAGTAACTGTGCACCCGTCCTCTCGCTAATTAGTCGGGTTCGATTCCCAGTAGCGACACACCGGCCACTTTTTATTCAACATCATTTTTAACCAATAGAGATCATTATCATGCTACAATTAAACTTTAGCTTCACAATTACGCATACCTTTTGATCTTACGTCCTTTTCTAGCCTGAAGTGAGAAAGAAGGACGGAAATAGTTGTGGGTAGGACAATACATGCTTAAGATAGTGATGATTTTATAAGGATTATTAATTCTTAATAACTAATATGACACATTATGATGTCATTATTTTTAAACTAGTTTTAATTTAATCGTCACTTATGAAGTTTTTCTTTATAAAAACTGATAATCTTATGAATGTCTCTCAATTAAAAACTTGAACCTCTTTTCTGATAATTTTAAGGGTCTTGAAAGGTGTCCATTTGATGGCATAATACAGAACAAATTAACAAGAAAAAATATAGCCTTAGAGCATTTTAATTTTAATTTAAGAAGTTCCACGGAGCTTGAACTTGAACCCATTTGATGGCAATAGGCATGCCCCCTATTATGTGGAACTAATTTTGTTAAGGTACCTCTGCCCAATCTTTCAACCAGTCTTACCAAGTAGTATCGTACTACCCAGTACGAACTGGGTTGCGGCTTGTGGAGCTCAGATAGGCAGTCGCTCCATGTAAAATACTGGTATTCAGCTGCATCCGGTTAGACTGGAATCCGACCCCAACATAGTAGGGGAAAAGACTTGGCAAATGATGACCTCTACCTAACTTTTGAAACGCTAGCCAATTTTAACATAATGTATGTATGGAAAATAGGATATATGTATGGAAATCAATGTATGGATATTATAAAGGGTGTAAAACACCTCTTCACGAAGCCGAAAGGCACTTGTTCTCCCTATCATTGCAACCATTTTTTTGTTCTACACCATACCTGGGAACCTTCTAGTTACGGAGATATGGGGGGTCAAAGTTACAACTTTTTGACAACATTTTTTTTTTAAATACAAGCTTTTTTGTTAGATTTTGACTATTATCACCTCCACGACCTCCATACTATTCAATCCATTCATCAGCACAATGTTTTAAATGCGTTACATTGAGTTATACCACAAAAAGTGATTTATAACCTCAAAAAAAAAAGTTGATTACCAGCAATAATTTTTGCGTAAAGTTACTTAGTTTGATGTACAGAATGCTTGGTTAACGGCTTTGTGACGAGGTGGTTTACACCCTGTATTGTCACTAACGGGATATCTTCCGTAATTATTTGTTATTTTCAGCACCCGATATTTCGACGCTGTTGCAAGCGCTATGATCGCGGGTTGTTTTATTGGCTTATCCCCCAAATAATCCTCCTATTTGACGTCCAGAAGTACTGGCCGTCTCAGTTAGTACTGGCCACTGTGTAATACGATACCCCTTGTAAGATTGGTTGTCAGACTTTAGGGCAATGACTAGCCCAAGTCGCTCGCTCGCGCTTTATTATAGGGGTACACTCTCGACCGAGAGTTCTCTATTGGTCTCTCTAGACTCTAGAGAGACCAATATGATAATATAAATAAAAATGTCGGTTTACTGCGGGAATTCTCTAGAGTCTAGAGAATTCCCGCAGTAAACCGACAAAGGATGGATAGCAAACGAAAAACAGTTTTTGTAGTTATTGTTCGTTCCAAGTTACTTGGTCAGCCGGGAGTATTATAAATGAAAGTCCAGACGATGAGGTAAAACTGGATGTCTATATTGTCGGTAATAAACTGTACAAATTTCCTTAAGTTAAACACAACTGTCCTACACAAAAGTTTGGAGACGACTGGTGAGCGGGGAACTCGCTATACCTCGAAGGCGTCGTCTCTGGTTACCAAAGGTATAATGTGTCACTACACAGTGAAGCTAGACGAGGGCGACATCCACTCTCACACTCGCCCTGCCCTGAAGTATCTCGGCGGAGTGTACCTACAGCCATCAGCTACCTTATAGGTGTCAGGTGAAGCCTCGGTGTTCCTCACTTGGCTGTACACATTCGCCCAGTCTTGCAGTATCTCGGCGAAGTCAAAACACACACGACAAAAATTAACCTTCGCCAAAAGTTACCCAAACAAGCTCCGACTGACCCTTACAATGCTAATAGGTTTAGCTTAACTAAAATCCCGTCTCTTTTCCCCTTAATCAACAACAGGTTCTTTATTCAAACTACTGCTTCTTATTAAACCCTTTCTACCTTCGTCCCTTCCTTATCTCTGAACCCAGGCTCATACCTACACCTTTTAAACAAACATTCTTTAAAAAAAAACAAATAGCCGATTCAGTTTGTCTGAAATCGCCAGGTCGGGCGACATATACTCTTTAATTGACTCCAATTCTAAGAAAGTAATTTCACAAATTACTTTTAGCTACCGGATTTTGAGATCGACACTCGACAACAGTTGGAACCATGTCGAAATAAACAAGAAGAAGAATCCACCTTCATTTGTTTCAGACATTGGAGTTATCTTTGGGCGAAGCTGACTGTGACAAAGTTCTTAGAGGACCGGTCGGTCCGAAAAAAACTATATAGGTAGCGAGTTCTCATGTTGTGGGCGGGTGAAATTTTATACTATTTGAAACATGTTTAGTTTATTAAACTTGTCGTTAGTTCGTTAAGTACTCTATAAATTTTATTATAATGAGTACGTTTAATGAATTTTGATACGAATAGCTTAGAGACTATCAAAACATTTCTTGTTAAGATTTTTGACGCTCACTTCCAATCGTATCTGACAATGTTTATTTTTGATGAAAAATGTTGCATGTTTGTTTATATGTTTTTTGTAATAAAATTAATGTTATTAAATAAGTATTGTGTTACGAATAGAAATACTCTGATTTTGAAGATTTATTACCGTAATATTGTTAAACTTATACCTAAAACAAACAAAAGAGCTATTCGAAAACTCGGTAAACATAAATAAATAACGTAATAAAACAGTGATCAGAAAAAAAAAATCGTTTCGAAAAAAGAATGTAAGTACGTAAAATCTGTCTCATTTGTCAAATTATTTCTCGATTGAAAGATTGGCCTCGAAAAGATAGATTTATCAATTGTAACAGTTATACACCTACACAACTACATACATATTTAATTTTAATAAATTGCTAACAGCTTCCGCTATCAGATTTATATCGCAATTTAACTAATATAATTTGTTAAGATTCTTAATAAGATAAGAGGTCCATTAACGATAGATATTATGAAGCATACTCTTAAACTCACTCTAATATCTATTAAAAAGGCCATTAAATAATAAAACTATTAAAATAAAGTTGAAATAGCTGACACTAATGAGATTCCGATTCATATAGCTCTCATTTTAAGAGATTAGAAATATTATACGATTTGTGGTTGGCTAATTATTTTCTTTTTTATTAAAACGAAATCCTGTTCTTGAATGAAAAGGCCTATTTTATTTTTCAACCGATTCCAAAAAGAGGAGGTTCTCAATTCATCTGTATTTTATTTAGTCATTTTTTTTTTTGTTTTTGTGTTTGTTACCTCAGAACTTTCGACTGGGTGAACCGATTTTGATGGTTCTTTTTTTGTTTGAAAGCTGGTGCTTTCCGTGTGGTCCCATTTTAATTTGCTGAAGACCTGATACTGATCTTCGGAGATATAAAACGGAATTCTTCAAAAATACACAGCAAATCTGCAGTGATTGCTGCAATCGCTTGTAGGTTCATTGTTTATACTATATCATGACGTAACATCACGCATGTATGCTCGCAGATGTGTAAAATACACCCAGATTTCGAAAGTTTTTGTTACCTCAGAACTTTCGGCTGGGTGAACCGATTTTGATTGTTCTTTTTTTATTTGAAAGCTGGTGCTTCTAATCATCAAATCAGTATCTGATGATGGGATTCTGGAGAAATAGAGAGAACTCTTCACATTTTATATGCACACTAGAAGCGATTTGGGTAGTTTTAGGAAGTGTACTTTCTCAAAGTGATCCTATTTCTGATGAAAAACTTCGGAGCTATGCAACGGAACTCCTCAATAAATGATAGCAAATGTACTGGGATTGCCGAAATCTCATATTTCTCTATTGTTTACACGAATTCATAACCTAAAATCACACCGGTATGTTGTGAAGGGGTAAGCACATGTGAACCACTAAAAAGTGAAAAATAAAAACTCTTTTACAAAAAATAAAACCGACTTCAGAGAAAACAAAAAAGTGAAAAAAACTTCAGAAAAAACGCTTCAGAAGTCGGTGACAATAAAAAACTAAATCAATCAAACGAAGGTCACCGATTTATATCTGACCTACACAACCCAGTCAAATCTGGGTAATGCGATACCAATTGGTAAGACTGGGTATGTCAGACTTTTAGGGCTACTGATTTCCTGTAACGACTGTCAAAGATCTACAAATGACAGCCGGAACCAACAACTTAACGTGCTTTACGAGGTACGGAAGAAACTCGGTATATACAAGAGGCCAACTTGTATCATTTAGATTTAGGCCCCCTACCCACTATATCTTGCCGACAGATAAACGTGTAAATTTAACAGTCGTGGCTGGTGTACCTATTTAAATGGAAGTGTTGTGTGTTTTTGTTTTTACTTTTTTTCTTTATGTTTACTTTTTATAATAATAATAATAATAAAAATTGTTTATTTCTCTTCCACAAATAAAGAACATACAGTACTTTTGCTTTGACATAATTATATATACAGGAAAATAATGTTCTATTTGTGGGAGACTGGCGCCTAAACTAAGCCGAGGCCTGTATTTTAGGACACCAGGACCCCACTCAGATAGTTTCTAGGACATCTAACAAAAGTAGGGCCAAAGATTGTAATATAATACAGATACATCAAAGTTTATAAACCAGGTAGGTAAAATAATATCAGTAGTACATTAAGGTAGCAGTAGAAGAGTTCAAAAACGAGTGTGTTTTAGTGTGGCTGTGTAATGTATAAGTGCTGTTGTGCTGTGTTATGTGCGTGTGTATATGAATGAGTGTGTGATGGTAGTGATTGTGTGAGAGTGTTGTTGTATGAGCACGTGTTCATGTATGAGCATGTGTTCATGTATTAGTGTACTGTGTGAGGTGTGTGGTGATTGTTTGTTATGTGTTACAAATACTACAAAACCTGAGATTATTTTTACTTTTTTATTTCCAAGAGTTCCCCAGTCTCCTTATAGTCCAATCCCATCAGCCATGAAGTTACTTTTCCCTTACATTGTTTTGAATTACATTTAAATATATTTTTAATTTTATTAATTTGATTATATAATCTAGGAGCAATAAAGTTATAAAATTTTTGTGCAAATCTAGTTTTAGTTTTTGAGGTTTTGCAAACGGAATAGTGCCTTCTTGTATTAGCAATCTCCTGGTTAAACGCCGACATATCTCTATGTTGTCGGAGGATGCTCAGAAGAATGTACAGTTGTCTAACCGATAGCACACCAGTTTCCTGATACAATTTCCGGGTAGAAAAGAGTCTAGGTTTAAAGAAGGCTACCTTTAAAATAAGTCTTTGAGCTCGCTCGAGCTCCAACAATTTTGTTTTGTCCGTGCCGCCCCATGTAGTAATACAGTAGGTCACAATGGATTGAATCAAGGTCTTGTAAACCATGATCAGTGTCTTCCTATCTGCTATGTGTCTGAGTTGTCTAAATATGTAAGTTAGTTTACGCACTTTCTGGGCGACGTTGTGTATGTGTTCTCCAAACGAAAGATTATTGTCAATAGTAACGCCTAAGTAACGTATTGATTTAACAGATTTAATTTGCGGACAGTTACTACACTGTAACACAGGAGGAACCGAACATTGGTGAGCCAAAATTTGGGATACACTTTACTAGTGTTATAAAAAAGTTAAAGTACACGCCAAGAGTACAACTACTGGAGTCGCACCGCAACGTCAATTTCAAGGCGTTTGTGGTGCGTATCCCAACGTGTATGCTCCATTTGGTGATGGAAGAAAGTTTTTGGCCGCAGGATGTGGTGTTCCGTCGTTTCCGCGGACAGATTCCACAAGAACGCACAAAAGATCGTGCAAGTGAAGTGCATCGTGTACTAACATAGTTTTTAAGTTACTATATATACTAACAAAAAATGTTATTAGTATGTATATTTAGGTTAAGGTATTTATGTATGGGTCTTTGTTACCTGAAATAAATGGTTTATTATTATTATTATTATTATTATTATAATCACAATTTAACCTGTTTTTTTATGTTTTGTCCTATCGGGCTAATAAATGCTTTTTCTTTCTTTCTTTTTACATAAATCGTCGCCTTAGAGTGAAAACCTCGGGAATGCATTTTTGCTCAAATTTATTTTATTGCGTTTCTAGGAAGAAAACCTCGCTACACACATCCAAAACAACAAGAACAAATGAGTCAGATCTCTGACTCATTTATTCATTCAATACTCATCGCGCCACCTATGACAGTAAATGAGAACCTCGTAAATACTCGCATCTATCAGTTTGGCGTGAATACCTTGCAACGAAAGTGTCGTTTCTCACTCGAAAATTGATTACTTGAGTTTATTCTGCTGTAGCTGTATAATTTAAGAGGCCTTTTACAGTCCACTAGCGCCGCCAATCGAAAAAATGTCATAACTCGTAAATAGAATCAAAAATACAAAATGTGGTCTATTATTACTGTAGAAAAGGCAATAACGTAATTTTATAACACATTGTCAACACTTGAAATATAGCTGTTTAGCTAAATCGTGCATTTGTAACAAAAACGGCCGTTTATGTTTTGAATGCACGATTTAGCTAGTGCAGTTTGGACAGCAGTTTTGGACTGTAAGAGGGCTCTTAATGTTTTTCGAAAGAAGAATCTCGATATTAATTAATAATAAAACATAAAAGACGCCGTACAAAAATTTTACGCAGTTTTTTCTTCCTCCTGAAAAGTTACCTCTTTTACACTTACGAAGTTTTTTATATAGGACGACACGATAACAGCTGTCCATGACTTTTGTCAAATAAACGATACATTAATTGTCACGACTTAGGTCCATGTTCACCGAAAAGATAACAGTCTGATTATCTAAAAACAGCTGTCACTGTGACATATTCCTATACAAAAATGTGTTTTAAACAGCTGTTTTTATATAATCAGAGCGTCATCTTTTTGGTGAACATGGACCTTAGTGGGAACGGGGCCTTAACAAAACTATCACGTTGGTCTACTGATCCAAAGATGCCACTGCTGAGTCTTTGGTTCGATTCAAAAACTCGCAAAGTGTTATTGAGTTTTTCCATCAGGAATTTCTTAGCAGCAGCTATGGTGTCTGGATTACTGAGGACCGGTTGATGGCAATAGGCCCGCTCCCTATGAAATTAGGGTTCACTAATGGGTACACTTCTGCCTAAACTTTCGGGAATTGAAAACGTGGTGTAATTCTGTAAACAATTTCTCAGGTTTTTCAAACATCATCATTGTTACTTACATCTTTTAAAAATGATTACAAAAACGGCCACTAATGCAAACGGTAGCAGAACGCATTTCTAGAAAGTTTACAAAACGACTTAAAAAACATTATGCCTGCAACTTCCCCGGTATCACCAAAAAGTATCGTATAAACACTGTGCGCCCAAATTAAAATTCGTGAATTCTGTCGTGTCGACCAAACACGGCGAATTCTGAAACGAATAAATATCTTCGTAATTAAATATAATTTGTATTAACTATGCTATCGCGGGGAAATTTATTTTGGGCCTTGCAACACGTTTTGGTAAATAAGTTAATTGTTTTATAGTCTGTAGATGACCTTTTAAATGCTTATTTGTTATTTAGTAGTTTAAAGTCTTTAGCAATTAATGATAATTACCATTATTTTCATGGATAGTTTAATATGAAAACTTGACTATATAATAGACAGTAATTCTTTTAAAAAAACTTGAAGACAGAGCATTGAAAATTAAATAGATAGAAATGGCCAGGGTGAAATATTATTCTACTATAAAGGGTGTAAAACACCTCTTAACGAATCCGAATACCGCTTGTTCTCCCCGTCATTGAGATATTTTTTTTGTTCTACACCATACCTGAGAACCTTCTAGTTACGGAGATATTGGGGATCAAAGTTACAACTTTTTGGCAAGTTTTTTTTTATATACAAGTTTGATGAGAATGTAGGACTTTTACTTTAGACACCTCCACAACCTCCGTACTATTCAATCCATCAATCAGTCAGCACAATGTTTTGAGTGCGTTACATTGAGTTCTACCACAAAACTTGATTTTTCACTCCAAAAGAAAAGAACACGTTTCCCAGCAATATCTATTGCGAAGATTTAGTTAGTTTGATGTACAGAATGCTTGGTTGACGGCTTCGTGATGAGGTTGTTTACACCCTGTAGGTATAGGTAATTTATTTTTCATTTCATTTTAAATTATTTTTCATTATATTATTGTGTGTGTGCTTAATTAATTATTGACGTCAAATAAATAATTTTCCTCTTTTTTCACTCCACCCTTGCGTCTAGGTCATCTTTCGGACACTTTTAGGACACTTTTATCATGCACATCTTGCTACATTGTTCTCACATAATGCACCATCTCAACAGGAATGATGTAACCAAGATTTTGTAACAACTATATGATTTAAAAGAGTGTCCATGGAGTTTCTTGCCCGTTCTTCTCCATAGAGATCTACGCTAGGGAATGGGCAACTACAGTACTTTCACAGTTTTTATGTCTTGTGACCGGGACTGTATAGCTACATTCAATTTTCATCTTTGTTTCGACAATTCAAAAGCGCCTGTAACTGGCCTACTTGAAATAAATGCTTTGATTTTGATTTCTTGCCCTTCTAGCACCAACGGCCGCCCCAATCCATCCTCATACACCCATCGTGTGGAGACCTTTAAGACATTAACATTTAATACACGTAGGAATGTGCATCGCATACGCATTCTAACTTCCACCATAGAGAAAAACAAGCGAGCGAGTCGGACTCGCCCATGAAGGGTTCCGTAGCAGCAAGTCACATAATATAAAAGTTACGATTTAAGATTTATGACGTATTAAAAAAAACTACTTACCAGATCTCGTTCAAACCAATTTTCAGTGGAAGTTTACATGGTAATGTACATCACATATTTTTTTAGCTTTATCATTCTCTTATTTCTCTTATTTTATAAGTTACAGGGGGCTACACATTTTACCACTTTGGAAGTGTCTCTCGCGCAAACTATTCAGTTTATAACAAAATGAAGACCTATCCATAGATACCCCACACGTACGGGTTAGATGAAAAATAAAATGAGTTTCAGTTCAAAGTATGGGGAACCCCAAAAATTTATTGCTTTTATTTCTATATAAATTTATTTCTATTTTTGTGTGAAAATCTTAATGCGGTTCACAGAATACATCTACTTATCAAGTTTCATCAGCATAGTTTCGGAAAAAAAGTGGCTGTGACAGATAGACAGACATGACGAATCTATAAGGGTTCCATTTTTTGTCATTTGGCAACGGAACCCTAAAAACCACCTCGTCTAAGCACGATCACATAAATTAATACGAGACATTTTATCATTAACGAGTCTAACCACGTCCCATTTCCTTATTTATTATTAAATTAATTATAAAGGAGGAAAAAATATTCGCGGTTCTATTGTTTCATTAAAATGCCTCGCGAATTGTTTTTAATTAGAAGTGCCGAGACGACAGGCATTTCTGGGGTTCCTCATTAAACATTGCCAACGGAACTCTATTACTAAGGTTCCACTGTCTATTCGTCCATCCGTCTGTCACAGCCTAGGGTACGTATTCAACCGTACACATGCTGACATTTTTACAGAGTGTCATTATTACATTATAGTTGAACTACATACATTTCATCACTTTCAAATTGCTGCCACAAAAAAATATGTGTGTAAAATTAAAGAGGGTTATACAACAAGACTGTTTTTCAGCGTTTTTTAAAAAAATATGCCTTGTTCAATGGTGTACAATGTTACGGAACCTTTCGTGTGCGAGTCCGTCTCTTATTTGACCGTTTTTTTTTAATTAGGCGTGCCAGACAAAAGACATTTTTATTAATCGTTTAGCGGCCATCTTGTTTGAGTCTGTCATTATAAAATTAATTTCGTAATTATTATTCTTTTCTGAATTAGGTATATAAGTCATTTATAACAGAAAACGGACCTGTTAACTTATAATTACTTGCCGATTTGTGAAAAAACTTAATTGTTGTTCACGTGACAAAATGTGATTATTTAGCAGCCCGACTCAAGCTCATCAAATTTGACCGTTGTTAATGCCGTGGTCAACAAATAAAATTGATTGCGATGAAGTCGTCTTCTATACAGGGTAGAATTTTTCAATGCCAGCTGGAGAGAAACTACTCTAAATACGGGAGATAGCAAATTTAACTCAAAGGAAACTTTCATATTTATTTCTAAAAAGAAACAAATCCCCATTCACAGATTTTCGAAAATGAGCTTGGCATACATGGGAGTCGAACCGGCTAAAATTCGAAAAACAAACAAAAATACAAACAAAATTTATCTATGTAGTGTTGTAAATTAGATGGCAAGTTACAAGAAAAATCTTACAGCCACAGTTATTAATTAAATAAATTAAGCGATTAGCTAAACAGAAATAAAATTGGGAAAAATAAATGTCGGACGCTACGATGACATATTGACGGTCTGACAGCTCTCGAACAGAAGGGGGGCGCTGAAGGCAGCGCTCGCTTATATACGAGTTGATTTCTTCTTATTCACCACACGGCCTCTCCTGACAGGAGACCGTCCCGGGCTCCATCATGATGTCTTCAGCTCTGGTAGTCGGTCTCCAGCATAGACAAGGAGGCTATGTCTGCTGGAGGCTCTTCAGGCTCGATGTGAAGCTGCAGACGCTCAGGCTCGGTGTGATGCTGCAGTGGCTCAGGCTCAGTGTGATGCTGCAGTGGCTCAGGCTCAGCCTGAAGCTGTAGTGGCTCAGGCTCGATGAGATGCCGCGGCGCTTCAGCCTGGGTCCCGGAGGTACTGGGTTGTGGTTGGGAGACAGACTGGCTGACTGGCGAGATTGACTCGTCCGTGACAAGTGTAGACTCCTCATCTCCATGGTCTGCATCTGTATAGGATAGAGAACCATGTGCTCCATGCACAACGCTACACATTGTGCATACGCACATCATTGATTGTGGTCTGGCACACATTAAGCCATCGAGATAGAGGCACGACGTGAAGCTTGTCTCGATAAATTAACGGGTAAGGCTTAACGGAGTCAGAGGCTAGCTGTAAAGCGTACTCGTAACTCAATTTGGTCAGGATAGAGGCACTACGTGAAGCTTATCCCACCACACAAGGTCTAGAGTTGTTCAGGATAGAGGCACTACGTGAAGCTTGTCCCAACACACAAGGTCTAGATTTGTTCAGGATAGAGGCACTACGTGAAGCTTGTCCCAACACACAAAGTCTAGATTTCCAACAGTATACCACAACCAGCGCGTACTGCACCAGCAGCGACAGGCGCACGTGTTGCACCAGTAGCGACAGGCGCACGTGCTGCACCAGTGTATCCTACGCCAGCAGCGCGCCTGCACCAGCACCACGCCCTGCGCCAGCAGCGCACCCTGCGCCAGCAGCGCACCCTGCGCCAGCAGCGCACCCTGCGCCAGCAGCGCACCCTACGCCAGCAACGCAGCGAGTTCTGCGCCAGCAACGCAGCGAGTTCTGCGCCAGCAACGCAGCAAGTTCTGCGCCAGCAACGCAGCAAGTTCTGCGCCAGCAGTGCGTCCTGCACCAGCAGCGCAAGCAGCGCCAGCAGTGCGTTTAACTCCAGCAGCGCAACCAGCGCCAGCAGAGCGTCCAGCACCAGCAGCGCATCAAGCGCCAGCAGAGCGTCCTGCCCCAGCAGCGCGCCCACGCGCGCTCGGGAACAAACCCATGCGCTTGGAGACACACGCTTCAGTCAGGGAACAAACCCATGCGCTTGGAGACACACGCCTCAGGGAACACACAAGAATAAAACACAAACACATATGAAGCTTCATATATAAGAGAGGCATAAAGCACTCACCATCGAAGTAAGCAGCACATACTTCAGGAGTCCACTCTCCGCGCCAAGGGATCATGTACTCCGCAGCCGCCTGCGTGTACTTCCCATACGAACCGGCCAAGAACTGGAGCTCGTAGCGCCCTTGTGGCAGCGTCTTCACGATGCGGTAGGGGCCACGCATACAGGAGTCCAACTTTCCAGTCGATTGAGCCTGCTTCAATTCCCGCTGTAGGTCAATCTCCGGAGTCTGCGTACCAACCCAACGTCTGCTATGTCGCCGGCCTAGCTCACGGCTATGGCGACGACTACGAGAGCGATCCGACATTTTTTATTTAGGCACAAACCCAATCAACAAAAACAGAAATTGAATCGAATCCCACTTCTGATGTTGTAAATTAGATGGCAAGTTACTTTTTAAAAAGAAAAATCTTACAGCCACAGTTATTAATTAAATAAATTAAGCGATTAGCTAAACAGAAATAAAATTGGGAAAAATAAATGTCGGACGCTACGATGACATATTGACGGTCTGACAGCTCTCGAACAGAAGGAGGGCGCTGAAGGCAGCGCTCGCTTATATACGAGTTGATTTCTTCTTATTCACCACAGTAGTATATATCAACTATTCGGTGTCCACGACACAAGCCTCGTAGCTTAGTGTGGCACTAGATAGCGCTGTGTGTAATGTCCAGCGATATTTATTTGTTTATTATTGGGACAGGACATGCCGATTTCCTCACAATGTTTTCCTTCATCGTTATGAGAGCAACAGTGATGAAATAAATGAATTACACAAAATAACGAGCCTGCCTGGGTTCAAACCGAGGAGATAAGTTCCAGCATCATTACATGAAGCGCCATGGCCACTTGTCTCTCCTCTCACGTCCAATAAATCTCGATAATAAGTAAAAGTAACTAACGTATCACATACACAGGAACACATCGACTTTTTCCCATAGAGAATGTTAATATAAATACCCCAGAGACAATCTGCTAATGATTCTCGTTATATCTTTGAGCAAATACTTTTTGCCTCGACTCTCTGATCGCAGACGCCACTGAGGAACTTCAAGACTCCATAGACAATTAAAAACTATCTAGAGGAAGTTGTTAATGATCTATGGTGGGACTCATTGTTAAATAGTTCGGTTATTAATTGTGTGAATTGTATTTCTTGTTTTGATTTTCATATTTGAGTTGTACGATTGATTTTCGCCGACGAAGTATGTAAAAGGAATAAGAAATGATATGCTTTTCTCTTGCTCTGGTTATAATTAGACTTTCCTCATTACGGATGTAATTGTAAGTAGCGCCTACAAAAAAGGCAAATGTTGACATTGCTTGTAACTTTTTATGGGTACCACGCAAAGGGAAAAGATTATAACCGCTTCTTCTTTTCTTCTTTATCGTGTGGTTAGTTGCCTTACATGACCCTGTATTCACAAACGTTCGACTCGTTTCCGATTCGACAACTCGTATATCTGTCTTCTTCTGGCATTACGAAAACGACCGAGATAAACATACGACTTTCCGAATCGGAAGCGAGTCGAATGGTTGTGAATAAGGGGCGGTGTCAGTTTTTATGCCGCCCAAGGGCATCTGACTTGGCTTAGCATGCCGTCGAGAAATATCTCCCAGGCATGCTGGTATCTTCAGCTCACGATGTTTTCTTTCACCGTATCAAGCGCACATGTGTTGGCAACATTACATCTGAAGCGCCATCTGCGGACAACCGCAAAGAAACTGACATCAATGAAGGCAGTTTCATATTGCTGAGGTTCCTGCAGTGGGGGCATCAGAGGCTATATAACGGCGAAGCACAAGCGGAGCGACCTCTTGGGCTTTTGGATTTTGGATAGATCGCTATTATCATACTCACTATATTTGATTGTCATTTTCTTGTATCAAACTTTTGAAAAAAAATAAATTATTAAACAGTTGATTGTCTTATTTAAAAGTAAAATTACATTATAATCTCACATCAGAAGTGACAAACAACTTTCACGCCATGGGTAAACAGAAGCGAGTTAGTAATAGTAAGCGTTCTAAGCGAAAACGTGCTCGCTCCACCTCTTCTTCAAGCTCGAGCGTCAGGACGCCATCACCGCCACCAAGGCGAAAGGATAAGGTATTTCATGACGATACCGGAACTGTGAGTAATTCAAATTCTACTACTTTGAACCATTTTATACCTGATTTTGATCCAATAAAAGATGATGTAGACACCTTTTTTTTTTTTTTTTTTTTTTTTTTTCTGGCTTAACATTATTCAATCTTACGCAAATACTTTTTCATGGTCTGATAAAATGATTCGCTATCAAGCTTTAAATAAACTAAAAGGTTCGGCTAAAGTATGGTATGATTCATTATTACGTACAGAAAAGCAGTGGCCCGCTTGGAAATGGGACGACTGGAGGTCAAAATTGTCGGGTAGTTTCCAAATACGTCGAAATATGTTCGATCTTTTAAAAGAAATCATAGATAAAAAAACCTATCGATAACCAATCTCTCTATGAATTTTATTTTGAACAAAAATGCAAAATAGATCGTTTATGTTTAAATTTTTCAGAGCAGGATATTATTTCAATTATAGTAGGAAACATAGGTGATCACAATATCGGTGCGTCTATAGAAGCTATTTATTTTAAATCCAGTGATGAATTAGCTAGTTATTTACACAGTCGCGTTTACAAGAAGAATGTAAAACAAGAAAGTAGTTCACGGGACATGCAGGTTAAACCAACAACGCATAGCCAGTCATCATCTGTAAATCGAACTCCTGCATCCACAAACTCAACCGTTGCAAGTCAACCGTCTTCGTCTAATGTTGGTCAAGATTTTAGTCGAAAGTTAATTAAATATTATAATTGTGGGGGTAACCATAAAAGGAACCAATGCGATGTAAATAAATGTGAATATTGTGGCAAAAGAGGGCACGTTGAATCGAGTTGTTACCATAAGAAAAATTCAACAAAACTCGTAGTGAAACCTGAACAAGAGACTAAATTTATTTCTACGAATCCATGTAATAAGTTTATTAAAAACGTTTACATATTAAATAATTGTTATGAAGCATTTATTGACACGGGTAGTAGTTGCTCGTTAATATCCGAATCATTAGCAAATAAAATTTCTTTGTCATATATCGCACTACCCTCACCCGTCGTTTTACAAGGATTTTCTAAACAAACTTATAAATACGTAAATAATAAGGTAACGGTTAGTCTCTTTTTAGATTCCATCTTTTTGAATGATATAGACATGTACGTTTTGGATGACATGGTTGGGTGCGACATATTGATTGGAAGAAATGTGACCGAGCGATCTGATTTGATGTACTCGCGGATAGGCGACCAACTTCAATTCCAATCCGCGAACAAATTTACGGAATTTTGTAGTAAGGTAGCCGCTATAGATTTAGATACAAGTACCCACCAAAACGAGTTATTGGCTTTGTTCAACCGGTACAGTGATTGTGTTGCGTCAAGCATAAAAGAACTTGGAAAAGTAAACAATTACGAAATAATAATTAACTTATCAAGTTTACAACCAGTTCAATGCAGGCCATTTAGAACTTCGTATTCGGACAGGCAGACAATTAGGGAAATAGTAAAAGAATTAGTGGATAATAAAATTATACGAGATAGTAATTCCCCATATGCCAGTCCAGCCATTTTAGTCGATAAAAAAAATGGCGAAAAAAGGCTCTGCATTGACTATAGGATGTTAAATAAAATTACAATCAAAGATAAATATCCTATGCCTCGGATTGATGATTTATTAGATAGGCTTCAAGGACATAAATGTTTTACAAGTTTAGACTTTAAAAGTAGCTATTATCAGATTTCACTGCATAAAGATTCGATAGAAAAAACAGCTTTCATTACAGAAGACGGACATTATGAGTTTTTAAGACTACCGTTTGGTTTGGCGAATGCTCCATCGTGTTTTCAACAGATGATGAACAAAGTACTTGGGAACTTGAGATTTGGCAATGTTATTATTTATTTTGATGACGTTTATCTTGTTACTGAAACAGTTGCAGAAAATATTAGTTTATTAGAACAAGTATTGCAGGTATTTAAAACGAATGGTTTGAAATTAAATCTAAAAAAGTGTCATTTCTTTAAAAACGAAATTGAATTTTTAGGTTATAAAATTAAACCAGGGTACATTATGCCAAATGATTCAAAATTAGACGCGGTTAAGAATTTTCCAATTCCCAAAACTGTTCATCAGCTTCGACAGTTTTTAGGGTTAGTTAGTTATTTTCGTAAATTCATACGACATTGCGCAGTTTTATCAGCACCACTTACAAAACTGTTGAAGAAAGATGCCGTCTGGGTATGGAATGAGGTACAAAATAAGGCATTCCATATTTTAAGAGATAAATTAACCTCCGAAAGCATTTTGGCTATTTTTGATCCCAATAAAGATAAAGTTCTATACACAGACGCAAGTAGGGACGGTATCGCCGGTATACTTACCCAGATCGATAATGAGGGCGAAAAAGTCGTACATTATTACAGTAGGCAAACTACGGAAGGTGAAAAGAAATATCATTCCTTTGAACTTGAATTATTAGCTGTTGTATGTAGTCTTAAAAAAATTCGATTGTACTTATTAGGTAAACAATTCCGAATAGTTACAGACTGTAACGCGGTTAGGTATGCCTTAACTAAAAAGGATATTATCCCGCCAATAGCGCGTTGGGTCCTATCGACTCAAGAATTCTCTTTTGAAATAGTTCATAGAGAAGGGTCCCGGATGCAGCACGTGGATGCCTTGAGCCGCAATCCCGTGCCATCCGGTGAAAAATCAGAATCTGAGATCATTATGTCAATTACGGAGGCAGATTGGTTGTTGACAGTACAGGTACAAGACTCTGAAATAGTAAGAATAAGGGATATATTGGCATCAGGAGAGGCCGAAGAAAATAAAAATATTTTCAACCATTTTGAACTTTTAGGCGGAAAAGTTTATAGGAGAACTAGTCAGGGACGTAGATGGATTGTACCAAAAAAATGTATTTGGCAAATCATAAAATGTAATCATGATGATTTGGGCCATTTTTCTGTAGACAAGTGTGTCGAGCGTATACGTACACGGTATTGGTTTCGACGTCTGCGTTATATTGTAAAAAAATATATTAAGAATTGCTTGAGTTGTATATATTTTAAAAATAAGGGAAGTCCAAAAGAGGGACAACTGTACCCTCTGCCAAAATATGCACAACCTTTCCACACCCTCCATCTTGACCATTTAGGTCCGTTCGTAACCACTAAAAACAAAAACAAATATTTGTTGGTAATTGTAGATTCATTCACAAAATTTGTATTCATATGTGCTGTTCGTAAAACTAATGCAACTGGAGTGATTAAAGAATTAGAACGTATTGCTAAAATATTTGGAAACCCCAGAAGAATAATCAGTGACGCAGGTTCTTGTTTCACTTCAATTCAATTCTCTCAGTACTGTGTTAATAGAAATATTAGGTTACATATCGTAGCGACAGGAGTACCGCGTGCTAATGGACAGGCGGAACGGTTTAACAAAACCATTTTAGAAGCCTTAAAAACTATGGGTGCGGATACTAACGATGATAGGTGGGATGAGTGCATTAAGCCATTGCAGCAGGGACTTAATAGTACGATACATAAAACTACTCAAGCCGTTCCTTGTGAGGTAATGTTCGGGTATAGGTTACGTATGGATAGTGATAGTCTCGCCCCAGATTTTGATAGCGAAGCATTGGTAGACGTGTCAAGGTTGCGCGAAATTGTGGACGAAAATGTTAAGGCCAGTGCAGAGGATCAAAAGAAACGATTCGACAAAACGCGGATCAAAGCCACACGGTATAAAGAAGGGGACTTGGTATTGGTCAAAATTCAGAGTCAAAGTAATGATGGTCAAAGTCGAAAACTATTGCCTGCTTTCAAAGGCCCATTCCAAATAAAGAAAGTCCTGGAAAATGATAGATACGAGATATCAGATTTAAGAGGCAGTCAAAGAAGCTCTAAAATGTATAATGGAGTAGCCGCAGCAGAAAATATGAAACAATGGATTAATATTAATGATTGGAGCTTTGAATGATATATAATATAGCAAAGGAATGTAAATAATCAAAACCGTGTTGGCAAGGTATTTATCATAGAACTGTTTTATTGTTAATTTGCCTGTAACGTTAGAATAAAATTGTGGTAATTAACAATCTCTTTCCTTGAATAGTATGTCAAATTAATTTCCCTTTTGAGTTAGCGAGTCTAGATAGAATACTGTAAATACCGGTATATAATTAAGGTGTACAGCATTAATTGTTGTATTGCACATTAAGTTGAAATATAATTGCTTTGCTTTGCTTCGCTTTGTGTTGTACAAGATCAACTTGGTACGCTTGAGTGAGTGAAAAACTCTTCGAGTGCAAGTGATATGTCACCTAGAAACCTGGTCTCCTAAGTGTGGCAAAGTCCCTTTAGGTGCAGGAAATGGCGTTGCATTGCAAGAATTATTTAAGTGTGTGCAATACATTTTTTCTGGTATCCTTTCCTAAGAATGCTTTTATTTATTTGTATTTTAACATGGACATATTTTGATTTCAGTATCCTATCCAGACTCGTGAGGTGCCTGGGGCAGGCACCATGCAGCATGGCCGTGTTGGCAACATTACATCTGAAGCGCCATCTGCGGACAACCGCAAAGAAACTGACATCAATGAAGGCAGTTTCATATTGCTGAGGTTCCTGCAGTGGGGGCATCAGAGGCTATATAACGGCGAAGCACAAGCGGAGCGACCTCTTGGGCTTTTGGATTTTGGATAGATCGCTATTATCATACTCACTATATTTGATTGTCATTTTCTTGTATCAAACTTTTGAAAAAAAAAAAATATTAAAAAGTTGATTGTCTTATTTAAAAGTAAAATTACATTATAATCTCACACATGTATCCGAAAAATCGGAGGACCTTGGGTTATTATACCGCTGATGGTGTTGGTAATATAAGTCATGGTTAAAAAAATTGGTTGCCTGTAAAGTCGGTATACGGGCAAAAGTTTTACGTGACAACGACTTTGAGTGGTAAAATAATTTTAATGTGAATATTCATTCGTATAGTAGGAAGAAGGATGAAATGAACCGGTGTGTATGCCTATCTCTCTCACTCTCTCTCTCTCGCTCTGTCTCTCTCGCTCTTAGGCGGGCTAACTGTGCTCGAGTGGAAGGGACGCGTGCCTTTCACTTTTTATGTCTGTCTCTCTCGCTCTTAGGCGGGCTAACCATGCCCGAGTGGAAGGGACGCGTGCCTCTCACTCGCTCTCATTGTGAGCGCATAACGTGAGCGGAGCGTAACGCAGTTTCTTGAAATGTCACCCGGAAAACCAATTTATAAGACGTTGTCACGTCAAAAAAACAATAGGGGGTAAGTTGTACGCCAAAAGATTTCTCAGTTATCATTTAGGAGAGAATATTGTTGAATAAGGATTTAGCGATGAAGTTGAAAATCTAGTAAAGAAAGACTGATTGACTTTACCTGATGTAGTGGCGTCTGTACGTCAGTGAGGTGAATCATTCCGTAGAATAATGTTAAAACACAAGCAATTTGAAAAAAAAAACATGTATTCGGAAACGATTAAAACAAAACCCAAACCAAATACCCGCTGCAACTATTGTGGTTTGTTTCTTTATTTTTAACTAAGTACCTACTTATGTGGATCTAATTCTAAATTATGTGGTCGATGATCTTGGTGTCCGTTTATTTTCAATCAGATTTCAGGGTTTTTTTGTCAGTCTCTGTATATCTGCCTCCAGCCTCGACACCATCGCAGGTCTTATCACAAGGCGCCACAGTACCGAAATCTTATTTTTTGTGGGTTCCACAAATTCCGCTGCCTCGACGCCGAAGGTGCAGAGCGTCACGGCGAAAGCGATGAGCAGGAGAACCACAGTTGTCTTGATGGCGGCCATTTTGTTATTCTTGTACGTTGAGTTCAGTGAGATACTGATGTAAGGAGATAAAGATTTGTTATGAAGCTCAAGATATTTCGCTCTATATTTATACGATTTTCATGAGCAAGTGTACAGTCAGTACAGTTTATAGTCTGTGGCAGTCAAAGATTTACAAATTACAGCCATGACCAAAGCGGCAACGGCTCAACGTGCTTTCCGAGGCAAGGAAGAAACTCTTTAGTAATGAATGGTCATCTACAGGCCAACCTAGGTAAATGCGACTTAACTTGAAGATTGATTCGCGGCTATTATTATTTAGCCACGGTTCCTCTTCTGTTGCCTGCCTTTACCACCCACCCATAAACCCACTCATAAACCAAAATTGTATCATTCATAGTATCAAATACTTACTTCAAACAGGTAAACAATTTACCTTACCTTAGATGAATGGGGATTCATCTTCAAAATATTATGCCAATATTCTGCCAGACAGTGTGGCGGGCACAGAAGCATGAACTGACAAAATTAATAAATTGCTCTTCTATGAACGCCTCCCAAGTAGGGATTGCAATTGCTGGATCCAGCATACAGCAATCCAGCTGGATCCAGCGCCTTTTTAAATATGCTGGATCCAGCATACAGTGCTGGATCCAGCAATGCGGATCCGCAAACGTATCAAACCCAAGACTGATTGAACCTAAGACTGATTGCTACTGATTAGCCGTCCTATCATTTAACATAAACGTAATAAGGAGAGACCGAATTATATGCAATTCATAAAGCTTGTTAAATGCATGAAAAATGCTTGAAATATGCACGGAAATTGGCAGGATATGTGAAATTAAATGATAGATTTTAGGAACACCCAAAATAAAAAAGAGAAAAGTAAGTTTTCATTTTTTCTATTTCAAAATCGGCATACAACGAGTAAATTATTTTTAAAATTATTTAAAAAATTTGTAAACGTAAACGATCAAGTATGTTTCCAAATTTTCAGTGGTAAGATTGTCTGTAGTTTCGTCAGCTGAAATTCAAATGAAGTTATCTTTGAGTTCATTCGTTGCTCGTTTGTTACATCGAAGGGATTCATAGGTTAGGTTAGGTTAGAATTGTGACTGGGGATTGCAATCCAGCGGCGTTTTCAATCCAGCTGGATTCTTGCTGGATTGACCTGTATCCAGCTGGATCCAGCGCGATTGTTCGTAAATATGCAATAGCATATTTTACCACTTTTTGCTTTTTTTATTCTCAGCGGTAATAGCCGCCGAGAATGGCTTAAATAAGCAAATGCAGATAATCAGGTCTCTAATAGGTAATAAGTTATTGCTTTCTTAGGGCAGATTCAACCAAACTAGAGTAAGTTGTTACTCGAAAGTAAGCTACTGCTTTGTATGACATTTATTATTCTCGAATAAACAAGTGGTAGTTTACTCTCGAGTAAAAACTTACTCTAGTTTGGTCGAATCCATCCTTAGAAACATTATCTTAAATGTTATATGAGGTTATATGTTATTTAATTTTAAGTTGATTCTTTTGATCTCAAATGGTTAAGAAACCAAAGAAAATTGAAAGAATTCATAGATTATCGTAAGAAGTTCCCAATACAAATTACTTAATAAAAAAGGTCTTAAAAATGTCGTCTTTTTATTTTCGTTCCACATTTTGCTGGATCCGCGCTGGATCCAGCTGGATTCAGGTCAATCCAGCAAGAATCCAGCTGGATTGAAAACGCCGCTGGATTGCAATCCCTACTCCCAAGCAACCCGCAGAGTAATTGTCGTCCACTCATTCATTCACGATCGAAACTAAACTCATTCGGGTATACGGCGACCGACCGGTATTGATCGTGATATCAACTTGTTGCTTTAGTTCGAAATATTTTAGTAGAACTCAAGTTCTACTAAAATATCATCACATCACATGATATTGTGTTAACATAATATCATGTGATGTCTATTCCTCGGATGGGAAAGGTCAAAGTGAACCTAGCAATGCACCTACTATTGTAAAAGTCGTCAAAATATTGCCGTCAACTAAACACAAATTCTGACTACTGGAAATCATGATGAATAAGCCCAATGAACATTTCACCAACCTTGTAATCAGGTTCCCAGGTTGGACACCCAGAACCTTACACTCAACAACTGTAGTGCTTATATTGCTGGGCTATGGCGGTTTGCTGGCATTACCATTTTCTAGCTAATTTAATAGTGTCTCTACGGTCGACCAAGCTACTTGGTCAATGTAATTAGCATGGTAAAATGTATGTTTATCGTTCCCGAAAAATCTTAACTCCGCTGTGTAAGTATATTGGAAGACAGAAGAAGTATTGGATAAGATTATTGAAGAAGACAAAAACATTGTAGATCTTGACAGTACTGACTATAGAATTATTAAAACACAAACAAGTAGAAAAAACACATATATTTGAAAAGGATTAATACATTTTTAACAATCGTGGTGGAGCTTCCATAATAATGAACACATATAACAGTGTACAGGCACAAAAATGATCTTGATTACCTCGTGATTTCTTCGAATTTATTTCCAAAGGTCGGTAAGCTCCAGGCGCTGGTTAGATGGTGAGAATCAGTTACAGTACATTTTCCCGTCACTGCAACTGTTGTAGCCGCCGCTGTGACCGTGAGCCCTGCAGCACTCATGCCTCTCTGGCTCAATACGATCGCAGACCTGGTCGCAAGGCCCGATATGGTCGGCTGCCTCGACGCCGAAGGTGCAGATCATCATGGCGAAGGCGATGAGCAGGAGAACCACAGTTGTCTTGATGGCGGCCATTTTGTTTTTCTGGTACGTTGAGTTCAGTGAGATACTGATGTAAGGAGGTGAAGATTTGTTGTGAAGCTTGAGATATTTCTCTCCATATTTATACCATGAGTCTAATGAGTAATGAGCGTGTAGGTATTGCATGATCGTATCGTACCGGTTTGTTATTATTACTTGAGAACAGGATAATTTTGTTGCTAACCCTTGTTGGCATTTTTTGTTTTTCTGCGGTGGCTATTTTTTTAGTGTGTAGTCAGGACTCATAGTTTCAGTTCGAATCATTAGTTCTCATATTTAAAATGATACTGTCGATTTTACTAATATTTGTTAAGAAATTACCATTATAATATCACCACACTGTGAAAAGTTCCATCTATCCGTAATATCTGCGGGCAAAATATTTATGAACATTTTTGGATCGGATTTGTTAGGGGATTTTTACACCCAAATTGTTTTTTTTTTTAAGATCATACTAGCAACCAGACGCTAGACGCTACAGGGAACTCTATTCCCTGTAGCGTCTAGCGTCAGTACCACGTTGTCGAGGTGGCAGAAAACAATTAAAAAAAGGGGAAATGATCGACACGACGAAGAAGAAGAAGACCAAACGGTCGGAGGACGGAATAAGTACTTACATAGTCGCTTAAAGATGCGGCCCTAGACCTAGTATGTACTCCTAAAGGTTTAAAACTATTATGCAAAAATGTAACTTGCGGGGCCCTTCAAGTTAAAGGGGAAAATATACAAATCCGTGATCAGACCTGTCGTACTGTATGGATCGGAATGCAGGGCTGTGAAGAAGATGGATAAAAAAAGTTTGAAGGAGCGGAGATGAGAATGTTGATAAGGATGTGTGACAAGAATGGATAAAATAAGGAAGATGAATTTTGAAAGTGACGCCAGTTACAGAAAAGTTGAAAGAGAATCGACTGTTTTGGTATGTGATGAGGAATGAAGAATCGTATGAGACTAAAAGAATGTTGAATATAAATCTTGATTGATGGAGAGGGAGAGGAAGACCAAGGAAACGATAGATGGGGAATTAAATGAAGGAAAAAGGTGTAAATAATTGCGTGACGGTTGACAGGGGAGAATGGAAGAAAAAAATATGTTCCGCCGACCCTAAGTAACACAGGATATAGGCAGGAAGATGATAACACCTAAACAAGTTAGTAACTAAAAAAAGACTAAGTAGCAGTCTAGGGTTAACAGTTAAACCAGATCGCTTCCGTATGATTGGTTTGCCCTTGATGTTGCGACATCGGCTGATTGTTTATGTTTATATCTATCTTAGTTATAAATTATAATTACCTTATTCACTGAGGAAAATCTTAAGGAAAATATTGCCATCAAAGGTGATCATTGGTTCACCTATGGCTAGATAACAAAGATACACTACGACCTATGTTGCGCAATGGGATTACCCAGTACGATGTTTTACAGGAAAACTGTTTTCAGTATTTCAGCTTTGGCGATCTGACAATTTTAAACCCCGATGCAAAAACGACGGGGTGTTATAAGTTTGACGTGTCTGTGTGTGTGTGTCTGTCTGTGGCATCGTAACACCCGAAAGGATGAACCGATTTGAATTTTGTTTTCTTTGTTTGAAAGGTGACTAGTAAAATACACTACGATAAATTAAAAATCCGAGATCCACCAAAAACTTGGCGAATTAACAACTTTTTTTTCTATTTAATGTTTAGTACATTGTGTCGGGGGTTTTTTAAATTTAAATTTAATTTTACTTGTTGTGAAATAACTCATAAAATTACGACACGTTTCTCCCACGTCGTACCTTAACAACCATTCCCTGCGCTTAAAGAGACCTGTCCAAAGTCACTACCAACGCCGTCGATATGATTGAGTTATGGTCGAAACCAATTCAATTAATTAATTCAACACTAGGGCCATGGGGTCCGATTGCCCACCATTCACCAAGTACTTTTGAAAATCGCCAAGCGTTTGGTCGACTGTTTACGTGACCAAAGAACTGGCCTATTTTTGGCCTAAAGAATCAGCATTCACCAACCACCCAACGTGGTGAGGCTGCAAACCTTCTGGGCACTGTGATCTACCAGGATCACCTGTCTGTCATGAATGCTGAAATGGACCTTTTTGGCGCAGCCATGAGGCACACAGCACATACTATGTTTTTCTACTTATCTTGTATCTTTTTAGGGTTCCGTAGCCAAATGGCAAAAACGGAACCCTTATAGATTCGTCATGTCTGTCTATCTGTCTGTCCGTCTGTATGTTACAGCCACTTTTTTCCGAAACTATAAGAACTATGTTGTTGAAACTTGGTAAGTAGAAGTATTATGTAAACCGCATTAAGATTTTCACACAAAAATAGAAAGAAACAAAAAAAATTGGGGGTTCCCCATACTTAGAACTGAAAATCATTTTTTTGTTTCGTCAAACCCATACATGTGGGGTATCTATGGATAGGTCTTCAAAAATGATATTGAGGTTTCTAACATCGAGAAATCAAGAGAATGATAAAACTAAAAAAAATATATGATGTACAACAATCGTAAACAGCAATTTACCTTTCATTCGATCTGCTACGGAACCCTTCATGGGTGAGTCCGACTCGCACTTGTCCCGTTTTTATATTATTGTGTGTGTGCTTTTATAACTAACGTTAAATTAATCATTTACTTTCTTTCTTTTTCACCACGCGGGCTGGGTTTTGGTGGGATTTGGTGGTTTGGTGGCTTGGGTGTTATATACAGGGTGTAAACCACCTCATCACAAAACCGTTAACCAAGCATTCTGTACATCAAACCAAGTAACTTTACGCAAAAATTATTGCTGGGAAACAACTTTTTTTTTGAGGTTATAAATCATGTTTTGTGGTAGAACTCAATGTAACGCACTTAAAACATTGTGCTGATGGATGGATTGAATAGTACGGGGGTCGTGGAAGTGTTAAAAGTCAAAATCTTACAAAACAAACTTGTATTTAAAAAAAAACTTATCAAAAAGTTGTTACTTTGACCCCCCATATCTCCGTAACTAGAAGGTTCCCAGGTATGGTGTAGAACAAAAAAATGATCGCAATGATGGGGAGAACAAGTGCCTTTCGTCTTCGTGAAGAGGTGTTTTACACCCTTTATGGTGTCTTGGTTTTTTTTTGGTTCTAGATCATCCCGGTTTCCTTACAATCTTTTTCTTCACCAATCTCAACTCAACTAAAGTCCCAGTTTGGGTTTGAACCCACGACACATAAGTAAGTCGTTGCCTTTTGGTCTATGGACCACCACTGGTGTTCCATCTATCTGGGAAGCCACAATGTGTAGTTGTCAGGTCGTGATCTCCACTAAAAGACAAGATAGTGGTTTTGATGTGGCTTTATTGGTACCTTTTTTTTTTTTAGGATGGGAAATCATCAAATGACTTCTCCCACTCTGGGCGGAGCGGGAGGGAGTGTCAGACTCTTACTGACTAAAACCCATCCATGTTCCTTCCTCGCCCTTTACGTTCCGGGGCCGCGGTATCTCTTTCGAACAGGCCCGCAACCCCGGCAGGCTTCGGCCCTTGCGGGCCCCTCCCCTTAGGCTGACATCTCTTTGAGGCGCGCGTGGAACACGAACGCGCCGTCGACACGGCCTGTCGTCGTCGTTAGACGGCCGGACGGCTAGCTAGCCCATAGCCAGCCGTCCACAGGCCCGCATCTACGGTGGCCGGTAGCCACCACGTGGCTCCCGACGCCCGTTGCGTCTCCCGCGGCGGCCGGGAAGAGAGGATCTCTCCCTCTCTCGTTCCGCCACCTCCTTCGCTAGCATGACTGCTTCGCAGAAGGAGGCGACGGCTTCCCATTCTGTCTCGCTCCGGACCATGGATTGAACCAGGGCCGGACGCGAGAGGTCGCCGCCGCCGATCGCCGCCACGAGGACACGGCGGAGCTCGGCCCACGCAGGGCAGACTTCCACCGTGTGCTCCACCGTGTCCTCCGGTCGATCCTCGCAGTGGAGACACCCGGGCGATTCCTCCCGCCCGATTCGGTGCAGGTACCTCCCGAAACATCCGTGTCCGGTGAGGACCTGCGTCAGGCGGAAGGTGAGGACGCCGTGGCGCCTCTCTAGCCACTCCTCAAAGAGGGGACTTACCGCCACTATCGTGGCGTGCCCTGCACGGGGTTGCGACAGTCGCTCTCTCCATGTCGCCATGAGATCGCGCCGGAGGTCAGTCCGCTGAGCGGCAATTTGCCGCGGCAGCGGAGTTTCCCCCCGGCGTAGTACCTCCGCGCGCCACTCATGCAGGCGCGCGAGGACTATCGCCTCCAGATCCCACGGCGGCAATCCGGCAAGCAGGCCCGCCGCCTCGCGAGAGATCGTGCGGTACCCACGGACCATCTTTACGGCCACCACTTTTTGGGGCGCGTTCAGATAGTGAGCGGCACGCCGCTTCAGGGAACGCGCCCACACTGGGGCCCCGTAAAGGGCCATGGACCGCACGACCCCCGCGTAGAGCCTGCGGCAGGAGGCGTTTGGCCCCCCAAGGTTGGGCAGGAGCCGCCTGAAGGCAGCCCCGGTCCGTTCTAGCCTGGGGGCCAAACGTCGGAAGTGCTCCACGAAGTTCCACCGGCTGTCGAGGACGAGTCCTAGGTACTTCAACGTCGACTCGACGCCGATGGATACCCCTCCTACCGTCAGTGTGGATCCCGACGGTGGCGCATTCCGAGGCCCATGAAAGCACATGGCCTCGGACTTGTGCAATGCCACCTCGAGACCCAGTTGCCGGATCCTCTCAACGACTATCGCAACCCCGCGTGTTACAGTTTCGGCCGCCGCCTCGTGCGACCTCCCCTGTGCCAGCACCAGGGTGTCGTCTGCGTAGCAGACGACGCTGACACCACTAGGGAGGTCCGCGCGCAGCACCCAGTCGTAACCGATGTTCCACAGGGGCGGTCCCAGAACCGATCCCTGTGGGACACCGCACGACATCTCTCGCCGGTTCCAATTTCCGCAGCGACTGGGGTAGATGACGGCCCTGTCCGTCAAATAGTCCCCGACCACACGACGGAGGTAGGTCGGCACCCGGTGATACCGGAGTGCCTCCCTGATGCAGCTCCAGGGCAGGGAGTTGAAGGCGTTGGCGATGTCGAGAGACACCGCCAAAACAACCCCGCCCCGGGATATCGCATCCCCCGTCGTGAGGGCTCTCACGCGCATGATGGCGTCCACTGTAGAGCGCCCCTTGCGGAAACCAAACTGGTTCTCCGCAAGATTCGGCCCCATCCCCTCTAGGTGCTCGGCGAGGCGGTTTGCAATTACTCTCTCAAAGAGCTTGCCCACCTCGTCGAGCAGCACGATGGGCCGAAATGCGGATGGAGAGTCCGCAGGGCGCTCCGGCTTTTGGATGAGGACCAGTTTCCCCGTCTTCCAACGAAGCGGGAACTGGCCTCTCTCCAAGCATGCGCTTAAGAGCCCTTTCATTAGGGGCCCGAGAGCCTCCGCATCCGAGGCCAGGACCCAGGCTTTGCCAGGCAAGCCATCGGGTCCCGGGGCGGTGTTTTTGGCCTTGAGCCTTCCTACCGCCACTCTCAGGTCTACCCCAGTCACTTCCGGAGTGTCGTCGTCGTCGCTTGGGTCCTCTTCCGGCACCGCAGGTGGCGGAGCCATAGGCGGGGGCGGATGTTCCCCCGCGAGGGGAACAGAGCGCTCACCACGTCCTCCACGAGCTCTGGCCGGAGACTCTGCGTCAGCGGGGGAGCCCAGGTGCGGAGTTTATTCCGCACCATCTTGTAAGGGCGCCCCCACGGATCTCTGTCGAGAGTCTCCAGCATCTCCGAGCGGGCCAGTTCCCTGGCCCGCAGGACAGCGTCCCGGAGGGCGGTCTTCGCCGCTCTGTATCCCTCGTACAGCTCCGCCTCAATGGCTGCCGCATCCGGCGGGCGGATGCGGAGCCTGCGATGCCTGGCGTACAGGCGCCGCGCTTCAACGCACGCCTCGCGTAGAGACGTTATTTCGCGCGACCACCAGTACACCTGACGTCGGGCGCTTCCTGGCCGGACTCGGGGCATTGCCACGTCACAAATGTCGGACATGGCCTCCTGGAACCACTCTGCCTCGCTATTAACGTCGGCAGGCCTGTCCGGTGATGTCACCCAGGCCTGCACGATCGAGGCTTCCAGGAGAAGCTCCCGGTCCAGCTGCTTCAGCGCCCAACGCGGACCACTCGGGGCCTGTTGGACCGGCGCGCTCGAGGACTGGGTGGAGACGTCAAACCGGATGTACCGGTGGTCGGAATATGTCTCCACCCCCTCCATGACACGCCAGTCAACGACACGCGGCGACAGAGCGGGGCTAGCGAACGAGATGTCCACCACCGACTCGCCCCGCATCCGCACACACGTGGGAACAGAACCCCGATTAAGGACGTCCAGGCCCTTCTCCAGGGCCCAGTCCTCCACCATCCTTCCCCGCACATCTGTACAGCGAGAACCCCAAGCCAAGTTCTTGGCATTGAAGTCCCCGAGGACAAGCACGGGGAGGGACTGGTTTCCGACGACGACACTCAACTCTGCGAGAGAGTTGTGGAACTCGGCGAGAGTTCGGCTCGGGGAGAAGTATACTCCCACCACTTCGATCTCCCCGAACCGTGCTGCTACGCACCCCCGACCCCTCCTGACATTTTCAAGGGTCGGGGTACCGGCGGCGGCCGATGATACTATGGTCACTGAGCCGTCAAGGTCCGCCACCCAGTCTTCTCTGGGCAGGACAAAGTACGGCTCAGCGACCACAGCGATGTGAATCGACCACTGCGCCATGCTCTGAAGCAACAGATTCTGAGCACAGGCGCAGTGGTTGATGTTCGCCTGGAGGAAGCGTAATGGCGCCGTTATTGGCATTCCATTATCGCCTCCTCCCCACGGGCCCCCTGTGAGGGCCCCTCCGCAGGCGAACTTGCCGTGCTCGGGGCGACGGCGGTGGCGACAGCGGCAGCGGCTGTGTCAGTCGCAGAAGCGGCAGCGGCGGTCGCGACGGTGACGTTGGCGGAGGCGGCGGAGGGCCTTCCTCTCCCTCTGGCTCTGGTCCTGGCGGGCGCTGTGCAGGCCTTGCCCCCGGCGCTGTGATCGGCCGGTTTGCGAGCCGCCGCACATGCAGGACAGTGCGGCGCAGCGCTGCAGGTCGCCGACACGTGGCCGGGCTGACCGCAGCGGAAGCAGAGACCGCTGCGGTCAACCTCCGAAGCGCACCGCACTGACACGTGGTGCCCCACGTGGCAGCGGTAGCACCTCAGAGGCCTGGGTTCCAGCAGCTTAACCTGCACCGAAACCCAGCCCACCAGAAGCCTTCGGCCCTCCACGATAGATTTTGCCGCCGTCACAGGGCAGCTCACCGTTACGGTTCGCATGCCCGTAGGATCCGGACGTAGGGTGCCCGCCCTGACCTGCTCGGCAGAGCACCCCCCGGACCTGGCGACGGCGGCCACAACGTCCTCCACGGTTAGCGGAGCGTCAGCGGACGAGCCGCTAGTTTCACCGGGGATCTCCAGCATCCGCGCACCCGTCGCGGTGACTTTCATACGGAGGCCCCCGGTGATCCCGAGCTCACCGAGATTCACCGTCTCTTTTGCCTTCAGCAGCAGGTCGCGGTAGGAAACGCCCCTCTTTTCCGCCTCCGGCTGTAGTGTTATCACTACAGCTGCGGTCTTTGGGGCGCGAAGCCTAGCCGCGGCCTTTTTTGCCCTATTCTGGCGCTGCCGCTCCTGCTTACGGGCCTTTTGGGCCGCCTTCCGCCTCCTTTTCTTGTCCCCGGACACCTGCCATCCGGCTTCAGCCGTGGGAGGTGCAGGGGGCTGGGGAGGCGATGGTGTTGGCTGCGGCTGACGTGCCGCAAGCGCTGGCGCTGGCCCACTCGCCGTTGGCGGAGGCAGTGGCACTGTTGCAACCTGTGCCGCTGCCTTGCCCTTGCCTTTCTTCCGGCCTCCTGTTTTCTTAGCCGGCGCCGCCGTCTGCTCGGCCGGCGCCACCACCTGTTTGTCCGGCACCGGCACATGTTTGGTCGGCTTCACGGATGGTGATGGGGGAGGCAACGCAGCCCCGCCAGAGGGCCGGCTGGACGGTCCCGGTCCGGATGCAGCAGCAGCAGCCGCCGCATAAGAGACCGTCGGTCCCGTATTTGCACCAAGGGGGGGGCGCAGGACAATCCCCTCCAGGACGGAGAACCGCGCCTGGAAGGCAGCCAGTTCTTTTCGCACCAGGTTCAGGACCTGGTTCTCCACTGGTACGGGCTGGCTTGGCGTCTGGGCCCCCCCACTTTGAGGTGCCACGCGATGGCTGGGCTGGCGTAGGCTGGCTAGGTCCGCCTGGAGCTTCGCATTCTCCTTTTGGAGAAGCTCCATGGCGGCCGTCAGGCGGGCCATATCGGCCCGCAGTTTGGCCAACTCGTCTCCCTCTGCCGAGGGAGGGGGAGGCCCCGAAAAATTGGCCTCCGCTGCCGCCATGATGGAGGCGGAAGCCGCAGGTATGGCCCTGAGTTTCGACGATGTCTTTACTTTCAGGGCCACCGTCTTTATGGCGGCTTCCACCTCCTTGATGAACCTGGCCTTACGCTCCGCCTCGGAGCCGCCAGGTGCACCCGCCTCGCTGCCAGACCCTTGGGCTGCTGTCATGCCCGGCTGGCGCCCCTCCTCGGCCGGTCTTGCCGACCTCTCGGAGGCAGAGGGCCCCCCCCTCTTGCCTCGGATCCCCCCGCGCTTGCTGGTGGGGATCTTGCAAGCAGAGGCCATCTGCTCCTCCTCCGAGGACGACGATCGGTCGCCATCCTGCCTGGGCCGCTTGCGGAAGAACTTACTGTTCTCCGCAGCAGCCCCGGCACCCTCGCGGCGGGAGCTCCCTGAGCCTCCCGCAGCACTCACCTCACTCAACGCGGCGTCGGACTCCGACACCACGTTCCTCCTCTCTTTCTCTCCTCCTCCGTTTTTGCCGTTGCCGGCGGTTTGTTTTGGTTGTGTTAAATTTTTCTCCATATTTGTTCCCACGAGTAATAAAGGAATGGTTCGTCCACCCAGGCAGAGCCTTGTACCTGGGTAAGCCCAATACTGTAGGGTGTGGCCGGTGCCCTACAGGGGAGGCGCTAACGACTGGACACCCTCCAGCCATTCATCCTCTCGCCGCGCCTCAGAACTTAGGATTGGGTGGTTTTTTATCTTAGAGGTAGCCTTCCTCTGGGCCAGGCGGTTAAGCCAAGCCCTCGACGGTGGCATTAGGCATGCCTCCGTTCGCTGTCCGGCCAACCCGGCTCAGCGAACCCGCCGAAAGTTGTCACTTCTGGGAATGCTCCCAGAGGAGATACAACGAATGCCGCGTTGGTGCGCCTGCACCTCGGCGGCATGGTCACGTCCTCCGCTGTGCCCTCTGCTTAACAGAGGGTCACGTGGAGGATTGGTCCAAATTGGACCCCGCTCGTGATGCCAGACTCATTAGCCGCGGCAGTGCCAATCCCAAGGAATGAGAATTTCTTCTCATTCCAAGAGGAGGGACACTGCCGCGCCCGGGGTGCACCGGCCCAGCGGCTGCTGTTTCCTCCAGACGTATCGAGAGGAACCAGCAGCCGCCAGGCACACGTGGAGGACTTCTGGCATCGCACCCCGGCTTTATTGGTACCTACCGTGTCAATTTATGTCTCTAGAAATTACCGTCTGTCATTCTACAGAGACTAATATATTTTTTTTCGAATGAGTTCCACAGCCAAATCAAGTACAAGAAAATGTGGTAACAAAGAAAATGCGCAGTTTAATATGGAAAAAAATATCGCCTTCTGACGTAGATACGTATGCAGATTATGCACCAAGAGGAAAATTGTGGTAGGTAAGTAATTTACTGTGATTCATATCAATACCTAAGATGGAGCTAATAAGTAGGTATTTGTATCTAGCCCAATTTATTCCAATGCTGAACAAATGTCTTTCCAAGAGAGAGTCTTGTACAGCGCCACCTGGAATCATCCCTCCCGGTGCATGCATCCAGGTCGTTTCGCCACCTCTTCCTGGGTCGGCCTCGGCAGCGCTGTTTGACCTAGGTATTAATGACAGCACTATGCAGCAGATATCAATAAGTCCTGGGTTTGGCCAGGTTATGGAGTTACTGAATTTTCCAGTAAAAACTTCTTGGTCAGTAGTCTCAATTTGTGCTCCAAATTGATCTTCTACATGGGACTTAAACATAACTAGCTGAACGCTGAAGAGTTCAGAAACCCCTCCCTAACCATTCGGGGAAAGACAGCGTCAAGTAACTGTCTCGTTGGTCTAGTGGTCGCCATTACGACTGTTGAGCATGAGGTCCTGTTGAATGTTGAATATTAGCCTAGTAGTTTGGAGGCTGATTAAATAGGCTCACCCTTTATTACTAATTAGGTACACCTCTGCCTAACCCCTCTTTGGATTACAGGTGTGATGTTATGTTATGACAAACAAGTCTCACTAATTAATTCATGAGAATCAATACCGGCCATTTGTTTTATTTATGTACCTATGTGCATAATTTTATCTTTATTATCAGCAGCTGAGCAACTAAGTAAGCCCATAGACACAACACTTAACATTATACAATTATATCTATTTATACACTAGTAAGCGTTTATTTACATATTAATTTATTACAGGTCTATGTTTTTGTTGGCACTAGCGCGATATCTAAACGTCGTGACCTAGGTTCAACCCTCAAGACAAGTGTCAGGTTTTACCTGACATTGGAAAATTCTACTCATATCTCACTATCATTACAGTCAATCTATTTCTTTGACCCGGTGTATGCAGTACATTTTTAATTAGTTTTAGATGTATAAAATCGATTAGAACGATTCTGGCGACTTCGATGCAATATTTCAAATACATTCACCATTAAATTATGTAAGTCTTTGCCAAAAGGACCAAGACTGTTTGAGCCAACTTGCGAAATCATAATTCGCACTATTATTTGCGAATCCACCATTTTTTTTTATTTAGAAAATACGTGCAATAAAACCCATGTTTTGACGACGAGTGCCCACAGAGTTAGATAAAGCTATTTCAATTTTGAATTATTGCCTGTAATGACGAATTTGATCTTTGAAACGATGATATTTTAAGTAATTGTGCTACATTTTCGAGTGTCGAAAGAAAAGGGAACTTTTAAATGCGTCAATCAGAATGGAACAATAAATTCAAAAAAAGAATGTCACAGTTTTCTGTGAGTATCGGAATTTCTTGACATTTCTCCACATTGTCCCAGTGGCGAGTGTGGCAGGAGCGAGCGGGGAGGGTGGGGCGAGTCGGAGTGACACGGCATCTCATCGATTTTATTGGATACAATTGACGGGTCTTTGTTTGCAAATATGCACTTTAGTGTTACTTTTCTTTGGCTTTTATAAACAATTATCGATAAATAATGGCGCAGCTTTATCTCTTTTAACGATATGTTCCCATTTCCACAAACAACAAGGCAAAAAAGAAAATGGAAAAATTATAAAGCTGTCCTGCTTTTTGTTTCAATAAATATTACCATAAAACGAGTCTTATTAAGGAACAACAATATCCCTTGAATTATTTTGAAAGTAAAATTCCTACTCTTGATCATTTGCATAACATTAATGATGTTTTCATTCGAGTTCATTCTGAATATCGATGGGGACGTTTTTTCTGCAAGCGTATGCAAAGAAGCACATTTGCATCCGAAACCACTTTCGGCCTAATTTGGATGCGTCCGCTATCTCTGCCGAAATCGTTAAAATGCACGCACGGTAGCGAGAACGGTTCAAAACACAAAACAATAAATAAATAACGAGAACAATAAATATAATTAAAAACGACAAAAAGCGTCCGTTCGCATGACGCGGGTACAAACGGGTGCGCGCTCTCGACGACTCTATATTAACGATACGAATTCAACCCAAATTCCATAAACGAAATTCTGCTTTATCGAATACTACTACGATTCGATTTACAATGCTGAAAATCGATATCCCTTCAACATTTTGTCACCGGCACGTCACGTTTCCGAACGCTCCTCATTAGAGATTTTTATTTTTAAATAGTCGCAGTAGGGTCGAGTATCCTGTGGATCCTGCTGGGAGTTTTTTAAACTTGAAAATGGAATTTAAACGAGATGACGTTTCTTTATTGCGTTCGATTCCGTCTGAGCGATTCTAGACGCGTTTGTGCTTTAATTGGCGTCAATAGGGATGAGATTCGTTTGAAAGATGGCATCGAATTTGACAGATATCCGAAGTGTGTCCGTAAGTTTTGTCTATGACAGGTCGGAAGCCATAGGTCCTAATAAGGTCCGAGATGGAGGAGTAATGGGTTTTCAGAGTTGTCGCGCTGTCTCAAATTTATTGCACCAATTAGTTGAGTCCACGTGAAGGGGTTTATCTGAAGTTTCGATCTCGCTCTATTTGGGAGGTAGTGGTCGATAATGGTCGAATTTCGGGGAACGCTCCTTTGATTTTTTCCTCAACTATGGTAGAAATTTTCGGAAGCGAGAATGTTACAAGTTAATTGGATAAAAATATTCTGAGGCCGACACATGGTGGGTGCTTATAAAGATCATTACGAGCACAGATTAATTAGGGAGCTACTGGTTTAGATGTTATAACCGGAATATGAGATAACTAAGTATTAGTGTGTAGGCAATTACTACGTATCTTATTATTACGAGACCGTTTCTAGAATTGTTGTTACTTCAAAAGACTTTAAGATGGCTATCGAGTGGAGTCGTTTACCGGCTTTATATTAAAGTTATAATTAAACGATTAAGGATTAAGAAGTCTGTTACTCAGTAAGCAGTGGTGTTTCTAATAAAGATTGAATCTTCTATAAAAACACAGGTTAGTATAGTAAACTTTTATAATATGTTATTGTAAGTGCTAAAGAAAATTTCAAACTTGTTGATAACATATTCAGCTTCTACATTTTGGTTTGCAGCTGTAAAATTAACATTCCGTATCTTAGCTTCAAAGTTGACATCAAGTTTGAAGCTGAGATGCGTCTACTTACCTATGTATATTAATAGAACTTCGCTCGCGAGTTCATACCCAAAATAGTGATAGCTCAGCTAATATGCATGCCATACATTTAATTCATTGCCTATAGTACCCACGACTAATGTAGCTTTCTGCCAGTGCAAGATTTTTTTAAATTTGATCATTAGTTCTGGAGATAACCCGCTACATTACAAACTTACAAATAGTACATCTTTATAACAGCGTTTCCCATTTGCCGGGACATCATAATAAAATACCGGTCCTAGTAATATTCTGCCTTGTTTTAACAATAATTGGGGATATATTCGACACAAGACCATTGATAGATTTTTGCTTATCTTGTGAAGAATAAGCAAAATTAGCTCATCAAGCATTAACTATTTTGATAACTTAAACTATAAAATGTGTAACTGGGTTTTCAAAACAAGTTTACTTTGCTTTCATTGGCTGCAGTCGTGATATTACTAATATTATAGGCTTGTTGACTGAAAAAAATCTAATTAGTCCTTCACTTAGATTATCAAAAAATATTTGACCCGTATTTTTTCTTTTGTCACATAAACCAAAATTGACGAAGATACGACGCTTTTAAAATTCCCAATACGTCACTGTTTGGTCTCATTCTTAGTGAGTTCTGACGTCACGAGCCCCCCCACTCCCGAGTTTTGATGCGTTTTATCTTTGCCAATATTCGTTGATTTACAAAAACAAAAAATACGTGTTCATTATTTACCAATACTCTCAACTGCCGGACTAAATAGAATTCCAATTAATTGATGGTGGAAACTAGCCTATAGTGTTATGTCTTATGTTCCACAGACAAAGAGATCTCTATCTAGATTAGCATGTGCCTGCTTTTTCCCAAGCTTCCAGTCTTTCTTATTCTGCTGAAGTAATTTAAGTCAGAAATGTCAGATTTTCGGGTCACTACCTGTTACGACGGTCAAAGATCGAGAAATTACAGCCGTGACCAACGGCTTAACGTGCTTTCCGATTCACTGAGGAAATTCGGTAAGTATGTAAAGGGTGGTCACCCATCCACAGACCAACCTAGGCAAGCGAGATTGATCCGAGTGGCTGTTATTATCTATATCTGGAATCTAGATTGTTGGCGACGATAGGTTGTGGTGGAGCAAAATGAAAGTTGTAGTGGACTGTATAACATGAATAAGTATATTGAAGAAAAGAATTAAAATACAACGGTTGATTGGTAAACAAGTAGTAAGACGCTAAGAAAACGCGTAAGCGCAGCCGTGCGTGGAGGCGTGCAACAGCTGACTCGTGTGGCGCGGGGGCCCGCGCTCGGCCGTCGGCCGGCTGACTCCCCGCTGTCCCCGCACCCCTCGTTCACTGCCGCTGGCGCGCGGCGCGCAGCGGTGTTGAGAGTAGCGGTCTCAACATGCTCCCCCCGTTGAAGGAACTTCAACATTAGAGACCGGCAGCGGGCAGATGGTGTTGAAGGCGCGCCGGATGACACCCTTTCTTGTGAGGATGTCGGCGACCCTCGCGACGCCATCTCTGCCTGGGAGAACATGTGTGATGCGTCCTAGAAGCCACATAAGAGGAGGTAAGGTTTTGTCCTTTATGACGACCAATGTTCCTTCCTTGAGCTCCCCCGATGACCGGCACCATTTGGTTCTCTCTTGCAGCCACAGAACATATTCGTGGGAGAAGCGAGCCCAGAAGTGTTGCTTCAAAAATTCAATACGGCGAAATCGTTGCAAGCTGTTGACTCTGGCGTTCTGGATCTGTGGATGAGGCAGCATAATTAAAGAACGACCAATAAGGAAGTGAGCCGGGGTTAAAGGAGCGAGGTCGGAAGGGTCGTTGGACAGAGGAGTTAAGGGCCTTGAATTCAAAATAGCCTCGACTTGAATTAAACAAGTAGCCATCTCTTCAAAAGTTAGGTTTGTTAAACCCAAAGTGCGCCGTAGATGGTGCTTGGTGGATTTAACCGCAGACTCCCATAGGCCTCCGAAGTGTGGAGTATATGCAGGTATAAAAGAAAAGTTTATGCCAGGACCGATGTTGTCGAAGTTTAAGTCCTGCGAAAGCAGTCTGGCCAACTCATTGAAAGCACCGACAAAAGTTGTGCCGTTGTCGGAAAAGATGTTGCGTGGTTTTCCCCTTCGAGCAATAAAGCGGTTAAGTGCAGCTAAGAAGGCCTCCTTTGTAAGGTCCGACACAAGCTCGAGGTGGATGGCTCTTGTAGCTAAACACACAAACACACAAATGAAACATTTCACAAGTCTACATCCTCTACCTTTCCGGTCAGCTATCATGATGGGACCGGCGTAGTCCACCCCTGTGTCTAAAAATGGAAACTCTAAATGTAGACGCTGCTCTGGAAGATTACCCATGATAGGCTGAATAGTGTTGGCCTTGATCCTGCAACATTTTACACATTGATGTGTGACCTTTTTAGCCAGGTTCCTACCACCAATAGGATAGTAGTGATGACGAACAGTGGCCAATAAAAGTTGCGGTCCAGCATGTAAAAGACGTACATGAAACATGTTGAACAAGAGAATGCAAATTATATGAGTACTAGATAATAAAATGGGATGCTTAATATTATAATCATAAAATGAATTATTTAATCTTCCTCCAACGCGAATAAGATTAGAAAGAGTATCAAAGAAAGGAGACAAAGATAGTAACTTGTTCTTTGCTGGTAACTGCTCACCTGATTTAAGTAAGTGGTACTCTTCCGGGAAAGATTCCATTTGACTCATTCTTAATAACAAGTTTAAGGAATTGTTAAGTTCAGTAGAAGTTAGTGAACCAGACTCAAGTGACTTCTTACTGCACTTATTAATGAATCGCATGACATATGCCGTCACACGCTGTAATGTACCAAAGTTTGAAATTTTTGAAAATAACGCTATTATAGGATTTTCATTAATGTGATTAGAAACATGACAAGAAGATTCCGGTATTGTTTCCGGTAACCTAGAATTATTATGATGTGATTCAGGGAACTGAGGCCATGAAGACGCATCTTTGTTAAGAAATTGTGGTCCTGACCACCACAATGAAGACGATAACAGCCTGTCAGTTCTAAGTCCACGCGAAGCGAGGTCTGCGGGGTTTTCAGCTGACGGAACATAATGCCAAGTTGCTCCGCCTGTAGTTTCCTGAATTTCAGATACACGATGACGAACGAATGGCTTTAACTGATTTGGTGAAGTAGATAACCACCCCAAGACGATAGTCGAGTCACACCAAAAATGAACTTCATCAAAATTTAAAGTAAGTGACTGACGAACCTTTGAGTACAACCTTGAACCCAACAACGCACCACACAGCTCGAGCCGCGGTATGGTTGTGGACTTGATTGGAGCTACCTTGCTTTTAGCGGTAAGGAGATGTACGTTAACCTCGCCGTCTCTTGAAACACTGCGAACATAAGCACACGCCCCATAAGCTTTCTCGGATGCGTCAGTGAACATATGCAGCTGGAGACAGGACGCAGATTCACACAACACCCACCGAGGTATCTTGAACTCGTTTAAAAGGTGCAGACTATTTTGAAAGTCATTCCAGGCATGCTGAATTTGCGTGGGAACCAGATCATCCCAAGAACATTTGGCTAGCCATAGATGCTGCATGATAATTTTTGCTTCCACTATGCATGGAACGACCAGGCCAACGGGATCAAAGATCTGTGCTATGGTTGATAAGATGTGACGTTTAGTAGCCTTGTCTGAATAATTTAAATTAATAGAAAAAGAGAATGTGTCACTTAAGCTCTTCCATAGAAGCCCAAGAGTCTTCGACTGCTCGTTGTCGCTCAGGTCCACAACATCAGAAACGTCGTGTTCACTGCTAAGCGCCTGCAGAACCTGACTGGAGTTGGACCGCCATTTCCGAAGATTGTACTTTGCTGACCGAAGAACATCGTCAACACAGCGGCTTACTTCTAAAGTTTCTGAAACAGACGACCCACCGGACAAGTAATCATCCACATAGAAGTCATGTGCAATTGAAAATTTTGTTGAAGGATCTGAGCACCCTTCAGCTAGTTGAAGCAAGCACCTCGTAGCTAAAAATGGAGCCGATGCCGTGCCATACGTCACGGTATTAAGCGTGTACTCCTGCAATGGATGTGTTGGATCTGCCCTCCAAAGGATTTTTTGTAAGGAACGATGACTGTCGTGAATAAGAGTTTGTCGATACATTTTTTCAATGTCCGCGCTTATGACAATTTTATGCTGACGGAATCGAAGTAATATTGATAGCAAGTCATCTTGAATGGGAGGACCAACCATCTGTATTTCGTTGAATGACTTACCTGAACGAGTTCTGGCGGAAGCGTCAAAAACTACCCTTAGTTTGGTGGTAGTTCTTGATTCCTTCAGAACACCATGATGTGGTAAATAATTAGAAGATGAGTCGAGGGGGCGTCTAGTAGTTTCAGACATGTGTCCCAGCTCTATGTACTCATTAAGAAAGTCTATATACAAGCTTTTAAGGTGAGGATCTCTACCCAAACGACGTTCAAGAGATAAAAATCGCTGCTTTGCCATCATGTATGAATCACCCAATACGTCTGGTGACTCTTTAAAAGGAATACTTACCACAAATCGTCCATCAGAATTACGATATGTGGTATCTATAAAATTTTGTTCACAAGACCTCTCTTCACCAGAGTGTTTGTGTATAGACGAAACAGAATCTAATTCCCAAAACCGATCTAAATCGATCTGTAAGTTATTAGTGTGCATACAGACCTGTGACGAGGAATTAGACTGATGACATGCACCCGTAATAAGCCAACCTAATTTTGACTCTAGCAAAGTGGGCATACGGTTACCTAACGATATACGGCCAGTGCCAATGATATCCCAGAAGACTTCCACACCAACGAGGACGTCGATCGAAGACGGAACATAATAAGTGGGATCAGCAAGACGCACGTTCGCAGGTATATGAATGTTGCTAATATCAACATAAGTATTAGGAACTGATGCTGATACTTTTGGCAATACGAGGCAGTCAATGTTCAGTTCGTACTCACTGTCATCAATAGATTTTAATGACACTAAGCACCCCTGGGTACAAGTAGAAGTTTGGTAATTTATGCCCGTTACCTTCGACTTGGCAATGTAGGTAGGAGCATGTAACTTACGAACGAAGTCCTCCGAGATGAAGTTGGTTGTACTTCCACTGTCCAGCAAGACTCGTGCTGTATGATGGTTACCGTCAGCGTCAGTCACCTTCACGAGCGCGGTGGAAAGTAAAATCACTTTAGATGTAAGCAATTGACTAGCTGATAATGCAGTGTTGTGTGCACTAGAGAGAACATTGTCACTATCAATGTGTAACAGTGTGTTATGCTTTTGACGACAATACTTGCAATGACCTAACCTGCATTTGGATATATCATGACCTGGACGAAGGCAATTCATGCACACATTGGAACCCTGAGCCTTTTTAATGCGAGCCTGTACTGATAGACCTTTGAACTGCTCACATGCAAAAATAAAATGATTTTGATGACACATGGGACACGACAAAGGTTTTGACGTTTTATCAGATGCCAAATTGCTTTTGTGTTTAGGTGCAGGTGCAGTAGGTTCACTCTTAGCTGCTATGGGCTTAGACTCCTCAAGTGTCTCCAACAAGTCAGCTCTGTTACTAATAAAGTTAGTAAATGCAGATAAAGTAGGCGGTTCAGAAAAGGTGTTTCTGTGCTCTTCCCACTGACGATTTGTCACGTGGTCGAGCTTACTGGTCATTATGTAAATGACGATGATGTAACGTAGTGACTTACTTGACTCTCTGTCTATAGGCTGAACGTTAAAGAGTGCTTGCACATGATTGTTGACAAGCAACCTTTTGTTGTCATACCTCTCACAAAGTAACTTCCAGGCAGCGTCGTAGTTTTCTGACCTAAAGTCAAGATTATCGACGACAAGAGAAGCACTACCTTTCAAAGAAACACGCAGATAATGCAATTTATTTATGTTATCTAAGCTTGTGTTGTTATGGACTATAGAAATAAAGGTATCTCTAAATTCCAGCCAATCATGATAACTGCCTGAAAACTTGGGTAAGTCAATTTTGGGTAAACGAATTGAATTGTGTTTGTGTGTACTAGTAATACAAGAATCCACCTCGTTTGCGGCGCCCCCTTCAAGAAGCTTTCTCGAGCCGCTGATCAGCTGGCGTGCAGAAGCCACCAAGCCGTAGTACAGCTTCTCAAAATCCTCGCGTTCCGCATATTGCTCGCTGGGGTCATCCGCCAACGCCTCCAAGTCATCCTGTAATGCATCATATTTCTCGTATAAGCTCTCAAATATGTTAAGTCGATATTCGATTTCGATGACTTGTACCTCACTTAACTTTTCGCAAGACTTTGAAACATTTAAATAAGATGAAAACTGCGTAAGCTTGGCTTTAACTGAAGCTCGCTTCTTAATTAAGCTTTTCATGTCAGCCATGACAATGAAAGTTAGCAGTAGCAGTAACAAAGAGAAGAAGAAAATAAAAAAGAAAAAGTGGTAGGCGGTAATACTGACACCAAATGATTAGCAATAAGTTGCAACGTGGGAACTGGAGCTATAAGCAGTAAGAAATGAGATTGCTATTACAAAAACGTTAGGCGTTATCGGTCGAATCTGCTGAGTAATGCTAAGCGAATGATGCAATGTTTCTCTGCAAAAAACGGAAATAAACTTCAATTAAATTAAACGGAATAATGCAAAATATGTACTACCTAATTGGAAACTGTAACAACTAATTTGATTATAAAATGGGACTGTGATTGATTGGCACAAATGAATAAAAGGTTAAAAAAACACAACAACAAAACAATATTATCTAAACCTTGGTAATTAAGTAAAGAAACGACACTGTTCAAAGCAAGTTGAAGGGCTGAAAACTATTGATGGATTGATGGAATTATTAATGAACTTTAATTATTTGTAAATGAATTTGGAAAGGTGAAATGATGAGGCAAAATGATGGAACAAAGGAATTGGAACGTTCTCACGGTTTTATGCTGTCAACCGCTGATCCGATGATGAGTAGATCCTGGGTTACTCCCGATGCAAGTCGACGAATGCTGACGCTCAATATCCTCTTGCACCGAAGTCTCGACGATCTTTTCTTGCGCCGCCCGTTGGTTTGAACTCGATGAAGACGGCTGTTGCCGTATCGATGTTCACGATGACCAAATGCAGACGATGGCACGTAGAACACGATGACCTCTTGCGAAACTTGAACCCGAAGATGAAGTCCTTTGTTCTCCAACCGACGAACCGTTGATTTTTTTGAAAATTGCCGTTGTTCGGTTCAAACGTTAACGGTAGAAGGACCAATGTTGGCGACGATAGGTAGTGGTGGAGCAAAATGAAAGTTGTAGTGGACTGTATAACAAGATATATTGAAGCTAAGAATTAAAATACAACGGTTGATTGGAAATGGTAAATAAGAAATAAGACGCTAAGAAAACGCGTAAGCGCAGCCGTGCGTGGAGGCGTGCAACAGCTGACTCGTGTGGCGCGGGGGCCCGCGCTCGGCCGTCGGCCGGCTGACTCCCCGCTGTCCCCGCACCCCTCGTTCACTGCCGCTGGCGCGCGGCGCGCAGCGGTGTTGAGAGTAGCGGTCTCAACAAGATCATCACTCATATATAATTACTTATGATTACGTTCGCAAGTAAGGTAATTTATGGCGTTTTACAAGGCTCGCACGACGACCAATCCAAGCTAAAACAACCAAGTTAAGCTGATCTCTCATTGTTAAGAAAGCTCATAGAAAGTGAGGTCAGTTTATATTGGAATGTATGAACTGGTTTGTTGATACCTACCAGGAAAATAAATAAGATACAGACCTATATTCTATCTAATGATATCGAAGATGAAAAAGTATTGATATATTTACAGAACATCACGCCTGTTATACCTGAAGAGGTAGCCAGAGGTGTAGGTACCAAATAGTAAACCTACATTTGGCCAGTCCCATGTAATAGGAGATAAGCCTAATGCCATCAACTGGGCAAAAATCCAGACTCCGTGGCTGTTACTGAGAAATTCTGATGGAAAAACCCAATAACACTTTGCCCAACGTAGTAATCGAACGCGAGACCTCATTCTGAGCCTTGCAATCACTACACCAACGATTTCATTGTCAGTCCTGTTGAAAGTCATACCCCCGAATACTGAAACCTCACCCAAAATTTATTTGAGTAGCTCCTAAAAAAATGTTGTATGGACAAACGTCAATTTTAAGTATCTGTTAAATAAGAGTAGGTACTACTTAAATTTTGAGTGACGTTTCAGTATTCGACCGATAAAACTTACCTTTTGCTTTTTTTTTCATTATGATTCAGTTTTTGTAAATAATCAGTACTTATTTATTTTTTTTGGATTTTATTACAAATTACGGTTTTTGAGAAAGATTCTCTCAGGGGGTAATAGTGGAATGACTCAAAATTAAAAGGGTTTTTTGGCGTGAGGTGAAATTAAACTGAAAATCTAACAAGAATTTGTATGGTATACAACAACTGAAGAAGCCAACTACTGAATTAAATGTAGTCTATGTTACCCGCGCCATATTAACTAATCAACCTTATTCATCAAAATCAGATGAAAGTTTAGGCACTCCAGAAAGTTACGTACATTAAAACAAACATAGGTAAAAAGACTTTAACAAACACAAATTGTGAAGAAAGTCAGCTATAAGCTATACTTTTAATAATTCTAATAAAAATGTTGAGATTCGGTAACAACCGAACCCTAAGTATGTACCTATTCAAATAAGTAGTTAATTAGTATTCTAGTTGAATGGATATTAGTTAAAGTTACATCAATAGCACGGTTCAAGTCGTTAATTCAATAGGGTAGGTACTTAATTGGATTTCCGAAAACTCATACTTCATTGAGAAATCGAGTGAGATTGTGAGATAGAAAACCTTTCATTTATAGTAGGGCCAATTGAATAGATCATATTTTGACATCTGTCAGTTCATAGTACCTTTAGTTTTTTTTTTTTTTGCCATTATTACAATAAATATGGGGATGCACACTGTGGAACTAATGGCGCCAGCATAGCTGGTTCCCAGCATCGTCATTGGTTGAAAATCAAAGAATGTCATTTCATATTTTAAAATACCTTGACCTCATTGGTCAAATTGAGACCAGCTATGGTGGCGCCATCTACAATTAGCTTTCAACGGTCTTCTCCATTGAAAAAAACTGCTAAAAACGAATTAATACTTTATGCCTTTATTTTGATGAAGACAGTGTCAAATGATATAGTATTAAATTGACCACTGTAAATAGTTATTATTCATAAAAGTTGGACATTTTATTTTCACTCACAATTACCTTTCATAAGTAAGTCGGGCAAAGAGTTACTGGGTTTTTCTATCATGGATTTATCAGTAGCTGGACACAGTGTCTAGAATGGTTCCCGGTTGACATTATTATAAGCTAAGCAGCTCCTTTTACACGGGACTTAAACATCGCCGACGAATTTTGGGTGTAGTTACAGTAAGGGACGCCTTCCTACGCTTTAGTACTAAAACATCGAAATAAGGAGTGCCTTAGTACGCATTTAGGTATACATATTATGTACAACATTATTTTTTGAGTGAGAGCGGATAGTACTCATGAAAATGAACAACTTTTACTATGGAAGCAACTACGAAATCTCGAAAAAAAAATCAGCTGCTTCATACATTATTGGTCGCGTAACTCGAAAAAATGTAGGCAACAACTGAGTTACTTTTCGAGATTTCATAGCCGTTGTTCTCATAGTAAATAAAAGTTGTTCATTTTCATGAAAGACTAAAAAATAACGTTGCATATAGTGTAAGAACTAAAGCTAATGACCATAAGAAATTTACTTTATACAATATAATCTCTTGAAAATCAATATTATTTTCCGAGTTTCTATGAGGAAAACCTTCCTTTATCAATTACCATATGTTAATGTAATGGTATCTAAACTCTAAAGAACATTATTTATTTCGTGTAGTTGTTATCGCTGTTATATTTACTGCACAGCGCACTCATTGTGCGGTTGGCACCTCCTACGACTGAATGAATGAACTAAAAAAAAGGTTCAAAATATGAACTCCATTATAACAACAGAAATTCATCATCACATTCAGAAATCCCACGGGATGATAAAATGAAGACGTTTTAGATTAACTTCTTACAATACTGAATGAAGGTTGTCCACTTATTGGACACCTTTTTGCTTTTTATGAATGAATGAACCTTTTATGAATGAACCTATTTTGTGAACGTTTTTTCCACCTGTGCAATAGAGTTCTTGGACTATAAAAATTTGTATTGTTACAAGTGAAATTATTTATGATCTTCAAAGTTTTTGTGAGCAACGTGAAATTCGGAGAATTTTTTGAGAAAAAAGTTTTACGACTATTAACGGTGAAAAATATTGTGAATGAATGGGTCGAATTGGACAGGGATTAGTTTGATTTTATTTGATAGCCCTATAATTCAACTTCTTTGGTTCTTCAGATATTTATTTTATAGCTTGTGATCTTTTTTCGTTTTGATGTTGAAAATAAAATTGAATTACTTAATCCTGGATTCAAATAAACTAAACTATCTATGTGAATGTTAGCCTGTGTCATCCCACTGCTGGGCAAAGGCCTCGCCCCACGACTTCCAAATCCTTCGACCCAGTCGTTGGGTCTGTTCACCAGCTTGTCCCGCCATCAGCTGCGAGGTCTACCGCGTCGTCTTCTGGCTGTGTCGGGGAATCTATACGAATATTATAAAGCAAAGAGTTTGTTTGTTTGGTTGTTTGTTTGATTGTTTGTTTGTTTGGTTGAACGTGTTAATCTCAGGAACTACCGGCTCGAATTGAAAATTTCTTTTTGTGTTGGATAGTCCATTTATCGAGGAAGGCTTTAGGCTATATACCATTACGCTACGGTTATAAGGAGCAGAGGAGGAATGAAAAATGTTGCAAAAACGGGGATTTTTTTTTCCTTTAGTTTTTCTCTCTTATGTGACGCAGACGAAGTTGCGTGGGTCGGCTAGTAAAGAATATTTTTTTTTAAGTTTTAAAACATTTTATTCTTTTGTAACTTTACGCGCTAATTAGGTTCTTCAAACGTACCGAGCAAAACAAATTTGCCCTAATTCCCTCACTGATACCGATCATACCACGATACAAACCCATAATTCCAACCAAAAACGCCTTATTACTTATTGAAACAGTGCCATGACTAACTCATAACCACTACTCAACTTACCAGACAATATCGCAACGCTGTCTCAAGCATTTCATTCCCACGACCAACAATACTGTAAATAATGACCGATCAAGTTGACCGCAGTCATTTTAGCGACACAGCCTTCACTCCGGAGCTAATGACGTGGAAGAAATCGCTTACACTCGCCAATCGAGAAGTGAGACGAGTAAACTTCGAGATACTTCCCACGCGTGAAAAAAGTTACAGAATAGTGATACCTGACGGCCAAAAATGTGCGGACACGGATAATCGGTTCTAATTTTGAATTTTTTGGTTTGTATTTGATGTTTTTTTTTTTTAGAACTAGCAGTGTGTGTCATTTGATGTGCGAATGATTCCGGCATGGTAGACTGCAAAATTGAAGTAACAGAATGACTTAATAGAATTACCTAAATTGTGGTTAAATGAACTAAGACGGACGCGAATCTTATTTTCATCATCATACAACCTGACTCTGATCAGCACATTTAAAAAAACATGAGAAAATTAAAATTCTGCGGTCTGGGCTGACGCTTTCACTATAATAATGTGCTGCAATAAAAAAAATGGTTCTTCGAGCTTTTTGTAACTCCTTTGGCGGAAGTTGGACGAGTGAAGGATATAAATACTTAGATATCATTATAAAATAGCCTTAGCTAAGCTGTTTATTTCGAATCACCTACACTACATTTAAGTTCACAATTCAACACAGGCTAAAGTCTGAAATAGCAAACATTCAACACTAAACATTCAAATTACAACAGCAAAAAATTAAACTAGAACACAACAAACATCATATTCATACAAAATTTCGGTCGGTATAATCTTGCCAAACGGAGGCACCCTCATGAATAAAACTAGCTGGTGTATAAATTCAAATTTCCTCTTCTCCACACGCTCATTTCCATATCTCGGGCTCTCTCCCCCTATGCTTTATTATTAAAACTCCAGTGCAAAAACCGACACCCAAGTTATTCGCTATCTACGTTCGGAAATGGCATTATCGGCCGCGCGGCCCGAAGCGCACACGTCTCAGCCAATAGGGCATTCTTATCAGAAAATGACTCATTTCAAATGACAGAGTGTTCTAAAGCATTTTCAAATATAGAAAGCCGCAACCGTCGCCGAAGTAGCATTCCAAATTTAAACCCTGTACCGAAGCCACTTCGGCACACTTCGGCGTGTCGTTATGTCACTCAGTTAAGGCTCGTAAAATGGGGACTCTCGTAGCGAGAGGAAATTGGAATAAGAAAATTTGGGGTGTAAAATGAAAGATAGACGAGTGCTAATTTCCGGCTATTACTACGTCTCTTTCTTTCCCGCACATTTATTGCGGGGAACGTGTTTGGGGGTGGCATATACTGTCTTTTTCTAGCGTGTAGGGACTTTACTATTTAATAGAGCGTATGGTGTAATGTAATGGGAGTCTGGAAAATTGTGTTTCGTTTACATTTTTCTCGCTGTTTGGGAGCACAATAGGAAGTAGAATTCAATTATGCCAATTGAATACTTCTATTGTTATAAATAACGAGTTTGAATGTGAATAGATAGTAGAATGTGTTTCTTGCAATTCTAAAAGGCCTTTCCTCACCAGCAAATAATATGAAATTCACGGCAAAGCGACTCCGTTTCCCCGATAACTTTATTCCGCATTGCAATAATGTGATTGAGCGTCAATATCTCGAGCGGTCCGCTCCGGCCGAGTCCTCAATAGCAAATGACGCCTCCGACCGCGTTGCGTCAAACGCTACCGGAATCTATCGACTACCCGCAAACAATTCGCCTCACCGCCAGCTATATTCTATTGAGGCAACTTTGGTAGCGAAATTATTGCACTGAGGGTTTATTACATAGCGAAAGCGGATACAGGTCCACAATTCCAAGTCTATGTTTATCTTTTTTTGGTAATACGAGCGAGATAGTTATAGATTTGCTAAATTGTTTCGACCGAGTGTTAGTGAATACGGGTGCAGGTACAAGATCTCAAATAGATATTGTAAGAAGCCTAAGAAGGTGCACAAATTAGTTACTGTTAAAATAATTTATCAGTCCAAGATTTCCGTTAGTCGTAAATAAGATTGAAATGAACATTAATGGTTATGGGTTCAGGTTTGAGGTGTTTGAACAGACAATCTCATAAACGTTAACAGTGCAGCACAGCGAGTGGATTTTAAATATGGCGTCTCGGTAACGGAGCGTCTGAGCGACTACACCGCCGCCATTGTTCTCTGTTTAAACTGTAAAGGACTGTTTAAACTGAAGGATATGAGGTAGCGTTTAGTCCAGCTTTAACAACTTTCCTGCGTTTCAATGCGTATTACCTTGTTTACACCGAACTATTCTGGGATTCAAATTAAACACTTAGTTATTTAGTAAGAGAATCTCCGGTTGCCATTGGTAGATCTTTATCAGCCGTTACCAATACTCAGAAGCCTAAAAGTCTGACGGTTAGTTTTGCAAGGGGTATTGCGTTACCCACACTCAGATATTTAGTTGTGGAGGTCAGTCAATTAGGTACTCCACGAAAAATTCTGAATCTATATAAGATCCGTATCCAGTTAGACTGGAAAACGACCCCAACATAGTTGAGTATAGGTGTGGTAGATTATGATGAGTAGCAGGTTAAATAATAAACGGTTATTCTCAAGCCACTATGGTTGTATCTGAATGCCTTCCCCGTGTAATGCAATACGAAGTTATCGAGGAGCTATTAACACGTTGTATTCGGTCGATAAATGAAATCCTGTCACCCCTTGTTTGGTTTCTATTAAACTAACACTGTGATGTGATTATTTAGTGTGTGATTGCTTACTTTACTATAACAATCTAAATTATGTGATTAACTTTAACGACAATTTAATTTTCCTCGCCAGAATAAAGAGAGACGTTAAAATCGATATAATAAATTAAACTATTGACAAAATGATAATGTATTTAATGACCCAAAAATGTTTCCTATCAAATTAAAGTTCTCATGCGATAAAAAGCAGGCTTACAATTAATTCAAATCGATTTCCACTTAAGCAAACGTTTGCCGCGAACGATCAGAATTTCAAATTCGACTTTCAGAAAACGCGGCCAGCATGGTGTAAAGGTTCTTTTTTTGATTCCAATATGCCATTTAAACGGAACGCGCCAAAAGAAATAGTAGTTGCAGCCGAGTTAGGTTGGCCAGCCTGATGCTATCTTGGCAGTTGGCACACCTGACCGACGCTAATTGGACAATAAATCAATTCTTTCCCGCTTCTTATTGGCGAATCGTGGCATTCCAATATTGAAAATTTGGCCGCGCGATATTGACAACATGATAAAAAACAATAGGCGGTTATCTTTTTCTTTTGTGTTCATCTCTAGTCTGGACTCCGGTTCTTATTAAGGCTGAATCGTTTTATATTTTGTTTGTGTCAAACCCAATGTCTTATCGGTTAGACAATTTGTTTTTGGAAGCTCGTTATTGAATTATTAATATTGATATTTTGTATACCCTCAAATTGATGTTACATTTGAAATAAATCTCGTGTCATTGTTATTTGACTGGCGTCATAGAAAAGCGTGTGTGATGAATCGGTTTTAATAAAAGCGCTATAATCGGAATAAATAACATTAATGCAGCAAAGAGCGCGGGCGTCATCCATTATTAGAGTTATTAACAAAACGGAACGCGCGCCCGGCTAATCTGGGCGCGCTCTGAGCGTAATTAAATTCTCAGAACAAGCGAGCTATTAAAGCGAAACGGTAGCGCGACGCCCATTACGAAACGGAACGTGCATAATTATTTCGTTCCCGCCTTTTTTTCTTATTCTCATTTCGATTTTCGAAAGCCCGCGCTAATGTAGCGTCGCTGCCCTCTGGCACGAAGTCTTGTAAACAATGTTCTCGTAAAATCTTATTCAATTACCGCCTGCCCTCTTAATATACTGATTAGTTTTCGAACTGTTAATTATATTCGAGCGCAAAAGACCGTGGAAATTAATAAATACTTGGTTATGTTGCTGAATTTCCAGTTTAAAATGGGGTTCCATAATAAAGTCTCTAAAGGCAGTGGTAACAAAAAGCTTGTAGTTTTTTCTATCCAGACCACCAAGGCATTCAAATGAGGCATATCATTAGCCGTATATAAACAATGTCGTAAAATGACAGGTAGCAGAGCTTGTCACATCGTTGGTATAATAATTATTCATGTGGTGTTATCGTCTCGACTCATCTACCGTTCTTCGTACCTACTGTTAACATGTATTTTGACAGATGACATAAGTTTGGCGCCGTATCGCCGGTTTGTCATCTCGCTACGATGAAATACAATTCGGATGTAATAATAAGCTCCCGTCTTACGTTCGTTGATAAACGGACTCGTGTAAATCAATGTAATGGTGTTGTTGTGACGTCAGATTCGGTTGTTATTCACTGGAAACCTTTTGTTTCGCTATCATTTCGTGTTTTGTAATAGACGTGCGAGTAATAAACTGTCGCACATTTAGCGCTAGTTTATGCGTATTGGAGCAAATTATGTGGTTTGATCGATAGCCTATGGGTATGTATTACGATTTTAGTCCACATTCCGAAATAGCCCAGAACACGAAGTCCAATAGTTGTATGACTTGAGATGCAATTTAATACTTCCATAAAAGCTAGAATTTCGAAATTTAAAAAAAGATAGGAGACACATCTTTTTGGGTCTTTCTGTTCAACATTATTTTGTTTTTGTTTTTGTGGACAGTTGGCAGTGCCGTCTTTGCAACCCCATTATTTTTTTTATTTCTGAAAAAAAAAAAACATTCCATGTCCACTTTTGCCTTATATCGTTGATCCTTATAGATTACAAAAATAGAAATAAATTCTTAACTCGATGCAAATTAAACACTTCAATGAAAAATGCAGTAATTTTCTGCGACAACTTTCCGTATTGATCTCGTATGTGAACAAAAAACAGAATGTGCGACTTGTGAGAGTCAACTAAGGAAAGATATGCTAATTTTCGAGTGCGATGGGCTAGCAACCTACCCGTGTAATTATTCCTCGCATACGAGAATTCCTAAGATGCCGTACCTAAACAAAGAAAAAACTAAAATTTGCTCTCACTTTATCGAAATTCTCCGTATTTGTCTCGTTAACTTATAACGTACAAAGTTACGTTTGGAAGTTCGTCACCAAAGAGGTAGGTCTTCGAAACTGCTTAGCTCTTTTAAATATAGTATACAATAAAATAAAGAAGTTACCTATGAACTTTTTTTTAGCAACCTTACAGCGGTTCTAAGACGAGCGCGCGATCGATACGTCGATTTTCAAAGGGAATGTTTCTTTCATGGTCTAAGGAACGTGCAGCAACTAGGGCAGCAAAACGACGAAAGAGACACTATGCGGACAATAAAGGAAACTAATCAGACCCATCATCGTGCTTTTAATAATGTAGTGTAGACTCTTCAAGGACCAGAAATGTACCTATTTGACTATCAAATAGGTAGATATCTCTGTGGTACTCAACCTAAATCAAGATAGAAAGGACGGTTCATGTGAATCATCTTAAAAACTCTAACACCAACTTAAAACCCATCCAATTCTTTAGTCCCTCGATGCTTATCAAGCGCGCACGAGTCAAACTGATTGGTACCTGACTGGTAACTATGATGCATGTGCCTCGCTCACAAACTATGCGAGGAATGCGCATTTGACAAATATGTATCTTAGGACCACTGACATCTGTCCACAGGTGCTTTCCAAACAATTATTTAAATTAATAAGAGATACACTGTGGACGTTTTAATGGTTGTAGGACTTGTAGATATAAAACTAATTATTGATTGTTTGGTTTGAAAACATGTTGATGATCAATACATTGTTAAATACAACTTCGTAATGTATTTTTGTGACACAACATCCGTTTGGCACAACCGTGAGGCACACAGTGTCATATTATTATATTTTCGTTTAGACTTAAGTTTTTATTCGTTTATTTTTTATTTTTCTTAGTTTTCTTTCTTTTAAGTATTATTATTTTTATACTGTGTGCACTTGTGGCGTGTGCCAAATAAATGTAAGTATTTTCTTTCTTTCTTTTCCAACAAATGAAGGTTCCTGTAAAAAAATGTCATTGTTTAAGATTTTTTTAACATACAACGCCATCTAGTGCCACACTAAGCAAGGCTTGTGTTGTGAACACCAGATAGTTGATTATACGACATAATTATATACTTTTTGCTTGTTTTTTTTTTTTTGAGAAAGTATTTAAATAGTATCCTACACTAATGTGCCTACTTAAGTATCTACCCCAGCGTCAATAAGCACTTCAAGTTTCAGAAAGATATGTAAATGTTGACAGAGCTGATGACACGAAATTAAATCGTATCGTCGTAACTTATTTTGAAACTCAACGGGTGGGACAGGTATGATCAACAGCTCAAAATCATTAGATAATATTATCATGATCAGAAATAACACCCAATATTGATTGCGTAAGTATTAATTCATTAAAGGTGAACGCACACTGTCGCACACTTATCCGGGCACCATAAGCGCCGATCCGTATAACGTTATCTATTCGTCCGATTCGACGCGGATAAGTGTGCGAGGTTTCATAGGATTTCGTACAATTAATTCTAAAATTCGATTCTTTCGGCTCCTTCGTTTCTCCGGCTCTGTTAATTAAGTGTGCGTTCACCGTCTGCTCCGTACTCTAAAAGTAAATAGCGTTAGCCGCAATAAAGTTGAGAAAATGACAAGAACGAGATCGAATAGTGATCAAAGTTCAAAATGAGAAACTATGGGCTAGCTCTAGCTACTTTCTAGTTTGGTATACTACCAAATTTCTTTTTTGTTATAACTTGGTATCATTAATAAACTTGAAAGTAGTAAACTGGCAACATTAACGTTATGTCAATGCAATTCAACTGTCATTAGTAGTGTCATTGTCATGGTTATTGGTTGTTGTCAGGGGAACCTTGAAACGAACAAGGCGCCAAATCTTATTTAATTTAAAATTAATTTGTTTTGTGTTAATAGAGTACCTTAAAATAAGTTGTAATTATAAATTAATAGTTGTACCTATATGTAAATAGTGTAATAAACAATGGGGGGAACTGGTAAGAAAAGAATAAAAGCGGAGCCCCCTGATGGTCGAGCAGTACGGGACACCACTGAGACTTCTTCCGACTCCGACGATTCTGCAGACAACAGCAGGAAGTACCAAATATTTAAAGTCCCTGGATACTCAAGGAAGTATCCAGAAAACAGCAAGAAAAGCGAATACATAGTATTTTTATCTCATCAGACTGAACGCCAATTTTCTGACAAAGACAGACTGGCTATTTCGCATGCTATACGCAAATATTGCGTCACTGGCATATTGCATCTAAAATCTATAAATAAGTACAAAATAGGTATAACATTTGACCTATCCAACAATGCAAATGTATTTCTACAGAATAAAAAACTTTTAGATGAAATGGGCTTAAAAGCAACAATACCTGCTGTCGATACGGAGGTGACCGGGGTTCTTACTTCAGTCCCCACGGATCTCTCTAATGAGAGAATATCTGCTTTAATTGGAAGTTCCAGAAATGTCATACAGGTGAGGCGTTTTATGCGCCGCGTACAAAGTGAGGGTGGCGCGGTCACGTATGACCCCACTCAAACTGTTGCAGTTACTTTCGCCTCTACTGAGTTGCCGCAATACGTGTACCTTGACTCCTGGAGGCACGAGGTAAGCTGTTACGTTCCTCCTGTCAAGCAGTGTTTGCAATGTATGAAGTTTGGACATATTGCAAAATATTGTAAGAATGAAGTTGTATGCTCCATATGTACAGACAAGCATAGTTTTAAATTGTGTAAAGAAGATCCTAAAAATGCTAAATGCGTCAATTGTGGTGGTAACCATGTTTCCATCTCAAACACTTGTCCACAGAAGAAAATTAAAATAGAAGAAAATAAAGTCAAGTCCAGAGCCGCTAAATATTCCGATTTATTTAATGAACATTCTTTTCCTAAATTAACACAGAAGAACATTGAAACACAGATAATTAATTTGACTAAATCAGATTTTTTTATGAATACTTTAACAAATGCTATAACTAAAATTATATTAAATCAAAAAGATAACCCCATTAATTCAATCTCCATAAAAGAAATTCTGCAACAAACTTTCCGTACCAGTACTTCCACATCTAATAATGGATCTTAATATAATGCAGTGGAACGCACAAAGTATTATAAGTAACAAACTTTTATTAACCCAATTTCTTTATGAGCAAAACATACATGTTGCAATTATATCAGAAACTTGGTTAACACCCATAAAACATTTTAACATTAGAGGATACAAAATAGAAAGACATGATATTGGAAATAAACACAATGGTGTAGCTATTTTAATTCGCAATAATATAAATTACAGAAAAATAAATACATATTCTGATAATTCTTTACAGAATATTTGTGTAAGAATTACTGTAAATAATACAGAAATAAGTATTGTAAGTTTCTACTGTCCAACAAACTGCACTCCATCTTTTGACAAACATAAATTTGAATCTTTAATAAAATCTGTGCCTGAACCAATGATATTTGCTGGTGATTTCAATGCCCATCACACATCATGGGGATGTAATTCTACTAACCCAAGAGGTAGGGATATTTTAGAGGTTGTTGATGATAATAATTTAGTGTTAATGAATAATGGTGAAGTCACAACAGTCGGTTCTTTAACGTGGCGTCCAAATGCCTTAGATTTATCCATAGTTTCCGCATCATTGGCTCTTTCTTGTGATTGGTCTGTTCATTGTGATCCTCTTGGCAGCTACCACCTTCCTGTAATTATGAAAGTTTTTATCAATATTAGTAATATAGAAAATGCTAATAATAACACAAATTTGCCCACCTATCCCAACTTTAAAATGGTAGATTGGAAGATGTATCAACAAAATGTAGATTTACAACTATCTACTTCTCTAGACCAACATGTTTCTCCATTAGAAAGTTATACAGAGTTTTGTCTAATTATGCATTCTGCAATTAATAAGTCGCTTCCTTATCATAATACACCAGCTTCTTCCTCTGGTGATTATTCTAGTCGTAACTCTTATAGGAATTCGATAACCTCTATTCCTCTTCCTTGGTGGAATAAAAAATGTACAGAAGCAGTTCAAAAATCTAAGTTAGCTTATATAAATTTTAAAAACAATCCGTCAGATGAAACATTTATCGAGTTTAAAAGGTTACAAGCCCTCAAAAAACTTACTTTGAAAATAGAAAGATCAGATAGTTGGGTTGAACTTTGCAGCTCTTTCAATCGATGTACGCCTCTGTCCAGAATCTGGAAATATATGCGGAAATTTAATAAAACATATTCTTGCAACAATAATGATGTCAATTGGATTCAGGATTTTCTGGAAAAATTTACCCCAGATTATGTAAATAATAAGTCAAGTTTTCCCATTGCCAGTGAGTCACACTCTGAAAATATTTTTTTAGTTAAACGTTTTTCGATACAAGAACTGAAATCTGCTGTTAATTCTAGAAAGGATAGTGCTTTTGGACTGGATGGTATTCCATACATTATGATAAAAAAGCTTAGTGAGAAGGGTTTGCACACTTTTCTCGAAATATTGAATAATTTGTGGTTGAACAATGATATACCTCATTTATGGAAGTCTGATTGTTTGGTACCCATTTTGAAGCCAGATAAGCCTCGGTCTAATCCAGATTCCTATCGACCTATTGCTCTAACATCCTGTGTTGGTAAGATTTTTGAGCAATTAATAAAACAAAGGTTGGAATTTTACATAGAACAAAACAATATTTTACCTGCTAATCAGTTTGGTTTTCGTAGGGGAACATCAGCTCGTGAAAGTATTTGTCAGTTTCAGCTTGATATCGAAAATAGTTTAAATAACAAGGATTGCTTAATGTCAGTATTCTTTGATGTTGCTGGAGCCTTTAATAGTGTAAATATTGATGTACTTTGTTCTGAATTACTTGTTATTGGAATTCCAAACAAAATTGTCCACTGGGTCCAAGAATTCTTAACTGAAAGGAAAGTTTATGTTAGATATAATGACAAATTATATGGGCCAAGATTTGCTTCGGTAGGAGTTTGTCAAGGAGGAATCCTGTCTCCATTAATATTCATTTTGTACATACGACGTTTAAATTTGATACTAGGTTCCAAAGTTAAAAATCTTCAATTTGCTGATGATTTAGTTGTATATTTGTCTGGGAAAAATTTAAAAAATATGACACAGTGCCTTAATAAGGCATTGGAAGGATTATGCACATATTTTTCTTATTTAAATCTAAATATAAATGCCCTTAAATCTAAATTAGTAGTATTTGGTAAAACTAGCAATTTCAGTCCGTCTGTTTATTATAATGAAGTATCTATACCAATTTTTTATGAAGCTAAGTTTTTAGGTGTAACCTTCACTAATAATTTGTCTTGGAAAAAATATGTTGAACTGATAAGTTCTAGAGCTAACAGAGTTTTTAATATTTTGAAGACATTGTGTAGAACCTCCTGGGGAGCTGACCCAAAAATATTGTTATTATTATATAAATCTCTGATCCGTAGTCACTTTGAATATGGTTTTCTCTGTTTTGCTGGTGATAAAAGGTTAGTAGATATTCTTGATAAAATACAAAATAAAAGTTTGAGACTCATTACCGGGGCATTTAAAAGTACTCCAATTAATGCCATGCAAGTTGAATGTAAACTTCCTCCATTAAGTATAAGATTCTCTTACTTGAAGGAAAGGTTCTTATTAAAACTTTATAGTAAAAATAATAATCACTTGTTTTCCAATTTGAAACAATCATGTACATCATCCATTCGTAACTTAACATATATACTTCAGGGCCATTCTCAATATTTCAATTTTCTTGAAACCCTCCAAATTCATGAGTCATCTATTCTTCCATGTTATCAGGGGGATTTTGAAAGCAAATTTCCTGCAATTGACATCATTATTGATCACGATTTATCTACTAAAGAAAATGTATATAGTAAATTTCATGAGTTTACTGATCATAGATTTGTGTATACTGATGGGTCTAAAACTGAGTCAGCAGTGTCATTTGCTATTTTTGATGAGCTATTGAATTCTGGTACTGGTTATAAAATAAACTCAAACACAAGTATATTCACTGCTGAGGCTGTGGCTATACTTGCTGCACTAAAGCACATTAGGCATACAAATGATGGATGTTGTCATTGGGTAATAGTTAGTGACAGCATGAGTGTTCTTGAAAATCTCAAAAATAATAGGTTGAATGCTAACACAAACTATTTTATATCATTAATAAAAGAATCTTGGTTTGATTTATCTTTACATAACATTAAGGTTTTGTTCATGTGGGTCCCTTCACATGTTGGTGTGATGGGCAATGAAAGGGTTGATTTTTTAGCTAGAGCTATAACAAATTCCGATGATGTCCCTGATCTCAGTAGTTTCCTCAACATATCTGTTCCTTGTACAGACATAGTTCCTCTGTTGAAAAAAAGGTCTACTGATATATGGAAAAGGCACTGGAATCATACAGTCCAAATTGAAAATAAAGGTATGTGGTATGCAGTATACAATATTCCCATAGGAACCATGCCTTGGTTCTGTAAATCCAATATTTTCATGAACAGGAAGTTTTACTCCACCATACTCAGGCTTCGTTTTGGTCATTGTCGACTAAACTATCATTTGTTTCGTCTGAAAATTGTACAAAGTCCTCTCTGTGATCATTGTAACTCTCAAGCAGAACAAACTCTTGCTCACATTTTCTTCGAGTGCTCATCTTTTGGTATCCAGCGCCTTGTGCTGATGGATGAGCTAATTGAAATTTATGGTAACCCTGATGTGGTACCGCGCTCCATTCAGGTTCTTCTTGTAAATAGCTCGACGTATGTAGCTTTGTTTAATTTTATTAATAATACAGTTGGACAAATTTAACTCATGGTATTTAGAGTTAATTGCCTTGTGTATATAATAGTTAATTATAGGTATACTTCCTTACTTTTATTTTTGTAATTTTAAATTAAATAGTTCTAGATAGATGTAAATGTAAATATATATGGAAATAAAATTTAAAGGTTAGGTTAGGTTGCTTCCCGTCAGTTGGGATTAAAAGAATAAAATGACAATAATACTATGGACTTGACACTCGGCTTTTACAAAATAACAGAATGAATCAATGAAAATTACTTGGACTTGACTCAAGATATTGTGGAATAACAAATCTTAACATGGATTTTATGGAAATAAACTGAAGACTATAAATGGATTAACTTTACATGGAAAATAAGAAACTGATGAATATACCTGGATTTGATTTTTAAAGAATAAAAATACTAATGACGTTACTGGAATAACTCATTAATGGATAAATATAAAACTAATGAATTTTACTGGTTTTCCATAAATGATGGATTTACATACTGATGAATTGAACTGGATCTACCCTACTCAAGAAAATTACCAACTGATGACTAGGCAGCATGGTCTCAGACCTTAGCCTGTTCCGTCAGGAACAAATTGATTAAAAAAAAAAAAAAAAATTGGTTGTTGTCAAACAACTAAACAAGATACAACAGGAAAGTTTTGCAAATCGCGGTCATTTATTTATTTAGAATTAGTTTCATTTAAACTATACCTATAAAAAGTGATCTGTTATAGATTTAAAAGTTATTTCTACTAAGTTCTATACCATAAAATGGCAGACGACGACAGTAAGTCTATGATTGTGAAACATAACCTCCAAAACCTTATTTTAGATAAACTAATAAATTCTGATGCACTTGTCAGGATGCCCAAAATATATTATCATAGAAACTAATAAATTTTGGTAATGGCCTACCGAGCAACTTTATATTAAAAAAAATCTACAACTTTCCAGCTCCAGCAGACAGCAGTCTGCTAGTTATAATAGTGGACACAAACCCTAACCAGCGCTACATAACTGAGGATCCGAAGGTTCTGACGAACTGCCTTGATGCTGTCATCTCATTTGCTAACTCACACTTGATGCAGAAGTCTAGGAATGAACTGGCTGTCATTGGATGCCATTTTCATAAGAGGTGAGGTTTTGATGTCATAATTAAGTACTGTTAGTTTATAAGAAGTCAGCAATACAGGCATTATCATCAACCGATTTAATGTTCCCACTGCTGGGACACAGGTCTCCTCTCTATAAGATGGAATAGACCATAATCCACCATGCAGTTCAGGTTGATAGCTGTCACATATCTAAGATTTTTTGGGTCTAGAAAACGCCGGTTTCCTCATGATGTTTTCCTTCAGTTTTGAGAGCAGTGATGATGAAACATATTACACAAAATAATTTGCCTGTCTGGGTTGAACCCATGACTTACAATTTGTACTTCAAGACCGCCAGCACTTAGCTACCACTGCTCTCACTAACAAGACAGGCATATTGTGAATGGATACCGCCTGTCTGGGTCCACCCAGTCCCCTGATGTCCGTCTTTTGCATCCAGTCTCTCCAACATTGAACCTTCTTAATTTTAAAAATCAATTACCATATATGCTAGCGCTAGGTTGTATGTTGATTGAAATATGATCTGTCCCTGTAAGACGTATGTAAAGTTCGCGAAGCACAAAGAATTTCGTACAATGACCTCTTTCTGATAGTGGTCATAAACATTTTGTGTGGTTTACATAATGAAATATTTGAAGGAGAAAGAAAATTTACCAACTTATAAAATTTATTTTTGTTATTATGTAAATTATTTATTGTGATGTTATATTAAGTAAAGTTATAAAAATCGAGTTACAACTACCAATTCGGCAGTAATTAAAATATTTTATATCTGGATTTTTTTGTTGTGACTCAAGGCCAACCAAAATACCACATGCAAACAAGAACAAACCTTACAGTGTTAGGTAAAAGCTACATCCAGTCACCGTTTATCTGTGTTTCACAGATACTTGTTTACATGTATCAAACGAACATTTTGCCCGCAAAGGTTTGTAATCTACCTTAAAACCAACATCAATTTTTTTTAATACCGCAACTTGTTCTTTTTATGTGTCTAGTATTAATATTCTCATGCAAGTGAATAGTATAATTCAATTCAATTCAATCCATCATTGCATATCATTTATTATTTTGAGAATCAATGATCTTAAACCTCTTATGGTTTACAATACCTGAGGATGGCGGCCATTGCATCTGTGCGAGCAATACACATTATATTTACGCGGGAGTGACAGAGACAGGTAATAACAGGTCATTGTACGAAATTCTTCCGCGACCGGACTTTAGTTACAGAATAATAATCATTAAAATCATCAATACAACCTTCCAAATTCATGAACTTTCCATGCATCCACTTGAGATTAAATTATACTCTATGTCTGTATTTTCAGTGAATACCTATACCCTTCTCCTGGGAAGCCACTGGATGTAAGACAGATTGATGGCCAATATGAATTGTTTACATTAGTTGAGAAAACTATCAAGATGAGGTAAGAAAAATCTAATAAGTTTTATATGCAATTATCAAACAAACAGACATTCAATCATCTGCCTAGCCTTTGCCCAACTCAAATCTCAAATCAAAGAAACAATTATGGATCCTGTCGGGCACAGCAAATTCTTAGAGAGGAGTGTTGGGTCAGCTCACAAACTGTACTACTGAATACTATTATTTAGAACACCTGTCTATCTGTCTGTATAGCTGTGATTTTGTGTTAATGAAACCAGTTAGGACTATCTACCAGAAGAAGTTCATCGACTTTTTTACTGATTTTTCCAGATTAGTGAACCTAGTAAAGAGTCAGCCACAAGAGGATAAACCAGGAGAGTCTCTTCTTGCAGGTGCTGTTGCTATGGCACTCTGCTTTATAGCCAAGGTAATTATTAATTTCACAGCATTTCTTTTCTAACGATATGTTAATGAAATAAATACAAGCAGCGGTTTGAAAGGTATAAAGAATATTTTACGCATATAATACAATATGTTAGTTTAAACGAGGGACATATTCAAACCTGCAATAGTCCATGCTTACATGATACTGATAAACATATGAACTAGTGATGCAACGAATACGACATACGAATATTCGTATTCGCCGAATAGTAGACATTTACCGAATATTCTTATTCGGCGAATACTAATACGAATATTTAATTTCCAATCTGATTCTTCCATGATGATGATTCTGATGATTCCATTTTCCAAGTCTGAAAAAACTAGCCTAAAAAAAATTTTTAATGAAGCCATGTACACTATGTACAGTCGCCTCGGAAAGACTTTTTTCAACGGCTGGGAACACCCAGACTGAAAAAAAAATTGCCTAAAACCAGAAAATCTACAAATTTTATGTTTTTTCAATAAAAATTTGCCTGTTGTAAATTTTAATTATTAGAAGAGTAAACATTCATCAAATATATGTATAAGTCTTTTATTACCATGGCGAGATATTCGTATTCGTATTCGTAAAAGTAGTATTCGTTGCATCTATATCTATACATATAATAAAATCGTTGAGACCAAAAAATCTGTACATTGAAGATTTAAAAAAAAAAACCGATCAGGGTGACTTAAAATAAGTAACTGAACATATTAAAACCATTTTTAAAATTCGTGTTTGTTTGTTTGTTTGACCGCGCATCACGTAAAAACTACTGGACGGATTTTGATGAAAACTTCACTAATCTATTTAAATAAACTCAGAATAACACTTAGGCTATAGAAATTATGGAAAATTTTGGAAAAAGGGGTGAAAAGGGGGGGTAAAATTTGTATGAAATAAAAAAAATAGATTGAAACTCAGAGTAAATACTTATTATTAAAAATAAAGAAATACCTGTTTCAGCATTTAAAAAAAAAGTCATCCAGAGACGGGAAAAAGAGGGTTTTGTGTATAAAATTAATTGACTTCATACACCTATAGAATAAAATCCATTAAAGTGGAAACCTTTAAAAGTTGCTGAAAATACTTCATCAAATACAGGTAAATGTAATTTCTCAATTTTCTGGAATTTTGATTTTTGAAGTGAATACGCCCAAAATAGCGGAACTCAAGAAAATCGGCTTTCCTCGGTATAAGTAGTAGATAATACAGGGTGGAAACGGTAAACGGGGCAGTAAGGGGCTGCAGCTACACAAAAATGGTCTTAGGTAATAATCCGTAATTTTTTCACAAAATGTTTATCCCCCATTCACAGATTTAATTAAAAAATAAAGTACAGTTAGCAATAAAATTGCCATTTTATATAAAACATTTTTTTTTATGCCAATCGATCTTCTTTCCGACACTAATGAAGAAGTTCTTCCAAACCAACCCAGGTTAGAGTACTCAAAAAGTCAGAAATCGCAAAAAAATAACTTTCAGCGGGGCAGTGTAGGGGAAATACACACATCAAAAGTGTCTAGGGATCAACTTATATTTTTGCAATAACTTTTCTCCTGATTGATATTAATTAAAATTTTCTTTAAGGATTCATCAAATAAAGTGTTTTCGTTTGTCACAGTAACGATAAACCAAGTCACCTTTGCATTAATAAAGAAATTTGCCATTTTCCTAATAAAGGGATTTTTGACATTTGAACCACTAACACAAAAGTTCGAAAAAAAGACTGAAATAACAGTTTTCTTTAAAATTTTATTGGGTAACTTAAACAATTAATAATCCGTGTTTCTACCGCGAACACTAACAACACAAGAACATCGGTTTGGCATAATCAAAATGAGTTCATCCAAATCACGCTGTGGAATGGCCGCCCATGTTCGTTGCAACAACAAAAAAAGGTCTTCTTGCGACTGGATACCCTCCATATTCGGCAGAGCTCTTCTCTGTAGCATATCCCATGCATGCTCAATCGGATTCAAGTCTGGCGACTGAGCAGGCCAGGGCAGGACATTGATGTTAGCTGCGGCGAGAGTCTGTCTTACAACTCTTGCGGTGTGCGGTCGTGCATTAACTGAAATAAGGGACCGATTTGCACTTGTAGAGGAACGATGACGTCTGATACAATCGTCTCAGCATAAATTTGAGCGTTGAGGTTGCCTCTGATCCAAATCAACTCAGTTCTTCCGCCGATCCAAATACCCGCCCATACCATGATGGTTCCACCACTATAAGGATGGACTTCCTGGCAGGATTTTAATCGCTGTTGGCGTCCAGGGGTTCTCCAGTGTCGTATACGTCTTGTATCCGGTCTCATACCAAAACGAGACTCATCAGAAAAGCACACGAAACGCCATTGTTCTTCTGCCCAATTTCTGTGTTCAAGAGCCCATTGATATCGAATCCTACGATTGTGCATTACTATAGGTGGTACCCGTAGCGGTCTTCGGGAATGAAGGTTCACTTCATGCAAGCGGTTTCTGACCGTTTGGTCGCTAATTAAGTTCCCTGAAGAGTGATGAAGCCTCACGGCTAACATCATGGCGGTTATTGTTGGAGCTCTTCGAGTTAAGATTTGAATGTATCGGTCTTGTCTCCGTGTGGTGCAGCGATACTGTCCTCCATGGCGCTCAGCCACGGTACCAGTGCTTCGGTAACGTGTCCAAAGTCGACTGATAACACTCTGACTTGTATTCAGAGCTAAAGCCACAGTACGTTGCCGGGAACCAGCTTCTATCATTCCCACGGCTCTGAGCATTTCTTCCCTGCTTAAATGACGTCGCCGCTCCATAATAACGTTGGTTTTAATCAGTAGTAGGGAAACAGTAGCACTAATAATGTCTTCAATGCGTTGTATGTTTTTATAGGGAAAATATTGACAGCTGATTTTCATCTTTAATCGAATTTGATTCACAGTTCCTGATTCAAATTATGAAATGCACCAAAAAGGATCCATATAAATTTATAAAATCATAAATTTATTACAAAGCCACATCTCAATCTCAAGAAATCCGCTTAAAAATGCTTGATCCCTAGACACTTTTGATGTGTGTAGTTAGCCAGAAAATTGCTATTTTACACAAAACATTTTTTTGATGCCAATCATTATTTTTTATTTTACATAACAAATTCATTACAAACGAGTATGACATGTCATCGAGTGTCTAAGTATGAAGCCTTTAAAGCTGTTTTTGTAAACATGGTAATTTATTCTTATTCAAATAAATACGTTGTTAATCACAGGTATTTGACTTTGAACAAAATTGCCCTTGGGTACGTAAATACTTCAATGCACACCGTTTTAAATAACTCCGCAGCAAAATAATGATCATGTACCGAGCGCGCATTTACATTATGCGGAAGGATGTGTGTGATGGGCTCTTTGAAAAATGTATTATAGATGCTTACGACCCACTCTCTGTAACCCTCTCTTTCTCTTATGTGACGCAGACGAAGTTGCGCGGGTCAGCTAGTCACTAATATGAACGAAAAGAAAACACAAATAAATAATAGATAGATATATCCATACCAAAAACTTCGCTAAAGTCTCGCAACGTGTGTACACCCATGAGCTTATCGCAGAACATGTGTGCAGGTCAATGACATTTAGGTATAGTAAATATACAACATTATGTCATGTATTTCAGGCCCGTCGCGAAGCTCCCCCCGGGCTTCGCATGACCAGTCGTATCCTGATTGTCACAGGCAGCAGCGACACAGCCGCACAGTACATCAATTACATGAATGTCTTCTTTACTGCACAGGTATGTTATTATTACTGCTATTGTTACTCGCTGATAATTCAGTTAGACATTGCTGAAAGAATTAATGTAATTGGTCCAGTAGTTTTTAAGTTTATTTGTTACATACAAAAATACAAATCTTTCCGTTTATAATATTAGTATGGATCTCTCACTGTACGAGAAATCTATACAAAGCGAGGCCAAGTTATGCTGGAAATGTATAGCTTGACATGTCGCCGTTTGTACACAGGTGAAATGTTCTTAGTCTAGCCAACGTTCTCATTGTTACCTATTTAAAGTGTGATTTGTATATAATTACTATAGGCCTTAACTATTTGTCTCTATTTGCGTTATTTTTTTTAATGGCCGCAAACAAAACTTGGAATTTATCAATCTTTATTTACGTGAAATTTTTCATCTTATTTGAAGTTTTGGGATCGATCCCTAAGTCGGCTAAAGGCCCATAGATCAAAAGCCAACAATAACCAACTTGAGTTTAATTTAATCGCGTGGATGATTCTCGTTTTAGATATTTAAGCAAGTCAATAAGAGAGATTTTATTTTTACATCCACAGAAACAGCAAGTTCTCATAGACGTGTGCTCACTGGACAAGCACCTCAGTCTCCTGCAGCAGGGCTGCGACATCACTGGCGGACTGTACCTCAAGGTGCCTACGCTTGAAGGACTGCTGCAGTACTTACTGGTAATGTATCTGTGATACGTCCGATAGACGTGTGCTCATCGAAGAAGCACTATAAATTTAACAGATTTACAGGTAAAAATTCTCGACTCGACTGAATGTTTTAGAATTTTTACCTGTAAATGTTCTTTTGTATCATACTCGTACAATAGAATTGCCAAGTGGCAGTGGGCAAGGCACATTGCTCGCAGAACCGATGGCCGATGGGGCCGAAAAGTTCTGGAGTGGCGACCGCGAACCGGAAGACGATGCTTTGGAAGACCTTCCACTAGGTGGACCGATGACCTGGTGAAATTAAGGGAATCCGTTGAATGCGAGTCGCCCGGGACCAGTCAATGTGGCGACAATTGGGGGAGGACTATGTTTAGCAGTGGACGTCTTTCGCCTGAAATGATGATGATGATGATGATGCAAACACCCTTCACGAAGCCGGCATATCAAACAATGTTTTGGGCAACGACTTTTTTTTGGGGTGATTCATCACGTTTTTCAGTGGGATGAGCTCATTATAACACAATCAAAACGCTGTGCTTGATATTTACAGTAAAGTTATAACATTAAGAGCCCTCTTACAGTCCACTAGCGCCGCCAATCGAAAAAATGTCATAACTCGTAAATAGAATCAAAAATACTGGTCTATTAGTAATCGTGCATTCAAAACATAAACGGCCGTTTTTGTTACAAATGCACGATTTAGCTAAACAGCTATATTTCAAGTGGTGACAATGTGTTATAAAATTACGTTATTGCCTTTTCTTCAGTAATAATAGACCACATTTTGTATTTTTGATTCTATTTACGAGTTATGACATTTTTTCGATTGGCGGCGCTAGTGGACTGTAAGAGGGCTCTTAAGTACTTGTATTTGAAATTAAACTAACAAAAACCACAGACTTTCGAACTAATTATTTGCAAAATAATTTTTATTTTGTTATCAAAATGTGCTTCTTCATTTTCCAGTGGGTGTTCCTCCCAGATATTTCGGAACGCTCAAAGCTAGTTCTGCCGGGCCGGGGTCGCGTCGACTACCGCGCCGCCTGCTTCTGCCATAGAGATCTGCTCACCATCGGATATGTGTGCTCCGTTTGTCTCAGCGGTGAGTCACATATACATATTAGGAAAGTAGGAATCCCTCCACTGAAATTATTGCTGGGAAACTACTTTTTTGGGGTGAAAAATCACGTTTTATGGTTTTTATAACCATAGGTTTTATGTACTTGCCATAGGTTAGAATAATATGGATATTCCCCGAGTCCCGTGATTTGGTTTTTAAGTAGGTAGTAAAATCATACAAAAAAACTTATTCTCCCGATGGGGGCTAATGAATGATTACACTTCCTTTCTGACGGGTAAATATAAGAAGGACGGGATTAAGGATAGTATAATAAATAAATAAACTTGATTCATTAAACCACAAAAATGTTTTTTACGTAACAATTTCTTATTCAAGAATCAACAATCATTTAAACATTTTTATTCTGAAGTTGTAGGTACAAAAACATATTACCATACCAATTACTTGTTCCTCAGAAAATCAAAACATTATCAAATAGAAAGAACAATCCGTATTTACAATAAAATCTTAATTCAAATAATCAATACGCTTCAAAACTAATTCACTTTTAAACAAATAATATAATAATGAAATCCCGTGGAATATCCATATTAACATCAATGTTTGCGGTCAATGAACCTAAATAGGTCTACCTATTCCGATAACTTACAACTCAATGTAACGTACTTAAAACATTGTGCTGAAGGATGGATTGAGTAGTACAGGGTTTGTGAAAGCGTTTAAAGTAAAAATCTTACAATAAAAACTTTTCAAAAAGTTTTAATTATGTCCAATATCTCCGTAACTAGAAGGTATGGTGCAGAACTCAAAAATGATCGCATTGACGGGAAGAACAAGTGCCTTTCGGCTCCATTAAGATGTGTTTTACACCCTTTATGTATAGTATTAGTAAGGTCCATGTTCACCGAGAAGACAACAGTCTGATTATCTAAAACAGCTGTTTAAAACACATTTTTGTATGGGAACATGTCACATTGACAGCTGTTTTTCGATAATCAGACTGTTATCTTCTTGGTGAACATGGACCTTAGGATGTATTTACAAACAAAAAGTATCTAAATAGTATCAACTATCTGGTATCCACGACACAAGCCTCGTTGCTTAGTGTGGTACTAGATGGCGCTGTGTGTAATGTCAAGCGATATTTATTTTGAGATCCGCTCAAGACTCCGCGTTCGGATTTCCGAAGATAGACTATGATTGATACTGTAGCTAGCTGTCATTTATGTACCACACACATGTCGACGGATGCATAGTGTAGGAGAGCGCCCCTCCCCGCAGCGTGGGTACCCTCTATGAATATAAGATTGAATGTGCAACCAACTAGCAAGTTTGATTGACCTCTGACACTTCCATATCTAACACTAGCTAACTTAATTATTTTGTTTCAGTGTTCTGCAAATTCAGTCCTATATGCACAACTTGCCAGTGAGTATAACATGATTATTTTGTTTCTCTCAATTTTAACCATAGTCTCACGTCCCTGAAAAGATAGGCACAAGTGTACCTTTAATACACCGTTTTGCTTTAGTCCATGCATTAGGGGGTTAGGCGTATTGCCATCGACTAATTTATTTATTTAAAGGAGAACCAACAGCTAAAATAAGTGAGTAACAATAAATTGAATAAGCGATACAGAGCTAATTAAGGTTCCCACGAGATACAGAGATGATAGTAGAAAACTTAGATAACCAAAAAAAAGTATATATATATTTAGACCTGTCGTATTGTATGGATCAGAATGCTGGGCTGTGAAGAAGATGGATGAAAAACGATTGCATGTAGCGGAGATGAGAATGTTGAGGTGGATGTGTGGAGTGACAAGAATGGATAAAGTAAGGAATGAATATATTAGAGGAAGTTTGAAAGTGGCACCTGTTACTGAAAAATTGAAAGGAAGTCGTTGAAAGGAAGTCGTCGTGGTATGGACATGTAATGAGGAGGGATGAAACGCATGTGACTAAAAGAGTGATGGACATAAGTATTGATGGATGGAGAGGGAGAGGAAGGCCAAAGAAAAGATGGATGGATTGTGTAAACACTGATATGAAAGAGAAAGGAGTAAATGATGCCGTGACATCTGACAGGGGAGAATGGAAGAAGAAAACGTGTTGCGCCGACCCCAAATAAAATGGGACAAGGGCAGGAAGATGATGATATGTATGTTAGTCTGTAAGGTATATGTGATATGGGTATTTTGTTACCCGAATTAAATGATATTATTAAATAGCAAGCACGATAATAATACAAATTAAGATAATTAGAAATAAGCAATAAGTACTAAATACACTCAGACACTAGGTTAGGCATTGTTTGCAAATAAATTCAAGCACTACGCGCTTTTTAAAAATAGTGTGCCTTTAACCGAGTGCGATAAGGCTTTGATGCAATATGGGTCAAAAGAGAACTTCCTTACAAAGACTCAGAAATTCCGAAAAGTAAAATTACCTGGGAATCGAGCTTAGGACCTCAAGCTACTCACTAAACCAACCACCACTAAACCAAATTAGACAATTATAACGCAATTATTTAATTGTTATAAATAAATAAGTCTTGAAAAGGTGAACCTAGACGAACTATTTATTTGAAAGTTTCTAGAATAAACTGTAAAAAATCTATTATTTTCAGTACCGTGTTCAAGATCGGCGGACCACTGCCTATCAAGCCTAAAAAGAAGAAGATGAAGCTATAAAGAGAGAATCTGTTTGATATTGTAAATGTAAATATAGATGGTAAGAGGTTTCTAATTCAAGTTTTTTATTTATGACCAAAACAGACCCAATTATCATTGACTAGCTGGACTTTGACACGCAACTTTGTCTGCGTCACATAAAACGAAAGGAAAAAAATCCCCCTTTTTGCAACATTTTTCATTCCTGCTCCGCTCCTAATTGTCGTAGCGTGATGTTATATAGCCTATAGCCTTCCTCGATAAATGGACTATCCAACACAAAAAGATGTTTTCAATTCGAACCAGTAGATCCTGAGATTAGCGCGCTCAACCAAACAAACAAACTCTTCTGCTTTATAATATTAGTATAGATGTGTACATGTGGTTTAAAGTGTCAATGTTTCGTTTTTTTCGGATGGGAAATCATCAAATGACTCCTCCCACTCTGGGCGGAACGGAAGCGAGTGTCAGACTTTTACTGACTAAAACGCATCTATGCTCCTTCCTCGCCCTTTATGTTCCTGGGCCATGGTATCTCTTTCGAACAGTCCCGCAGCCCCAGCAGGCAATTTTGAGCATGAATTTGTAATTTTTGGTCATTTGTGAATTGGATTCTTTTCGCTTAAATACGTCCAATTATTGGTTAAAAGTACAACTTTATTTATTTATTTATTTATTTATTTATTCATGTACACACAAAATACACAAAAGGACAATATATTAACATAGAAGAGCACAAAGGTACTGCTTATTTCAAAAGAAATTTCTTCCAGCAGACCTGCGAGAGGAAAGTCTGATAAGAAATGTAGACACAGTGTGTAGAAAATTCAAACAAGGAAATTTAAATTAAAACTTAAAACAAAACTATGACTATTTAATATAAACATATAACATACAAATACATACACATATTATTAAAAAAACAAAATAAACTACTATTGTAAATATTTACCTATAACATACATACATATATATGAAGAATATTACTGTATAGAAGAGAGGTAATGCTCTTTGACTTGTTTTTTAAACAGAAATAAAGTTTTGGAATCTCGAATGTTAGGCGGAAGTGAGTTCCACAAACGTACTGCGTGTACAGAGAAGGAGTAGGAATACAGTTCAGTTTTATGGGATGGGAAATTAAGATGATGCCTGAGGTGGGATCTACAGAGAGCATCAGAAGGACGGGTAAAGCGATCGCGTAGGTAGCTGGGATATGCAGGGTTATAAAGGATATTGTAAAGGAGGCATAATATCCGAGTGTTCCTGCGAAGACGGATAGGGAGCCACTTAAGCTCCTTGCGGAAGTGAGAAACATGGTCATATTTCCTCAGACCATACACAAAACGAATACAAAGATTTTGTAAGCGCTCAAGCTTATTTAACAGCTCCTCGGTGGCATCCAAATAGCAGACATCAGCGTAATCAATAATCGGCTGAATCAGAGTTTGAGCCAGATAAACTTTGGTTTAGAATGGCAAGAAGCTCTGTAAGGATTTGAGCGAGTGAAAAGAAAAGTGAACCTTACGACTAACCTCATTCACTTGAGCTCGCCAAGAAAGGTTGCTGTCAATTAAGACACCAAGGTCCTTGGCTGTTTCAGAATACGCAATGGTCGAGCAGCCCAGAGATAACGGAGACAACGATGGTAAGTCAAGTGCAGTGCGGTAGTATTTGCTGCCTATGATCATGGCCTGCGACTTATCAGGGTTAATCTGTAAGCCGAACGACTTAGCCCATTGGTAGATGCTTTCCAGGTCACGATTCATGGCATTGATTGCCGACTCCGCATCAGCTAGCAAGAAATGTCGATACAGCTGCAAATCGTCTGCGTAGAGGTGGAAGCTAGTGGTGATAACCTTGATAACAGTATTAATAAATATAGAGAAAAGAAGAGGAGAGAGAACGCCACCCTGAGGTACACCAGCAGTAAGATCACACCAGTCAGAGTAGATATCTTCCTGGCGGACACACTGAGAGCGACCCCGAAGATACGAGTCAAACCAGGCTACCGTAGAGGCAGAGAAGTTAAAAGATTGAAGGATCCCAAGAAGGATGTCGAAATCCACTGAGTTGAACGCGCAGCTAAAGTCAAGTAACACTAAAACAGTCAGAGATTTATTGTCCATAGCCCAGCGGATATCGTCAGTTACCTTCAAAAGTGCAGTTACAGTACTGTGGCCAGTACGGAAACCAGATTGAAATGGGGAAATAAGAGCATTAGACGATAGATATCTGGAAATTTGACCATGAACAAACCTACCTACTTTTACTATCCTATTCGAGGAGCTCGTGGCTCAATAATAACAGCCGCTCTGGTCGATCTTCAGATTAAGCCGTGCTTGCCTAGGTTGGTCCGTGGATGGGTGACCGGACATACAGAGTTTCCTCCGTGCCTCGAAAAGTAAGTTAAGCCGCAGCTTGTCTTGGCTGTTATTTGTAGATCTTTGACAGTCGTTACAGGTAGTCAGTGGCCGGCAAATCTGACAAGTGACAATCAGTCTTACCAATGGGTATCGTATTACCCAGTATTAACTGGGTTGTGGAGGTCAGATAGACAGTCGCTCCATGTAAAATACTGGTATTCAGCTGCGTCCGGTTAGACTGGAAGCCGACTCCAACATAGTTGGGAAAAGGCAAGGCAGGTGATGAGTATACAACTATCCTATTCAAGAGGAAGCCATTAAGATTGTTGGTCGATTATTATACAAACAATGCCCTTGAAAATATAGTCCTCAACAAAACATTGTTATAATACAAACACTATCTTCACGATAACCATCAGTTAGCCCAGCGGTAGTTACCGATAGTTGAAGATAACTGATAACGCCCCGTTATCAGTAATTAAGTCATTATCATCTATATCCGACAATGATAATAAGTGTAGAGCATCATTTCTTTGTGTTATTATTGCAATATTTATGCAAATTATCAATTTAGTTGTTCGAATGTAAGGTTTTTATCTGTGGAGCTACTGGTTCTATTTATAGAGCTATGAGGATGTACTTTACAATGTTAGATTATTGCTAGAAATAGAATCTTGTTGGTATTTTGCAGGCATAGATAAAAAAATAACTAACTACAACTTTGCATTGATGCGAAAATCTTGTTCCAAAAGACTTGTTCATGAAAATAGTCATTCAATTGAATTACATTAACTGAGAGAGTTATATTCTTGTGGTATTGGTGATTTTACGATCGCGAATATTATGTTCAACATACAGCCTAACCTGCAAATAAAAAAAAAATAAGGAAAACTTGAATCATCTATTTTCTTTTTTTAGTTTTCTATTTGAATTTAGAGGAATACCTACACCAGCGCTTCCCGTTAAGTTTACCTGCTCTACAGTTACTGGACGTGCAAATTGTGCGCAGTTAGGTTCACTGAGCATTTCCTGCCCTGGAAAGAAACCCTTAAATCTGTCAACAGGCCGACACGGGAATAGAATACAGGTATTTTAAGGGGCCGGCGGAGCATGCGTTTTTCATACAAACGTAATACCAAAATAATTTGTAAATCAAACATATTCTTAAGGAAATGTGTATTTATTTCGATTGTATTATAGAATATCTATGTTCCCAAATAAATATTTTGAAAGGACAATGACATACAGAGTTACAGACTAGATATATGAGGAATTTAAAATTTCTATAGAAAATTATTTTTTCTCATAACTCTTGTTTAAATCGGTGTACATTCAAAATATGTGCTTGGGAACCTTTATATTCTGTAATCCAATCAAAATAAATACACACAACCATAAGAATATGTTTGATTTACAAATTATTTTGGTATTACGTTTTAGTATAGGATCCCGCTATACAACGACCTTCACCGAGATGCTTATTTAATGAGACGTATTTTTTATGTTATTAAATATGCCAATAAATATATCCTATATGGGTTGCCTAACAAATTTCAGTCCAGAGTATTTTTAATTAATAATTTAAAAACATTTTTTTTTTAAACATTGCACCGGTGTGATTATTAAATAAATTTGATACCAATCGAAAGTTTGAAGCCCATAGAATATGCAAACGTTAGGTTGCCTATTTTTTTCCGGTCACAACCACGGGTTGCCAGGTGTAAACAGGTAAATCTATAGGGACTAGCATTTTGCAACGGTCTGATTATTGAATCAAACTTAGATAAAATGAAAGATTATTTCATAAGGAACACGGTGGTATAGGGTTGCCTGCGAAAAATCAGTCCCGAATTAGGGTTGTCGAATTTTAAATAATAAAATATCGCTGCGAGTGAAAGTGTGTGAGAGAGAGGTCCCAGACCAACCATCCCACGCGGTAGAAAAGGACGCAGCGTAGCAGCTGTTTAAAGTCCGCCCATTTAAAGAAGGAGAGTGCGCATGCTATTTGTGCTTGGAAATGAAAAGGATAGCGATAGACTCGTATATGCTGTGCATTATTTTGGAGTAGTTAATTATTAATATACAGAAATAGTTATTTAATTTTTTATTTTTTAATAAATTAAAGTCACATCGGTTTTTTATTTCTGAAATCCGAAAACTGAAAATTTGTAGTTCCACAAAAATTTTTTTGCGGGAACTGTTTTCATTGGTAAGTTTATACGGAACCCTCGGTGTGCGACTCCGACTCGTCCTTCCCCGGTTTTCTTTCTGTCGCTTTCGATGACACAGATTTCATCGGTCTAAACTTCAGGCTTTGTGTAGGTACCTATTTCTAATTTTATCACTAATTATGGGGTACATTTTTCCTACTAGTACTAGTACTTTTTTTTTGTCCCTTTCAGCGACACGCTTTCTCGCCATCTATACATATAATACTATATCTATGACTCCAAAATAATGCACAGCATATTCGAGTCTATCGCTATCCTTTTCATTTCCAAGCACAAATAGCATGCGCACTCTCCTTCTTTAAATGGGCGGACTTTAAACAGCTGCTACGCTGCGTCCTTTTCTACCGCGTGGGATGGTTGGTCTGGGACCTCTCTCTCACACACTTTCACTCGCAGCGATATTTTATTATTTAAAATTCGACAACCCTAATTCGGGACTGATTTTTCGCAGGCAACCCTATACCACCGTGTTCCTTATGAAATAATCTTTCATTTTATCTAAGTTTGATTCAATAATCAGACCGTTGCAAAATGCTAGTACCTATAGATTTACCTGTTTACACCTGGCAACCCGTGGTTGTGACCGGAAAAAAATAGGCAACCTAACGTTTGCATATTCTATGGGCTTCAAACTTTCGATTGGTATCAAATTTATTTAATAATCACACCGGTGCAATGTTTAAAAAAAAAGTGTTTTTAAATTATTAATTAAAAATACTCTGGACTGAAATTTGTTAGGCAACCCATATAGGATATATTTATTGGCATATTTAATAACATAAAAAATACGTCTCATTAAATAAGCATCTCGGTGAAGGTCGTTGTATAGCGGGATCTTAGACTATTTGTATGAAAAACGCTTGCTCCGCAGGCCTCTTAAGCTCAGTAGACCAATCAATAAAACAAACTCATAATTCTCACTTCCCGCATCCCCATATACAGGGTAGAAACTTTCAACTGCACAGTAAGGGTACCTAAGCACGAAAATGTTTTGCAATTTCTGAGTGTTTTAGTCCACCACCCTGGATTGGTCCATTAAAAGTTTTTAATCAGTATTAGATACAGGATCGATTGGCATCAAAAAATGTTTTGTTTAAAATAGCCATTTTCTTGTACAATTTTTTTTTTTATTATGTGGTGATAAAAATTCACGAAAAATTATGGATAATTTCTAAGACCATTTTCGTGTAGCTGCAACGGTTAAGGTAGTTTCCTTTACGGCCCCGCTGAAAGTTTCCACTCTGTATTTATGAGTCGATGCAGAATATCTTTTTATAACTTTTTTTAGAAGTAGTGTGTGTAAGAGATACTAAAGAAGATACCATTCTTCTTTAGTATCTCTTCATTTTTTATAAGAAATGGCACTACTTCTAAAAAAAAGTTATTAATTTCCAAAAGTAATAAAACAAAAGTTGATTTGACCATCACTTATGCATACTGCGTGCACGCAGTGTGATTTCATGTTTTCAGTGAACTTTTACGCAGACACGCTGATATAGTATCTAATATCAAATGCGAACCTTTATTGTCGCTAATGACTTAGTTATTGATAATATTCAAATAGTTTCATCGCAAATAAAATTTTCCTACAAAAAATGTATGGAACACAGGTTTTTATTTTTGTATCAGATCATGAAATTGAACAACTTTTGTTCTATTACTTTCGAAAATTCATGTTTTTTTTAAGTTTTAATGCAGCTGTTCGCGTCAGTTCTTTTTTTGCGAACTTCAAGAAGTTCTCCTAGAACAAAAGATGTTTAGTTTCATGGTGTGAGAGACCTCACCGGAGGTCTGACGTTTAATATGTTACAGCTTGTTTTAAAAAAACCTTTCCGATTCGGTAAGTCGTATGTCTATCTCGGTCGTTTTCGTAATGCCAGAAGAAGACAGTTATACGAGTTGTCGAATCGAAAACGAGTCGAACGTTTGTGAATACGGGGTCTGATCAGATTTCTTTAGTCTTGTAGTTGTATGGCATTGTAGTTGTGCAAAAAACTGCTATACAATCTTGTTAAAGATGGCAAAGAGCACAAAAACCATTCCGTATTTTCTAGAACCAAAACCTGAAATGGCGTGGCGTATCTTCATAATCATATCCTTTCATAAAGGACATTATTAGGGCACTAATGTGACTGATAAAAACTGCGTGCCATAAAGCAATAACGCTAATCACCAATAAAAATAAAATGAAAGCGAGCAACTGTTTCAACAATCAGTCTTTAATTTCATGCAAATACGTCTTTATAACAAAAACAACACTATCTTTTAAGTAGGCACTTCATTACAAAACTACCATTACACATAATATAAAGTAGGAATATACGTGCTATATAAACGACCATCGTCCACATAGATAGAGAAAACTAGATATCAGTTTAGCCCTACTTCAGATATGCTAGATAAATCCTTTACTGGGTAAAATTTACATGAAATGAAACAATGAAAAACATTTTAAAAGTACCTACACAATTTGACGCCATATCGCGAAATCTATCAATGGTTTGGCTTTTAAGATTGCTATCAACAAGATTAAATGTATTTTAATTTGAAAAAAAACGCGATATTGTGTCTGAGACAGTTTTGAAGCTAAATGCAATGTGATAACTAAATAGGTATAAACGTTACGTATAATCCAATTAAATTATCTGAAGTAATAAATAATATTTCGTAGAAAGTCTAATCAGAGTAAGTAATACAATTTTGAATAAATTGATTGACCTGTTTGTCTGTTCTTAGTCAACGTATAATATAATCTCATTTTACAACTTAATAACACATGAAACAATACTTTTATGAATACTCACAAATGCTAATAAAATAATAAGTAGATATTTAAATCGCTCCTTAGAGAGAAACAATTTAACTAAGTAGAGTAAGTACCTACTGCATTGTTGTCTTGAATGCCACTTGTCTTGGCTATTGCCACTTGTCTTAGCGCAAAGTCTGAAATTATAATGTTCAGGCATTATTTGCTTCATTTCAAAACGAAACTCCACTTGACGATCACACAATGTCAAAACCTGACGCACGTCCGGAGATCATTCCTTGAGCCTCCCAACTGTCCTTCAAACGAGCATGCGCTATTTCCACATGCTTAGAATAATAGTTTATATCCTTAAACAAGGCTAATACACAATTCGCTATAACAACACTTAAAAATAGCCTTAAAATACTTAAAACTTATCACTCATGTCACACTTCAACAATTTCGCTATGATTTATCTAGAATCTCGAATGCAAGGTCAATTTCTTCTTCGGGAGACTTTGTCATGTCTATTTCTACTGAAGTCAGCTTCTTCTGAAGAGGTAGCACGTCGATGTTGTCAAACTCCGTGGACAAGTCCATTTTTTTAGGTTGCACGTCTTCATGGTCTGTTGAACCAAATCTGGATTTTCTGTTACCGAGCACAGCCGGTGCGGTGTGACTTGGAGTGTTGACATGGTACTCCATGGGTTGCTGTTTTTCTACAGCATCTATCTGGATAGCCTGAAATTAGAAAACAAAGGAATTATTAGATTTTGTTTAAACATTTCGGGTAGCGCTCATCTTTTTCTGTCACTCAGAACCAAGCTTCATCTAGCAAATGACTTTGCTAGATGCTGCGAGATTAAGTCATTAAAGAACACGAAGAATCGGCCAAGAAGTCCTAGAGAATAAATCATAACAATCTATTGAAGGGATTTTAATTTGTAAGTAGCAGATAGTGGGATACCTAATCTTAAAGAAATCAATCTTCAGAAAGCCAAATGATCAACAATACGAGCTACGACGCTATATCAATACATCATTCCACCTTATACGTATAAATCTATATTGACAACATTTAAAAAAAAATACTTGCATAATAATATTGCTAGAATGATCGACGTATAGGTACGCCTACGTGCATCATTGTTTTTCGACCTTAATCAACCTGATTATTGAGTAGGTAATTGACCGAGAAACATTTCAGAAAGTGATAAAGATTATAATAGTATTGAAATAAGAATAGCTCAGCTAATTTCAAGACGACTACGCATGAAACGCCAAAATGTAATAAACTTCTGCGCAATAGCGCAACTAACGAACGACAAAGTCTCGAACTGCGGTATTATGTTAAACATTAAATCGTACTTAGAATTTAATTTGTGATAACCGTTTGATATTATTAACAAAAGAGAAGGAAACTTCAATTTGGTGTATTTTTCGGCAAAGGTGGAATGTGGCTATTCATTTACCACAAATCAATGTTAAATATGAAAACTAATATGTTGTTCTGCATTCGTACATCATTCAAATCACCACCGCGAATTAGAGTGGCACAAGGAGCTATACTGGGACCTCTGATAGTTGAGGTTGGACAAAGCATGGCCAGTAATAGAACACAATAGCGTGAAATATAAAAAGTCAGAAGGCAAACATTCAATGCTGGATTCACGATGATTTGAAAGCACCCTTGATCTCTTCAGCAGGAATATTAGTATTGGACACTAGGTCGTAAGGAAGGTTGTTTGTATTTGAAGTGAATGATTATAGGTAATAGAAAAAGATCGAAAAAAAGATGGCTGGACTGTGCCAAACGATGATGATGCCTAGAGAAAGGTAATGGGTACTGAAATGACTACAGAAGTAGGGTACCACGAGATGTTGCGGCAACCGCTAATATGAAAGAAGAGATGCTGTGCCGATCCCAAATAAATTGAAATAAGTAAGCTGTCTTATTAGTAGCAATAGTACTATTTGAAAATATTGGTATCTTTTGTTTACATAAACATTTATATGATGCTAGATCAAAATGTAGGTTCCGGATAACTACAAAAGTCTGTTATTGCGTTACATAACATTATTATCTATTTGTTTTTTTTTTGCCACTGGTAACCGATCTTTATCATTGATCATAATCAATGTAGATTTTATATTGCGGTACTTACCGCGCATAGATCAAATGGAGAGAAAAATCATTAATGCATTGATAAGCGTTGTTTCCTTTTGTAAAAATACATTATCGTTCTTTTATCAATTTTATTTTCGAATTATTATTTTATTGTGTAAAAAACAGGGCCCTAAAACAGCGCTGATAATATTTACATAGCCTGATGTAATCATTGTTATTTTGTTTCTTCAAGCATACAGGGTGTAACCCACCTCATCACGAAGCCGTCAACCGAGCATTCTGTAGGTACATTAAACAAATTAACTTTACCTACGCAAAAAGTATTGCGACTTTTTTTGGGGTGATAAATCAAAGTTTTGTGGTAGAACTTAATGTAACGCACTTAAAACATTGTGCTGATGGATGAATTGTATAGTATGGGGGTCGTGAAAGTGTGAAAAGGAAAAATCATACAATAAAAACTTGTATTAAAAAAATTACAAAATGTTGGAACTTTGACATCTCTAACTTCATAACTAGAAGGTTGAGTGAAGAATTTTAAGTGTGAATGTGGATTGTTATAAGAGTATAGTAAGACCACAAAGAAACGATGGTTGGACGATGGAAAAGATGATATGGCAAGAAACGAGGATCTGAACAGATAACGAGTAAGGGTCAATTCCCACTGAAAGAGCAGCGGCGCGCAGCGGCCGTAAGAGCAAGTGACTGAGCGCGGCGCCGCAAGAGGCAGTGTGGCGCCGCGCGGGGCAGTGCGGCGCCGCGAGAGGCAGCGCGGCATCCCGAGGCGCCGCAATGAGCCTCCGCGTGGTAGCTTTGAAAACTAGTGTGCGATCTACTTCACTCAAGGAAAGTTGGGTAGGGCGGGCGGGTAGGAAATGGTCGCTCGCGCGCAGCCGCGAGTCTGTCAGCTAGCTGCGCCGCGATCAGCCGCGCGGCGCCTCTTTTGACTAGTCGGTAGAAGGCTCGTGCAGCCTCGCGACGCCACGCTACCCCTCCTTTGCCTTCAAATGACTATGAACTTTTAAATCACGTAGATAAGATTCAAAATAGTTTGTAATATTTTGCCTCAAAAAGACGCTGCCGGCCGCTGCTCTTTCAGTGGGAATTGACCCTTAGTGGGGATTGACCCTAATAGAGGAGTATGGAAGAAGAAGACATAGGTACTGCGCCGACCCCAAATGAATTGGGATAAGGGCAAGAGAATACTAATGCTGGTCCACTGACCTTACTACGAGAAGGTCGTAATACAGTTGTGGGTGACTCGAAACTTTTTGGTTCTAGGTCAAATCGGTTTTTCGGCGAAGTTTTCTTTCGCTGTTATCAGAGCAAGGGTGATGAAATACATTGCACGAAGTAAAGAGCTTACGAGTACTTATTTACTATCACATGTTTACTGTGTCTTGAGTAGGTACTTACTTCCTGTACACGTGTACTCTGAGCAATAAAGGTACCCTACGATGCTGACCAGCTCATTTTGAAACCAGCAGTTCATCAGCATTCGTTTTTACCCGCGGCCTCGGTCACACCTGGTGCTAACAGCGAAGCACATGTGAACGTACTACCAAACGATAAAAGCCCCAAGTGGTCGCCTATCTGTGTTCCAAATTTAGTCTAAATCTGTTAAGCCATTCAGACATAAAAAGTTAACAGGCAAATAGAGTTACTTTCGCATTTCTTATATAAAAAAATACACTTTGGAGAAACCGCATTATGTCACGTACATATTTAAAAAATCTTAGATATCTTATACCTACAGCAGTGGGTAATAATCAATTAACTAAACCCTAGTAATCACTGAATGAAGTGGTCAGATAAGGCTGAGTCTGCACAAGTAGTCTGTGTGGTTATTGTCAAAACACTCAAGTTCTGGAGCATCTGATGCGGACCAGGCGTTAAGATAAGACGGTGAAACAATGGCTCTACTTGAATGTGTGCCTACGTTTTTTAGATAGTTATACATTAATAATCACGGAAAGATACTGTAAACTTAAAGCCCGTAATACACAGGCCAGTAACTTGTTCAAAATATTTAGCTAGCTTATATACCGCTCTATGACTCTACACACCAAATACAGAGCGCTGTGAACAATACAGCGAAGCATGCGCAAAATTACGCCTCACTCTGTGCATACACGCTCACACGCACACATTTACATCGAACTAAAATAAAACTACGCTCAATAAATGCACACATGTTTACGAATCCGGCCTCACTTCTCAGTTCGCAGAGTTCCGTCTTAACTGGTTTATTTGGTCTGAGGTACCATAAGAACTTCTGATTGGTGAATATTACCATAGCATGCCTGTTACATAAAGTAAAGGCATGTATTGCGTGCTAAAGTGGTAAAGAAGCTAAAAAAAATTGTTGTCTGTAAAGTCGGTTTACGGACGATAATTTTACGTGATAACCATTTTCATGATATTTGTGAATTTAACTTAAAAAAACAAAATTGCATCCCCCTTTTCACCCTATTATCGATTGAAATTCTAACAACACCGTTGCGTTAGCTTCCAACCACAAGCCTAGATAACACATTTTGTGACTTTTACTTTGAAAATTAAGGACTCCATACCTACACAACTTCATCCCGTTTTTAACGCTTTATGGGTGGAATTATTCCCGGGGTTGCGGGACTGTTCGCAAGAGATACTGTGGCCCCGGAACATAAAGGGCGAGGAAGGAACATGGATGGGTTTTAGTCAGTAAAAGTCTGACACTCCCTCCCGCTCCTCCCAGAGTGGGAGAAGTTATTTGAAGAATTCCCATCCGAAAAAAAAAAATAGAAGACGTGGAATTATTCCACTGCGAGGATCGACCGGAAGACACGGTGGAGGTCTGCGCCACGTGGGCGGAGCAATGCCGTGTCCTCGTAGCGGCTCACGGCGCCGGCGACCTCTCGCGTCCGGCCCTTGTTCAATCCATGGTCCGGAGCGAGATGGAATGGGAAGCCGTCACCTCCTTCTGCGAAGCAGTAATGCTAGCGAAAGAGATGGCGGAACGCGAGAGGGTGATAGCCTCTCGCCCCAACCGCCGTGGGAGACGCATCGGGCGTAGGGGGTCACGTGGTGGCTGCCAGCCACTGTAGACGCGGGCCTGTGTACGGTAACCTATGGGCTTGCTCGCCGTCAGTTCGTCTTACTTATGACGACAGGCAGTGTCGACGGCGCGTTTGTGTTCCACGCGCGCCTCAAAAAGATGTCAGCAAAATGAAGGGACCCGCAAGGGCCGAAGCCTGCCGGGGCTGCGGGACTGTTTGAAAGAGATACCGCGGCCCCGGAACGCAAAGGGCGAGGAAGGAACATGGATGGTTTTTAGCCAGTAAAGGTCTGACCCTCCCTCCCGCCCCGCCTAGAGTGGGAGGAGTCATTTGATAATTTCCCATCCGAAAAGAAAAAGGGGGTTAAGTTTCAAATTATTATTATTGTAATTTCAGTTTTCTAGGTTCAATCAAGGGTTTGGGCTGGGAGTTGATTGCCGGATCGGAACGGTGTGTCACGTTTTCGTGCGTGCAGCTGGTGTTCATCGATTTATAAGACGTTATCACGTCAAAAATAGGGGTAACTTTAGAATAATTCTAACGTTTTTTTTTTTAAGTTACCTTATCGTAGTTAGGCTTTGTTAAGGATCCAAAATTGCTCCAAACATGTAAGAGGAAGTAATGCACAATGAAATGACTTGGCCCTCCTAATAACCACTGGACGCTCTTAATGTCTTTCTACATCGTTCTCACATATAATTATGTAGTTTTAATCTCATCATGAATGATTTAACAAAGATTTTGTAACAATATTGCGATCTATAAGAGTGTCCAGTCGTTGGAGTTTCTTGCCCATTCTTCTCCATAGAGATCTGCGTACTTTCTCAAGTTATTACTTATGCCTTGTGACTGTAGCTTCGCTTTATTTTGGTAATGGTCTAATTGAAATAAATGCTTCGAGTTTGGGTATGAACCACTGGAAAATAAGTTAAGTAAACACTCACTTCTCCATAAAGCTCCAGAGTAAGCGAATGCCTTTTTTTTGTGTTCTGCCTCATCCTCCCGGAGCGGGATATGGACAGCTGCCTTTTAGCCGTCGACTGAGGAGAGTCGCCCCTCTCATCGTCTGCGTCAGCATGCTCATTGTAGTGAGGGGCCTTTCGCCTATCCGTCGTGTGGAAGATCGACTTAAAGAATTTCCCTGCCATCTTGGATTCTGGTGCGCCTGAAATGTTGAATGTTGGACGTCATTTGGTGGGAAACACGTAGAAATTACAATCATTTTGCAGTTTTTTTTTGCTTTGATAGCAGCAACTGCGAAGTTGGAGCACTGCTTTTGACAGACGCGTCGCTTTTATTGTAGTCGCATAATAGGTACCTACTGTCGACCTTATGGCGAAAAGAATAAAGGGCACTGTGACATTGATAGTGATGCAAACTCGGAGGTAAAACCAAACTAAAGAAAAACTGTGAAACTGTGTGTGTAGGTAACTGTATATATGTGTGTAGGTATGTGAAAGCTGTATGAATTGTGAGAAAGATGAAAGGTATGACTAGCTCGTTGGTCTGGTGGTCGCAAGTACGACTGCTGTTGAGGCTGTTGACTGCGGTTGTTGCTGTTGTTGCTGTTGTTCAATCGGTCGGGGAAATGTTATTGGGTTTTCTAATCAGGAATTTTATTATTAACTAGCGCTACAGTCTGGATTGTGCCCGGTTTATGGCAATTGGCACGCCCCCTATTACATAGGACTTAAACATAAATGGCGAAATATGAGTGTACTTGTTAGGTATAGCTCTGCCTAATCCCTTCAATGAAACTAAGGTAAAAATTTAAAATTCTTAAAATGGACTTTATGTAAATGAGTGTTAAGTCCATTTTTTTTTAACGTGATTTATATATTATGTTCTGCTAAAGCGGCCATTTTAGACCCCCTGAAATGAAGGCTGACTGACATGTAAGTAAAAAGAGGATATTATACTACGCCGACCTTAAACTCGGTAGGAGCAGAAGGCTAACCATTTGTATTGAAGTAATAGTGGGCAATTAATGCATAAATAGACTATTGAGCTTAAGATAGCGCGAAAATGATTAGCAAATTGGGCGATTAGACAGAAAAATATTATGCCAACAAGGCATAACGTAATTATTTGATGGGGAATTCCCCTGAGATCTTGGCACACACATTCTGAAACCAATTCTCCTATCTATAGCCCGAAAGTAACAAAATATTCTTAGCGTGTAGTGTTACGAGACATCTCAGGGTCCCGGGTTCGAATCCCGGTAGGAGCAAATGTTTGTGTGATGAGCATGGACGTTTGTTTTCGAGTCATGTTCATATGTACCTATGTGTTTACAAACAAAAAGTATCTAAGTAGTATCTCAACTATCTGGCGTCCACGACACTAGACTAGATGAAGCTGTGTGATGTCCAGTGATATTTATTTCAAGTTACACTTGTCATGGAAATAAAATCAAAGAGTGGTGTTTGAGTTCAATAGATTTGTTTTGTCTAGAAGAGGGTTTGATCCTTTAGTTAGTCACTGAAAAACATTTACACAGTTGAGAGACAGGTGGCGCTGGAGGTTGAAAAGTTGTGTTTAAATCGGTTGTCAACTTGTCATACTATGGGCAAGATATTTCAAGATAATCAGAAGAATAAGGAAAATGTTGTGTGAAAAGTTTTGATTATGAATGTGGTGTCTATAAAAGTAGGAAAAGACCGACACGATAGTCAGATCCAGCCTGTCCCTTTGCTGCCCTCCTCAAAGATACCCTAAGCCAAGATTCGTACCCCACAGGGGGTGTTCTTAATAGCGCGCTGTCGATAAGCTTTGTAATTTCTTTGGAGCCCTTTCACGAGGCACCCACAGGATAACCTATGAGACTGACTTCTGAGTCTCATAGGTTGACCTGCGAGTTGCCATTACGAAAAAAAACACTATGGATGGACTTTGTAAAAGACAATATAGTTGTCTAGGCTGGAAAGGGGCCAATAATGAGGTGACGACTGTAAGGACGAACACGACACATTATGCTGCGCTGACCCCAAAAGGCGGGGCACTCTTTAGCCGGTTGCAGACCGAAAACTAAGCTATGCCAAGGCTAAACTAAGCTATGCCAAGCAAGATAGGCTAAGTTAGCTTAGCTAGAAATAAATAGCGTGCACACCAACAGCTAAGCCTAAGCTAATAATCGCTACTAACGACCGTGCGTACAACAAAGAACACTGAACAGCACTGGCGAAGGATGTGCAAAGGGTGTGCAGGGTAGCGGGAGGGGCTTAGCTTAGCTCGTGTAGCTGCGCATCGGCATACACAACTAACTTAGCTTCGCATATTTTAGTTAGCTCACATAGCTTAGTTCGCATAGTTTGCGGTCTGCACACAAGTATGGAAAACTGCGTCAGCTATGCGAGCTAAGCTAAACTAACTTAGCTTAGCTCTTGGTCTGCAACCCGTATTTGGGGACTGCTGGTAGATGTGAAAACTAAGTAATTTGAGCTACGTATGGTATTCCGAAATACCGCTCACCGAAAGGACGGTTTTCCGATAACACTCTACTCCGACGGTTAGTTGAACGAAAAAATAATTAGCCGATGAAACGTTTCGCCGATAATATTATTCATCGACGGTTGGTAGTCCGAATGAATCCTTCGCCGATGTAACGGTTCACCGAAAACACTCTTCAACGACGATTGGTTAAACGAACGAATCTTTCGCCGATAGCACTCGTTGTAGGGATATTCTTTTGCCAAATGGATAGTTTGTTGTTAGTTTGTTTAGGATCGAATGTGCAGTAGAACACAAATACTCGTCACTGGCCGTCTTCATTGACATAGAAGGCGCCTTTGACAAAACCATCTTCCATAGCATCAACGCAGCCCTCGAGAAACACGGGGTGGACCCAATCCTACGAGGCTGGATCACAAATATGCTCAGACTGAGAGCGGTTCAAGTAACGGTAAACGACACCACTAGAGCCATAGTGGCGAGGGGCTGCCCCCAAGGTGGAGTCCTCTCACCACTACTGTGGAACCTCGTAGTAGATAGCCTCATCAACCGCCTCAATAACAGAGGCTACTACACGGTGGGCTATGCCGACGACCTGACTATAATAATAAACGGCACACACGAAAACACATTATGCAACCTTATGCGCCAGGCCCTAAGGATAGTAGAAGACTGGTGCAAGGAACACGAACTAGCAGTGAACCCCACCAAAACCGAACTCGTCCTCTTCACAAAGAAAAAGAAGCTGGCAACGTTGCAACTACCAAGCTTCTTTGGGACAACCCTAAGTCTATCGACTGAAACCAAATACCTGGGTATCTATTTGGACAAACAGCTTAACTGGGCAAAACACACGGATTACATCGTCACAAAAGCCAGTATATCCCTCTGGCAATGCAAGAGGCTCCTCGGGAGAAACTGGGGCCTAAGCCCCAAAATCACCTACTGGCTATTAATACACCACAGTTATCCGACCAATTATCACATACGGGTCTTTAGTATGGTGGCCCAGGACCAACCTAAGTACGACCCAAAAGGACCTTGAGAAACTACAAAGATTTGCCTGCGTGGCAATCACCGGCAGCATGAGAACATCACCAACTGCTGCCCTACAGGTGATGCTGGGGCTACCACCCCTACACCTCGTCGTAAGAGAGGAGGCGGCCGTAGCGATTATCAGACTCGAGTTAGCCGGCACCCTAAACAAAGACTCTAGAATAAAACATACACGCATCAAAGAAGATGCAATCAAAGAACAACCGATGATGGCATCCCCTACCGACAGAACTCTGAAAACTCACTGTTTCAAAAAACACTACAATATATAGCTCATAGAGGAGTTGTGCGACTACTCAGGCACAAGAGAGCTAAGAATCTACACTGATGGATCAAAAACCAACGATGGGACAGGCGTCGGGGTGTTCTCCGACGACCTCAACATTAAAATATCAAAATCCCTTGGAAAGCTCAACTCTGTCTACCAAGCAGAGTGTGTAGGCATTATCCAAGCAGCACACGCCATAGAGGCCAGGGAGGTTACGGATACCAACATTCGTATACTCTCCGACAGTGCCTCAGTCCTTCAATCCTTAAAGAGTAACCAGATCACGTCGAGACTAATATTGGAATGCCACAAGGCCCTAGAACAAATCACGGTGTTGAATCACAACACGGTAACTCTGCAATGGATTAGAGGACACAGTGGATCACTCGGCAATGATGTGGCCGACGAACTTGCCAGAAGACGATCCAGCACGAAACCCTACGGACCCGAACCCATTGTGCCCATTCCCTTCAAGCAGCTGAGGAACTGGTTAAAGGATCACACCCAATTACAAGCAGAGAAATGGTGGGCCTCGGCACCAGGTTGTAGGCAATCCAAGGAGGCAATGCCATCCTTGGATCCAAAGCTGACCAGGCGCCTTCTGCGCCTGGACAGAGATAGCCTGCGTCTGGTGGCGGGGACCATCACTGGACACTGCTCGCTGAACAAACACTTCCACACCCTAGGTATCACTGACAGTCCCCTGTGCAGAGCGTGCATGGAGGCGGAGGAGACGGTAGCGCATGTGCTCCTGGAGTGCACAGCCGTAAACAAGATTCGCGAAGAGACCCTGGGAACACCAGGATCACTTGCAGATGTCCTGAGGAGTACGGGAGGTCTAATCTGCTTCTGGAGGGAGGTGGGCTGGTTGGAGTAATCGGCCACCATGGCTCACGCGCAATGGTCCATTTCAAGGACTAAGTGCGGAAACCTAAAACCCCATGATAGATAGATAGCGCTTGCGACAACTTGACCAACGATGCAGCCTCACACATGACCCATCAATATTTTCACGCGAACGAAGTCGCGGGCAATTATAGAATATAATAGCTAGCGTAAACTAAATGCTATCGGCGAAAGATTCGTTCGTTTAACCAATCGTCGTTGAAGAGTGTTTTCGGTGAACCGTTACATCGGCGAAGGATTCATTCGGACTACCAACCGTCGATGAATAATATTATCGGCGAAACGTTTCATCGGCCAATTATTTTTTCGTTCAACTAACCATCGGAGTAGAGTGTTATCGGAAAACCGTCCTTTCGGCGAGCGGTATTTCGGAATACCATACGTAGCTCAAGTAATTTATATTTGCTATAGGTTGTGCCCCGCGGAGTGGTAAGTGGTGCTACGCCGTAACGGATCGGCTACGAGTGCTACGAAGTGTTAGGTGACGGTCACGCGAGTTCCATGATTTTAGTTCACCCAAAGAGTGCTCAACGTGCCAAAAGAAGTTTTCACATCAAAAAAATAGGCTAATAGAAAAGTAAATAGATTAGAAAAGACACTTGTATAGCGGAAACTTGAAGTAGGTATTCACGGTCACTAGGTACCTATCTGGATGGTTTGTCGCGTCACAATCAATAGGTACGTACCTATCAGTCCTGCACTCAATATAATTATAATAAACTGCGACTCAAACCGTATTACCTACTTACAATAAATTAGGTATAACAACAATTACCTATCTAGAGACTAAATAAAATTATCATTTCGACTTCGATTAAGAAAGTATTACTATTGAAACCTTATCAGTTGTGTCGTTACCAAGAATGGAAATCATTTGGAAAAAACACAGCGGAAAATTGTATTGTTTTATTTTTGACGCTCATTCATATAAGCATGGAATACGTGATACAGATGATTTAAAAAACAATGCCCCTTATTGTCACCTATCGATGTAGTTAATTTTAATTTAATCTAACATAAAAACTTCGATCAATAATAGCATAAAAAGATGATAGTAAATAATCACAAAAGGCGACTGCCCATTTACTTACCGTGCTCTCTTATCACCGTTTCGTCCAAAACCTTGTTCGATATGCACTCTTTTTTTGAATTGATAACACGCGCGAAATAAAAGGAGGACTATGAAACACTGCAACGCATTGAAACAAGACCTTACTATTTACCATAATTTCATCTTCGATAAGATATGAATGATATATTATCATTGATACCGCTTTTTATATGATAATGCTGTTATCATTATCTTGCTAATGGATATTGTTAACTTGATTTCTTATTGATATGTTGGCTATTGCAATTTTTTTGCAGATTGTTGATTTTTGGTCTTAAAATAATTGTTATTTGATGGAGTCGGTTTCCTTAAAAGTTTTAATCAATTTTTTGATCTTCAATTGATTGTTATGCAAAGGAAGTATTAATTAAAATACACAGAAGTTTGTTGGTAGCTTATCAAACGACGAATCTGAAACGATAACTTACTCACTAACTTATTTGAGGGTTCCAAGTACTTGAAGAGGCAGTGGTTTCTTCACATCCTGATTAAATAAAATATTTAATTACGTAGGTACTAAGTCATACGCAAAATACGCGCTTTGCGGTAGAGTTGCGAACACCAGCCCATTATACTTACCTTAGTAAAACATAACCCCGCCTTTGATGTCGTTAAGTCGGGCAATAGTACGAAGTTTGATGGTAAACAAATATATAGCTAGTTTTCAGCAATAAATGCTAACTTAGCTATCCTTGTAAGTTAGTACTGTTTCCTTAAAGACCAAGGGTTGGTCTCAAACCTGTCGTAGCCTGATTACAAAATTATGATAATAATATAATGCTGATTCATTCATTTGTTTAGCGCTTTATCAAACACATGACTAAATAAGATTATTATAAATAAGTTGTAGGTGAGTAGAGCGCATAGCAACTAATTACCTATTATTTGGTATACGCTACATAGGCAGATTAGGAAAGAGACCTAGGAAATTAGGTGCTGTGTCAAACACATCTGAACTCCAAGGTCCGTGGAGTCCTCAAAAGCAGAAATGAGCGGAGCAGCGAAGAACAAATTCGTTGTTTTTTTATATTTGTTAAATGGGTCTTCTCTTGACTTCAATGAGATGAGATCGACGATGAAACGAGCTAACCAAAAAGAAGCCTATTGACCGCGAATTAAATAGATTCTTACAAGTGTTGATAATATATCCTCAACACTTTCGGCTCCCTTGACGGGTCGAATCTTGCACGTCACGACGGTCTTGTTTCCGCTTCACATGTATTCGGTTTGGTGGAGCGCGGGGCTCAACAAGTCACGTGCACAATTTATTTCAGTCCATCATTCTGAACCTCCAAATAATTTATTTTTCATCGGTATACTTATTCAAAAAATCTGCTGTTCCATCAAAATAAAAGCATTTATTTCAATTAGGCCAGTTACAGGTGCCTTTGAATTTGTCGAAAGAAAGATGAAAATTAAATCTAGCTACAGTCCCAGTCACAAGACATAAAAACTGTGAAAGTACTGTAGTTGCCTATTCCCAAGCGTAGATAAAGATCCGAGTGATATTGCACTTTTGTAGGGAATAGTTTTTTTTTTGATGATGTATTTTATACATGTATCTAGTATCGACTAGGGTTACAGCAGAAAATTAAAACTACAAATTGAGACTCAATAAAAAAACAATATTTATAATCTGTTTAAAATGTACAGTAGACAAAATAATAGCTAGATAGGTAAGTATAAGGTAAAAGAAGCGTAATTTATACAAATCTGAGGAGCGCTAAGTTAACAAAAGACTAGCAAAACTAACACACTATATTGTGACCACTTGAGCGATAACTGAATGGTTTACTAACAAACTGGAGAAAAGGAAAAATGCAGTAGCCATTTGCTATTGTCGTTTTAAAAACCATTCGTGCTTTTGCATAATTTCCTACTGGCTAGTTCTATTGACTACTGACAAATAGGGACTTTTTTACCGTTATGGATTTTGTTTTTTTTTTGATGTGCTATAATAGAAATTCTATTAAACTCCCGTTCTAAATCCGGCCGTGAGACATTTCGTAAATTTTCTTGATTGCGTATTTAGGGTTGTTTCTTTTCTGTAGGAGTCTTTACGTAGTTAGGGTTGACCCCCACGGAATCACATTTTTTCATGCTCCTATCCTTTTCTGTCGCTCAGAAACGTCATTTGTTAGAGCGAGACACAGAGTGGTAATGCGAACATCTAGCATAGTGTACAAGGGATGAAATCATAGTTACTTACTTAAAAGCGTGAAGCCAAAGTAAATCTGAACATCAATTAGCACAGGTGTGGCACAGGTAAACCGAGTTCAAGTGACGACAGTGACAGTATTTCACTACAATGATGGACTGGCTCTTGAACATCGATTTTGCATCCTAAGAAGTTTTGTCGGTTAACTCCGCTTTTAGTTATACAAACTATGAAAGGAATAACTACCTGTAGTTCTAAGGCATAAATGCAAAAAGGGTTACATATAAATAGTTCTGTAACTAATATCATTATTGAAATAAATGCTTTTGTAATCAAAGTTAGATATCAACCATGAATATCAATGACTTATAGTTTATGACCGCGTGTAGTTCGATTGTCCCACGGATCATCTCTACTGGGATTAAAAGTACCTTATGTGTTAATCCAGGTTATAAACTAGTTAGTTAGTGTGGCACTAGATGGAGCTGTGTGTAATTTCCAGTTATAAAAACAAAAAAACCGGACAATAGTGAATATTATGCAGGATGCGGCTGAATATCAGTATTTTACATGGAGCAGAGCCTACCTGACATACACAACCCAGTTAGTACTGGGTAATACGATACACTATCAAGATAAGACTGGTTGACAGACGTTCGGGCTTCTGGCTACCTGTCACGACTGTCAAAGATCTACAAATGACAGCCGGGACCAACGGATAACTTGCTTTCCGAGGCACGGAAGAAACTCGGTTTATTGGGTGATCACCCATCCACGAACTAACATAGACAAGCACGGCTTAACCTGAAGATCGACTCTAACGGCTGTTATTATCTACCCACGACTTCCTCCGAGGCTGAACTTGTTGAAATGCTCTACTAAACCAAGTATTAACGCTCAAACAGTCACAAGACGAACAAAGTTATTAAACCATATAAACAAAATATTTATAAAACAAATTATATACAATTTAAAATTCTATGTACTACCGCAGTCACTGGTCCCCCAGTTTCCACCCTTATGCCCTGAGCTATAAGGTTGAAAACTGGTCGACCATCAGTGAGCGCGGTAGAAAGTACGCAATCAAAAATTACTGTAATCAAAACGAATCAAATGACAATTATGCATTATTACATGTTGGCAAGATATGATAGAACATAGTCAAAATTAACCATACATTTTCGAAACATATTTAGTACTAATCAAATCAATTGTAAGTAGAATCAATATCGACTAAATGACTTTAGTCGAGTTGTATTAAACTAAGCTTGTAAATTACTAAGGGCTAGAAAGCACCGGGCGTTAAAACATGAGCAATATACAGGTGTATATTAATCGGTGAAACCTAACTTCGTTAAGTGGTATCGGCTCCGGCTTTTTTATACATTCATTATTCGTGAAATAAAATGACGTCACTCTAAAGCGTGTTATTTTACATTATAATATTATTGCTATTTATTTCGTCATCACCACGCGATAAAGGAACATCGTGAGAAAACCAGAGGACATTGGACCTCCACCAACCCTCACTGGGTTCAGGTGGTCGATTATGATTCACTCTTTCTTATAAAGAGAAGCCAGATTCCCAGCTATTGGAAGTCCGTAAAGTTTCACCAATTACATTAGTTAAATTACAAAATATTAATTAAGTAAATACAATTATGGGAAATAACATAGACACAAACTATCCATTTTAATTCCTTAAAGGCACTGCATTCTTAAATCCCTTTTTTTATTAATATTTGGAACATTTTACTATACGGCAATTACTTTAAAATTTTGTTAAAATCTTTTAAATTTTTTAATCACATAGCATATTATATATTTTTAATTAAGTTTAATATACATATATTATTTACATTTAAAAGTATTGAAAATGTTTAGCAAAAATGCCACTAAAATAACGTCCTTATTGCAATCGACATAATGTAGAATTTGGCACGCTTTAGGATAGCTGATGGACGATGCCAAAAGAACTAAGATCAATTTTCACCTAACTATAAGACAAATTCAGTTTGATGATCATTACTTTTCTGTAAAGCATTGTTTAAAGAAATCATTTTACTAAGGATTTTGTTTTCGTAGAATAAAATATGTAATTTACTGCCATTTTCAATAACTTACTATTCGGTTTTGGTAGGTTGTCTGTTTGACATTTATAGCGGACGTTAGAAACAAAACGTCACAGCAGGGCTAGCATGGCCGGAGACATTTTATTCACGGGGAGAGGTCAAAATACTATTCCCCTCTGTCAATTTTGTCCACCCTCCGAGCATTGCGACATGGGTGGATAAACTATTCACGGGAGACAAAACAGGGGAACGCTTGTCCCCGAAATTATTGCCATTATTAGAAAACTTTTATTTAATTACAAAATAGTCGAGAATATCGTCGTAAACCAAAGTACTTTTTTCGTTATATTACATCTGTGCTGGATATTTATTTTGTTTTGTTATTAATGTCTCTGAGTACATATCAGTGTTGATTAACTGTATTACGGGTTGTTCCAGCTCCTTGAGTTCCCGCTCAAATTGGGATATGTCTGATAGCCATGTCTGATTTTTTATAAAGTCATCTTTATGAAAAATCAGACATTGCGCGATTTGTCGTACACGTCCAAAAAAAGGTTATCTCTGAAAATTATGGAACCACACTGCATCCCATCACTTTGGGAAGTTTTTAAAACAAAATGCCTTCAAGAATATTATTAGCGGCATTGTCAAGAAAATCGGGCGTAACAAAATAAGCATTTCTTTTTTGATTTCCTGGACGCGAATTCATTTATTAATAATTTTTCAAAGAGAAATACTTAAACCCACCATCTAAAGAATTACTCCCTTTGTTATGTCAAAATATCTGTATTTTTTCTCTTCCACTAGTCGCCATGCCATAGGCGGGGGGTGAGTATCCACGGCTAATGTCAAAAAGTGATATAATTCTCTTTCCCCCTGTTGCCGTGCTTTGGCAGGTGGATTAAATAATTTTGTCCCTTGTCAGTGGAAATAACCGGTGGACAACAGTTTTATCCTCTGCCCATGCTAGCCCTGCAGAAAGGCTTTCTGTGATTTTTCTATGAACCAAGCGACAGATACATGACGCGGATAGAATATTTCAAGCTAACTTTGTTTATAGAAACAGCGATAGCTACGAGCGTAGGCTAGTTAACTAACAGTTATACGTAAGTAAGTTATAGAAAACAGCCGTTAAACAATATACCGATATTTTTGGTCGGTATAGAAACTGACGCCACCATCTTTGTTTTCAATACATATCATAAAACAATTTAACATAATTATTATTTTTACCAAAAGCGCTCCTCATTCAATGTCATTTAGGCGCTTAAAGATCCATGTAACACTGTACACACAATTCCAGCATAAAATGGCCTCCCTTTGTATTGATTTCCCGTACAATGATAGATCAGCTTATACTGGTTTGTATAACTTGATTGGTCGTGTAGCGTACAATGGTATAAGGTATATAAGTTTAATCAAATTTTGATTAATCTTATTTTCACCAGTTACAGGATAGTCGAAGTTAATCATTCTTTGAACAATCCTCAAACAGAACATATATTACAAAAGTCATTAAGTATATAAAAAATTAAACTAAAAATAAAACTATTTTTCGTCAATATGAACCGTCTCGTCATATTAAAAAGTGACAATATGCAATGAACTGTATATCACTACATTAGTCGTAGGCGCAAGTCTGTACATTGAAAACTTAATATTAACAAAATATATGGCTATTAAACGCAGAGTCAATGACAACCGTTTATTTTACAAGAAGAATTTTAATAAAGAAATAACAGTATAATATTGCTTAAAACGTGGTCCAGCAAGCGTAAAAAATTACTTTCTAAAGGTCCTAAGAAGAGGTGATAAATCATAGTAAAATATCACTAAGGTCCATTGTGCATCTAGAAGATGACGGTCTGATTATCTAAAAACAGCTGTTTAAAACACATGTTTGTAGGGAAACATGTCCCTTAAACAGCTGTTTTTAGATAATGGACCTAAATTGTCTTTGGGGGTAACCACACATCCGACGAATTTGTTTGACCCGGACAGAATGAACCTTCTCTGCAATAAAAGCTGAAAGTCGTCGTGTTTACTCGCGTTCGTACGAACAGAAATGAGGCGAATGAAGTCTTTTTCGCTTTTATTGCACGGACAGAAAGGTTTTTCTGACCAGCTGCTGCCAATTCCGTGTTAACAAGTGTGACTCCCTCAACCGACAAATTATTGTTTGATGTTAGTTGGGACGCTTTTCCCGACTATAGATGAGGTCGGCATTTTCCGAGCGACTGCCTATCTGACCTCCACAACCTAGTTTCTGGGTAATACGAAACCCTTTGGTAAGACTGGAAATGATTGATTGATTTATTACAATTTTCCAGCATAAAAGTATTTTTGCACAGCAATAGTTTGGGAGCTAGCGTTAAACTTCAAAAATCATTGTTATAAAGCGAAACAGTGAGCGATGTCGTGGAAGATGTTTCGGGCACCCATCTCACCCAACGACGTTAAACCGACCATATTCTCGCTCAAGAAACATACATAAAAATGTAGGTCTGTTCTATTCGCTTTTCGCTAATAACCAGCGGTGGAACAAATGCAATGAGAAGGTGCATTCTGAATGTTGGCAACGGCGCATAAAACTGTCAAATATTGCTCCGTCTTCATCACTTTACTAATGTACAACAAAATTGTGAAATATCATTCTGTGCTGAACTAAGATATTGATTATGAATTACAATCATCAATGCCATAACACTGAATATTTATTTTGTAAAAACCGAACCTTCCAAATGCCTTTTTATCAACACCTGATTCAGAGGTTTCACTGCAATTCATAACCAAGCTGTGGTCCAATAGAGAGCGATTTAACATTCTTTAATGAATACAGTTACTAGTGATGGGCGTTGCGACGACGAACCGTTTTCAAAGACCGTTTTGTGTTCTGCGACGATGAACCGTTTTACGTCCTCGGTTCAAACAGCCGTCGTTGCACAAACCAGTCTTCGGATTACTTGGTGCGATTTTGTATTTTACGCCTATGAAAATATAGTCGCGAGCGCAAAGATTAAACTATCTATCTCACTAGAGTGACTCGTCGCCGTCACGTCGTCGTCCTTTGCGTTTCGCGTTAAATTGTGGTCTTCCGGTTTCGTATACAAAACAGTCCTTAAAAAAACTGCAACTATTTCACTCGACGAAAACGTCCAAGTTGGATAAGTTTCTTCTAATAAGCCGTTTTCAAACCAGTTGCAACGACGACCGTTTTCTGCAACCGTTTTCGTCGTCGCGAAAACGGTTGCGTTTCGTCCGTCAAAAATTCGACAACGACCCACCACTAACAGTTACATAGATTTATTAAAAAAACGTGCAATGTTTTGACAGTTATTAGCTAGCGACGTTGTCAACTTTCATATTGCTCTGGCTTAAGAGCCCTCTTACAGTCCACTAGCGCCGCCAATCGAAAAAATTTCATAACTCGTAAATAGAATCACTTGAAATATAGCTGTTTAGCTAAATCGTGCATTCAAAACATAAACGGCCGTTTTTGTTACAAATGCACGATTTAGCTAAACAGCTATATTTCAAGTGGTGACAATGTGTTATAAAATTACGTTATTGCCTTTTCTACAGTAATAATAGACCACATTTTGTATTTTTGATTCTATTTACGAGTTATGACATTTTTTTCGATTGGCGGCGCTAGTGGACTGTAAGAGGGCTCTTAAAATGAACTAGAAACAAGTAGTGATTGTGTCATGGACGCATGAGCATATAGATGATAACATTTATTTTAACGGATATGTTTACAATAATTTATTTATTTATAGTATTCATATTCAACATTCCTGTGTAAATATTGACGTTTGTCGTTAGCGTGGGTGAAGAGCCCGGTTATATTTCGCGTAAATTCTATTTATATAAGAAAACTTCTAGTAACTGTCAGAACGGAGTGTTTCCTCAGTATGTGCAAATATTTACTTTATATACCTTATTTATTGTTAACATACAGTATATTGTTACACAAGACAACACATTACGTTTAGTTGAAAAGCTTACAAATGTATATATACGTAGGAATATAGTGACATTTAGGAAAAACGTTTTAAAAACGTATAAATATGAAAAAAACGACTATTACCACTTTTCTCATAGAAACTTGACATTTAGCAACAGCGCATAAATATTAATTAACGTCGTTATAATTAAATAAACTATATAAAACATGAAATTACCGTTTAACGTTCATGAATAAAATAATTATTCACTATTGTTTATTTTTAGCTAAGGAATCGTCAGAAAATTCTCCACGACTAGCTTTAATGAAATCGGAGTTAACTTCCAAACTAGTACTTGCATAAACTTTCGCCTTTCCCATGAGGGGGTTGGGCAGAAACGAACGTCCTTACACTCCTGGTTCGTTTGTATCCACACACTTTGTCATACACTCTTTTCCATGGACTATCACCAATTGGATCAGGGTTTTTGCACTCTGGGTTTTGCCCGAGAGTGTACACGTCTCTATAGGCCGCACACCGTTTCCACTAACATCGGTAATATTACATAAACCAGTACAATCGGGAAACGACCTCTTCACCCCGCAAATCACGAACTTATTCAACTATACATTATGTACATATACTGACTATCTTTAAACCACCTGTTCTGAATCATCCCGCGTACTAGAAATGGCATCAGTAGTTGTCGAGGTAACGGTACTTCTATAAAGTTTCAAATTCGACTCTGTGTAATCTAGTATTTTCCTGCTGGAATGTCTGATGTATAGCATTTGTCTGTGGTAGATTTTTAATGCTCCTTTGATAGTAATGTATGTGATGCCGCCTAATATAGTTCTGTGTAGGTTATTTTGTATGGAACGGAAGAATATTTTGCCTATAATGGTTGATATGGTGGGGAGTAGAAGTGCAGAACAGAAGATTCTTGTGGGTGAGAGATGTGAACTGCTGTTTTGATTGTGGTTGTTGTGATGGCCAGACACTATGGCTCCTCTGTCGCCTTCCACGCTGGAAATAATAATGACAAGTTGCTATTACATATACTGCTAATAATAGACTCTGTGGGTCAGTCAACTAGGATGAGTATTCAGTGAAAACTCAACACAATAAATGCCATTGTTAACTTTTCGGACTTTGTAAGATAAAAAACAATTCAGGTGAGTATAAATAAATAATTATAAATATCGCTGGACATTAACCCACAGCGCCACCTAGCGCCACACTAAGCAAAGCTTGTGTCGTGGTCACTAGATAGTTGATATACTACATACATACTTTTTTTTTTTTTTCTTTAATTCCAGATATATCTCTGGGAGTCGTTTGTTTTGTTGTTTTTGTCACACACAAGGAATTCCCTGTTTCGTAGCCTCGTGGGTTGTTCACTAACATTTAAACTCACATACACAAACAGTCAGACCCGGAACAACTACCTCTAGGTCATAAATACCGTGTGGGGACCGAACCCACGACACGCAGCGTAGCAGCCAATCGCTAAGCCACTGCGCCAACGGTGCCTTCAAATTATATGTGCCCTGATGAAACCAGTGCCCATACCCTTCAAGCATACGAAAGAAGATAAGGACGTTGGTTATCACGACCATATCCATAGACACCCCAATCATTTGCTAAGAGTTGATTGGAAACTTTGGGTTATTTTCAATAAGGAAGGGACTACACTTCGATCACGTACTTATCGCCACATTTTTTATTTTTATTAAAGTTCTTACCTTTAAAATCCTAAAATAAGCCTGTTCAAATTGTACCATCGACAATTTCTTCTAATGAAAAACAATACACGGTTTATTTGTTTTGATTCGCATGAAGTGGTTTTAGCGAAAAGTTCTTACCCACATAAACGACTTCGCTCCAACTCAACAAAAAGAATACAATTCAAATATGGGTTCCTGTTTAGACATACTTCACATTGGGATTGACGGCGGTAAGCCCGCTGACAGCGAGCTATCTGCTAATTGACGTTGCCAATGTAAATTATAACTTAATAATAAATTCTTAAAGGCCATTTTTTAATTATAATCTTTTTGCCGGGTGGAAGCGGAGTCGTGTAACTGGGTTAAGACCTAAAGCCAATGGCCACTATTGCGACTTTAATTGCATGGACATAAAGCTCTTAATCCCTGGCTCAAGCCGATGCCGTATCGATAAGTTAGTATGGTCAAAGCACAAAGAAACAGACTTATACTCACTCCCCAAACGGCAGTACATAAGACAGCGCCGGTATCTTAGCGCAGTACTTCCTCAGGAACAGTAGGACTGAGTCTTCCCAGTTGTACATCTTGGCGCTGATGAGCGTCACCGGGATAGTGGGCAGGAGCACTAGCAGGACTAGAGGATCTGCTGACTCCATCATCTCTAAGCCTTCCCTGTGACCGACCACCTGGAAAAGAAGAGATGGGGTTGTGAGTTTTGAGTCTTGAATTACAGTGAATAAGATACTCGTAGACGACAAAAAAAAAATTAGTCCGTCAGCTAGATTATCGCAAAATATTGGACACGTATTTTTCTTTTAAAAACAAAACAAAAAGTAAAGACGATACAGGTATCCGACCAGGGTCGATTTCTGGATGCAGCCAAAACCAACTATACGTTATCGCCACAACCGCAGCTGCAATCAATGTCAAAAAACAATGGCGCTAATTTCAGAACTAGCTTATATGGACCGAAAGTCCTTATCGATTACAGCATAATTCCAAATTGTCTGTAGATATTATGGCCCACCTGTAGGTGGGATCGCAATCGCAATCGCTATTGAAATACTACTTTAAACTGTAGTTTAAAGTAGTATTTCAATAGCGATTGAAGTATTGACTCCAAAGTTTTTTTCTGGACGATTCCAAAGTTTACTTTTAGCCATGTTAATAATGACCTTCAATCTCCGAGCTGTGTGTTTATAATGATGGTATCGGTAACAAAAAACTATAATCATTTTTAAGTATTACACGCAGAATCGTGTTATTCCATTGTGTCCAAGCTATACATTTCCAGTATAACATGGCCTCTTTTATTTGTATATGTCTCCGTAAAATTGTCAAACACGTTATATTACAATATAACGTGTTTCTCTCTAGCGATATTGTAAACACTCGAATTACTGTCAACTGAACATACGAGTCCTACGACTCGACTACGGTTTTTAGGGGAATGTAAAGTGTTTTAAGGTTAGGTTTTTTTTTTTTTTTTTTACAGTGTCTTTTCATGAGAGTGGTACCACTGGGCAAGGGGGACCCCTCCGCACCGCGTGGGTTGACTACCATCATCGCATGCATTTCACGAAAAACAATGCGTTTTATTGTAAGCAGTATGTTCGTTGGACAATAATTCGAGAGTTTACAATATCGCTAGAGAGATTACAATATAACGTGTTTGACAATTTTACGGTGACATATATTTTCCATAGAACGAGGATCCGCATAAGCTGTGTTTTATAGCTTGATTCTTGCTAAGTCGACGTGCATAACTATTCGGTCTAGAAATATTCGCTATCTAAAATCTAAGTAGAAGAGAATAGATAAGCAAAAACTAGGTTGGCCAACGGCTAACCCTATTAACATTAGCCATTCATAGAACTGACAGGAAGAGTAGGAAACGCAAGCACGCACGCAACGAACGATCTCCGCCAGACTACTAGCAGCTTTATCAAAAAAAAAAGCTAAGTTAAACAAAAAACGGAGACGCGCGTATCGAGGAGGAAATGTAAGTACAAATTCGACTAATCAACGATTCTCGGGTGTCTCCTTTCCGCTCCGCTCGTGTCGGTTTTGTTGCGGTCTGGTTTAGCCAAAGCCTCGTATTCATGGTAAACATTTATTCAGCAACATGGTTGCATAAACATGTTGCCGAGTTGCTGTCAACATCTTGCGGGCAACACTTGTGTTGCGGAATTGATCACACCTTGTTGCAGAGTTGACGCCCGGCGAGCGAAAACATCATTTTATCAACAAAAGTTGACGCGTGTGGAGTTGGACGTCTTTGCAACTGTTTATAAACATGGCGGAGTGTGGAGCAACGATAAAACTATACACTACTTCTCGGGCAACATTTTAACGCAGAATGGCGTGTGTGGACAACCCATATTGATTTAAACAATGTTTCCAGCAGCATTCTCGCCGTTCATCAGCAACGTTGATCAACTGCTGCTAAACAAATGTTTACCATGAATACGAGGCTTTACCGTAGCAAAAAAACGATCAAACATCAAACCAACGAAGAATGCAGTCGTATGCACCACTCCGACTAAACTTCCAAAATTTATGAATGTTTTGAATGGAACAATTGAATTTAACGGTCCATCAGCCGTTACGAATTTCACAAGTCAGTTATTCACACATGCCTGACTGGTGTTCGTCATGATTTAGCATGTCGTATTGTAAATTTACCATGCATTGTAGACTTTGAAGGCTACCGAACTACAAAGTATAAAAATGTCGTCTAGTTACAAATACAAAGTACGTTCCAAATGCAATTAGTTGTAGTAAAACTATAATGATTTTTTAAATATCCACAGGTGTTCGTAAAACCCATCTGAGGCCCTAGGCAGGCACGTAAATACGTCGATTTTTGAGTTGAAAATACCATTCATTAATATTAGCATTACAGTAATTTTTTACAGCAAGCACAACCAGTTTCTTCCATAGGTATGCGGTGTTTTTTTTTAATCGTCGAAAATATTTTTTTTTACAACAGGCGTGGATAAAAGGACAATTAGACAGGCAAAACGGCTAGTAAGGACCTATCTGCTGAGATAACGAGTTATAGAGAAGTACGGAAGAACTTTCATGCTGTCCCCAAATAAATTGAGATAAGGGCAGGAGAAACATGGGAGGGGCCCGCAAGGGCCGAAGCCTGCCGGGGTTGCGGGCCTGTTCGAAAGCGATACCGCGGCCCCGGAACATAAAGGGCGAGGAAGGAACGTGGATGGGTTTTGGTCAGTAAGAGTCTGACACTCCCTCCCGCTCCGCCCAGAGTGGGAGAAGTCATTTGATGATGATTTCCCAACCTAAAAAAAAGACTGTGGAGGTCAGATAACTAGTGGTTCCATGTAAAATGGTATTCAGCTGCATCCGGTTAGACTGGAAGCCGAACCCAACATAGTTGGGAAAAGGCTAGGCAGATGATGATGATATGCAAGTAATCTGTATCTGTAGACTGACGATCAAAATGATTAACTACCAAGTGAGTGCTATAATTTACAACTATTGTACAATATTAGTCAATTAGCAACGAAGCAAGGTTGTGCCAATAAGAGTACTTGGGTATAATTATATACTTTTGTTTATCTCCTTTATTACAACACAACCCTGTTTGTTAAGTTATTTACTTCGATGTAGTGTGTCAATTATTGCAATTTGTAAAAAGAATAACAATTAGGGCAATTTAGTTACCCAAATTAACAGAAATATAATATTGTATGATGGAAAATAATTTAACTCAACTTAACTATGCATGACCGGAAGACAACTACAAACTTTAAAAAAGACGAAAAATAATAACGTGAACCAAAACATCGAAGGCAGAAACTGTCATGTTTGCAGATTCTGAAAAACTTTTCAAGATGGACATAATATTTCCAAGAAAGCTATGTATTTTCAAAAATATAAGGTCGATTTTGGGCCAGGAATAGACGCGACTGCATCATCAATGGAATGAGACATACGTGTAGAATAGGCAGTCCTATCAAGGCCTGAACAAAGGAGTGCCCAAGTATTACAAACCTGCTAGTTCAGAGAAAGTGGTGACATGGCGCTTTAGGTCAGGTGTTAGAGAGTACAGAAATCTTGCTAGGTACTTGCGTAACAGTGAGTGTGATTTTATCGTATTGCAACAAAATTGTTAGCACGACAGATCGGTGTTATAATAAACAGTTTTATGGTAAGACTTTTTTTCTAACTAGGTACCTACAATAAATAACCATTAAAATTTACTTGGATCTCTTGACGGGTGAATCAAATTGGAACCAACGCCTTATACAATACACTATAAATTATACAAGATAGATGCGCAACTCTGGTTTTCGTTTTTAAAACTGTGTACCCAAACTGTTAGATGGCGCTGTTAGTTTTTGTTCAACCAAATAAATACAAAAATAAATCTGAGGATTCGAACTTGTGAGCTATTAGTCACAAGGGCAACCGCTGTCACCGCTAGGCTATCTACTTCACTAGCAAGTAGTCTAAAATAGCTGTTCTCGTTATGACAGTTGAAAAGTTGGTGTACTTAAAAACACACAGATGGCAGCACTATCTATGAACATTTAGTTTGAAGCCAATGTAAGTATGGAAGTTTCACCCCCCTGACCAACGCCTCCATTTGAAACATCATTCGTCATCATCATCGACAGCATAAGATCCGATAGAAGAAGATGTAATTGGGGACTAGCCTTTTGTCATCAACCGGGCACAAATCAAGACGCTGTGGCTGCTACTGAGAAAATCGTGATGGAAAACCTCAATAACAATTTGCCCGACCCGGAAATCGAATCCATGACATAATGCTCAACAGTCGGTAGACCAATGAGGCAGTCAACGTAAGAGTTATGACTGATGATGTGACGATGTGATGTGATGTTGATGTGATTCTAAAAAAGCTCGAATATTATTGAGGTTAATTTAAGACACCCGACGTATAGGGTCATAATTTCAAGGTATTTTTTATCGGCTTGTGGTTAGTGCGATTTAGTAGAAATCGTCATGTAACGAAATGCCGTGTGCTGTGTGTGTGTAGTATGATAATATAAATTCCCCAGTCCCTTTCAATACAGTGTACATGTAAAGTAGTTGTTGTTGTGAAAAAAATGTAATTCACCATTTTGTGGTGGCGGCCATCTTGGATTTCAAATTTATTATACTTAGCGTATAGTATGTCACTAGTCAAGCCCTTTGATTTGATACCCATATTGAAGGAGCTCTTGAACAAAAATGAATTTTAATTCACCTATCTAACAAAAAAAAATCAAAATTGGTTCATCCGTTCGGAAGCTACGATGCCACAGCCAGACACAGACACACACACACACATACACGCGCGCGCGCACACACACGCGCGCACACACACAGACACGTCAAACTTATAACACCGTCGTTTTTGCGTCTGGGGTTAAAAACAACTTTATCTTACTACACATAATACCTCAAGGTTAAGTACAAAGTGATTGATAAGTTATAAAATAACTAATTAATAATTTTTCGATTTCATGTACTTTCATCTCACATTGCGGTGACGTATCTACACTGTTTACCTCTGAAAGTACAAAGTGTAATCAACATAATTACAATTGTTTTTACTAGTTGCCGATAAGGGATAAAAACGTGTTTTTATCGTGAAAACTATTGCGCTGCGCTCTTTGGTTCTTCGTGGATATGAGATTGGTTTGAGACACATCAAATTCAAGATAATGAATAGATGACTGATGACCTTAACAATGCCGAAAGCCGGGTTCTCCTAGTCATTGCGATTTTTTTTTCTGAACCATATCTGGGAACCTTCTAGTAATCTGTAACGGTGGGAGGTCAAAATTCTATTCCAACTCTTTTAAAAGTTCTATGTAAATACAAGTTTTCAATGTTATTATTATTACCTCCCTGACCATTGCACTATTCAATGCATAATGCAGCCAATTAGCACAATATGTTGAATGCACTACATTGAGTTTTAAGAGCAGCGGTGGCCCAGTGGTGGCGGCCCCGACTTACGTACAGTAAGTAGTGGGTTCGAACCCAGACAGGCGCAATACTTTGTGTAATTTATTTCATCACCGCTGCTCTCAAAACGGTGAAGGAAAACATCGTGAAGAAACCGGCATGTCCTAGAACCAAAAATTCGAAGACATGTGACATCTACCTATCCGCACTGGGCCCGCGTGGTAGATTATAGCCCATTCCCTCTCATTGAGAGGAGGCCGTGTCTCAGCAGTGGGAACATTATAGGCTGATGATGATGATGATGAGGACATTGAGTTTAACCGTAAAACGGACTCAAACTCGTCATTTCCCTGCAATATTTTTTGCGTAGGGTTACTTGGTTTTATGTACAGAATGTCCTAGTTGTGGGCTTCGTGAAGGACCCCCTTTAAACCTTGTACTTTGGCAGTAGCAACCATATTTTAACAAAAATAAAGATCACTATCATTTTGAAAGACATCAATATCAGCAACCCAGAAGCAAAATAAACCTTTTTGAAATAAGAATAAAGATCAGTGTGCTGTCGATGGTGGTGATTAGCAAAAGTAAAATATGTAAATGCGAAATTAATAGAAGTAGAATGGCCTAGATATCAATATTATGGTTGTTTGATAATGAAAATCAACTAGGTCACTGTTAACAAGTCTTGAATGAATCACAATCAATGTTACTATGAGTATTTACTGTTTATTTTTGCATTCCTCTTAAAGTGGATCAGATAGAAAAGCTATTTAATGTTTTGTAATTTCTTCTAGTTCCTCTTTTAATGGGATTCATCATCATTCTACGGACGACTCGAATGGCGTAGTGGTAGTGAAGCTGCCTTGCGTTCATAGGGTCCTGGGTTCGAATCCCGGTAGGAGCAAATGTTTGTGTGATGAGCATGGACATTTGTTTCAGAGTCATGGATGTTTGTATGTATAATAAGTATGTATTTACAAACAAAAAGTATATATGTAGTATATCAACTATCTGGTGTCCACGACACAAGCCTTGCTTAGTGTGGCACTAGAGGGCGCTGTGTGTTTAAAAAAAAAAAAAAAAAAAATCTCTTGCCCTTATCCCAATTCATTTGAGGTCAGTGCAGCATGTATTCTTCTTCTATACTTCTCTATAACTCGTCATCTCATCAGACACCTCTCTTTTCTTGCCATATCATCTTTACTAATATTATAAAGCAGAAGAGTTTGTTTGTTTGGTTGAACGCGCAGGAAGTACCAGCTCTCATTGAAAAATTATTTTTGCGTTGGATAGTCCATTTATCGAGGAAGGCTATAGGCTATATAACATCACGCTATGACCAATAGGAGCGGAGCAGCAATAAGAAATGTTGCAAGCGGGAAATTCACGCGAACGAAGTCTCGGGCAGAAGCTAGTCCTTTATACAGTCCGAGTATCGTTTCCTGCTCTTTTAATGGGATTATCAACTCAAAATGATCGTAGTTATTTGCTAGTCTTCCAGCCAGTTGCAGTCTAAACTTTAAAATCTTTAAGGGGCGTTTCGCGATCTCCAATCAAGAAATCGTTGACGCTTCAGGGCTTAGACAGCCAAGGGCAACTCACTGCCACTTTTGCTTAAAATCTAGTTCTTTGAAAACGAATCGGTTAATTTGTTTCTTATTTATTTATTGCACAAGAAACGCCTTCGTTCAGTGCAATAAGGGTGAGTTGATAAGACTTTCTAGAATTGTTAAAATCCAATCAAAACACGGAAATTGGTTACTTTGAACGCAAGTGTTTACATATCGTTAGTCGCATAGAGTTCAATTTGCGTCCTGCATCGCGTAACGTCTTGGGTAATGGTAGTTACAATGCTTGTTGAAATATTAACTAAGTGTTTGGTGCTTAGTCATTTCTGTAAGTCTGTGTTAGTCCAGCAAGAATGCTAACAAGGATGATGATGATGAATTCAAGGGATCTATGAACTTCAAATGATAAACATAGGTTAGATTTTTGAGACAGAGTAGAAAGAGTAGGTATCTAAACCGTTGTAGCTACTGAAACACTGTCTTAAACTATCGATTGTGTCACAAAATGAAAACTTCAACCTACCTCAAAAATACTGCACAGTAACAGCAGTCTTAAGAATATTTAAAGACAAGCAATTATGAGTAAACTGCCTAGGATCGTCAAGGCGTTTTGTGGCTTAACAAATTCGTGCGGTAAACCCTAAAGTACTTATCATTAAGTTTAGTAAAATAACACTCAGATATAAAAGAAACGAAAACGTGACAAAGAACGAAGACCAGTTTAATTACAAATGAAGTTAAAACTTCACGCAAAATGAAAAAAAAAAACATCTTTGGGGCAGACAAAACGTGATTTAAATTTGAATGAAACCGGACAGAAAAAATAAATCACCGATGATGTTTTCATTTTTTGCGTACCCAAAAAGGTACAAATAATATCTTAACACGTGAATACCCTAAACAAACACCACAAAACCATATGTATGTCACAACGGAATTATCAATAAGGTACATACAGTAAATCAATTGACCGTGTCATCTTTGTCAAAGTATCGCGATCTGTAACTGTAGTAGACGTGCTAATTGATCTCAAAGTCTAAGCTCGTGACAAATGTATAAGAGAAGGTTTAGTATACTTTGCACTAGTGACTGGTAACAGCTCTACGATGAGGTCAAACGAGTTCAAGTTGATATTGAACGGAAATGTTACTAGTTTGTTTCCTGGTATCAAACGGCAAATATTAATGGAGGTCAGGTCCATTGATCGTTTAGTTACTTTTTTTGTTCTATTAGGCATTTTAACACAAAACAGTAAGAGTGTACTCTTCCGTCTCTCGAAAAGCACGTTAAGCCAGGCCAGGCTGTCATTCGTGCGGGAGGAGTACACCTCACTCCCCCCGCAGACCTGAGGAGGCCCGCAGAGGCGGGCCGGCACTAGCCGGGGATCGTGGAAGGCGCACTATATAGTTCCCACACTTGCACCGGGGATCACCCCGGTGCAAGTGTGGGAAGGGAACACCGGGGTGGTTTTTAGCCAGTACGAGTCTAACAGACCCCTCCATTGAGGATTATCAACCCCGGCAACAAAAAAAAAAGGCTGTGATGCGTAGAACTTGGAGACCGACAGTCGTAACGGGGATTCAGAAGTCTGAAAGCCTGAAAAGCAGTCGAAAGAACTGGTTTACGGAGATTAGATAGGCAGTCGCACCATGTGAAAAGCCAGTATTCAGGATTATCCAGTTGGACTGGGCTCCGACACCAATGTAGTTAGGCAAAGGCGGTTCACATCGCAGAAACACGCTTTTTCATTCTACAAGCTCATAAACCTGATAGTTTGCCATGTTAACAAGATAAACTGGCTGTGGTCTGGTCAGAAATGTATATTCAAAGAGACGATAGAAATTGAAGCAGATGTGTAATTGAGGACGATGGGGTGGATCGAAAAACTTAGAGATAGGTGGGAAGTTGGGAACTCTTACCTTGCAGAAGGCGGAAACTTGGGCGTTATGGCGCAAATCCTAGGTGTTGAGAGTACTGCGTCCAAAACTGGACTGCAAAAGGCTAAATTAATGTAATAATAATCAGACATTGTGAAATTGCCTGAGGCCAAACAAGGAAACGTTGTTTTTAGATATTCATAACTTCTAAACTGAGTGGTCATTGCTTCTAATAGAACTCTACAAGAATTATGACCAGTCTATTGACACACATACAAAAAACATGCTTAATGCTTATATTTTTTAAGTTGCAGTAGGCGTTTAAAAGCCAAATAATTCTGATTAGTATTTGTTTTCCCATTCAAATCTTTAATGAGAAAATATTTGTTAAGCAGCCGTAAAGTGAGGTAAGAGTGTTTTCAAACGAGGCTACGAGTAGCATGGTAACTCGATTTAAGGCGATTACATGAGCTAAACGCGAGTTTTATAATTACTAAAAGTATATGATTCACTGCTATAAGCAAGACCAGAAAAATATACGATATTCTTCAGGATATATGCTAGCATGATACTGTTTTGAAAACATAATACAATTAATTTGGCTCGATAAAAAGAAATCACGAACTTATCTCTAAAAATATCTTTCAAACAATAAAAAACATACTAATATACATGCGATCATTCTGATTTTTTGGCAAATAATTCTACAAGCAATATATTAGCATAATACTGTTTTAGATTTTTAATCCAATCAATAGTTTTTTTGTAAATCGATCGAAACCACTCATTTCGCGCTATTTGGCCCGCAGTGGTTGACGTAACAACCACTTTGTATTGCAAGCTGATTGGAACCTTATTCTAACAGCATTTCAAACGAAGTTTGAACCACCACAAATAGAGTTGCTAATTTAGCTCGTCTAAGGGCCTTAATAGTAAATGTATTATGAATTATTTACGCACAGCTGAGTTCACTGGCGGTCGACCACATTTCAATCTTATTACTCAGGGCATAAGGGTGAAAAGACCCTCAGTTAAATCGATAGTACCTTGGTCCCAGATTTAATTCATCATCAGCCTATTAATGTTCCCACTGCTGGGACATAGACCTTCTCTACATGAGATTTAATAGGCTTGTTAACCGGAAAAATCTAATTGGTCCGTCACTTAGATTATCAAAAAACATTTGACCTTTATTTTTTCTTTTGTTGCATAAACCAAATTGACGAAGATACGACTTTAAAATTCTCAATACGTCACTGTTTGGTATCATTTTTAGTGAGTTCTGACGTCACGAGCCCCCACTCCCGAGTTTTGATGCGTTTTATCTTTGTCAATATTCGTTGATTTACAAAAACAAAAAATACGTGCCCATTATTTTCCAATAATTTTTCTGACAGACTAAATAGATTTGCAATTTATTTATGGTGGAAACTAGCCTATTACTACACTAATATTGTAAGTGATTAAACGAAAACTTTTACCAAATGCGAATTGTTTTCTATTTTAAAAAAACGTCGAGCTTAAAATTTTCTTATCATGATCATTTGCCTAGCGTTTTTTCCAACTATTTTGGGGTCGGCTTCCAGTCTAACTGGATTCAGATGAATACCTGTATTTTACATGAAGCGACTGCCTATCTGACCTCCACAACCCAGCTTAGTACTGGGTGAGTAATACGATACTGCTTGGTAAAACTGGTTGTCAGAATTGTTGGGCCACTGTAACGACTGTCAAAGATCGATCTACAACGGACAGCCGGGACCAACTGCTTAACGTGCTTTCCGAGACACAGAGGAAACTTGGTACCTACATGTAATGGGTGAATTATAATTATAAGCCAATTTATAAATAAATGTATGTATTATTAGTTCGTTAACTCCATGAGATTGCCAAACTACTTTTGTAGTAGTTATTCAAGGATATATGAATTCCATAATGAAATTAAATGCAATTAATTTACTTGAAAAGGTCAGTCTATCAGGAAATAATGTTATTTTATTTTTTTACCTCAAATGACCTTCTTAATACTGCAGATGAGGTACACTCATAATATGTTAAGTATTTGTTTTTAGGCGTTGGTCCCGGGCGTCCCGGCTGTCATTTGTCTATCTTTGATAGTCGTTACAGGTAGTCAGTGGCCCCAAAAGTCTGACATCAGTTTTACCAAGTGGTATAGTATTTCCCAGTAGTAACTGGGTTGTGGAGGTCAGATAGGCACTCGCTCCATGTAAAATACTGCTATTCAGCTGCATCCAGTTAGACTGGAAGCCGAGGCTAGGCAGATGATGATGATGATGATGATTTGTTTTTAACTAAGCTGCAATTAGGCAGGTAAATTAGTAATGCTTTATTTTGCAGTAGAATTTGAATAAATCGTTTACATAAAGATTAATATCCGGGACACGTTCACCGATTAGCGATCATATCGCCTCTAACGATACCGACACCTACCTACCTACATACGAGACAAATATGACGTCACCGCAATAATCTATTAATTTAAAATAAATATAATTTTCAGAAAATGACAGAATATCGAAAGAGCACCAATTTCAAAGTAAATTTTAAAATCATATTCATGAATAATGATATTCCGGATCTAATCTCTCAGCAGCAGGATTTGTGGGTGGTTGATGGTAATAAGCTCGCTCCTATTGTATGGACTTAAACAAGAGAATGTCTGTACCTTACCTGTCCGGAATTACATGACATGATGTCATCGTGTTATTCATGAGTAATTCACTAATTAATTACGATGAAAGCTATCATAACTTCAAACATTAATTTGCAGACAAAAAGTAAGGAACACTAAGAGATAAACCCACCCTAACTTAGCGTGTTTAGTATTTGACCAGTCAGTGGTCAGTGGTCAGTCAGAAATTCAGAATGCGTAATGAAATTCTCAAGACTTTGTATTTAATGGTCCTGTTTTAGAAATAATCATAGGTAAATGCTGAACTCGTTCAAAGTAGACAAGTTTTGACAAGTAGAAAGAAACAAAACTTTACATAGAATACAAATATGTATGTACCTACTTCAGAAACTAAATGCGCTACAGCGATTCGTTTTTACTCTCCTACACTTGAACATAAGACAAGGTCAATTAAAAAGATAAGCAAAACTTCAACAGTTTCACCACTTAATTTCAGAATGGTACAAACTAATTTATGTTTGTAGTAGTAAGTACTAAGGCTGGCACCGTTTTTTTTGGGCCCCATTGGCCCAAAAACTAGGAAAAGTAATCTTGGTCGTCCAGTGGCGAGATCGGTAAACGACATAGTTGCCATCGGGGTTAAAAACACGGATGAGACAGGCACTGGAACGCGGAGATTGGCACAAGAGAGTCCTATACCGTACCCAGCAGTGGATGACCATGGTGATGAATCTACTGGATCGGCTTTACAGTGACCTAAATTACTTGATACCTCTTACAAAGAAGAACAAGAAAGAGGGTCAGGTATTGATTTGCACTGACTACACGAAACCAAAATAAAGTCTAATTTTTAACCAAATCAGTAACTGCTAATCTGAAAATAGAAAAACGTTACTTGCAATAGAAAGCGTAGATTACGCTTATCATTTAACTAAAGAACAGTAGAACGGCCATAGAAAGATAACGAGAGATAGCAGAATTTGAAGGGCACTAATGTGGCAGAAAACCCTCTCTGTTATCTATACAGCGAAGATAAAACAACCGATGAATGTAATAAAGAATATCAGCGTTAGTTTGATGTTATTGAAATTAGTAAAAGTAAGAATCAAACTATACTTATCAATTTTCTAACGACAGACCAGACCACGCACGATTCACGAACTAAAACTATGAAAATATGAACTCAGGACTCAAAAACTTCTGACTTTTTATACAATAGTAGAAATAATTTGTCAATTAGACTATAACCAAGACAATGAGTCCAAGAGGCCTCGACACAATATTTTAACATCCTTAAGCATCTAAAGGAAATAAGAAAAGAATAACCAAATAATTAAATCTTACCTGCATAACAGTCACAGCGCCATACGTGATGGCGATCCAGTATATAGACCCTAAGAGTACTCCTCCAGCGATGAAGGGGCAGATCTTGTGGGTTATTTCTTCCATGGCATCCAAGAGAGCTACGAATGCTCCCATAGAAGGAAACACTACGATATATTCTGCTTTACACTGAGGACACAGCACTTTCCGAGTTATATTCCCTCTTTGTTTCTCGTCCACCCACCGTTGAAGGCAGCTTTGATGCACCTGAAGCAATGAGAATATTTTTTGATACAACTGATAGACTGTATGAATAATATAATGAATTTCTCGCACCTGGCATACAGATTAGATATCACATATTTATGCCTAGTCAGTTGAGTTACTCGTCATTAGAGCCTGAACATAATGTCGATAGGTTCAACTAATACTAAGCACAAATTCAGTATTATGTTATTTACACGCAAGGTTATACGATGTAAGTGATAACTACTAGTTACCAAGCTTGTGGAAGGTATGGAATAATAATTACCGAATGCAAGTTATGAGTATAATGTATGCTTGAATGAGAGTTACTGGTTTACGTTGAGACAAAGCAAAGCATATCAAAATGAAAGGTACTGTGTGCAAGGGCACAGGATGTGACCTTAACGTTCACGATGACAACGTAGGGTCCAAATTCACCTAAACCACCCACAGATATAATTAAAATTGTAGCCCTCACAAAAACAAACAGTAACAAAGATAAAACATAATATAATGACCCATATCAGGCGTTTTATCAAGCTGTAACTACATACGGTAGTAATTAGTAATAACGGCCTTTCAATAATTATGCTTTTTAGTAATGACGGCTGTAAGTATTAGCTAAATGGCCAGACGCCTCGTCTCAACGCATTAGACATAATTACTAAAGCGGTATTCAGTCGTGAAATTCTTGTCAACGACCTGGAAAATGCCTCCAAATTAAGACATATTTTTGTCCGGAATTGAATTAAAGAAGACCCTGCCGTGGATCATACTGAACGCGCCAGTTAACTCCCTAAAAGATCCTGACTACGCTACTAAAGCGGAGGATAACTGTGAAGATGTGTAGTTTAAACAAGCAAATACAATTACTCCACGCATGTAACTAATACACATACGTAGCAAGTAATCATCGATAGTAGCTTGGCTGAAAATTCAAATTAAAAATACTGAAGAAGATAAAACACAAAGGCTCAGATAATCACGACTAGGTTGTTTTCAATTATCCAACTGTGGATACTGTTTAAAGTGGATTAAAGCGGATTTAACCAAAAGGTTAAAGTGTTTGCATGCTGGTTACCAGTTTCAAGCCAAGTCTCCTTTCCAATTCAAGCGGCATTTAATAATTCTCTATCTTTTGAATCCAACTAGCATAGGGTCAATGGATTAAGTACAAAGGTCAGGGCCGCAGTTGACAATGATCCTCTGTCACCGCTGAATCGATTGTCATTGATGCGACATGTCGCAATTATCAATCAATTGACAGTACCGCCGATCAATAACGAAAATAAACATGTACCTACACAGTTCATACAAATCTAGGACAGTTTTTAGTGACATGCTAAACAGGTAATTTATTTATTTTAAAACACAACTATCATCATAGGCAAACAAGGGTCACAGGCAAGTCATAACAGAACTTAACGTTAACGAACGATAATTTCAGGTTGTAGTCCTCTGACCCAGTTATTTTTCATGCTAACTAAACATAAAAATTGTATAGAAGAATTTTTGAAGTGGTTTTTCAGCACTCTAGTCTATTCAGGCCAGTCCCCGGTAGTTCGCATAATAACAAAATCAATGACACGTTTCTGGTATATTTGCAATCTGCCCAAGGCTTTCGAATGTGTTGATCACAAATATGTGATTCGTTTATAAGGAAGTAAGATTATTGCGGGATTTGAGAGTGGTTTTTTACCTTGTATTGTCCTACGAATAACAATATTTTATTATTAAAAGAACAAAAAGAAAATTTGCGTAAGATACATGTACAATAGTGACAGGGGTACCCCAGGGTTATATGGTTACAATTACGATGGTTAAGAAAAGCATTCGACTTCGATCTATGTATTTGACAGTAAAATGCGTAGAATGTAGTAAAATGCTAGTTCGTCAACGATTTTTCTTGTTTGTCCTTTACCTAGATTGTAAAAACTGCTTCATTTGAATAATGCATAGAAAAGTATTGAATGGAAGCATCGGAAAAGACTAATAACTAAAAAAAGATCCTCTGAAACTTACCAACAAGAGCCTCGACTAAATAGACGTAGAAATTCTTCAACAACTATTACAACTCTAAAATACGAGTATCTTGTGTCAAGGCCCCAAAACAACCAAATATAAAAACATTATTACAATATTCTAAACAAGATTGCCTTGAAAATTAAGCAGATGAATGAATATTAAATAACTATTCGGAAACGAATCTGCTAATGCATGCAGCAAGACTTACTTCCTATGTTACATAAATACGCGACCAGCAAGGTGATCCATCATTGAGAGAGGTATCTAATGCCTGTTCACCAACACTAAGCGACAAATCAGCAGTGACAACCACCAGAAAATCGAAACGAAAGTTTACGAGTCTGAGATATAATTTTACTGTCTTGGGTCTCTCAACGAAATGAATCAGAAAAGAACTGCGGAGGAGTAATTTACAACAAAGCTAGGTCAATAGGCAACATCTTAATACTCCAGTATAGTTGGAAATCCTTCTTAAAATTCAAAAGTGCGCTTTTATTTAGCCATATAGGTAATTAGGTATCGGCTTAGTGGAACCGGACATTACACCCGTAAAATGTGGCCCTAAAAATTGTTCTACATTGTAAGCAGTTGTTTGATATTGTGGCCGATAAATGGCGATAAGGATACAAAGACGCAGTACTTAAGTTCAAACACCTGTAAGGAGCAAACAAGACGGCTTTGGAATAAAGATTTTTGTGCCTTTAATGACCTTTATAGATTGTTCGCTGTTCTTTTTTTACTTTGGTGGAGCTCAAAAAGAAGTTATGTTGGCCAGACTGCGGCTGATTATCTACCCTCCCAGCGTTTCTACTATTCGGAGTAATGCAACATATTTACTTACATATCTACTGATCGATATAGTATAATTTTATTCAACACAGCAATGAAAATCGTAAAATGGATGGATATTCTCAAATTTCTATAAATATCGTAGTTGCCATAGAACTATGGTTGCGTTTAAACCCGCAATGCACCGAACTCTAGGTGTGTCACAGGGGCAGGTCATAATGTTTTTTCCATTAAAATATTAGTCAAAACACGCAAACAGAATGCCGCAACATAATCACTTCGCGGAATTGCTGCAGAGGTACGTTTTTGTGTGCAATACTCGAACTTTAATTAATTCAGGGTAAAAGGACTTTAACCCATAGATTAAATCATATAGTTCCGTACTAACATTACAAAGTTTTAAGGGTACCAATAAGGAAAAAACTCCACACGTTGACACAAGAAGGAAATAAAGCTTCAAGGGTAATCAGAAATTACCATAGAAGGATAATGAAAGAACACCACCAATGAAGGGTCACCTCGGGGTTTACCAAGGGTTCGGTTCAGGAGCACAAGAAGACATCTAAATTTTAACAAGCATTTAATTGCACAAAGAGTTACCGGATTAATCAGAAATTGTTGCATTACATTGAAAAGTCCTGGTGACATTTTTACAGGTGTGTCAACACAAAAGAATTAAAAATTAAAGCTTTATGTAAACCAAACCTTTATTTTTCTGCAAACCCACTAAACTTAGATAATCTAAGTGCCACAAACTATGTCTAAGACTATCACCTTTGTGACCCGAATTCACCAAATGTTAATGATAAAAAGTGTCCTATATTCTCTTTTCACACACAATAACAAATGTGTGTTTAACAAACTGATAACATAGTAAAAACGATCATTTTTCTAATTATCTTGATGATAATATAATTTTACCAAAGATAAAAGTAAGATATGAACTTCCAATGATTGGTGTCAACAAAACCGCTACCAAAATAATGCTGTTAACAAGAAATGGAAAAATAAATAACTTCTGTTTCTTACTAAGAAACATTTAGAGAAGGCTGGCTGGCTAACTCCAATCAAAACGTTTTATTTATTTCAACTTGTGTTTTACCAATATGCTCTGATCCAACTTAGTTTATTACGGCCTACTGAGTGTATAGACTGAGTATCTTTTGCCTGTGGCTTCACTTGTATTACGAACAGTGATCAGAATAGGTAGAGCTATTTAGGTTCATTAACCGCAAACATTGATGTTAATATGGATATTTCACAGGATTCCGACTGACACTATGGGATATTATTATTTTATTTTATTTCATTATCTTAGGAGAACTTACAGCTAGGATGCAGGTAGTTGAAAAATAATGTAAGAAGGCAAATTACAAGTTCTCACTGACAACATTAGGTTAGAATAAAAGACAGTAGACAGATAAAAGAAAGTAAAAGAACTCGGACTGAATTTAAAAAAGAACATTTGAAGTGTCAGTAAATATTGAAAAAATGGTTACCTAATGTTTTTTTTAGTTTAGTGACACTGGTTGTGAATAAAACAAGATCATCAACACTTTGACAGACTGAGTTGTATGATCTGCAAGCTCTTCATATCATATAAGAATTTTGTCTATAATTACACCGCACCGAGGGAACATATAGAGGTTGGTGATTCCTAAGGCTAATGGATGGAACACGTAACCCAATTTTGCCAATCAGTTTAGAACAATCGGTTGAACCATAAGCCATATTAAACAAGAATGCCATGTCAGCAATTTTTCTCCGCTCAATTAGTGGAAGAATATGGAACTTTGTGCAGCCACTATGATAGTTATGTAAATAAATATTAGATCTAAATATTGTCGATGTGTGTGTCAAAAAGGAGCTTCGAGTCAAAAGTGACGCCTAAATCCTTGATGATATTAACTCTGGCTATTGAAGTGTTGGTTAGCTTGTAATCGAAAAGAATAGGTTTAGGTTTGCGAGTGAACGTACAAACGTAATGCCAATCCAAACAGTTGGTGACACAATGCTCTTGGAATCTGTCCAGATCAAGTTGGAGATGATCAGCATCTTCCTCAGTTCTAATTTCACTTAGAATCTTCTTGTATTATTATTATTATATCATTTATTTAAATAAGTAAATTATTGTTGGAGTGTATTGATTATTTTAATTAAGATTTTATTGAAAATACAAATTGTTCTATTTGATAATGTTTTGATTTTCTGAGGACCAAATAATTTGTATGGTAATATGTTTTTGTACCAACAACTTCAGAAATGTTTAAATTGTTGATTCTTGAATAAGAAATTGTTACATAAAAAATGTTTTTGTGTACTATCCTTAATTCCGTCCTTCTTATATTTACCCGTCAGAGAGAAATCCCGGGACTCTTGGAATATTCTTATTATTCTACCCTATGGCAAGTACATAAAATAGCTCTACCTATTCCGATCTATGGTTATGATAGCCAATTTGCCCAGGATAGTGTCTCTCCCTAGTCCCCATTTGTGGATGAGTTTAAGGAATTGTATCAGTAGTTCCAGAGATTACCCCCAACATCCAAACTTACAAACTTCTAATGTACTAAATAGTCTCAGACATGGATATAATATTTGATACTTTGATTAACGAAATTGAAGGTGACTCCATTTTTATTTCAAACATTAATTAAATGTAGCTGCAGAGGATAAATAAATTGACCTTCAATTTGGTTTTCAAAGTTGTCTGTTGCAATTTTGTTATTTTACTTCTAATCAGTTCTGGACTTAGGACAATTATCTATAAGGGACAATGTCAATACTCGTCAAATAATTTTATCTTTCATCTGAGTGGACAAAAGTAATCTCAGATAAAGGATTGTTTATTTACATCTCAACTTGAACTGATAACCTTGATAGTACATTGACTGCCACAACAAGAGATGTATGACAGATTCATCTATATTCATTATCATGTAAAGAAAAGTATTGTTTGCGGCAACAATAAAGTTAACTTTCTTCTTAGTGTTTTTACAAAGAAATTTAAGAAACAACGAGAGAGGTGTATTGAATGTGTTGTACAGAATGAAAGATTAAGGTGATTATTAGCCTTAATATTAGTCAAAAGTCAATGTCCTCTTGCCCTTTTAGTAATTTATTCAGGTTGACGCAGCATATCATTGTATGGTTATCTTAGTAATTACATTATAACCATTTTACACATTGTCCATTCATAATAGTCGTAATCTATTTTTAGTGAGATTTCTATAATAATCAGTGAAAATAACAAACATGATTCCAAAATGAAATGTTTTTTTTTTTATCACATTATTTAGTGTAAACAAACTTATTACCAATTCGAATAACTTATACTGATTTTGACCATCCTCTGAAAACAGTATCAAGTAAGGGGCAGAACATCTAAGTACTTTTATTCCAATAATTACATTGGCAAAAAAATTATTTGTGATAAAATGTTGTAGGTAGTTAAGGAAACATACAAATTAAACTGATGATATTACACACACAAACAAGACAAAACTTGCACAACTCAATTTCATTTCACAACTATAAATCAAATTACAATACAATTTAATTGCCTATTAGTGTTTACTCAAAACAATTGGAGCAAACAACACATACTTTCACTTCCTCACGTGTTTATATCACGTATCGGAAGCACGGTTTATGACCGCGGCGTTTTAGAACAAGTACTAACTATGCACTTACCCATTTAGTGGTCCCGATGCACTTGCATGGCTGTACCCATGCTGCCAGCCTGTCATCAGCTTCCGTAGCAAAACACACCCAACACGATTTTGTATTATCATCCTCAGCCGTCTGTATAGCCTGAGAACTACCCATACTTGAAGGCTGTGCTCCAGACAATGGCTTCTCACCAGACATTTTTATGAACTGCGTTTATAATAACGATACAAAAATTCGCACTAAAAAATAAACGAGCGAACAACAACAGTTCTCAACAACAACTGACAATGTGCCAACTGCCGAGCCAATCCTTGACTTTATTGTAACAAAATCATATTTTTCTCCGCAAACGATAAAAATACTTTTGTAATCCTAATCAACAGCTGTTTTTGTCGGAAGGGTTTTCAGAAATTCCGTTCGGTTTGACAAGACTGGGAAGTTGTATTGATGTCTTCAAAATGAATGGTCAAAAACGTGAACGGAGTAGTGATGTGACTCCAATTCCTTTTACTCAATTGATAGATATTTATGCGACTCGCCTCAAATGAAAAACATTACCTAAATCGATTATGGATAAGGATACACTCAACTGTGTGGTTTAGGTTAGAAAGAAATGGAAACTAACAACTTAATTACAGTCATGGTCATGATTAATGTTTCAATTTGTCTTGACCAAAGCTTGACTACCATAGAAATACAGGAAGTCAGTGATTCCAAACTATAGAACACTCAAATGAAAACTTTTTTGCAAAAAATATAACAGACTTCACACAAAAAAGTGAAAAGTAACTTTAGCTTCAGAAGTCGGTGACCTTTGTTTGATTGGTTTAGTTTTTTTGTCACCGACTTCTGAAGCTAAAGTTATTTTTCACTTTTTTGTGTGAAGTCGGTTATATTTTTTGCAAAAAAGTTTTCATTTGACTGTCAGAGCATACAGGCGTGATGTTACGTCACTATGCTACATAAACCATAAACAACCAAGCGATTGCAGCAATTACTGCAGCTTTGCCGTGTATTTTTGAAGAGTTCCATTGATATCTCCGAAGATCAGCGTCAAATCTTAACCAAATTGAAATGGGACCACACAAAAAGCACCAGCTTTCAAATAAAAAAAGATTAATCAAAATAGGTTTACCCAGTCGAAAGTTCAGAGGCAACAAACATTGTCGAAATCTGGGAGTATTGTACACATCTACGTACCCCCTCAGAGCATACAGGCGTGATGTTACGTCATGATTTAGTATGAACAATGAACCTACAAGCGATTGCAGCAATTACTACAGATTTGCCGTCTATTTTTGAAGAGTTCCATTGTTTATCTCGGATGATCAGCATCAGATCTTCAGCAAATTATAATGGGACCAAACGAGAAGCACCAGCTTTCAAATAAAAAAAGAATTATCAAAATCGGTTCACCCAGTCGAAAATTCTGAGGTAACCAACAGAAAAAAAATACAGACGAATTGAGAACCTCCTCTTTTTGGAAGTCGGTTGAAAAGATGGCAGAAATAAACTCCTTAGATGTCCCACTGACCTAACTTTTTTGACAAATAGACTCAGGTCCCACCACTAGAACCTAAAAAATGGACTGACATTGAGTATGTGACATGACGCAAGGTTCATTTTCCAAGCGTTTTGGCTTTGGCACTTAGTCACGTTGTCAGTTCAATGCCATCTACAGAGTTCTTGGAAGCATTTATTTTAATAATTCTCAAAAGAAAACCTCTCAATATTTAAATTAAAGTCTTCCATCATCACTATGGAAGCCCTAAAATAAAATCATGGTTTAGTCGATTAGTAAAATCGATTCATTTTGGAATATATCCGGAATTCCTTAAAACCTGTTTTTCACAGTTTCATGCCGTTACTATATGCGTTAGATACCTACGTATTTATTTGTGCAAGGATTAGTAAGATGTAACACTAAACTTATATTGTCACTTACGGGATATCTTCCGTGATTATTCGTTATGTTAGTTCGTAAGTTTAGTTATAAATCGTGAAAGCCTAAAACAGATGTAACACTATTTTAGAAATATATAGAATAAATTAGAAAATTGCCATTTTACAATTATTTCGCAGGACATGTTAAAACCAACGGGCTAGAGATGGGATCATCATCTTACTTATATGTCAAGGTCTCATACGTCATTAATACTTATTTTCGTATGATAATTAAAATATTTTAAATAATAAAGCTTATACTTTTAATAGTTAAATCGCTTTGGTGAACCAAAAGGCGTGATTTTTGGCTAGTTTTTAATATTTGTAAAGATAAAGAAAAAGCGGTAGATTGATTCTATTTTATAAATCAATTAATTACTAGTAGCGTAAAATGAAAACTTGATTTTAAGCTATTGCATAGCTTCTATCGCAGTCCTTGAGTGTGGAGACCGAATCCAGAAATTCCGTAACGAAAATAACCTTACACCCCCCGTAAAAACAAATGCAATAGCTTCACCGCGGCAGACACGAGTGCCACACGTCTTTTTTATTGGTCTGCCTCAAATTAAAAACAAATAGTAATTTTAATTTGTTCAATCACTAGCACGGTGCGTTCCAGAGTTCAATGAAAACTCAGTGCTATCTCTTTTTCTCGTGAGTTTGTGAAACGTCATTGAAACGTCAATTCTACATGCTTACGTAGTTAGCAATTACTGACATTTGTATGGAGCTGGAACACAAAGGTTAAAAGGTGTTCAACTCAGCTGGTTGAATGTTGGTTACTTCCGCGTTTTCTGTGTGGTTTCTGATACTAAAATGAGTTATTGAATGGTTATTGTTTATTTATTGTTATTTATGTGTGAAAGTACATTCATCACCCAAGAAGAATTGGACTAAACATCATATAACTGTAAGTTTTTTCAACTGTAACTTTCACAACTAATTTAACGAAGTTGTACCGTTATTTTAATCTATATATAGTACCTAAATATAAATAAAATTACGTAGCATGTTTTTAAACAATTTTAAGATCACCGTTCTTGCGTATTTGCCTCAATTTTATTACATTTCTGCTAAATTCTAACCATGCCTTCCGTTTACATAACATAAGACGTGATTATGTTCCTATGTAAATAATGAACAAATAAAGTCAAAATCAAACATAACAGTATACTTTGACTTCAAAAAACACTGAGTTTATAAGTTTTTTAGGAGTGAATATGAATTAAAAACGCGGAACAGTCATCATCAGTTTGTAAAAACTTTCAAACATTCAATGCTAAGAATCCTGTAAGTACATTTAATGTTTGACTCGGTCAGTCTTCTGTTAAGTAGGTATGTGCGTACGTTTCTGCTTCATAAAAATGTATGATACAGATAGCCTCATGCATGAAAACATGATTGTATGGAGGGAACAAAATATGCATAGGTAGGTAGGATTTAGAAAAACAAGTAGAAATAAAGTAAAAACTTTTATTAACAAAAAGGCTGTGTGTTAAATACATTTTTAAGGGAAGTACAAAAAAAATCTGGATTGAAGAATCAATAGGTTGCTGGTTTTTAGCATAGTTTTATTGGAAGATACTTAGATTGTAAGTAAAATAAATAACTACATTAACATAACCCAAACATTTACTTTGTTTAATTGAACTTTAAAGAGATCAAGATCTCTAACACAAATAATATGATAAAGAAGGCCATACTAGATGGACATATTATTACCATTGGAAACTGTATCATTCATACAAACATCAAATATAGCTCAATGTCGACAAGACAGATTGCAGGAAGAAAAGGAGATTAATAAAAAGAACTTTTACTGTCCAGTGTTTCCTTTTTAGCAATGACATATAAACCAACAAATCAATAATTTAAAGACATAGGTACATACTTGCATAAACTCACACCTTTTTCCAAGGGGTAAGTAGAAACTATAGAATAAGTATTGCAATAAACTGGGTGATTTGTTAAAGGTAGGCAATACTGCATATTCTGACTACTAAACAATACTAATATCTGACTAATAAAAACTGAAATTTGGTAAATAACAAACAAAGGTGACTAAGAAAGAGAGAAAAAAAAAACATGTCTACAACATACCCCCATGGTGTAGTACAATCAATAAAAGTATAGTTGCATCTAAAACTGGTTACCTGAAAGCATGTCAAACTACGAGTATATGCACATGTAGTGTTTAGGTAAAAAGCATGCATAAACAGAATCTTATTATAACCTACTGTTTCATTAGTGAATATCTTTAGTAATATGTTTTTACATATTACTAAAGATATTCACTTTCGCTTTCTTTTCTTTTTCTTTAGCTTTTGCTAAAGAATTTGTTTGAATGCACTCATCTCCGGAACTACCAGTCACTTTTGAAAAAGTTGGTGTGCATTTGTTAGGCCAATTCAAAATTAGGCAAATTAAACATTACAATGTAACCTGAGCCATTTATTGCAAAATAAGAAAAAAACTCAGAATCAATAAATAAAAAATATGCAGGGGCCAAACACCTAGTTAACTCATAGATATCAATTAATCCAATGGCCACTGTGGAACTAATAGCGCTAGCATAGCTGGTTCCGAGCATTGTCATTGGTTGAAAATCAAGGAATGTCATTTCATATTCCAAAATACCTTGACCTTATTGGTCAGTTTGGGATCAAGCTATGGTAGCGACATCTACAATTAGCTTTTAACGGTCTTCCCAATTGTCCACTTATTCTTCTATAACTTTTGTGTATTAAATTATTTGCAATCCCTTTTTATATGGGATAGCTTAATGTAATCTGATGGTAATACCTCGGAAACTATTTTAGGAGCTAGTAGTACTGTCAGTATTACAAAAAGTTACTAATTTCCTTGATGTTTAGGTTAAAAATACTTTACCTATTCCAATCTTCGCTCATACATGTCCTACCCAGAATTTACACCTGTGTACAAGTTATTAACGAATTTTCCTCCTCACATTCCATAGTAAATACTTGAAATAACACTATTGAATCATTTTGTTGGGCTTATCTTCAGGAATTTCCTTAGAATTTTTATTCCATAATCAGTTATGTAGGTACAACATTTATAAGTCAAGAAAAATGGTTCTAGTTCTACCTAGGCTAGAACCTTTCTCCTTTGCAGCAGATTAAAATTATGGAACTATGCTCTGTGGCAATTTTTATTTATTAATTATATCACAGAACTTAGTATCAGTCATCTGTAATAGTTACTCAAGGATGTAGTAGCATCTAGTAAATTCTAGTTATAAATCAGTCCCAAAGGTAAGTGAGGTCTTAATCAAACTCCTTCACTATGATTGTACGTAGCGTCTACGACACATCTACTCGTACGTGTCAATTCATGCAGGTGAGCGGTTATCCTTGAACAAACTCACAATCGAGAGGGGAATGACGTTCAAATCAACTCGCGAATTCGCACGGTCTGGTACGTCACTAGTCAGTACTCGCGAGTTGCGCGGCAAAAGCGCGCGTGCCTACAGTCGCGTCTTCCCGCGCCTTTTTCAAATATCGAACAAGGTACATTTTATTGTCACTTTCACTAAAATTTTGGTGTTGCATCACTATGCGAGTATGCGAACCTGCTTACATACATGTGTTGTGTCGTTCACAGATATTTCGTAATGTGTAATCTTGTTTTGTATCTCTTGAGGATTATGAAATTATCTCAACGTGTTTGATGTAGTGCCTTTATTTTCAAGCAGCAAGTGTGTAGTTTTTGTAGCAAAGTTGACCAAGTTTAAACCGCCTAATTGTTAATTTCCATCGTGCATTCAATATGCCTGATTATTTTGGTTAATAAGTTATAACTTATTATTTTAAAGACGGTGACCAATACATCCTGTATACTTTTTACCAGTTGAAGATTATCCCGTGTATCAAACTTTTGTAAACAATCTCCATTCAATGGATGACACTGAGTCGATGTTAATAAACAAATAGGAATTTTTCGATACAATCGTGTTGATAAATAGTTATGTCCTGTTTTAAGATACATAATGCATGCTACTATTTCTAGCATAATAAGCAAAATGTTCAGCCTATACCTACGTATATTATCCTGGTGGAACAGCGGCCTCCTCTCTATGAGAGGGAAGTAGTGTGTGTGTCTTTCTTTGGTAGATGTCACGTATCTTTCTAGAATGTTTTTGAATTTCTGAAGGATTTCTGACATTCTTACGGAGAGGCAAGGCAAGTAGAGTGTATACAGAAACCCTAACATCATGAAGAGTAGTAGGTTACAATCAATGGCAAACCAAGTTTATAGGCTGAAAGCTGGTTTGAGTTGGAAGTGGTAATGGTAGTTGGTACTGCAACTAGAAGAGGTGTGTTTGTAGCACCGGTTGCACGTGGATTCCACGTTTTATTCTAGTCGTAGGGTAGGGGCACTTGTGGCGGAACTTCTGACGTTCATAAAATGTTTCAATTCCTAAAGCATGCGGGCGAAATATTCAAAATCAAAGTATTTAATTTCACGGCCAAATGGGCACGTGAATAAGTAGGTATAAAACGTTGGGGTTGGGTTCGGTTCGGGTTGATCATAATATTTCCTACGAGGAAGAACCGGCAAGAAACTCCATTCATATTTGCATACAACCCAGTCCTCTTTGGCAAGATTCCGCAAAAATCATGTGACTCGCAAATATTTTTTTTTACACCGTAATCATGCGTTTTGCCGGTTACGTTGGAGACTTGGAAATACCTTTCGAAAATCCGTGCGTGGATCCGTGATCGTTAAGGTCATATAATAATAATAATCATTAGCAGTCGGTAGTACCCATTGTTAATAATCCTAATGACTGCTGCGTGCCCTCACTTGTTATTGTTGGTCTGATCAGAATTACAAAATCTTGACTTATGACCCTATTGCAGGTTTGCACGTGCTATTTTGCATTTGGGAGTGGCTTGCTTTTATTGATTTAATAGTACCTACGTCATGCAAGTACCTATTGTGCATGTGTAGGTAGGTACTTGCAGTATTTGTTTATTGATATTGGTATGCACTTCTTGGTATCCTAAGGACTTAGTCCTTCGAGCCGTTCCCGGGACTTGCAAAGGAACAAGTCCAAGACAAACAGGTTGCAGGCAGCAGTTAACTTAGTTAGCAATTTTGTTATGGTTGCCTGACTACCTTCCATACGATAGTGCCCTTTCTCATTTCATAGCTCAAGAGGGTAGTGCAATACACATTTGCCGCCATTTTGGCTATCACAAAGAAGACGGATCACAATCCATACAAAATTACCCCACGTCCTATAACAAAGTGACGTATCTCAAAAAAAAGATAAAAATGTATGAAAAAATATGGCATACTCCCTAACTTCATTTTTTTACACCTTCTTATGGAAAAAATGCTTTAAAAATAGTGCAGGCGCCGTTATGAAAAACTCTTTCTTGAGAGTATTTATGGACCGATTTTAAATCTTCTTTTTTTGTTTGAAAGGGTACCCCCAAGGTAGTCCCACGGTCATAAAGCCAGGCCTCTGGTCTCCAGGATTCCGGAGAAATGAAAGTAAAATCGCAAAAATATGCTCATTTTTGTACTTTACATTATTCGTTTTTCACTCTCTTGTTGTTTTTTTTTACTTATGGCATTATGATGAGACAGAAACGTCAGTGGTAACGCGAAGGAGTGGTCGACAGAGGATTTTCACTTGCAATAACACAAATGAGAGAGACGAATAACAATAGCGACGCGACGCGGCAAGCAAGCTAAGGAAATGCAAGTGAATAATGTTGTTTCACTTTTGCAAATCTGATGCGTCGCAGCCTAGACAAACCAGAAAAGGAAAAACCTGACCTGACTGCGGTCCGATGCTCCGTGCCAAGAACGAGCCAGGTTGATGATGAGGGCTTCACTAAAGTAGAAAGGAAGAAGAAGAGGCCCTGTTCTCGTAACCTGTGCGGTACCGCACCGAGTGGACCCAATTTACTGCTGTGCCTACGACGCAGTTGTACATTTCACGTCTGCATCACTCCACTACAGCTGAGGAAGTCGTGCAGTACTTGAATGTGAAGACCAACTTCATTCTGCGGGTCGAAAGGTTGGAATCGCGCCACAACTTCAACTATAGGTCATTTGTGGTTCGGGTTCCAACCCAACATCTACAGACCTGCTTGAAAGAGGACTTTTGGCCGAAGGGTGTATTATATCGTCGCTTTCGAGGACGGTTACGCGACACCACGCAACGAAACACGTCGCCGACAAAGCTGCGTGTATAGTATAAGGTTAAAAATATGTATTAGTTTGTTTTTGTTGTTTAATGATATTTAATGTATCTTATGTATAAGGGTCTTAGTTGCCCGGTAAATTATTATTATTATTATATAGTATTCAAAGTAATAATTGTATTCTGTATAATAATATAAATACATAAATAAATCAATATCACTGGACATTAACACACAGCGCCACCTAGTGCCACACTAAGCAAAGCTTGTGTCGTGGGCTCTAGATAGTTGATATACTACAGATATACTTTTTTGGTACTTAAATACTTATTATACATATAAACATCCATGACTTGGAAACAAATGTCCATGCTCATCACACAAACATTTGAACCCAGGACCCTAAGAACGTAAGGCAGCGTCACTACTACTACGCCATTCCGGTCGTCAAAAAGTATAGTATAGTGTTCAAACTTTCAAGCTCAAGCTTTTGTTCTCACGTTTTCATAATCAGATGAATAAGGGGATAATCGTCAGTTGATGTTTGATTGAACAAAATAAATGTAATGTATTAAAAACTACCTTAATTGAAAAAAAATTGCTTATTTTTGAGATTTCACTTTTATTTCTCCAAGATTCTGGAGACCAGAGACCTGACTTTATGGCAATGAGTGGCAGCTTAGGGGTACCCTTCAAACAAAAAAGGATTTTTTTTAATCGGTCCATAAATTCACATACGAACGATTTTTTCATAACACCGCCTGAACTATTTTCATAGCATTTTTTCATATGAAGGTGTAAAAAAATGAACTTAGGAAGCATGCCATATTTTTTTTTACATTTTTATCTTTTTTTTGAGATATGTCACATTGTTATAGGACGTGGGGCAATTTTGATCCATCTTCTTTGTTAACACAGTATTACTTATGAAATAGATGGATAGAATACTCTTTATTATGAACACCATAAAAATACAGATACAGATGTAAAACATTTCACAAGGGGCGACACAATGGGCGGTCTTATAGTTTTTAATTGTCAAACACACGTACAATATAACGTGTTTCTCTCTAGCGATAATGTAACTCTCGAATTATTTTCAACTGAACATACGGAAGTATCTCTGCCCCCATAATCGGGATCCCCCCGTTAGGTTAGTTAGGTTCCTTTAAACCCTGCACTCGGAAATCTCCGTGACTACGCTTTATATTAATCGATATTTCTCAGGAATGGTACAGTATCTTTTCATGAGAGTGGTACCACTGGGCAAGGGCATAAGTTGACTACCATCGCATGCATTTTACGAAAAATAATACGTTTTATTGTAAGCACATACTGCTTCGTTTGACAACAATTCGAGAGTTTACAATATCGCTAGAGATATTACCATGATATTACAATATAACGTGTTTGACAATTGTACGGTGACATATACAACATTATTTTTTGTTTATACTAAACCCGAAAAGGGGTCATTGTACTGATCATTTTGAACAACTTTTTCTATGGGACGAACCTTGAAATCGCGAAAAAAAATCAGCTGTTCCCTACATTTATGTTCGCATAACTCGTCAAAATGTAGGGAACAGCTGATTTTTTTTCGCGATTTCAAGGTTCGTCCCATAGAAAAAGTTGTTCAAAATGATGAGTACAATGACCCCTTTTCGGGTTTAGTATAAACAAAAAATAACCCTGTAGATAAAGATACACTTCTGCCTAACCATTCACGAATTACAGGCGTAATGATATGTAAAAGTCGTCTAAAAAGAACATAATAATTATACTGTTTTTATTGTAATTTCATAATGAATGCTGATTTTATTAAGGTGATGCAACGATTGGTCTAGATCTAGAATCAGCATTTATGCTGCTAATGTTGTGTTGCGACATTATCGTCAGCATCCACGTCAGTTTTCTTGGAATTCTAAAGGTCTCTGTAGGTTACAATGTCCAGATGTATTACTTATCATATCTGATCTAGATCTTACGCGGTGAAGGAAAACAACGTGGGGAAACCGGCATTTCCTAGAACCAAAAGTTCGAAGACATGCACCAAGTCTGCACTAAGCCCGCGTGGTGGATTACATTTACATTACAGTATTTACAGCCTACCTTCTGCTCATAGAGAGGAGGATCAGTTCTCCCAAAGAAAGACCCAACAAGAGAGTTCATAAATAAGTATTTACTTAAGATTTTATTTAAAAAAATATTTCAGGCTACCCTTGATGATATTATCAATTAACTTTTATAAAGTAAAAATAAAATTAATATTGACCACATTTAGGTCAACCTTTTAGTGATTGTTGCGCACAGAACGCAGTACGTGATTTTAGTTGGGTGTTTAAGTAAAACGAGTTATTTCGTAGTTGATAGTCCGAGGTCCTGCGGCGGCGCTCGCGGTGCGCATCTGTACGTGCGCTCGATTTGGTGGCGGAAGACGAACTGAAGCGATCGATTAGTCGATCGCGGCGGGCGCGCGAATGAACATCGCGCAAGTGAACCCGTTCATTTACGGTGAACTACTGAACTATGAACGTATGTCGCAGCGGTGGGACCTCGGTACTTGTTTATTATAAAATAAAGTATAAAATAAATGCAAGATGTTTTCCATGCGTAACATTCTCCCCCTCAGTGTCGACACGACACTCAAAACGATAACCTTAATTAAAATGTTATATAAAAATAATCTAAATTAAAATCTATTATCTAAATTAAATTGTAATACCTACTTAACTAAATTATAATTAATTTATTTTATTATTATTTATTTTATATTTTTTTATTAATAGTGAGTAACAAAATAACAAACAAAATCTAAAACATAGCTAACCTAGCCGCAGAGCGTTTAAATATACCATTTTTAGTTTTTACGTCAACAACTCTTACGCGTCCGTCAGCACCGGGGTACACGGATTGTACGATACCTTTAGGCCAGCTGTTACGGGGGGAGTTGGGGTCAACTATCACTACCACATCACCGATCTTCAATTGTGCGCCCTCTTCTCTCCATTTTCGGCGCGGCACTAGATCGGGGAGAACTTCCTTCACCCATCTGGCCCAAAATTGGTCAGCCAGGCGCTGGGATATGCGCCATTGCTTACGGAGACATAGATCTTTGTCTGTAAACACTCCTGCGATAGGTAAATTAGACGACGAACCAATGAGAAAGTGGTTCGGCGTTAATGTCTCGTCGTCCCGAGGGTCCACGGAAACATGACCAAGGGGGCGGCTGTTAATAATATTCTCCACTTCAGCTAGGAGAGTAATCAGAGTCTCTTCGTGCGGAGCTCTCTCTTTTAGTACAACTTTGAGGGCGGTCTTGACACTGCGTACAAGACGCTCCCAAGATCCTCCCATGTGTGGACTAGCTGGTGGAATGAAGCTCCAGGAAACTCCATTGTTCAGGGCTTCGTTTATGACAGTACTTTTGTCTATGGCGCCGTAGGCTTTCTTTAGTTCAATTTCTGCGCCGCGCATATTGGTCCCGTTATCAGAATAAATCTTCGTTGGCCAACCTCTACGTGCGGCCATTCTACGTAAAGCCATTATCAATGAATCTGCAGTGAGAGATGGCACAATCTCAATATGTACGGCGCGTACAGTCAAGCACGTGAATAAGACACCATAGCGTTTTGGCCTTGATCTTCCAACGGTGACCTCTATTGGTCCAAATAAGTCAACTCCGGTGACCGTAAACGGTCTTTGGTGATGCGTAAGTCTGTCTTCGGGCAAGTCACCAAGTCGTGGCGGCTTTGGAATAGCTTTCCTAATGCGACAGAACAAGCACTGCGTCGCAACTGTACGGACCGTAGGACGTAAACGTAACAACCAATATTTTTGACGCAGTTCATTTACCACCGACTCGTTGCATCCGTGGCCTGCGCGGATGTGATAATACTTGACAATGAGTCGAGCCATGTGGTCATTTCCATCCAGGATCACTGGTGATTTTGTGTCCATCGCTACTTCCTTAGCTGCTCCAATTCTCCCACCAACACGTAGTAGCCCCATATCATCCAATATAGGTGTCAAAGCGCGTAGTCTACTATCGCGTTTTATTTCTTTATTTTGTTTCAACAGCGAGATGTCACTGGAGAAAGCTGTGGCTTGCGTACGATGAAGTAATAATGTTTCAGCTCGTTTCATCAACTCGTCGGTAAGCCCATTTGTTTTTATCTTCTTGCATTTATCTATGAACAACAAGACAGTTGCAGCGGTTCGAAGCAAGCGCAACCAACTGGAGAAGCGGGTCGGTTCCGGTACAGGTAAGTCATTTACACTATTATTTTCATTTACTATATTTATCTGTTCTAATATTTCTGCATTAATTTTTATTTTATTTTCAGGTTCCTGAGGCCAGCTAGAGCGTGATTTATGTAAAAATGACGGACCGGTAAACCACGACGAGTTGCCACTAAGTACGTAATCGGTACTTTTAGTTCCTAAATCTGCTACGTTGACGTCAGTCGGCACATAGTGCCACTCGTCAGCCTTACTTAGCTCGTCAATTTCTCCTAGACGATTAGCTATAAACACTTTATATGTTCTACAATTGTTTCTTATCCAGTGTAAAACAGTAGTTGAATCTGTCCAATAATAAACTGAACTTGGTTTAAAACGATGTTCCATTTTAATATTATTTGCTAGTTTACATCCTAATAAAGCACCCTGTAGCTCTAATCGCGGTATAGAAACCGATTTCGTAGGTGTAACTTTAGATTTACTAGCGATAAACGCTACAATGATACGTCCATTGCTCGTTTCCATGCGCCAATACGCGACAGTCGCATAGGCGCTCGGCGACGCATCGCAAAATACGTGTAGTTCTAAGTTTTCGTAAGTCGCGCTCTTTTCAATATCACGAAAATACCAACGCGGGATCCTAATATTATTAATCTGTGTAGCTTGAATTATCCAACTTTGAAATAAATTATTTAACTCATCACTCAATTCTTCGTCCCACTTTATATTTGTTTTCCAAGTTTCGCGCATTATTATTTTTCCTTTAATTGTAAATGGTATCAGATAACCATGGATGTCAAAAATAGACATAACAACACACAAGAGTTCGCGCTTCGTTGGTCTTCTTTTTAAATTTAAAACATCAACAGGTATACGCTTCAAAGTCAAATCGAATCCTAACTCGTCGCTAGCAGGGTACCATAATAAACCGAGTGTTCTTTCCGATTGATCTTTGTCGAGGGCACAACAGACACTATCGCTCAAAGCTTCCTTCGGTACGCTTTCCAAAACATCTGATACGTTGCTAGCCCAGTTGCGTATTTCAAATCCACCCTCCTGGTGAATAAATGAAATTTCCTTTATTATTTCTTTTGTATGTTCGACATCGGGTAAACTGTCGATATAGTCGTCCATATAATGTTGCTTGCATATAGCGTCGACAGCAGTCGGATACGTTGCCGTAAAACGTAACGCATTTTTGTTTTTAATATGTTGCGCGATAAAAGGCGAACAGTTCGCGCCAAATATTAATGACGTCATAGCATATTTATTTACGTCCTTCGTGGTTTCATCTGTAAATAAAAACCTTAATGCATGTTGATCCTTTTCCTTAATTTTAATTCGAAGAAACATATCTTTAATATCTCCAATAATACCTATTTGATTTTCTCTAAACCTAAACATAATTCCAAACAACGATTGCAACAGGTCCGGGCCTGTCAATAAATAATCATTGAGCGAACATCCCTGTGTTTTCGCAGCCGCGTCGAAAACTAAACGTAACTTCTTCTTATTGGGGTTATCGACCCCGAAATGCGGTAGGTACCAAACGTGGTCGCTAGTCTCCCCCTCGTTTAGCCTCCTGGCATAATTATTTGAAAATAAATGCTGAATACGTTCGCGATAACGTGACGCGTAAGTGTTGTCGGCTGACATTTTTCTCTCCACAGATTTTAAACGATTATAGGCATTTTGATAAGAATCAGGCATGACAAAGTTATCCTGTTTCCAAGGCAGTTCCACATGCCATTGGTCATCAACTAATTCACAAGTGTTATTTAGTATGGTGATAGCACGCAACTCGTCCGCATTTTGTCGCGGCTGTGTGGATATACCTATTGTTTCTAATGCAAATGATTTTTTTACAAATTCGTTCAAATCAGAATCTTGCGCGCTGTCGCCATTACTATTACGATCAGCTGACATGTTTAACAAAGTTATGTTGTTTACAACTCCATGTACACACCACCCTAGCGGTGTTTTTGTAACATAAGGTTCATTTTTCCTATTACCTTTTAAACACAAGATAGGAGCAATGAGATCGTAATTATCCTGTCCGATTAATAATTTAGGTTGTGCGTCACATTTGCACAAGTCATAGTTAATATAGTCTGAATAATTACTAAAGTCCATACAAGATATACGTTGAGTAGGTAAATTAAGCTCTTTCATTTTACGTGCACACAAATTAAAACGTTCACCTGAATTATTAGTAATGTCAAAACTTACGTTTTCCGTTTGGCACACGAGCTCACCACTGTCCCATGCACTACGGGCGCGCATGGTGACTATCTTACCGTGGAGTCCCACCTCATCAGCGAGGTCAGCAGATATCAGAGTCACGGTGGCACCATCGTCGAGCAACGCGTGTGTGTGGATATTGTTTTTAGGTCCATGAACGGTTACGGGCACTATTTTTAACAACACTTTAGGCACTGAAGATTCACTAACACTAACGGATGCACTGGTGTGGGCGTGGGCAACGGTAGCCTCGCGGCCCGACTCGTCGGGCGTCGATGGGTGCGCGCGGGCCGCATGCACTGCGGGGCGCGCCGTCTCTGGTTGCGCGGCTGATGGTGACGTAGGCACGGTCTTCGTCCAGTGAAGGAGATGATGATGTGGATGCCCACACTCGCTGCAGTCGGGTGCGGTGCACGTGGCAGATTCAGTGTGCCGCGCACCTAAGCATTTGTAGCACAGATGTTTAGTGCGTACAAATTGCCAGCGATCACGTCTCATTGCGCGTTTGAATTTTCCACATTTTTCTAAAGCGTGTGGCGGATTGGCACGACAAAACATACACTTAGCTTCCGTTATAGTTGTGCATGCTAACACTGAATGAGACGAATGAGTTTTCGTATGTTCATATTTTTTCTTCAAGTCATTCTGACTATGAATGTAACTAACACCTGAAGTTGCGACAATAGTTGCTTCTCTGTAGGGTGGTGGCACCAATTATCGGCCATGTCAACTTTTTTTGAACTTTGACTGCTTGTAATTTTTACGTGTATTGTTTTTGCTTTCTTGCAATGCCTTTTTTGGGTAAAGGGATACTGAAACTCCATTACTACATTCGCGAAATTATGAATATTTTGTTATTTTTTAAAATATAGATGTTTCTTTCCGAATATGGTGATTTCCCTTAATATCGGCCTATAACACCCTTATATCCGCCGCCTGTAACCCTAATATCGGCCATACGTTTTCTAAGGCGAAGTAAGGTCAATAAACTCCTAAAATAAAAAATGATAACTTTTTATATTTCAACTCAGGTACAAATCACTTCTTTTTTAACACTTTTCTATTATTACATTCATTTTCATTAAGTTTTTTTTTCTTAAATGCACTATTTATTCCTTAAAGTTAAGATTTCTTATTTGATTCACTTTATTTGGAAATAATTTTTATTTATAATAATTTGTTTTTGGAGTTTCTCAATTTTTTTTAGGAATGTTGTATCATTGCGATCTTTAGTTTATACGAGTAATAACAGAAATTATATTAATTTTTAAGACTCGGATGTAAGTACAAAAAAAATCTTCTTTAGCCACATCAATATAATTTGCCCACGGTGGACTGTGTAAGTGGCATATGTCGCATCCAATATTTTTGTCTTCATCTTTTTCAACATCACTAATTAGTTCTTCTTCACAGCCAGCACAAAGAACTTTCTCCTTTTCCAAACTTGTCTTGAGAAGCTAAACCAGTGAGGTCAGTTTCGCGATTTCTGTCCTTTAAATAAACTCTACTACTTTTGTTTTCTTTGGCTGGTTTATTTTTTTATACTCATTTCCAGTTTTTGTCTCTCTTTCCCCGCTTTATTCTATTCAATTCTTTTTCTTCTTCCCTAACGTTGTTTGTTCCCAATATTAAGGTGGCCGTTATTACGCATCGATTCCCTTTATATCGGCCGTAGTAAATAAAAATTGTTTTAAGGCGGCCGACGTTAGGATCTAGTTATCAAACTGAACTGTTGTTTCATTTTTAACCTTATTGACGTTACTGCTAACATATAAAATAGCTAAACATGTTGTTTAACATTTTCATGCATTTCCCCGATATCGGCCACCCGGCCGATATTGAGATTTGTCAATAATATCGATCCCTAATCTCGGCCCCGCGATTATTTCATTAAATAGACAAAAAAATGTAAAAACATGCTATCTAAAAGGTACTTTGGCTGTCATTCTTCATGAAAAAATAAAATGTAATACCATAGGTATGTTTAGTTCCCTACAAATACTTATCCTCGCAATGCGTCCACTCAGGGATTTGACTCGGCAATGATACCAAACGACGCATGGCCGCACCTGCGCGTGCTCTTTTGCCTACTGAACGTTCAAATATTGATGCACCCGCATCAAAATATGGGAGGTTATGCGGAGGGATATAGAGTCACTTTTTGCATTAAAACTATTATGATTTAAGGGATATTTTTATAGTTATGTTCCATTTTCTCGAAACGGCCGATATTAGGAGGCGGCCGATATTAGGAGACTCCACCCTATAGGAAATTTGATAATAACTCCAGTTTAGGTATGGAGCTAGTTCGATTACAGGTGTAGTATTCGGCCCACTTGGTTATAACTGCGGGCGGTAGTTTCGCGAGTATTATCGTGGTTGTTTCCGGACTGTGTAGGTATTCCGATAGCTTGATAGCTTTTACAGCTGTAACGTAATTTTTAACCTTAATCGCGAAGTTTACAATCTCTGTGTGGTATGCAGTTGGAAGGGGCTGAATCTTCTTTAGTTGCGTGAATGTTTTATGGATGATGCACTCCGGCCTGCCGAAGCGTAGTTCCAGTATGTCAATAATATCTTGCGGTGATGTATTCCCTATAAGTAGCGATGATACGGCCTCTTTAGCTTCACCGCGTAGGCACTTGCGTAATCGCCAAATGTTCTCCGCATCACTATAGTTACACAGGTGTGACGATTCACGATAAGATTCCTTAAACTGCAGCCACTGCATAGGATCGCCGTCAAATATGGGCAGATCCTTTGATGTTGCTAAACGAGCAAGAAGTTCTTTATTATTGTTATCACGATCGTTATTTTTCGTAATAAGGTGCAACGCATCCGTCAACTGTTTCACGCTGACGCCTTGGGGCGGCGGGCGCTCGTTTTCCAGGTCGTGCTGACGATTGCTGTACCACGGGTTGTTGATCGTGGTTGATTTGAATGGGTCGTCGCTGCAAACATTTGTGTCGCAATTTTGCGCGATCGGTGCGACGCCATCTTGACTATCTAGCCACGTGTCGACTTTCGATTTCGAACACGTAGAAACAGGTCCACGAGATTCCTGCTCCAACTCAGCTATGTCTACTTCTAGCTTCTTCTCGATGAGATCTTTCTCTATCTGAGCTAACTTTTGAGCCGCTTCATACTCAAGCCTTTTACGGGCCGCCGCTGACGAACACGTGGTTTTATCACTTTTCACTGAGTTTTTGAATAAATGTTCACTTTTATTCGTAGTCAGCTGCTCCGTGGCACGTTTGCTACGTGTTACAGCACCCTTCGGGGGTGTGCGAAGCAGAGACATCCCTGCACACAGGTTTTGAGTCCAACTAAAACACGTGGCCGAGATTCAAAATCGGGCTCGTAGGACCACTTAATGTTGCGCACAGAACGCAGTACGTGATTTTAGTTGGGTGTTTAAGTAAAACGAGTTATTTCGTAGTTGATAGTCCGAGGTCCTGCGGCGGCGCTCGCGGTGCGCATCTGTACGTGCGCTCGATTTGGTGGCGGAAGACGAACTGAAGCGATCGATTAGTCGATCGCGGCGGGCGCGCGAATGAACATCGCGCAAGTGAACCCGTTCATTTACGGTGAACTACTGAACTATGAACGTATGTCGCAGCGGTGGGACCTCGGTACTTGTTTATTATAAAATAAAGTATAAAATAAATGCAAGATGTTTTCCATGCGTAACAGTGATATTGATTAATTCTGACAAACAAAGCTTATCAATTTCTTGCACTCAATGATTTATCTCAGTATAGACCTTGCAACATTTCTGAAAGACAGTTCATTAACCTTTTCAAAGAGATGGGGATTTCACCTTATCATAGAATTTCGACTTAAAAGTCTAGCTTGTCCAGTTTTGGTTAACTGACGTAGACTAAAAAGTCTAGGATGATCGTTTTCTAGGTCGTCGAACGTTTGGTTAACTGATAACTGGTACCTATAATGAGGAAATCTACATCAATGGCTTTTTACCCGACTCCGGCGAAGCCCAAAGGAGGGTTATGTTCAATGTCAAGCCCAACCTAAATATTATTGCTCTGTTGAAATTTCAACTCCTGAGTGTTTAAATTTCAATGCTTTTATTACATTGCTTATTGTAAAGAAAATAGGCATCAGAGCTGTTAGGAAATCCATTCAATGTGTCAAAACTGACACACTTTTCAATATACTTAATTTAATTTTTATTATGATGCACTCTGTCAGCGAATAATTAAATGCAACACCATGCAACCTACATTACATGTTATGCTACTCGTTATCACGAACTTAATACACAAACGTTTATATGTATAGGTACTTACATAAAAAGTCACATTTCATTTTAAAGAAAATAATGTAAACAAACGTATTCATAAGTTATGTTAATTAAAGTATGAGATAACTGTGCTCACAATCAAATGACTTTGATACACGTTCTCGTCAGTCTCGATTGCCAAAATCTTTACTAGGATTTTCCACGGTTTCGCTCGCCTGGAGATCGAAAATGAATCATCCCACAGGAACAAATTACGAACATTCTGCCAAAATAATGCCCTAAAGTTTAAGGCATTAGTTAGGGCTTAAACCATGTCTCATTACCTATATACGGTCTCCCAGTACCCATGCCAATCCGTTCAGCCGTTAAGGTGTAGGTAACAAACATACATACAAACAATGACGTATTATATTTTATATATCATTGCATACAAACTCATTTTCGCATTAATTATAATGTTCGATAGGATTTTGCTGATCGTGGAGCAGGATAAAACAAAAGAATTACCTATTTATACGTCCGTTCATGATTAACGGCTAGAAATTTTAATTGCCTAGTTAGTACTAACCACTGTTTTCCTTACAAACGTTATACTATTATTATGTATGTTTAATCAAACTGTACCTACTTACCTATTATGCTCTAAGGATACAAAAAAAAACTAGTTTCATTAAAAAACCAACCAGTCTTGCCAAAGTTTATCGTATTATCCAGTACTAACTGTGTTGTGGACATCAGATCGGTATCCAGCTGCATCCGGTAAGACTGGAAGCTGAATCCAGCATAGTTGGGAAAAGGCCAGGCAGATAATGGAGGCTGAAACCTAGAGGAAGACATAGCCTACTTTGTCATCCCTGATCGTAGACGAAGACGCGGGCACATCTAGTATATTATGTTCTAGAACAGTTTGCACGTTCGCAGCCTCCATTGTAGTGTTATGTAAGTAATCTGATGCTAACAAGATAAGATTGCTTGTGACACCAATTGAACTCGGTATTATTTACTTCACCACATAATAGACTTCTTGCCGTGTAATCAGAGCACTGCTACACCTATAATAATTATAAGGTCTTAGCTCAGAATACTACGAACGTAGTTTTAAAGTAAAAGGTAAGCGTCCACCTGTGCGCATCGCACGTATCGGACGCATCGCATCAAACACATCGTAGCAGTTTCCAGCGATGCGTATGGACGCACTTGTGTTTTTTTCTATACAAAGAATACTACGATCCGTTCGAGGCGATGCGTCCGATGCGTACGATGCGGACATGATGTGGACGCTTACCTTTAGGCTGCAGTGTGAAGTGCCATTGAAAAAGTACGATTAAATTATTATTTTTAATTTTAAATTAAAGACCCTAAATTTTAATTCTAGAACTTCGAGGTCGAGCTTCACAAATGACCATAGTGTTGATTTTTGCAGAAGAGCAGAATTCTATTTTATTACTTGCTTATTTCTTAGAGTAACTATAAAATACACAGGCCTGCTTGCACCCTGCTGGGGCTGCGGGACTGTTCGAAAGACATACCGTAGCCCCGGACTGTGCTTGCACCAATCACTAAACCTGTTTAAGGGCGCTTTCAATTTACGTTTCGTGTTGCTGCGGCGCGGCATGCAGTGCCGAAGCGGTGCGTTTGTTATAAACTGCGTACGTCGTAAGTTTGTTTTCATATTCGCGGTTGCCGCACCGCGCACTTTGTGTGAAAACAAACGAACGTCCGTACACAGTAAATACCCGCAACGGCGCGACACGAAACGTCTAAATTGAAAGCGCCCTTTCTTTTACTTATATGCTGATACTGTTAACCTGCGTCATTCCACAGCTGGAAAAAGGCTTCTTCTCATAACTTCCAGTTCTTTAGATCTAGGGCTAATGTGGACCAGTAGTCGTTGGTTGTCCATCTTGTCCCGCCATTTTCTACGAGGTTTGACCGACCGCCGACGCCTTCTGGCCATGTCAGGGCTCGAGAAAGTGGATATTTTGGCCCCCAATCATTTAAAGATGTCAGAGTCAGAACGATGTTCTAAATTCATCCACCGAACACTCGTACTAAATTATGAATTTATTGAAATTGCCGAGTCTGTAGATGCATAATGCATTCTGAGGCGGATGTCAGAATCTTATTACTGGCACTGCAATAATACTGACACATGTAACATACATGTTATTTACGTTACTCGTAAAACCAGTTTCTAGTATACGTAGGTACATAAAGACTAGTTTGAAGATCACTCGTTCATGTCTTATTATAGCAAGTAAATTAGTTACTATACATCATCCATTTCTTGTCGATAGCCGATCCGTGTCCGTGTTTCTTGTTAATTTGGTACAACACGTATTCTTCTGTTCTCACCTGTCGGACGTCACGGCATCATTTACTCTTTTCTCTTTCATGTCAGGCTTCACGCTGTCCATTCATCGTTTCTTTGGTTCCTTAGGTTAGTTATGATACAGAAGTTCTATAATTATTACGTTTTTCGTATGGTCCTTTTTCTTAGTTATGGAACTTCATGCTTTAGTTCCAAAAGGGGTAAAGTATATGAGACTTGGGGATATACTGGCTGTGCACACAGTGCTTCAATCAACAAACTCTGTTAAACTTTTCCAACTTCGAGGTCAAGCGTAAGCTTTTTAAAACAGTTGTCATTTGTTTCAAGAGTCGACATAAGAGGGAATGATTTCTCCCAAAAGTCCCAACATTATTTCGGTCAGCTTCCGTGTAACCGAATGCAGCTGACTACCAATATTTTACACTAGCTGACCCACGCAACTTCGTCTGCGTCACATATATGAGAGAAAAAGCTCACAAAAGGAATAAATTTTCCCCGTTTTTGCAACATTGTTCATTTATATTCCGCTCCTATTGGCCATAGCGTGATGATATATAGCCTATAACCTTCCTCGATAAATGGACTATCCAACACAAGAAGATTTTTTCAATTCCAACCAGTAGTTCCTGAGATTAATGCGTTCAAACAAACAAACAAACTCTTCAGTTTTATAATATTAGTATAGAAGTATAGATGGAGCGGATCTGATTCCACACAAAACTCGGGCTCTATTGATTGTATGCCTTTGCGGCAAATCATAGCGCTCAAATATGTTTAACCAACACCTTTATGTAAATACCTATATGTACGGATCTATCCGTCTCTATCGCGCACGTCTGCAGACGAGTGCGTGTGAGAGACGCGGATAGATCCGTCCGTATGGACGAAACGTTAGGGAGTAGGGCCTCTGATGCGTGATCTATTTATCACTACAAAATGTGTGATAAAAAGATCACGCAGCGAGTTCATCTGCTAGGCAAAGGCTTCCCCTTTCTCCCTCCAAAACTCTCTACCACTATGCAGTCTCGTTTTCCAAAGTTATATCACTAAAATATTTTTTTAAAACAACTTTTTGAGGATAACGAGAAACATTCTGAATTTGGACTTTGCCCAAAATACCTGGTACTAAGTACGTACGTAATATCTTGTCAAACGGTACGGCCCACTCCGAAAAAAAAAAATATAAAAAAAAAAATTGGCAACCATTACTAAGAAAGTTGGCCATGCACTGTAATTGTGAATCATATTTGATTCTGTCAACATGAAGCGGGCCCTGTTAAAAGTCACGTACACCATGACCATGGGTAATAAACAGTGTGGTAGATCTATAGAATATCTAGTTACGTTGCGTTCGGTTGCGGTTTTCACATTATGATGAATTTGAAGACGCGATGTTTCAGCAAAACAAACAGAAATAAGCAACGTTCGTGTTCACTTGAAGTAAACACAAATAATTTATTAATAAACTAGCTGACCCACGCAACTTCGTCTGCGTCACATAAGAGAGAAAAACGAAAGGAACAAAAAATCCCCGTTTTTGCAACATTTTTCATTCCTGCTCCGCTCCTAAAGGCCGTAGCGTGATGTTATATTCCCTAAAGCCTTCCTATATAAATGGACTATCCAACACAAAAATTTTTAAACTTATATTGTCACTTACGGGATATCTTCCGTGATTATTTGTTATTTCGAGTTCCCGATATTTCGACGCTGTTGCAAGCGCCATGATCGCGGGTTGACTGGAGTATGCGGGTGGATGTAAATTAAATTGTTACGAGCAGACAAATCTGTCTACCCTCTTTCTTTGTCTTTTGCTACGCGCACTATTGGAACTCGACACTAAGTCACGACAAAACGCACTCACAGTATCACCAAGTTTTTTGGAGTTTTTTGTATGATGCCGGCCGCTACTTTTGAGCATACTCAAAACTGGATTCCACGTACTCGACAATTTGAAGCCATCCTCTCGATTGAAATTTTTGTACTTCCTTATTTCAATTGCTTCTCTTGTCAGCCTTGGTAGGTAATGTTTATCCTTAGACAAAATACGTGGCTTGTGAAATTCGATCCAGTGATTGGGCCCTGACTGCAGTAGATGCTCCGCTATGGCAGACTTTTGCTCATCCTTATTTTTCACAGCCTTTATGTCCCGACATCCCGTAAGTGACAATATAAGTTTAGTTTTAAACCGTGAAAGCCTAAAACAGTGTTTACAAAATTTTTTTTTCAATTTAAACCAGTAGTTCCTGAGATTAGCGCGTTCAACCAAACAAACAAACTCTTCTGCTTTATAATATTAGTATAGACTAGCTTCTGCCAGCGGCTTCGCCCGCGTGAAGTTTGATTATTGTCCCATGGAATCTTACTGCCGGGATAAAAAGTATCCTATGTTTTAATCCAGGTTATAAACTATCTGTGTGCAAAATTTCATCCAAATCCGTTCAGTAGTTGTCGCGTGAAAGCGCAACAAACAAACTTACATTCACATTTATTCTCCGAACTGCTAAGCTATCGGGAGTTACACGTGTTATTGTGAGTCAACTATAAAAGATAGACATATGCTGTGTTGGGATATTTTTTATATAATTTTATGTGAAATATTTCCGTTATACATGATTTCTATGTAGCTTTAACCATTAAGGCTGCACACGCGACGGAAGCTAAAAAAACCAAGTAACTTCTCCCGTTTTCCCAACATTTCCTTTCACTGCTCTGCTCCTATTAATGGTAGCGTGATGAAAAGTATACTATTACCTGCTCAGGAGTATGTAGAATAATTGTACCAAGTTTCGTTAAAATCCGTCGAGTAGTTTTTTTTTCTATAAATAACATACAGACAGACAGACAGACAGACAGACAAAAATTTTACTGATTGCATTTTTGGCATCAGTATCGATCACTAATCACCCCCCGATAGTTATTTTGTAAATATATTTCATGTACAGAATTGACCTCTCTACAGATTTATTATAAGTATAGATGGTTTTGTAGGTAATTTTACCTAATTTAATTTTGTTTCTTTTTTTCACCGTTGCTGTGACGAGTGACGAGGTAGGTTGTTATGGGCATAGGAAATTTTATTTTTATTTATTCAAGCGAAAAATTATAAGCTGCTACTATGTTTTCCTATTGTATACTTACTTTTGTTTGATTGTACTATGTAGGTAGGTACCTACTTGATCTCGATCCTAAAGAACATTATAAGTACTTAGTAATATTACAGGATTACCAGCAAAACTAAATTAAAACTTCTATCCATATGCATGTAGGTAGGTACATATGCAGAAACGTCTTTAGGTGTAATTATAAAATCTTTGACTTAACCGTTGTAACGGTGAAAACTTGATTCACGTCGTGACAGTAAACTGGTTTCAAAAATTCTTCACAAAATGCGGATAAGTAAACAATGTTTGCCCACACTTTATCCAGATAACGAACCTAATGTAACGAACGTAAGGTACCTAATATTTAAACAACTATTGATTCAAATGCTAAAATTAAGAGAAATACCCGCTATTGGGAATAAATAACTTTGTTCCTCGTCACCTACGACTTGGGAAATACGTGGTGACGTTCGTTTGCAAAGCGAAACCTCTCCTAACCAGTTATTATGCTTGAAGGCCACTATGGAAGCGAATTTTGAGTTGCGAAAGCAAGTGACCTTTTGGACGCCATTGTCACATATACGTGACAAGCAAGCGCGTGCCCTGTACGCCAAACGACACAAATATGTGACAAAATAGTAGATTAAATTGTAGCTTGGCGTGGAGGGCACGCGCCTGCGTTTATGCTGTGTCGGTTAAAAGGTTAAACCGCCCCTTTCACGACCCCAGGAGTTACTACGTAGTATCGCCTGGGGTCGGGAACGGGGCGGTTTAATCTAGTATCGCTTCTAATCTTGAACCAATCACATAAGTAGCTAGAATAGCTCAAGCTGAGAAAAAGAAGCGATATTGCTGGTTAGTTTCCATCGACGCTCATCTTAGGTGGAAACGCAGCCTTTACGTGCTTTCCGAGGTAATCAGTGAGACCTATGTAATGACAATGAGTGATCATCAGCCTAGGCAAGCGCGGCTTAGCTAAAGATCGACCCGGTGGATGTTATTAGGTATTTAGCCAAAACAAACCAAAAAAAACTATCAAGTTGTTTTTCTTTAGAGTCAATTCACACTTTAATAGAGCGACTCAAAAGGTAACTTTATTTACCACACTAAAAGATACACATTTCATTGCGATGCTTCTCGTGCCGCTCTCGCGTCTTCGCGTCTCGGTATTTTCTCTGAAATCGCAACACGCGTGCAGTTTGTGGCTAAGCGGTTAGGTTCCAAAAGTCAAAAGAAATATGCCAGTCATTTTCCAAAATGATGAAATTTTTGAACAATCATTAATATTGTTTTTTTTTTAAAATAAATCGAATATTAGTTTTATCTGCTTGCGTGGCAGTTCGTCAAAGTCAATAAAGGTCATCTGTGACTTAGATTGACAGGTCAATAACCTGAATGGGTACACCCGGCGATACATCAAGCTATACATACATACCTAATCCCGTATAACCTGACTTCGTTTTGTATGAGCTTTCCGTACAATAAGAGATCAGCGTATACTGGTCTTGCACAGCTTGATTGTTCGTGCGTAGGTACTATCGTTAGGCTTAGGTTTAGTTCGTTAAATAGGTACCATGAGTGTGAGAATATTTATTTATAGTCCAACACAATGAATTATGTAAAATCCAAGGTAAGATATTAAAACTGAATGATATTCTCTTGAATGGCATTAAAAAAACATTCAAGTAAGTAGGTACCTACTTAGGTACTTGTTTACTTATTTATTTTTTGTTTCTCAGAGCCACAACAGCTTGTTGTATGATATTTTTGTTGATGTTATGATGATATGACAAAAAAATAAAATATTAGGTAGGTACTCGTATACTTATACCTAAAAACCTGGGTAGATAGAGACAAGTAGATGTTTTTTCATTTTTCTATGTTTTTTTTAACCTCGAAGCCTGAAATACGCGTTATTATAAATCTTATCATAAAAATAACTAAGTAGGTACTTACTTAACTATGTAATTTAGCTGCTGTAAGACGCAAATCATGCTACTTAAAAATTATCTGAGCATTTCTAGTGTAGTGTTTACCAGTAGGTACAGGTGGTCTCACACGGCACACCACCCAATAAAAAAGCCATTCAAATCTGGGGGCCCTAAAATGGCCGCTTTGGTAGAATCATAAATTGATTGATTCGATAAAGTCATAGGTCATTTTAAGCCCGATCTTTAATAGGATTGTATCCTAGGCCCAACGATATGACATCTATAACGGACGGCTAACAACTTAAATGTTTTTTTTTTCAAATGCGGAGAAAAAATCTCTTTGAAGACTTTGATAAAAAGACGCCTACACGTTCTGACCATATCGCGCGCACTCTACACGCGCGTCTGGACTTCATCCCAAATTTTCAGAGAAATTCCTTAAACTAAATTAATTGTTTTTCCAAATTTTCTTTCATATTTTAAATTACATTATAGTTGCAAATTGCAATAGTCCTCACCCTTTTTCCCTGAATTCTGGTCTGCGTTCCGTGTCCCGGTTTCCAGGTTGTGGGGTGAAAATCCAATTTTTTTGTTTCGAAAACTGGTTTTTTTACCAAAACTCAAAATTTTTGTTTGACACCTAATTTGTTTTATTCCATAGTTTCCATACTAGCTGACCCGCGCAACTTCGTCTGCGAGTGAGGGTTAGGTTTTTTTTTAATAAAAAGTATCCTATGTTACTTCTAATACCTCCAAGAATATGTGTACATAGTTTCATGATGATCGGTTGAGTAGTTTTCGCGTGAAAGCGTAACAAACAAACTTACATTCTATATAATAGTAGGGATTATAGGATATGGCTAGCCCGCGCGGAGAGGCGTCTCTGGATACCTCGCTCGTGCCCCCCTACCTCGATTTTTTGATAGATTAAATTAGTTTTAGATTAAAACTATTTTTTTCTTTTACAATGAATTAAGTACTGTGAAATAGCTCTAGTAGTATCATAGTCAATAGATATGTATGTATGTTGCAACTTATAACGATAAAACTAATATGCCAGTTATCCTTGACGAAGTTCTACTAGTAACATAATTATCTTTGTAATGACTTGATGAATGTTTTTTTCTATGACAAGTACGGCCAAAGGCTGCTTACTGCGTAGAAGGCCCAATACCTGAGAAACGTGTAGTATAGTGCGCGCTAGAGATCTTGATACTTGGGAGTTTTCGATCATGTTGGCATGGCATGTCATGGACTCATGGCCGATGTGGAACACCCGATTTGGGTTCGAATTTCATCGTAACGGTAGTATGCGGTAATACTTGTGTATGTAGATGGTTTATTTTTTAATACTTACATCGTTTTTCATTTTTGTTTTTAATTTTATTTTGCATATTTTGTTTAATACCTACTGTCTTAAAGAACTTATAAAAACTAGTCTACAATAATGTTTTTTTTTTTTTTTTACACATAATACCAACAATTTTTGTCTAGTTAATTTAAAACATTTCTTTTCAATGAAGTTATTCCAATGAGTAGCGACTAGCGTGCGCCTTAACATTTACAAACACCTCGCTTAGTTGCTGCTTACCCACTATCTGTAGATTAAGGTCACGTCGTCAGGGTCATTGGAATGTGTTATTTTACGACATTGATAAATGAGAGGCTTTTTCTTCCCAGTCCAACATACCTGCTTAAAGTTTATATGATAAATTGTAGTTTTATATAATATAAATTGTAGGGCTTGCATTTTTTTGTAGCAGACCCAAATGTCAAGTATACTTAGATGATAAAAAATATTGTTTCCAGCATAATAACTACAGCATATTAACTTCATATTATACCAAATATGAAGTGGGTAGTTGTTATGTAATAGTTCCAAAAAAAAACGTTACATAGAAATACATAATTTTAGCTAGCTACTAATCGCCAAAGCGTGTTACAGATAATAGATAATGTTATAGATTCGCTAAAATGTCTTTTTTTTTGTTTTTTATTGAGGTTAAATTAAATGCTACCTACAAACGCACTAGTTCAAGAATCAACTAATAGTCATGACTTGAGCGATCGTTAACTACGTAGTGAGACGTATTTATTCTACTAATAATGTTTCATCCGTGATTATTTGAGCAATTTATTACTCACGCGAGCAGTCAGGCTAAAATGGCCTTAGAAACTTTGTATTACTTAGTTAGTTTTTTTAACGTTTTAGGTTATTTGGGCTTGATTTAGGTTTTTAATTATTTAACAAAATCTTCGTGTCGTTGGATTTAGAGTATTTCAGATTTTTTAGGTCTTACACTTCGCCTCTTCAACGGAGTCGTAGCATTCAATGATTACAGTGTTGTTTCTAGACATCAAATGATTGATGATTATTAGTTTTCTATACTTTCGTGCTGTATTGCCACCTTAAAAGAAAACCTCAGTATCATATTATGCTTCACCACAAATGAAACTAAGTTTCAATTGAACGCGTGACCTTTGATCGTCAATTGACTGACTATTGTCGCCTTTGTTACGTTGTTTGTATGACTAATTAATACCTCATTGAAACAGCTGTACGGGAAGTGAGAAACCAGAATGTCGGATCACCAGTCTTACCAAGGGGTATCGTATCACTCTGAAACTTGATTATGGAGGTCAGATAGGGAAGTTCGTATTTAACACATTTACCGGTATACAGCTGCATCCGGTTGGACTGAAAGCCGGCCTCAACATAGTTGGGAAAAAGCTAGGCAGATGATGATGATGTGAACATCTGTATAGATAAGTTCAAGTTATTTATTTGTGTCGAAATGTAATATTAACACAACACATACACAACAACAATCAACAATTTTATTTGTTTTGAATGGCTTCTACAATTTTATTTATCATTACTTACTTACGAGTACCTATATCTTGCTGCGCTACTTGAACCACTATCGTAAATCAGATAACTGGTGAAGTACTCGATATGAAATTGATAATAATCTTATCTCATGCGTAATATGTTATGCGTATAAAAATGCTCTTATTTATCTGATTTCATCATTTTTAGCTGTGACATTAATTATACTACAGGAATGGGCCACCAGGATAAAACGTCCTTATACGGTCCTAATTCAGACCGTCGTCTATCCGTAGGCAAAATTTTATCAAAATTTGTAATATTGGATCTACATTACAGCATTTATAACATTAGTAATGATTTACGTATGGCATAGATTTCAAACAGTCGTAGTTTAGTCTACTTCCAAGGTACTCAAAACTTTGTACGTGCTGCTAGTAAAACAAAAGTGGGTACAAAAATAGCGGATCTATTTAAAGATCGCACGGTGTTGCATAAGCAGTGACTGATTGCTTGTCTGTCACCCGCACAATACATAATATCCTGGTTCTCCCCTCTGACCACAAACGAACTGTGTCATAGGCTCATAGCTAACACAGTTTTAACTCCACACGTTATTTGACCCGACGACGCGCTACGTGATGAGAATTAGTTTAATTCGGGGTATTAGGAACAAAAATCAGAACTGAAACACATATAATATACTAGCTGACCCACGCAACTTCGTCTGCGTCACTTAGGGGAGAAAAACGAAAGGAAAAAAATCCCCGTTTTTGCTACATTTTTCATTCTTGCTCCGCTCCTTATAGTCGTTGCGTGATGTTATATAGCTTAAAGCCTTTCTCGATAAACGGACTATCCAACACAAATAGTTTCAATTCAATTTGAACCAGTAGTTCCTGAGATTAGCGCGTTCAACCAAACAAACAAACTCTTCTGCTTTATAATATTAGTATAGATGTGTATACTTCGACTATTCTTTACCTCTTCCCAGGTAAACTTTGAAACTAGATCCAGCTAAATATGAGACAGTCAGGAACTCAATGATTTCGACCTGCTTAGATGACTTACAGTTTCAGTAAGACATGTGAATTTTAAACTGTGGGAAAAGTACTAGTGAATTTTGAGATTAAAATTTATTGTTGATAGTATTGATGGACGACAAACAGCTCCGAGAAGTGCCTCTTTATCTTGTTTACAATAAATCTCAGGCACATATTATTACAGACTATATTGTCCTTGAAAACTACCTTTACAACAATTACTGATCTTTAAATTTATTCTTAGACACTGTATCAATTTCTAAGAGCTTTAAAACGGGATAATGATTGATGAGTGTGTGAAACCACTGCCGAGCTTTTCAGAAGAAGTCCTACAATCCTGTTTTATACCCTCGATATCGACATTGACAAGACTTGAATCTCATCATGCAAATGCACGACTGCCGGATGTTTTAAGTGACGCGAAAGGGCTTTGCATTGAGTCCTCTCAATATACAGAAGCTGTCTATAGACAATAACACAATAACGTGTACCTACGATACGAAGTTTACGTTTACCTGCCCCCGTATTCACAACGCTTCGATTCGCTTCCGATTCGGGAAGTCATAATTATGTCTATCTCGGTCGTTTTCGTAATGCCAGAAGAAGACAGATATACGAGTTGTCGAATCGGAAACGAGTCGAACGTTTGTGAATACGGGGTCTGAAGTAAATAAGGTCGCTTGAGCCGTTAATGTACCCAAAAGACTAGCGGCTCTGTCGGCATTGTACAGTAACGCTTTGCCTCTGGTCAAGGCCAGCCCTTGAGTCGACCAACAGTTTAGAGATTACTGTAAACTACATACCTACTAGCAGATTTTTTGATAACGAAGAAGTCTTCCACATCAGAAAATCTGCTAGCCCTATGATAGGTTAAACTCGCAAAGCTGCTTTCTCTGACCAAGTGCAAAGCAAATACCACAACCAACATCCAATTGACATCAATACGAGATGTTTCAGTGCTTATGTATTGTGGCTTATCAGTTGTATCTACTTATTGACGTTACGTGTGGTGATAACGATTTACACGCTGCTAAAATGGGCCCACCATTCGATCAATGCCTGGACGGATGCCTTTACTTGACTTTTACAATTTACACGTAATGATATGGCCCTGATTAATGCTTTAATTACTAAGATATCATTAAGTATTGGTTTTTGTTTACTCAGATTATAGCAATGTTCTGTTAAGATTAGCCTCTTTCGTATTAAAAAAACATATAATAAATTAACATTGCCTGCTCTCGGTTCTTCTATGCACTTCGAGGCTTACCTCATCCCCATATTTGATCCTATTGACATAATCTGGATCCAAAGTCACAGCCGTTTTATTTGCCGTTTTGTGTTTAAAATTAGGTAGTTAAGTTATATGATATAGAATATTGTTATTAAAAATTGTAAGATTTTAGTGTCCATTATTTTTCAAAATGATCTTGCTGACGTAAGAGAAAAGTTCAAATAGTTCAAAAATTTTATCACATTCAAGTAGGTATTGTCCGTGTAAAGGTTATCGGTTTACTAATCACAGCGATTTTCACATCATTAGTTAATAATCCATGTTTATTACATTTCCCGCCGATCTATTTTGACAGAAGTTCAAGACCTTTATAAGGAAAATGGATTTGTTTATGGTCTAGAAGATCTATTTGGTATTTCCTGGGGCTGAAATTGGCTAATGATGTGACGAAGGTGGTAACCTATTATGTCTTTATCCAATATCTACATCATTTAATTATTGTTTATTTAAATAATAGGGTTTATGTTCTAAGTACCCAGGTAGGTAACTCAGCGTGCGTTTGCAGTATTCGAAGGAGTAGGTATTAAGTAATTTGTTTTATAACGATGACAAAACACAATGCAATGTTAACAGATAACAGATCTTTTAATATTAAAATACAACAAATAATTTAACACTCAAGGAGTAACCACAGCCGGATATCACAAAAAAACACAACATTGTAGCTACTACCTACCTACAATACTGTTAATAATATCAGCTGTTAAAGCCATAATAATGAAAGTTTCCGCTTATTTTCCTCCAATCCGTTTAAGAAAATACTAGATTAAGTCAACTTATCCAAATAAGCACTCGTTTTAGTTGTATTTTTTTATATTTTTGATTGATTATAGTCAGGAACTTTCTAAAACACTTCTTAATTTTGTTTACTTTGCAATATTTTCTATTTAAATCCTTGAAGCATTCTGTTGAGACAAGCGATGTCCAAAATTCAATTTTGACAAAGCTCTAATGTTCTTGCGAAAACTGTCATGTCGAATTTTTCCTGATTAACTTCGGTGTCCGAATTCGCAAATCCCCTGTAACTTACCGTATCCGGTGTCCCAATGTGCTTTGCTGTAATCGATGTTAAATAATATCAAATCGAAACAGTATTAAAACGTCACAATCGTCTGGGTTCAGTAATGACTTCATGAGGTCAATGCCGGCACGTAATTATGATGTCAAAACCGAATAATTGGCCTAAAATTAAGTAACAGATAGCAATTGAGAGACGTTGTTTTTATTTTATTTGCTATTGATCTTTATGTAAATTGTATCGCAATTCGCAATTTACATGTTATCAAGAAAAACAAGTAAGTAACTCACAGACAATATCAAATTAGGGTGTAGCCTTTTTTTTTTTTTTTTTTTTTTTTTGTAGCCTTGTAGATGTTAGATGCGAATATTCCTAGTTAAAATTTAAGTATTCAGCTTCACAATTTTGACTGACAACCTTAACAATTATATCGTCAAAGCATAGATCAGTAATAAAATATGCTACTTGAGTAGCTTATTTTGACTTCTAATAGTAATTTAAGTATCAAACATTCATCGAATAAAAAAAAATATTGGTGTCATTCACTGACTTCCATCAATAAGAAACCACTGATTTATTTATAAGCAGCATTTAGAAATGAAAACAATTCTTTGTTTTTTTATTTGGTAATCGATGTGATTTATTAGGTGGTAAGATTAAGCGAGCAATCGTAATCATCAGCATTTGGAATAATATAAAATATTAAATTCGAATATAGTATAAATTTTCAAGTATCAAAACTATTGTTGTCATCAATTTCCTCACGTGTAAGCAAAGTAAGTAATTACCCACTTTTTGGGGCGTGGCGTGTCCCTCTTCGTTCATAAGTGGTTTTTAGCTAGTGAAATGTATTTTTATTGCATTATTTGTGTAGCTAAACGTTTTAACACATTCTAACTATGATATGTAGTATATTTTCATGAGAGTGGTACCATTGGGCAAGGGACACCCCTCCTTCCCTCCACACCGCGTGAGTTTACTGCCATCGCATGCATTTCACGAAAAATAATGCGTTTTATTGTAAGCAGTAGGTATGTTCGTTTGACAATATTTCGAGAGTTTTACAATTTCTTTAGTTATTTTACAATCTAACGTGTTTGACAATTTTAAGGTGACATATACATTGTATTCATAATAGCACCATACTGCGACACTAACGTCAGCTCAGCGGCGACTGACAGCCGTATTTTGTTCTCGCTGACGTCAGCGACCGACCGCCAGCGTGACATGAATTCAGGCCTTATGGTGCCTTATTTTCCAAGATTGCCACGTCTCATTAACTTAATTGACTAATTCTTTCCACAACTCTTAACAAAAGGTGCTCTTCATAATCTAACACGCTGATTACAAGATTACGGTCACAATTACGTAAAACCGTAATTACTTTCACTTTTATTTACAATCCTATTTCCTCCGCCCTTGCATCACTATCAACATCATATTGATCTTTATGACTGTAGAAACAAGGTTGATGTTGGTTTGCCGTCACTGACAAGCATGTCACTATTAAAGTGAACTTTATCAACTTGACAATAAGGTTTATGTTTGACTGCAGATGTCAGAGTAACTGTGGAAGGACTGTATTGTTAATTGGGAAATAAAGTTTACCTCTTTGGTCTAGTGGTCGCAAGCGCTGATGCTGAGCATAAGGTCGAAGGTTCAATTCCCAAGTCTGGCAAAATGATATTGGTTTTTTTTTTCCCAACCAGAATTTCTCAGTAGAGAACACGGAGTTTGTATTTGTGCCCTGTTATTGACCATAGGCTCGCTTCACACTTCTTCATCAACCTTTGACCACTGGAAAATAAAGCGATTTTCTGCCAATCCAGTTTTTCCGCCTAACCTTCTCATACCTAATAACTAGCGATATGTGAGTGTTCTTTAGTTACAAAACCTCAGCCTAACCCTTCTAGGAAATACAGGTGTTATAATGTTATGTTATCCATACCGTTAGGTAACCATATCTACGAGTAATCGAGGAAGACTAGGAAGTTAACGTTCCATTCGCTGCCTCTATCGATTTACACAATTTGATTGTACTTCACAATCGGTTGAGTGGCCATTGTTCTAAGACGGTGGTTTGTTTATCATGTCTTGTACCCCACAATACAGCAGAAAAGTAAATTATTGTTTATCAAATTGTCAGACTTTTGACAATTATCCGCCATTACCATTTCTCTCGTCTGTTATTATGACTATACAGACTATACAGAAGACGGTCAAATTGGTCGTCAATTAATTAAACAAATTAAGTAAAACTTGACAGATTTAGAAGCATCTGAGTGATGGAACAGACCTCGCTACGAGAGGGAAAGGACCAAGGACCGAAATCCATCAAGTTTAGAAAGATAAACAAAAACTAACTGCTAGATATTGCGAGTCGATTTTTCAGGATTTAGTAAGGACAGTTTTTTTTTTAAAACATTTACAAAGGCCGTAATGAGTAATTTTTCAGTATTAAAAAATATATTATTCGTGGTAAATTGCTGCGTATTAAAAAACGTGAAACGTCAAAAACATAAAATTAGATACAAGTAGGTCACGGTGACTATGTAGTTAAGACCAAGGAGAGAAAATAATAAAGAAAACTGATAAATTAAAGGTATACCTTGAATATAAACACAAGACAAGACAACCGAAAACTAAAAGACCTCGAATAATCAAAAAAGCAATTGTTACACTGAATTTAATTCCAAAATAATGATAAAACACAATTATTGAACTAGGCTAATACCAAAAAAAATCGATAGGAAAATAAAAATATATAAGTAAGTAAATAGTATGCGTAATGTATTCAATAATATGGAAGAGAAAGGAGTAAATTATGTCATTACGTCTGACAGGGAAGAATGGAAGAAGAAAATGTGCTTTGTCAACCCCCAAATAAAATGGGACATGAAGATGATGAGTTCAATGCGTAAGTGCTAAGTATTTGACTTGCCTTCAAGAATCATAAGTAATTTTTAAGTAAAATTTGACGATAAACTTGTATTTCTCAAATTAAGCGAATTGAGGAATAATTTAAATGTCTTAAACCGTAAAAGCCCTTGAAGAGCACCAACACAATTTTCAAAAATGGAATTTGCAATGTACACCGTCAAGACATTCAAATGATGATGGAACACTATTGACATAACCAAATTACTCCTTCCATAGACAACAACATAAAGACTATTTGTAATTTAGGAAGGAAGACATCCATCAGAATGAATAGCTGTTTCTTTAGCTAATCTAAAGGCCATTTTAATTTTAAAAAGAAGGTACACAATGGCCACCGGATATGAAACTAATATCGTTTATTTCAGGTGTTTATTCACGAACAGCCAATTATAATTTATAGACTCGTCTATTTTGCCTAGAGGATTGAGAACGTTGAACTAAAGTTGATGAATTAGTTGATTTGAATGATATTGAGCAATCCATAGCATTGCGTTTGATTTTACATTATAAAAGCGAAAGTAGACTGTTTCATTATTTTAGGGGCCGCAAACGCGGCTATACTAAGCACACTATTATAATACAAGATAGATGCGCAACTCCGGTTTTCGTTTTTAAAACTGTGTACCTCAACTGTTAGATGGCACTGTTAGTTTGTGTTCAACCAAATAAATACAAAAAGTAATTCTTGACTACGGATTCGAACTTGGCACAAGGCAACCGCTGTCACCGCTACGCTATCTACTTCACTGACAAGATGTCTAAAATAGCTGTTCTCTTTATGACAATGGTAAGTCAAACAGTTGAAAAGTTTGTGTCCTCAAACACACAGATGGCAGCGCTGTCTATGAAAATTTTGTTTGCCGCCAATGTTCCATACATTGGACTTTCACCCCCAGGGTCCTGGGGTCGATTCCCCGGAAGGGCAGTATTTGGTATATCTATCAAGGATTTCTTATTAGCGTGCCACTGAGTCTGGATTTGTGCCCAGTAGATAGCAATAGGCTCGCCCGCTATTAAATGGGACTTAAAAGTAACTTTGGTAATCTTGTAAAACCTAGTTTAATAATTCGGACTACCTATGCAGTAATTGCATCGAACGCGACGTGCATTCTGAATTATTCTACCAGACATGTGATAAAATATTTGACCTTTTGTGGCCTTGTACGAATAGTTAGTAACATTGACAATAACTACTACAAGTAAGATGGAAAGACGAACCGAACAAAGAAGTAGTGAGGGAAGAAAGAGCAGTGGTGGCAACCCCGACTTCCGAGCTGTAGATCACGGGTTTTGGGACTGTTTAGTTTCTGTAATTTGATGTGTTATTATCACCACTGTTGCCGGTTGCCGTTTGAACGATGGAGGAAAACAACGGGAGAAAACTGGCTCGTCCTTGAACCAAGAAATCAAAGAAACGTAACATCCCTTTCCGGTGTTTTCGTGGTGAATTAGAGCCATTCCCTCTCACAGACAGCAGGCTTGTGTGCCAGCAGATTTTTTCTGATGGGTAAAAGAAAATGCCAACTAGCTGAAGTTTAATGAATGGTTTAATGTAAAAAAAATATGATACTGTCTGCGATTAGTAGGTGTAGGGAGCTGATTAATTAATAGATCTAGGTTTTACCTACTATTATTTACTCACATAGGTACTATCGAGCGTGATTATAATTATAATTTTATACATTTATAAATGAAGCTCGTTTCCTTATATTTGTGCTAGTATAAACGTTTGGTCGGCCCGTGTGCTACAATGATTTCCCTACTTTGTAATAATATCTACTATGTTACATAACTTCTCAAGTTACAATAGGAACCAAAATAGAAACTAGTGCGGCGATTGTGGTTTTGGTCCTACGGTACTTATGAAATATTCTGCTATTTGTTCCTAATTGAATGCATTTAAATTGCTGCTTCTTTATTCAGATTGTTTTTTGATGATGATGAACTATTTACACTTTGAATATCAAGTCATGGGAAGAGTTTTTAAACTCTGGCACACGAACCAAATTCAAAAACCATATAACACTTAAAGTTATTTAGACGAAAGTCCGAAAAGTCCCCCAAAACCTATTTCTGTGCGTATTTATCGTTTGTTCGAGGGGCCGAGCCGAGAGTGGACATACGCCATACGAAATAGGGTGCCTAGGCCACTTCTTAGTGTCGTAGAAGTCAATCCTCAAAACTACTGTGTTGATGGTCTACAGATAATCCTTGATAGGTAGGTACCAGAACCAAGCACTGATAAAGTCTGACAATGATCGTATCAAAGTAAACTTTCAATTATTCCTCACGGTATTTTTCTTAAATTGCTTTCGACAGACTTCTAGTCGCCATTGCAATGCAACGCTACGTATCTTCAAACCTCATTGACATTGAAATTGCTGCTAAGAATAGCTAGACCCAATTCACTTCTGTCTTAGTAACAAGTCAACACAATCACGCGCATTGACAAATATTAATTTGTTATTTTTTCAAGCTACATAATGCGTTAAATATCTGGCCAATTTGAAAATCAAACATCTGCGTGAAAAAAAGATGAGATTTTGTATGTGCATGTTCAAAAATACAAAATGGCGGCCGTTGTTTTCCGCTAGGCTCAGAATAAATTCATGAATGTATAAACTTGGGTTGTTGTTGAAGCAAAAACTCAATATATTCAAATAAATTCGTCGGAAAGACTGGCCACTGTATATAATACCTGGGCTCATTCTTCAAAATATTCCACCGTTTATTTTTACGGTTCAGTGAGAAAAATGAACGAAGATATTATTAGTAGGTATGGTTGAAAGTTTGACACTAGATAGATCATTCAGAATTGAAACAATAACAACCCGATAGTAACTGATAGTGTGTGATGTAATTCAAGAAGTATCTACTACAGTAGTACAAATACTTGAGAAAACAGTAGAGATCTTGTGTGTGATAAGTTATAACTATATTTGTTTTTATAATCGACTTCCATTAGTGCGGAAACCGGTCGGTCATCGTGATATTTAGTATCAAGTTGTGTGATGTTAGCATGACTAGTCTTGTCTGCTTTATTTGCTGTCAACCTTTGGTTGTTTAGTCCCTTCTCTGTTTGAAACTCCCAAAAACATCAGGGACAAAGTCAGACTTATAGGACATCCTAAAGCCTTTGGATCTTGTAGCAAGCTTCCACCGTGTAGAAGTCTTTCAGTTCTCTATATTTAGAGTTGAGATTCACTTTCCCAACTTACTGTAAGCCTGCGTCATCAAGCTTCTGGGCAAATCAAAAAGTATACATGTAGTATATCAACTATCTAGTGTCCATGACACAAGCTTTCCTTAGTGTGGTACTAGGTGGCGCTGTGTGTTAATGTCCAGCGATATTTATTTATTATTTTAAATCCCTCTCCCCATGATTTCCAGTTTTTCTTCCGTCTCCAGCTTATTTAAGCGGTATTGGAAGCAGAATGGGAACGTCCAATCACTTTTATAATCAGGCAACAGGTCAAAGTCACTAGTATAGCCAAAATACTTATTACAATGGTATTATGTTACAGGCCAATTACAGAGGTGACCTACGTACCGATTCAAGGACAGTTTCGGCCATGTCTCGATACGCTTGGGCGGTTTTTGTTTTGATCGGGATCAGAATCATAATGATATCTATTAAAAATAAATCACGTAGTCCTTTCTAGAGACCAAAAGGACCAGTATTTAATGTAATTCTTAGAGCACTCAGGCATTCCGTATCGATACTTATAAATAATGGAAATATAAATCACCTTGACACATTCAATCCTGTACATAATGTCACTGTCGTATGTCTTATGTGTGACATATAAGCTTGTCATAATATATCAAGTACAGTGTGATAATAATTGTTTTATCAAAAGGTCCAAGAGCACCAAGGCATCGGCACAAGGACCAAAGAATTTTGAATTTCGAATGGAGAATCTGTAGGTAATGACACCCGACTTATTTTCAATTAATTGCCAAATTATATTTTTAGATTTGAAATCAATAAATAGTCATTGTGTTGACTAAACAGTGACGTCACAGCGTGCTATTACCATACAAAATCTATGAGAGACCCGCGTTATAACAGCTCTTAAAAAGTATGTCATCTACTCTATCCGAAGATTAATGACGTCTACTGTAGCTGTCAACTGCCTCGTACACCAATAGCGTTTACGCCCACTAGACCACTAGTGGTCGTAAACGCTACTGGTGTACATTGGCTTCGATTCCCAGGTTCGGCAATGTGTTATTGGGGCTTCCCAACAGAAAAAAAATGTAGTGTAGTCCCTCGTCTGAGTTTGTGGTTGATGATAACTAGCTCGCCCTCGACTACACGGGTCTTAAATGCTGCAAAATAATCTGCTCACCCCCCAGGGATTACATGCGTGAAGATGCGTGATGACGTCCAAAGCATTATTCACATGTTTTAATACATATATAATCTACATCTAATCCAACCCACGTTTTTCTTTAGTCCTTGTTAATTATTATTATGCTAAATACACTCTTATCAATGTTATCTCTACGTGACATAGCCCACGAGATACGCAAACTATGATCGTTTCATTGTATCAAACTTTATCTGACGATAAAAAAATCATTGAATAATCGACCCTATAGGATTCGGTTGTTGAGGGATAATTGGTCGAAAAGAGATAAGCGTAGAGTAGTAAATCGGTTTGAGAGCTTTTGCGTCAGTTGTGTCCATGTGTTGATAGATGGTGCACGCTTAAGATGTGTAGGAATTTAAAATAATTAATTAAGTTTAGAGATTTGTCGTACGGTTTTGAAGTCGCGGTCGACCTTGAGCGGTGAGTGGGAATTGTGAAAAACTTCATTTGCATGGACTTGATGACTTTGTGTACCTATAGCTATAGACCAGCCAGCACATCAATCTATCCGAACCTGTATTATTTTTCCAATCAACTTTGAACCTGATTCTTTAGCAATAAAGTTGAAAATCTAAGACATTTGACAGATAGTAGTAGTTTATGTGCCGCGGTCTGTACACTTATATTTTAAGATTTTATTTAAGTGAAGAGCTGTGTGAAACTGTGTACATATAACTACCAAATTATTAGGAAATAGAGATAAGTACCTACCTAAAAATCCAAAAGGCAAAGGCTAAATGGATGAATTACAGATTAATTACTTACAATGTAATTAATCACGTTTGTATGCAGGAAACTGCATACAAATATTCCTGCCAATCTAATTTATTAACATTATAAGAATAAACATAAATAACCCACCAAAGTTTTTGGATTTATAATGAGGAAATTATTGAGAATGTGAATGGTTATAAAAGTAGAGGAAGACCAAAGAAGCGATAGATGAATTGTGTGAAGGATGGAATGGCTAAAAAACACAATTATCATAATATTCAAATTCCTTACTGGTAAACCTTTACAGAAGACTGCTTACGTCTATTTATGAATAGTCTTATTGATAAGGTTTGCTTAATCCGATAAAAAAAGTGCAGTGCCGTGCGTACCGATTCTTAAGTACTTATGTAATTTTTGCGATAAAAAATTCTTAAGGCAATTAGACGAGGTAAATTAGCAACTCTATTTGTGGTCGTTCAAACTTCGTTTGAAATGCTGTTGGAATAAAGTTCTAATCAGTTTGCTCTACAAAGTGGTTGCAACGTCAGTCACTGCGGGCCAAATAACGCGAAATGAGTGGTTTCGATCGATTTACAAAAAAACTATTGATTGAATTAAAAAACTAAATAAATAAATAAATAAATATCGCTGGACATTAACACACAGCGCCACCTAGCGCCACACTAAGCAAAGCTTGTGTCGTGGACACTAGATAGTTGATATACTAAATATATACTAAAACACTGTCATGCTAATATATTGCTTGTAGAATTATAATTGCCAAAACATCAGAATGATCGCATGCATATTAGTATGTTTTTTTTTGGTTTGAAAGATATTTTTAGAGTTAAGTTCGTGATTTTTTTTATCGAGTCAAATTATTTGTATTTTGTTTTCAAAACACAGTCATGCTAGCATATATTATCCTGAAGAATATCATATATTTTTCTGGTCTTTTTTAAAGCAGTGAATCATATACTTTTAGTAATTATAAAACTCGCGTTTAGCTCATGTAAGCGCCTTACACAAAATGTATTGCATTCACATACCACGTTGTACCTATTTAAATTCATCGATTTTCATCAACTTTGTAGAATTTAGATTAAAAAAAAAAAATCGGTCAAGTGCGAGTCGGACTCGCGCATGTGGGTTCCCGTATCATCGTAGTAGGGAAGCACCCTTTATCTTTTAATCTATTTTTATTTGGTTACAGCGGTAACAGAAATACCTACACATTCTGTGTAAATTTCAACGGTCTCTACCTATTACGGGTACTACCATTGGTCTTGGGATTGAATCCTAAAAGCTACCGGTGTCTGGTGCCATTCAACAATTAATTTTACCTTTACGGTTTAAGGATGACTGTTTGTTGGTCTGAAGGACCAGTCATTATTAAATCTACCGTCAATCACTCTCCTGCCTTTTACCCATTTTCTTGAGTTGAGCAGCATGTCTCTGTCCATACTTCTCTATTACTTACACGTCATCTCATCAGGCACCTCCTGTCTTGCCATATAATTCTTTATACAGTCTATCCATCGTTTCTTTTGTCTTCCTGTAATCTTATATCTATCCACATACATACTTTCAGTTCATCAGAACTTTCCTCACGACATTTTCTTTTGGAGAATATAACTGTACCTACATTACTTCATCACTAGCCTATAATATAATATATAAATATCGCTGGACATTAACACACATCGCGCCATCTAGTGCCACACTAAGCAAGGCTTGTGTCGTGGACACTAGATAGTTGATATAAGTACTATATATATATTTTTTGTTTGTAAATACATACTTATTATACATATAAACATCCATGACTCGGAAGTAAATGTCCACGTTCATCACACAAACATTTGCTCCTACCGGGATTCGAACTCAGGACCCTATGAACGTAAGGCAGCCTCACTACCACTACGCTATTCGAGTCGTCGATAATGTTCCCATTGCTGGGACTCGGCCTCTTCTCAATGAGAGGGAATGGACTATAATCGACCCCACATGCTCAGTGTATGTCGCATGTCTTTTTGTGTTTTGATCGGAGAAAATCGATCCTAGAAAGTACATTATTTACTGACAAAATATTCTCTCTTTATTCCAGATACCAACTAAGCACAAAAATCGGCCACCATGTGTCCGATCTGGCCGTTGCACCTGATAATCCTGTACATCCTGGCGCTATGTCCGCTATGGGTGATCTGCCAGGCCGCGCCCACCTTGATCGCGAGCTTCAACCCCAACAACGTGACCGTGAACATGGATGAGTATCAGTACGTCGATGTTACTGTTACAGGTTGGTATTATTTATTTATCAGTGTTTGCCCACTGCAGGGCGCCACTCAACTCGATCCGTAGCAAATATGAACTAACCTCGCCTATAGGTGGCAAGTTCATCTCTCCATCTTAAGCATCAACGGCGTCGCAGAAGACCTAGCTTCTGAAATGCAATACAAAATTAAAAATGCTCCCATTTGGCTGTTATAATCCTGTACATCCTGGAGCTATTTCCACTAAGGGTGATCTATTGTTAGCATGAATGAGTATGAATATGTCTATGTGACGGGTTTGTTATTCAGCCTAGCCTTATCTAATGGAGCTGTATTCCAGTTTTTCTCTAGTGCCACACTAAGCAAAGCCTGTGTCGTGGACACCAGATAGTTGATATAACTCAAATATACTATTTGTTTGTGACATCCATCTCTCAAACATTTGCTCCTACCGGCATTCGAACCCAGGATACTAAGAACGTAAGGCAGTCTCACTACCACTACGCCATTCGGGTCGTGGAGTGACTGACTCTACGAGTATGACCTCCAAAGTCCCTTTACTGTGTAATAAAGAATTTACTGCGTTTTTTCTTACTTTTGTACTAATTGGGTTGTGGATGTAAGATAGGCAGTCGCTCCATGTAAAATACTGGTATTCAGCTGCATTCGGTTAGACTGAAAGCCGACCCTCGTATAGTTTGGAAAAGCCTAAGAAAATGATGACTCGTTTGTAATCCGATTGCCAAATGCTATGGTTTAGTTAGACAGCATCGCCATTTGCAACTGGACGTCACTTAATAAGTGAAAAGTATTTTAAGTGTGCACTTTATCGAAGTGAATTCAAATAAACATACATGGAACAGAGCAGTAATAGTACTGGTTCGCTCCAAACCATTTCATCATTATATCAGAACACTAGCTTCTGCCCGAGACTTAGTGCACGTAAATTTCCCGCTCGCAACATTTCTTATTGCTGCTCCGCTCCTATTGGTCACAGCGTGATGTTATATAGCCTATAGCCTTCCTCGATAAATGGACTATCCAACGCAAAAATAATTTTTCAATTCGAGCCGGTAGTTCCTGAGATTAGCGCGTTCAACCAAACAAACAAACTCTTCTGCTTTATAATATTAGTATAGATTGAGAAACGAATGGTGTAATGCAGCTGTCATGTATCGATTGCCCTTCGCTCGGTTTATAACCGGTTAGTGGTGACAACCACTCTAAATTAACGATCAATACAAGGACGAATTTGCTGTGGCACAAATAAAAAAAAATGTAATTAGGGTAAAAGTTTGTTTGGCTCCCCTCTCAAACCTCTCGTCCACTTTACCAGAGACTTCAAAGTAATTGGCGGAATGAATACACCACTGCTGCTACTATTGAAGAGTACAGGATATTACGAAAACATAATTGTGTGGTTTCGGTAATGTGGATTCTTAATCAAAATCAAAGCATTTATTTTAAGTAGGCCAGTTGCAGGCACCTTTGAACTGTCAAAATAAAGATGATCATTCAATGTAGCCACAGTAATTAAATGTAGTCACATCACAAAACATAGAAACTGTGAAAGTACTGTAGTTGCCCATTCCCTAGCGTAGATCTCTATGGAGAAAAACGGGCAAGAAGGTTCTTAAGGTTCTTATTCGAACCTCATACCTGAAAATAGCTGGTGAGAGTTATGAAATGTTTCTACCCTACTCCTTCGGCTAATAAAAGCTAGATAGATAAAGGGTGTAAACACCTCTTCACGAAGCCGAAAGGCACTTGTTCTTCCCATCATTGCGATCATTTTTTTGTTCTACATCATACCTGGAAACATTCTAGTTACGGAGATATGGGGGGTCAAAGTTACAACTTTTTAACAAGTTTTTTTTTTAATACAAGTTTTTTCTACTTTTAACACCTCCACGACCCCCATACTATTCAATCCATCCATCAGCACAATGTTTAAGTGCGTTACCTTGAGTTCTACCACAAAACATGATCTACACAAAAGTTGTTTCCCAGCAATAATTTTTGCGTAAAGTTACTTAGTTTGATGTAAGTACAGAATGCTTGGTTAACGGCTTTGTGATGAGGTGGTTTACACCCTTTTTTTTTTTTTTTTTTTTTTTTTTTTTTTTTTAGGATGGGAAATCATCAAATGACTTCTCCCACTCTGGGCGGAGCGGGAGGGAGTGTCAGACTCTTACTGACTAAAACCCATCCATGTTCCTTCCTCGCCCTTTATGTTCCGGGGCCGCGGTATCTCTTTCGAACAGGCCCGCAACCCCGGCAGGCTTCGGCCCTTGCGGGCCCCTCTCCTTTTGCTGACATCTCTTTGAGGCGCGCGTGGAACACGAACGCGCCGTCGACACGGCCTGTCGTCGTCGTTAGACGGCCGGACGGCCAGCTATTGCCCATAGCCAGCCGTCCACAGGCCCGCATCTACGGTGGCCGGTAGCCACCACGTGGCCCCCGACGCCCGTTGCGTCTCCCGCGGCGGCCGGGAAGAGAGGATCTCTCCCTCTCTCGTTCCGCCACCTCCTTCGCTAGCATCACTGCTTCGCAGAAGGAGGCGACGGCTTCCCATTCCGTCTCGCTCCGGACCATGGATTGAACCAGGGCCGGACGCGAGAGGTCGCCGCCGCCGATCGCCGCCACGAGGACACGGCGGAGCTCTGCCCACGCAGGGCAGACTTCCACCGTGTGCTCCACCGTGTCCTCCGGTCGATCCTCGCAGTGGAGACACCCGGGCGATTCCTCCCGCCCGATTCGGTGCAGGTACCTCCCGAAACATCCGTGTCCGGTGAGGACCTGCGTCAGGCGGAAGGTGAGGACGCCGTGGCGCCTCTCCAGCCACTCCTCAAAGAGGGGACTTACCGCCACTATCGTGGCGTGCCCTGCACGGGGTTGCGACAGTCGCTCTCTCCATGTCGCCATGAGATCGCGCCGGAGGTCAGTCCGCTGAGCGGCAATTTGCCGCGGCAGCGGAGTTTCCCCCCGGCGTAGTACCTCCGCGCGCCACTCATGCAGGCGCGCGAGGACTATCGCCTCCAGATCCCACGGCGGCAATCCGGCAAGCAGGCCCGCCGCCTCGCGAGAGATCGTGCGGTACCCACGGACCATCTTAACGGCCACCACTTTTTGGGGCGCGTTCAAATGGTGAGCGGCTCGCCGCTTCAACGAACGCGCCCACACTGGGGCCCCGTAGAGGGCCATGGACCGCACGACTCCCGCGTAGAGCCTACGGCAGGAGGCGTTTGGCCCCCCAAGGTTGGGCAGGAGCCGCCTGAAGGCAGCCCCCGTCCGTTCCAGCCTGGGGGCCAAACGTCGGAAATGCTCCACGAAGTTCCACCGGCTGTCGAGGACGAGTCCTAGGTACTTCAACGTCGACTCGACGCCGATGGATACCCCTCCTACCGTCAGTGTGGATCCCGACGGTGGCGCATTCCGAGGCCCATGAAAGCACATGGCCTCAGACTTGTGCAGCGCCACCTCGAGACCCAGTTGCCGGATCCTCTCTACGACTATCGCAACCCCGCGTGTCATATTGTCGGCCGCCGCCTCGTGCGACCTCCCATGTGCCAGCACCAGGGTGTCGTCTGCGTAGCAGACGACGCTGACACCGCTGGGGAGGTCCGCACGCAGCACCCAGTCGTAACCGATGTTCCACAGGGGCGGTCCCAGAACCGATCCCTGTGGGACACCGCACGACATCTCTCGCCGGTTCCAGTCTCCGCAGCGACTGGGGTAGATGACGGCCCTGTCCGTCAAATAGTCCCCGACCACACGACGGAGGTAGGTCGGCACCCGGTGATACCGGAGTGCCTCCATGATGCAGCTCCAGGGCAGGGAGTTGAAGGCGTTGGCGATGTCGAGAGACACCGCCAAAACAACCCCGCCCCGGGATATCGCATCCCCCGTCGTGAGGGCTCTCACGCGCATGATGGCGTCCACTGTAGAGCGCCCCTTGCGGAAACCAAACTGGTTCTCCGCAAGATTCGGCCCCATCCCCTCTAGGTGCTCGGCGAGGCGGTTTGCAATTACTCTCTCAAAGAGCTTGCCCGCCTCGTCGAGCAGCACGATGGGCCGAAATGCGGATGGAGAGTCCGCAGGGCGCCCCGGCTTTTGGATGAGGACCAGTTTCCCCGTCTTCCAACGAAGCGGGAACTGGCCTCTCTCCAAGCATGCGCTTAAGAGCCCTTTCAGTCGGGGCCCGAGAGCCTCCGCATCCGAGGCCAGGACCCAGGCTTTGCCAGGCAAGCCATCGGGTCCCGGGGCGGTGTTTTTGGCCTTGAGCCTTCCTACCGCCACTCTCAGGTCTACCCCAGTCACTTCCGGAGTGTCGTCGTCGTCGCTTGGGTCCTCTTCCGGCACCGCAGGTGGCGGAGCCATAGGCGGGGGCGGATGTTCCCCCCGCGAGGGGAACAGAGCGCTCACCACGTCCTCCACGAGGTCTGGCCGGAGACTCTGCGTCAGCGGGGGAGCCCAGGTGCGGAGTTTATTCCGCACCATCTTGTAAGGGCGCCCCCACGGATCTCTGTCGAGAGTCTCCAGCATCTCCGATCGGGCCAGTTCCCTGGCCCGCAGGACAGCGTCCCGGAGGGCGGTCTTCGCCGCTCTGTATCCCTCGTACAGCTCCGCCTCAATGGCTGCCGCATCCGGCGGGCGGATGCGGAGCCTGCGATGCCTGGCGTACAGGCGCCGCGCTTCAACGCACGCCTCGCGTAGAGACGTTATTTCGCGCGACCACCAGTACACCTGACGTCGGGCGCTTCCTGGCCGGACTCGGGGCATTGCCACGTCACATATGTCGGACATGGCCTCCTGGAACCACTCTGCCTCGCTATTAACGTCGGCAGGCCTGTCCGGTGATGTCACCCAGGCCTGCACGATCGAGGCTTCCAGGAGAAGCTCCCGGTCCAGCTGCTTCAGCGCCCAACGCGGACCACTCGGGGCCTGTTGGACCGGCGCGCTCGAGGACTGGGTGGAGACGTCAAACCGGATGTACCGGTGGTCGGAATATGTCTCCACCCCCTCCATGACACGCCAGTCAACGACACGCGGCGACAGAGCGGGGCTAGCGAACGAGATGTCCACCACCGACTCGCCCCGCATCCGCACACACGTGGGAACAGAACCCCGATTAAGGACGTCCAGGCCCTTCTCCAGGGCCCAGTCCTCCACCATCCTTCCCCGCACATCTGTACAGCGAGAACCCCAAGCCAAGTTCTTGGCATTGAAGTCCCCGAGGACAAGCACGGGGAGGGACTGGTTTCCGACGACGACACTCAACTCTGCGAGAGAGTTGTGGAACTCGGCGAGAGTTCGGCTCGGGGAGAAGTATACTCCCACCACTTCGATCTCCCCGAACCGTGCTGCTACGCACCCCCGACCCCTCCTGACATTTTCAAGGGTCGGGGTACCGGCGGCGGCCGATGACACTATGGTCACTGAGCCGTCAAGGTCCGCCACCCAGTCTTCTCTGGGCAGGACAAAGTACGGCTCAGCGACCACAGCGATGTGAATCGACCACTGCGCCATGCTCTGAAGCAACAGATTCTGAGCACAGGCGCAGTGGTTGATGTTCGCCTGGAGGAAGCGTAATGGTGCCGTTATTGGCATTCCATTATCGCCTCCTCCCCACGGGCCCCCTGTGAGGGCCCCTCCGCAGGCGAACTTGCCGTGCTCGGGGCGACGGCGGTGGCGACAGCGGCAGCGGCTGTGTCTTTCGCAGAAGCGGCAGCGGCGGTCGCGACGGTGACGTTGGCGGAGGCGGCGGAGGGCCTTCCTCTTCCTCTGGTCCTGGCAGGCGCTGTGCAGGCCTTGCCCCCGGCGCTGTGATCGGCCGGTTTGCGAGCCGCCGCACATGCAGGACAGTGCGGCGCAGCGCTGCAGGTCGCCGACACGTGGCCGGGCTGACCGCAGCGGAAGCAGAGACCGCTGCGGTCAACCTCCGAAGCGCACCGCACTGACACGTGGTGCCCCACGTGGCAGCGGTAGCACCTCAGAGGCCTGGGTTCCAGCAGCTTAACCTGCACCGAGACCCAGCCCACCAGAAGCCTTCGGCCCTCCACGATAGATTTTGCCGCCGTCACAGGGCAGCTCACCGTTACGGTTCGCAAGCCCGTAGGATCCGGACGTAGGGTGCCCGCCCTGACCTGCTCGGCAGAGCACCCCCCGGACTCAGCGACGGCGGCCACAACGTTCTCCACGGTGATCGTGTCGTCCAGACCCATGATGCGCAGGTCCGCGCATCTGACGGGCCTGGACACTCGAGCCTCGTCCGCGTTTAGGGACGCTCTCAGCTTTTCAGCCAGAGCGTCGGCGGACGAGCCGCTAGTTTCACCGGGGATCTCCAGCATCCGCGCACCCGTCGCGGTGACTTTCATACGGAGGCCCCCGGTGATCCCGAGCTCACCGAGATTCACCGTCTCTTTTGCCTTCAGCAGCAGGTCGCGGTAGGAAACGCCCCTCTTTTCCGCCTCCGGCTGTAGTGTTATCACTACAGCTGCGGTCTTTGGGGCGCGAAGCCTAGCCGCGGCCTTTTTTGCCCTATTCTGGCGCTGCCGCTCCTGCTTACGGGCCTTTTTGGCCGCCTTCCGCCTCCTTTTCTTGTCTCCGGACACCTGCCATCCGGCTTCAGCCGTGGGAGGTGCAGGGGGCTGGGGAGGCGATGGTGTTGGCTGCGGCTGACGTGCCGCAAGCGCTGGCGCTGGCCCACTCGCCGTTGGCGGAGGCAGTGGCACTGTTGCAACCTGTGCCGCTGCCTTGCCCTTGCGTTTCTTCCGGCCTCCTGTTTTCTTAGCCGGCGCCGCCGTCTGCTCGGCCGGCGCCGCCACCTGTTTGTCCGGAGGCAACGCAGCCCCGCCAGTGGGCCGGCTGGACGGTCCCGGTCCGGATGCAGCAGCAGCAGCCGCCGCATAAGAGACCGTCGGTCCCGTATTTGCACCAAGGGGGGGGCGCAGGACAATCCCCTCCAGGACGGAGAACCGCGCCTGGAAGGCAGCCAGTTCTTTTCGCACCAGGTTCAGGACCTGGTTCTCCACTGGTACGGGCTGGCTTGGCGTCTGGCCCCCCCCACTTTGAGGTGCCACGCGATGGCTGGGCTGGCGTAGGCTGGCTAGGTCCGCCTGGAGCTTCGCATTCTCCTTTTGGAGAAGCTCCATGTCGGCCGTCAGGCGGGCCATATCGGCCCGCAGTTTGGCCAACTCGTCTCCCTCTGCCGAGGGAGGGGGAGGCCCCGAAAAATTGGCCTCCACTGCCGCCATGATGGAGGCGGAAGCCGCGGGTATGGCCCTGAGTTTCGACGATGTCTTTACTTTCAGGGCCACCGTCTTTATGGCGGCTTCCACCTCCTTGATGAACCTGGCCTTACGCTCCGCCTCGGAGCCGCCAGGTGCACCCGCCTCGCTGCCAGACCCTTGGGCTGCTGTCATGCCCGGCTGGCGCCCCTCCTCGGCCGGTCTTGCCGACCTCTCGGAGACAGAGGGCCCCCCCCTCTTGCCTCGGATCCCCCCGCGCTTGCTGGTGGGGATCTTGCGAGCAGAGGCCATCTGCCCCTCCTCAGAGGACGACGACCGGTCGCCGTCCTGCCTGGGCCGCTTGCGGAAGAACTTATTGTTCTCCGCAGCAGCCCCGGCCCTCTCGCGGCGGGAGCTCCCTGAGCCTCCCGCAGCGCTTGCCTCACTCGATGCGGCGTCGGACTCCGACCCCGCATCCCTCCTCTCTTTCTCTCCTTCTCCGTTTTTGCCGTTGCCGGCGGTTTTTGTTTTGTTTAATTTTTTGTTTTCCATATCTGTTCCCACGAGTAATAAAGGAATAAATCGTCCACCCAGGCAGAGCCTTGTACCTGGGTAAGCCCAATACTGTAGGGTGTGGCCGGTGCCCTACAGGGGAGGCGCTAACGACTGGACACCCTCCAGCCATTCATCCTCTCGCCGCGCCTCAGAACTTAGGATTAGGTGGTTTTTTATCTTAGAGGTAGCCTTCCTCTGGGCCAGGCGGTTAAGCCAAGCCCTCGACGGTGGCATTAGGCATGCCTCCGTTCGCTGTCCGGCCAACCCGGCTCAGCGAACCCGCCGAAAGTTGTCACTTCTGGGAATGCTCCCAGAGGAGAGACAACGAATGCCGCGTTGGTGCGCCTGCACCTCGGCGGCATGGTCACGTCCTCCGCTGTGCCCTCTGCTTAACAGAGGGTCACGCGGAGGATTGGTCCAAATTGGACCCCGCTCGTGGTGCCAGACTCATTAGCCGCGGCAGTGCCAATCCCAAGGAATGAGAATTTCTTCTCATTCCAAGAGGAGGGACACTGCCGCGCCCGGGGTGCACCGGCCCAGCGGCTGCTGTTTCCTCCAGACGTATCGAGAGGAACCAGCAGCCGCCAGGCACACGTGGAGGACTTCTGGCATCGCACCCCAGTGGTTTACACCCTGTATACGTGTTGAGGAGGAGCTCATGGCTAAATAATACCAGCTTCTCGGGTCGATCTTTGTCGTGCTTGCCTAGATTGGTCTGGATGGGTGAATACTACCCTTACATACCGAGATTCCTCCGTGCCTCGGAAAGCACGTTAAGCTGTTAGTCCCGGCTGTCATTTCTAGATTTTTGACAGTCGTTACAGGTAGTCAGTAAGTCTGACAATCAGTCTTACCAAGTGGTATCGTATTACCCAGTACCAACTGGGTTGTGGAGGTCAGATAGGCAGTCGCTCCATGCAAACTACTGGTTTGACTGGAAGCCAACCCCGACGACAGTTGGGAAAAGGCTAGGCTAATAATGATATACTTGTTTATCTTAATCCCTACTATGTCGTTGTCACCAGGCACAGACATGCAAGTCGGCGACGGGTTCACGTTGTCGACAGGTAACGGACACTTGGCTGCAGCGGACTGGAACTCTACGTATCAGCTAACTGACACTCATGTGCAGAACAATAGGTTTGAGGGCAGAATGAGAGTCTCCGGGAAGTTCCTTGGTAAGAAACTTTATTTTTTTTAATTATGACTGTAACTGTACATCCAGATGAAGATAGATTATCTTGAGGTAGATGCTCCAGGGAAGCCCGCGAAATTTAAATTTCCTTACTTTTTTTGCCATTTAGCAGGCCAGTGCTAGTTTGTATGTAGTCCACAAAGGTCGAGGAATGTCTCCGACCTTGAAGAAATCGTTCCTCGATCTTTTATAAACATGGAGGATTGTATTGATGATTATAATTCTGTAACTACTTACAGTCGCGAACAATATTTTAATACAACCTAGCACTGGCCTGCAAATTCCAAAACACGTATTAAAATTGAATTTCGCAGGCTGCCTTAATCACAGATAATATTCTATGTATTCTATCTATTCTTCGTACCTAGTTATGGCTAATGTAGACCTGACTAGGAGCGCACATTTAAATTATCAACATTATTTTAAAAACCCTGCTAGAAATCAAAGCTTTATCTTTATAAAGCTTTGATTTCTAGCAGGGTTTTTAAAATAATGTTATGTTTGTAGCTAAGTTTGAAAGCCAAGTCGAAGCTTTGCCTAGCTTCGACTTGGCTTTCAAACTTAGCTCATATAAAAGGACTAGCTTATCCGCGGCCATGGGAATGTATTGCCGGGATAGCAAGAGTATTCTATGTATGTCTAACATCCAGAGTTATATCATGTAGTAAAAATTTGATTTATCCCAGGCTTAAAGACCGTTTCAAGATGTCCCTTGGATATACATAAAAGTCTTTTGCTAATAAATACCTAATCGGTTCAACGTTATCCTGTTTTTTTGTTATAGTTTATATTACATTGTTAGGTGACAAACAAACCAATGAATGAATTCTCAAAACCAGACCTTGGTCTAAGCGCAAACAACAAAAATTCCAAGATGTTGAAATAAGTTTTTGTTGGAGCAGAATAAACGAATGTAGATTCTGTTGGTCAGCAAAAAATAAGCAACTTCATACAACTTTATTATCGACCTTTTCCTAAAATATTTCCGGATAGTTACTATATTATGTAAATAGGAATTTAAAAACTCACGATGACTTGCTGGTATGTCATTATTTAATTAACTGAGAATAAAAAGTGACTATGTACATGAATAAGCATCTCAGAGAAAAGAAGGAATATTTTTTTAAATAATTTTCTTCATAGGTATTTTTTTTAAAGACTTCAAGGTTCAACAAATACAGCCAATTGTTTCAATAAGTGTAACATACAGATGGCAAATAAAAGGAAAAAACGAGTAAAATATACAAATAATTCAAGTACCTAACTTTCACATATTAAATACTCAATTAGTTTGCGTTATTATCGCACGTGGTCGGAAAACGTGTATTTGTATTGACTTAAAATTTGTCGTTTCATCGGTCGTTTAATACGTTTTTGACGATATATTCAACTAAACACCAGTCGGTAGCAATTGTTTTTCGTTTTTATCTTAATTTAAAAAAATATTTCCACACACTATGATTTTTTCCTGTATCGTGGATGCTTTTACAAAGATTAAGGCCTCAATTTTTGTCGCGCTGACGCTGACGTGACGGTCGGTCTCGCACGGTCGGTTGCGTACCAGTATATATAGCTCCATACTGCGACGCTGACGTCAGCGCCGACCGCCAGCCGTATTTTGTTTTCGCTGACGTCACAACCGCCCGTACGTGACCGTCCGTCAGCTCGACAAGAATTCAGGCCTTAAACTCACATACACAAACAGCCATTTAGACATTGATTTAAAAAAAAACCTAAGTTAACATTTCTGCTTGATTACCTGTCATTAATTAATTGATACATTTGAAGGGTGCAAACAATGTTTTCAAAATGTTTCTATGGAATTGCAGATTTTCAACACCCGTAAGCGTTTCTTCTTCTGACCTTAATATTCTTCTCCACAGGAAGAACAAATGTGGTGGTGCGAGGGGTGCGCGGGACAACGCCATTCGCCGTCAGCGGCGAGCTCCCAGTCATAGTCATCAGGCCAGAGAGGGTCATAGACACTATATTTGTCACCTCTGTCGCTACTTTTGTAAGTATTCAATTATTTAATTATAGACTGACACATTTACATCCTTACATTTCAGGCGAAAGACGTACACTACTGGACTCCCTCAAGTGTCGCCATGTTGACAGTTTCGAAAATAGAGGATATTTTCCCCCATTTTTTCATATGCGTGTGTAGTGTATAAAATAGGTACTTAGGCCGTTTAGCAATATGACAGTATTAGGACAACTTAAAAAGAAACAATTTGGACTATCGACCAATTACACTTCAACCGAAGTTCAACCAACTTATCTGTGCAGGCGGGAAAACAGAGAACTAAAATAAATGTACCAAGTTTGACACATCGATGCTTGACAAACAACGCCGCCTTGGGCTGCACATTTAAAGTGGTCATACTGTAGTAAGTAATGCAATCAACCTAGAGATGTTGTTCAATTATGAAATTGAATCAGTCAGTTATGTTCACAGTGTTTCATCTGATAGGTTAACACACAAAAGAAGTCTGATTGGTGTTAGTACCTAACATGATTGCATACACGCGATTTTATCAAGCGGGTGCGAATGGTGTCGTTTTTCGCGGCTCACGCTTAAACGGGCTTATAAGCGCGTCAACGCTTGTACGAGTCATTTATTCGTCAACATAAAACGCGAGTTCACGCGCTACCGAAACGAGCTTATGCGCGCCAAAAATATGCTAATCTGAAATCGCCATTACTTGTTTATCATAGACTCTATAGTAATGAGTAATCATTTCTTCATTTTCGTGAATGGTTTCGTCAGTGGCAGCGCAGAAGTCTCTTTAGTTGTAGACAGTACAGAAAAAATCACAAAAGCAAAACTCAGTTATTCCGGTCCACGAGCAATTAATTCTGCAATAATACAAAAATCACACCAGTACTCTCCGAAATGAAAGCCAGATGTGAGGTAGTAGGACAGTCAGTGTTTTGCATTACCAGACCATTCTTATAAAGGAAAATTGGGGTAGAAAGACCAAGTAATGGAGCCCAACTTGTATGTATATCTTGTCCATATAGCATCTCGCAGTTCAACCTAGAGATGTTGTCATCTGCTTAACCGGACAATGCTGTGGGTGCCTTGAGTGCGAGGCCTCCAGCCAGGGCGAGTACCTTATAAAATAAACGACTACTCGAAAGGGCACCCCCTGCGGGGTACGGGCCTCGGCTTCAGGTGTCGCGTCGCTATGAGAGGACAGCAAAGGGACAGGCTGTATCTGAGTGGTGCCATTATTTAGGGACTGGTTTTGGACTACAGGCTCAGCCACGCGGGTTTCGACTTGTAAATTCTGATGATTCACAACTTGACCCAAATATAATTGATTTGCAGGTATCGCTGATTTTCATTAACTTCGGTTGTGCGATGCACTGGCCGACCGTCAAAGAAGTGTTGAAGAGACCTATAGGACCTATAATAGGAATGGTTGGACAGTTCCTTTTCATGCCACTTGTAAGTATCCTACTAATATTATAAATTCGAAAGTTTGTGAGTATGGATGTATGGGTTTATAGATGCATGGATGTACTCGTATGAATGTATAGATGCATAAATAAATGTATGGATGTTTGTATCTCTTTAAATGAATTTTTGCACACAGATAGTTAAGAACCTAAAATAAAATATAGGATACTTTTTATCCCGGTATTAAGATCCCATCATCCCATGGGACACTTATCAAACAAAAAAACTTCAAAGGGGCGAAGCCGCTGACAGAAGCTAGTTATTAAATATTTTTTAAAATTCTACAAAAGACTATTCACGGAGTGTTTGCTCTAGCAGGAAGGGATTCATAAACTCAACCTGCAGGCACCTTTGAATATCAGAAAAACAAAGAAAGCGGACCTACAGTCCCAGTCACAAGCCGAAATAATTTGTGAAATTACTGTAGTTGCTATTCCAAAGCATATATACCTGTGGAGAAGAATGACCAATAAAGAAGAAAGGAAGAAGTTTGGAGAAAGACCTCTAACACGCTTAATTTTTATTTTAGTCTAAAGAAATGTATTTATTATCTTTCTTAAAAAATAAAACTCACTACCTCCACTTTTTCTTGCAGATGTCGTTCGGTCTAGGTTTCCTGATCTTCCCGGACAACCCTGCCATGCGCCTGGGCATGTTCTTCACAGGGGTCGCGCCCGGCGGTGGTGCTTCTAATATATGGACCTTCATTCTCGGAGGAAATCTTAATTTATCGTTAGCTATGACGTCAATTTCTACGATTGCGTCTTTCGGTAAGTCCGAGTTCCGAGCCAGTTTTGTTTTTAATCTATATGTATGTCGTATCGTATATGTCAAAAGTATAGTAGTTATTGAATAGTTGACAACCCGAATGGTGTAGCGGTAGTTAGGCTGCCATACGTTCTAGGGTCCTGGTTTCGAATCCCGGTAGGAGCAAATGTTTGTGTGTTGATCATAGACATTTGTTTCCGAGTCATGAATGTTTATAAGTATAATAAGTAAGTATGTATTTACAAACAAAAAAGTATATAAGTAGTATATCAACTATCTGGTGTCCACGACACAAGCCTTGCTTAGTGCGGCACTAGATGGCGCCGTGTGTTAATGTCCAGCGATATTTATTTATTATTTGAGTAGTCACCAATTTGTCATTTTGTTTTATTAGTGATTCTCAGAATTCCAACGTGACATTTGGTCTGCCTCGTTGGTCGAATGGCCGCAGGCACGATTGCGTGCATGACGCATGACCTCCTGGGTTCGATACCCAAGTCAGACAAAATATAATTGAGATTTTCTATAAGGAATTTCTCAAAAGCAGCCACGGAATGTGGATTTGTAACCGAGTGATAGACTTCGAGGTCACAATAAACTTCTCCCTCTTAAAATGTGAATTAAGTTATTAATGCAATCCTTTTCTTCTTCCAGGTTTTATGCCTATGTGGCTGTTCTCCCTCGGTCAAGTGGTGTTCCGTAACGCTCAGATAGTGGTTCCGTACACCCGCATCGCAACCTTCGTTATAGGACTCCTGGTTCCCTTGGGCATCGGTTTGGCCATGCAGAAGTTTACCCCTAAGATAGCCAAATTCATGGTCAGAATCCTCAAAGGATTCTCTACGACTTTACTACTGTTTATTATTATATTTGCTATCGTTACCAACTTGTATATCTTCGAGTTGTTTACTTGGGAGGTGAGTTGAATCGGCGTTTGTTTATTTGGTAGTTACTTGTTTGAATTAATAGCCGTTCTATTAAATTGCCTATGTAAAATGGTCAGAAAACAGCTTGTTCTAGATTTAAAGTGATTTATGTAAACACCCTCTTTATTTCTCTTCGATAAAAATCAACACCCTCTTTATTTCTCTTTGATAAAAATGAAAGAGAAGTAAGGAGGGTGTTTACCTCTTTCAAAATGTTTTAAACTTTCCTAACATACAGAAAAAAACACAGTCGAATTATTTATCTATTTGGTAGCCTGGCGGCATATATTAATGAACTTCTTTTAAACAATGCAAGTTCTAAGTAGTCAAATTCTTTTACATGTTTTTAGTATAAGAAGCACACAATAAAAATAGGTTTACCAAATAGCTGCAGCACGACCCCACTATAAAATCTCAAGCGTCCTAGGTTTTTTTTAAAACTCTTCCTTCTTTTCCAGATCGTAGTAGCCGGCATGGGCATCCCCTGGCTAGGTTACTGCTTCGGTTACTTCGCCGCGTGGGTGTGTCGCCAGCCTCACCCGGACGCACTTGCCATCTCCATCGAGACCGGCATACAGAACACTGGCATCGCCATCTTCCTGCTAAGATACGCGCTCGGACAGCCTGAGGCGGATCTTACTACAGGTATGTTCGATAAAAGAGATAGTCGACATTTAAAATATGCGGGCTGTTTTTGGGGACCGCCGATAGAAGTGAAAACTCGTAGCCATATTGTTACGAAGCGTTAGGTGACGGTCACGCGAGTTCCATGGTTTTTGTTCACTCAAAGTTTTCACTTCTACAAAGCTATGAAACGGAGCAGTACCGGGCGTATAAAACGCTCTGAAACTGTGGAGTACCTTATAGTGTTATTTTGAACGCATTTGTACAGGCAGTGTTATTTCTTTACAAAATATTTAATCAATAAGCATATTTTTTTTCGATGCCAGAGTTATTACTTTCCTTATCAAATAATAATCTTAGACCAAGAAAAATAATCATTATTAATCTTGGCCTAAATATTAGGGTTACAGTGAAGCTTTTAATGCTGCCGCGTATTCCGAACATTGCATACTCCTTTGATCTCTATCCCCTCAACAATAAAGCCTATTTCACCCCGTAACATTGTATTTCCAGTGGTACCAGTATCGTGCGCCATCATGACTCCGGTCCCAATGACGTGTATCTACATCTACCAGAAAGTCAAGGCTTGGTGAGTAATCATTGCCGATTTCATATCTTCATTTGTATCGTACATTACCTACGGTAGAAGGGACTTACTATGAACTCAATTGCCAGGGATGGTACCAACACCTGTTATTGCAGTATTACTTGAATTTTACTTCTGTGTGCGAAATGTATGAAGCTATACAGCCTATATTGTAAGCAAAGGGGTGCATCTGAAAAAACGTTATCGAACTTACTAGGTTCACTTTTTTTAAACAAAAAAAAACCCGTAAAAGTTAGTATAGACAAAGAAGGGGAACTCAAGTCTGAATAAGGCAATGCCGTCATATTTAACCCAATGGTTGACTGGTAGAGAATGCCTTGTGACATTAAGTCCGCCTATGTACCACTCTTGTACATGAAGTTTAAATAAATAAATAAATAAGGCCATTTATTTTTTCATAAAATTATTAAACTTTTGGAGTTATTGGTTAAGTAAAAAGTAAAAATAGCCGCTCGGGTCGAACAACAGGTTAAGTCGCGCTTGCCTAAGGTCCATGTTCACCAAAAAGATGACGGGCTGATTATCTAAAACCGCTGTTTATAACACATTTTTATAGTGTACATGTCCGTTAAACAGCTGTTTTAAGATAAACAGACCGTTATCTTTTCGGTGAACATGGACCTAAGTTAGTCCGTAGATGGTTAACCAGTCATTATACAGGGTGTAAACCACCTCATCACAAAGCCGTTAACCAAGCATTCTGTATATGAAACTAAGTAACTTTACGCAAAACATATTGCTGGGAAAGATTTTTTTTTTGAGGTTCATGAAATCATGTTTTGGGGTAGAACTCAATGTAACGCACTTAAAACGTTGTGATGTTTGATGGATTGAATAGTACGGGGGTCGTGGAGGTGTTAAAAGTAAAAATCTTACAAAAAAAACTTGTATTTAAAAAAAAAAACTTGCCAAAATGTTTAAACTTTGACCCCCCATATCTCCGTAACTAGAAGGTTCCCAGGTATGGTGTAGAACAAAAAAATGATCGCAATGATGGGGAGAACAAGTGCCTTTCGGCTTCGTGAAGAGGTGTTTTACACCCTTTATACCGAGTTTCCTCCGTGCCTCGGAAAGCACGTTATGCCGTTGGTCTCATTATAGATCATTTGTAAGATCTCTGGCAGTCATTACAAATAGTCAGTGACCTGAAAACTTGATAAGCAGCCGTACTAAGGGGTCTATTACTCAGTACTAACTGGGTTGTAGAGGTCAGATAGGCAGTCGCTCCATGTAAAATACTCGTATTCAGCTGCATCCGGTTAGATTGAAATCCGACCGTAACATAGTTGGGAAAAAGCTAAGCAAACGATTCGCCAGTTTTGCTTACGGCAGCAATGTATAGCCGTCTCTTTCGCACACTAAACTAAGATTGAAATAAAACTGCTATATGAGATGGTTGTAGGTCTCTAGCAAATATTATAGCAATGAGGTCGTATGGTAAAGTGCTAGAGCAATTTCTTGCATTGTTTCAGTGCAAGAAAAACATGGCGTTATACGACTCGAATAACACCATCCTTTTTTCGTGACGGAAAGAATATGGTTTGATTGAACTCTTCGCCACCGATATTGCCATAAAAAAAAATGTGCAGAGGTATAAAAATTACCATTATTATTTAGAATCTATTTCTGGCGTATCAACGCCTCAATGATAGAATTTGAACACGCAACTCTGTATTTGTCTATGGTTCGTGGTAGGTCCCTTTTTCATTAGATGTAATTATTCATTGCCATAAAATTGTCGTTGATTTTTCAAATGTTTTATTTTGCATTATGTATACTTAGTTGAGTAAGATATAGCAATGTTTCTAACTAATAATAAAAATTTGCAAAGTCATTTTAAGTTTAAAAGAACATTGACCTCCAACAGTATACCGAAATCAAAGGTCAAATGATAGCGATATTTATATTAGCACAGATTTTTTTAATGGCCGTTTTGATAGTCAAAATATAATTAATAATATTTATTCTTGCTCTGATTGCTTCGTTGGTCTTGAGGTAGATTCCCGGGTCGGAATTAAGTATCTCCCAGTAGTAGACGAGGAGTTAGGTTTGTGCCCGGCAGATGCCAATGGTCTCGCCCCCTTATAAATAAATAAATACCGCTGGACATTAACACACAGCGCAACCTAGTGCCACACTAAGCAAAGCTTGTGTCGTGGACACTAGATATTTGATATAATACATACGTACTTTTTTGTTTGTAAATACATACTTATTATACATATAAACATCCATGACTCGGAAACAAATGTCCATGCTCATCACACAAACATTTGCTCTTACCGGGATTCAAACCCAGGACCCTAAGAACGTAAGGCAGCGTCACTACCACTACGCTATTTGGGTCGTCAATATAATATAGGGATCGAAACTGTGTCTCCCTAAACACAAGCTATTTTGTAGCCTAGCTAGGACGACAGAGCATCATCCACCGTATTGTAGTATACAATAATGTGTTGCCTATTATTAATGTACTTAATGTAAAAAAGCTGTATATCCACAATCTTTATTTGGATAAATTATTATATTATTATTAATACTAGCTGACCCACGCAACTTCGTCTGCGTCACATAAGAGAGAAAAACGAAACGAAAAAAAAAACCGTTTTTGCATCATTTTTCATTCCTGCTCCGCTCCTTATGGTCATAGCGTGATGTTATATAGTCTATAGCCTTACTCGATAAATGGACTATCATCAACATCAACGCAAAAAGAATTTTTAAATTGAACCCGGTAGTTCCTGAGATTAGCGCGTTCAACCAAACAAACAAACAAACTCTTCTGCTTTATAATATTAGTATAGAATACATTATTCTAATATGTAGGACTTAAACATAATTGGCGAAATGTGCGTGTACTATTAGATACACTTCTACCTACCCCTTCGGAGATTACTGGCGTGATGTTATGTTATGTATATTCTTAGGTCCATCTTCACCGAAAAGATAACGGTCTGATTATCTAAAAACAGCTGTCACTGTGACATGTTCGCCTACAAAACGTGTTTTAAACAGCTGTTTTTAGATATCCAGACCGTCACCTTTTTGGTGAACATGGACCTTAGACTACACATTTATAAGTTTCAAAATAAACCGCCGCAATTTTTGTTGACCTAAAAAAGAGAATATTTTGGTTATTTCGTACTCTATGACATTGCTATTTCTTAGTTCAATTCTGATTAGAAATTATACGAGTTTACAATGAAAACATATTTTCGAGATATTTTTTGAAGGCCACAATGTTTTAATTCTGAATAACGTTAGGTATAGAGGTCATCTTTGGAGTCATTTTGGAAAAAAAACATACGTGATGTTTTTTTTGGGGAATATTATGTTGTAATGTTTTCGTTGTCTTATCTTGTTGTTAACCAAAAATTATCATTTATAAAATTATTATTTTTTTTACCATGGCAAGACTGAGAGACTATTTTAAATTGGCAATAATGACTTTATATAAAGATTTTTTTATCAAAAAATTAAACGTGGTTACTTTTTTTTTGTTTTTCATATAAAAATAAACATCAACATCATTCACGGTTTGTCGTGACAGTATGGGAGGTATGTCAACATGTACTTGTACCGGGTTGAGGTGTTGGGTTCCGAGTTTACGTTCATTGTGGACACGTTATTGCTTCGCTTGGTAGGCTTAGGCTGTACCGTCCTTTCAGTTATTTTACCTTTGACATCAACAATCCAATTGCAACTTTATTTATATAACCAAAAGTATTACTTTAACTTTGATTGAGACTTGTTAGTGACAGCAATCTTAAAGCAACCTTATTGTTACAAAAACAAAGCTCAAAGTCAGACGTAAAATAACTGAGGAAAGGCAATGATGAGGCTTTTTTTTAAGAAGTTGATTTCGCATTTTTTGTAGTTTGGTATTTTTCAAGGCTTGACAAAGTGGTTTTGCTCCATAGCAACATTACGGTATTCATATCATTTGGTAGACATTTTGAACTCATCTTCATGAACTGGGGTTAGTTATAATAAAACAATTAGAAGTTCAATACAGATCATTTACTTGCCTAACAGATATTTCATTGCATTTTTAGTCCATAAATAGGCCAGTTTCCAACATCAATAAATAAATAAATCCAATTAGTCCACCAGTTAGAATATTGAAAAATAATGGACACGTATTTTGTGTTTTTGTAAATTAATGGACATTGACAAAGATAAAACGCATCAAAACTCAGGAGTGGGGGCTCGTGACGTCACACTGCACTAAAATTTATACTGCGGCGTGACGTGTCGAGAATTTTAAAAGCGTCGTAATCTTCGTCAATTTTGGTTTACGTAACAAAAGAAAAAAAACGGGTCAAATATTTTTTGATAATCTAACTGACGGTCCAATTTAATTATTTCAGTACACAAGCCTATTCCGTTTCTAGATTTTAACTTAAGTAGAACTGCATTGGTTTAGAGTGAGTTTCCAGGTTGCATGGATAAAAATCAAAACCTACATGAAGTAGGAATGATTACATTGAGCATGTTGATACTAAATCATATATGCTCGACATTACTAAACACGTGTCTACATTCGTCGAAAAAAAATCATAAATAAATGCTGTTTAATTTTATGTCGTTGTCGTCATTATTTAAGAAAAAAAAACCTTTGTTAAATTTCTTCTCCAGTTTTTCAAGTAAAAATATTTTTTACAGCATTTATTTATATATATATGAAATATGTTTGTAAATTGTAAATACTTCACGTCAAAAATTTATTTGTAAATGTTATTTGAGACCTTTCAGACAAATAAGATTTTATATACAAGGTGGAAGACACCAAGTGCAACGTTCAAACGGTGACCAAATATTAATTCCATCATTCTGAACCCATAGACATTTTTCGTCGGTTATTTTTTTAAATTATTAATTTTATTAAAAAAACGGCTGTTTCCTACAAAACTGCAATATAAGTATGGAAAAGCTGATTTAAAAAAAATACCGATGTAACTTTACTAGGGTTTGGAAAAATATACTTAATATGTGGTAACCGTTTGTACGTTAATGCCCGTCCAACTATGTCTCCAAAAACATTTACGAATAAGTAAAATCTGTTCTTATTTTCTAACTTGTATCTAATTCTTCTCACTTCTAATCTTAAACAATATTACACGAAGTATTCTGAATTATTAATTAAAAGTCAGTAGTAGAGCCTTAAGACATTTTTTTTTTACTCAATTCACTTCAAATCAATGCACTAGATATACCTTCATAAACGTAAAACGCTTAAATGAAAGAACATTATTCGATACTCAACTTTCGGCAGTAAGTCGGAGGTTGAAAGTACCATAGCCGGCTTTAATTGAGAATTAATTATACGTCACTTGTGGTAGCGAAATCGAGGATAAGACATCCCGAAACCAATTAAAGTCCCGCTCGCACATATTATGAGCACGAGTCTCACAAGGGTTAGTTCTAATTTTGTCAAACTAGCATTTACAATTTTGTCAAATTGGCGTTTACAACTTTGTCAAACTGGCGTTTACAACTTAGTCGAACTGCCGTTTACAACTTTGTCAAACTGGCGTTAACAACTTTGTCAAACTGGGCTTTACAACTTTGTCAAACTGCCGTTTACAACTTTGTCAAACTGCCGTTTACAACTTAGTCAAACTGCCGTTTACAACTGTGTCAAACTGGTAAAATAACGTAAAAGGATTATTTACAATTTAGTCAACTCAGCCGCACAAATAATTCAGAATACTAGCAATAAATGAAACACTAAAACACAATACTAATAAAACCAATCTTACAGCTTTGTCAACCGACGAAAGCACAAGAAAATGTTGGAAGAAGACATCACCCCTCGAGGAGACTCGCCACAGCCCGCAGTCATCTCAACCGTTGATCTATACGGGAAGTCCAACAAAGGTCTAGACGTCGTCGACGTCAACGTTGCTGACGTCGAGAAGGACGGCAGCGTCAACCCCGCGGGAGTTTCTGTAGCCAACTAATACATATAACAAGATTTTTTTTTGCACTTTTTGTTTAAGATGGTGGACCATTCGGCGAATTGCACAAAATATTCGCGATACTGGCGTAAAAAAAAATATATATCCTATTTTATTTTGGAATTAGGTTAATTTTCTAGTAACTATGTAAATTTAATGTACTTGTGTAACACAATCCCTGTTTTTAATGAAATAAAGTTTACTTTGAAATGAAGCGAATATTTGTGCAAATGCACTAAATGGAAGGCCTTTTGAGTGATTAAATTGATCAGGAGTTATTATTTAATGAAATGTTAAGTTTTTTTTAAGAAAGATATTATTGTTTTCAATACTCTGATAGGTATGGGCCTCCTGCCATAGATTATAAAATTAGTTTGAGATGAACTCGATAAAAAAGCAATATTTTAATAAGAGGTTGCTAAGAAGAATGTAAGGATATTATTCATTCAAAGAATTTACAGACACTTATAGTAGTGTTAAAAATGCCCCCTAAAATAATATTTTAGTAAACAGTGTTACCAGAGATAATAATTTCAGAACATATCTTGCCATATAAAAAAATTGAAACGTAAATATTTACAAAAGATCTTGTTATACGTGTTTTTGCTAAAAATATTTTTCTGAAACTTTAATAATCTTGAATGTCAATTTATTTTTTACGGGTGCTATTACATCCTCTTTGAAAAAAAAATCTGAACGCATTATTATGCATTTTTGGAGAACTTGTGATTTTATTTAATTATTTATTGTTGTGCGGGCCTTCATATGTTTTGGCGCCGTACATTTCTTCATAAAGATTTAGAACATTATTGCTTACTAAAATCGAAGATAGAATTTAAGTTTTTATTTATCATACCGTTTTTCGGTAAGTCGATAATGTGTGGAAATCTTACTATCGTCACATAATTGAATGGAATTTCACCTATAAAATTGTATGTCACTCGAACAAAGTTTGTAATTATTTCAATTTTGTATTATCTCATCTATTATCAGCAATAATGGCATCTTAAAGGTTAGGGGACTATGTGCTTAAATATTTCGCATGCGTTTGTGGTGTTGCCAGAGGAAAAATATTACTAGAATGGTAGTTTATAATATAAACTACCTGTCTATGTCTGCTTTGATTTTAACAAAAAAAAAACAAATGATCAAGAAAATCTGTTAAAATTGTACGCGTCACTGTCATAAAGCATTTTGTTATTTGTTTTTAGTAGAAAATAATAAAAAATCTCAACAATCTGGCAACCCTGTGTGGTAGAAATAGATTTGTTTGTTCTTTTTTCAAATCAGCTTTTTTATTTTCGCTTTTAGTATGATTTTGTATTATTCTTAATACGATCTCGGTTCGTATATTTTCGGTGACTTTCACAACTCGTTTATAGGTGAAACAGATGTGAAACAAGGCTGTCGTTGTTTTAAAATGTTTGTTATGAGATCAGTATTGCGTTATGTTATGTGAGATCATTATTTTATGTTAAGAATCTAATACAAACGTTTTTCATGAACAATTTTGTTGTTTTATTTGATTTTGAAACCCTCATTTTATTTCTTATGGGTAAGTTTTTGAAGCGTCGTCGTGCCGTCGAAAATTGTAACTACGGTCCATTTACATTATCTCTGTTAGCAGCAGTCCAATAGAGGCCATAAAGAAGTGTAAATAAAGATCAAACTTAACTGGTAGCTTAAGCAACGCCACCTAAAACTGCATACTTAAAGTGGTCAGACTATACCTTTTTAAACTAAAATTAAGTACTCTATGGGATTTTATCACTTTCTTTTACTGAATCTTATTTGCACACATACGTATATATAGGTGTCGCCTTTGCAATACTTTGCATCCTGGGGTATGCTACAGAACATCAAACTGAACAACTTTCTCCATGAGACTATGTGAATGAGTTGTATGATTGATTGAAACTGAGCGTTCTGAGCGACGGTTTTTTTTTTATTAGAGCATTGTAAAATGCGATTCCGTGCTGATGTATGAGGCGCAACACCAGTGCAATTAATATTCATAACCGTGGCTAGACATGGATGCCACCCCCAAATTTGGCGGCGGCGGGGGCGCGGCGTGACGGAGTTTGCAAGAGTTGTTAAAAATTAAACTACAGAATATCACTAAGAAAAAACTCGCTTTATCAATCGCAAAACAAAAAAGGGCTTCTCCATAGTCTCAACCATGACCACCATATCGTCGGCCAACCGAAGGTGGGTCATGTACTCACCATTGACGTTGATGTCTAGACCTCTCCAGTCCTGAACCTTGAAGGCATCCTCCAGTGCAGCAGTGAACAGTTTCGGAGATATGACGTCTCACCTCGCTGCAGAAGGATAGGTTCCGAGGTCTGATCCTGAAGTCGGACTGTCTTGTTGCCTTTTTTTTGTACAAATACTTCAACACCTCAAAGTAATGATACTCGATTTGGCACTGTTGGAAAGACTGCAGTACGGCCCAAGTCTCGATTAAATCGATGACATATTCTAGTAGGATATACGTCAAACAGAGGGGCAGGTTATACTCTTCGGTCTTCAGCATAACCTGCCGCAGCGGCTTGTGCGGTAGACTGGATATCGTCAAACCTGCGCGCGAGACGATTTGTAAAGACTCTTGAACAACTTGTAGATATAGCTCGGAAGTGAGATGAGCCTATATTTCTTTAAGGGCATCGCCACACCCCTGCACCTTGCTTGTGAAGTTTTCCTCTTGAGTATGGCGGACTCAAATAGCTTCTGAAGGGCCTTAAGTACCGCCTTCAGGAGTTCGTTCATAATTCCGTCATCACCCGGTGGCTTGTTGTTTTTAAGCTCTTTTAGAGCCATCGACATGCACTCTTGGTCAAGTGGATTATCTTCTATTCTATATCCAGCACTGGCCCTGTTTCCTCGAAAGTTCGCTTAGGCATTCCTAAGCAAACTTTGATTTGATTTGCCCGAAAATACCAATTCATCATTATTTTGAGCGCGGCGCCCATGTCTTCCTGTGGCGTCGTAGTTTCGGCAACTGTATCGCACTTACGGTGGTTTCAGGTACGAGTATTGTCTGTGTGTAGGTACACCCTCGTTTTTGGTGCGCATTAGCGCACTTTTTGCCATACTGCGCGTATGTATGTATACATACGCGCTTATAAACTCGTGCTAGCGTGACGCGCGAGGGACACACCTTAATAAACGCGTATTTTTAAACGCTAAATGTGGCGAGCACGTAAGCGCGTAAGTCCATAAGAACTTAAACGCGCAGTAAAGAATTCACCAGTTTGCAACCGTTCTTAGGTGTCGCTACAAAGGAAGCTCTTTCAAGAAGTTCACATACATGCTAGATGTTAATAAAAAATAAATAATCTGAATTTCAAACTCGTGATGTTTGACGTCCATCAAACATCACGAGATATGCGGTCAGTGTGACAACTTCAACTGGTCACCAACCGCTACATTATTTTATGCATTATCACAAAACTTGCAACAATGGGACCGTGGACCGTTAACCCAGTTCTTTAACAATGAAATAGGTATGCATATACCTACTACAATAAAAATGTAAACCCAAAACCGACAATTTCACACAGGCGCAACTCTTCGGGCGGCTAGAAAAATGGGGCAAACTTCGAAGTATGATCCGCCGACCAGCACCTACCCTTACAAGATAAGGCGTAGACTTAACATGCTAAGTGTGCCTCGAAAAATCATCTTTGAGTCTATGGAAGGGATGCCCGCCTGGAACCAGAGGGGCATCCGAAATTCTGCTTTAAGAGGAGTAGCTACTGATAGAGTGCACGATATCGCCTGGCCATATATTAGGCAAGTATATTTCTTACTTAAACTATACGTCTCATTATAAGGATAAGTTGGTGCATTCAATGATCTGTGTTTATATTATAAAATCGGTAAGTTTGTTTAAAGTTCTGGACTGGCGACCGCGAACCGGAAGTCGTTGGGTTGGAAGACCTCCCACTAGTAGGACCGATGACCTGATGAAGGTTGCGGGAATTTCGCTGGATGCGAGTCTCACGGGACGGATCAATGTGGCAACACTTGGGGGAGCGCTATGTCCAGCAGTGGACGCCTTTCGGCTGAAATGAATAAATGAAGTTTATTTAAGCCGAAAATTCCTTCAGGACTGCAGGATTGTCGCCGAGTTTGACAGGCAGGACGTCCCGGGATAGTTTGCGACCATAACGCGAGCAAAGCTGCCGGCAAAATCAAAAAACTGATTCACTCATTTTCCACGACCGATCCATAGTCACTCCAAATTGCCACACCAGAGCGACTATGGTTTATTTTATTTATCCATAGTCACACTGGTATGACTACGGATAATTTAACCTGATTCGTAGTCACACAATCGCACCATTGACCAAATAAAAATGTTCTATCAGACCAGGTTGGAGTAGGTACTAAAAAACTCAGAAATCGCTAAAAACGAAAACTTTCAAGCAAAATGTATGAGAAAAGCTTTTTCAAAGTTTTTCATCAAAGAAATGTTTTGAAATATGGCTATTTTCTTGTTAATTCCATAATTCCGTATAGTCAATCTCCTTAGACCATTTTCGTGTGGCTGCAACGTACCTTACTACCCCGATTACCGGTTGTAAACTCCATTATCAGTATACTACCGGTATAATACCGGTACAGGGAAATAAAAAAGCAACCCAATTAAAAGACACAAAATGGGTCAAGGTGTGATGGTATGACTATGGACACTTTAAATATATATGTATTTGCAGGCGCCTAATGCTGATTAAGAAAATGTACAAACACAGATTCGGTTCAGAGCGTATGGAACGCATCGACCGAATGATCGAGTCAGCTAACGCGACCATGTACTCGAAGCTGGCAAATTGTGTCTTAGACCTGAAGAAACAAGAGGGTACCAAAGACTCGAAGAAGAAGAAAGGCTGGACTGAGACCGAATGGAAGAAACATATGGATTATATCGGGAATATTGCTACGCCTAAGAAGAAATTTGATCCGCCGCCAATTAAGGTATATTCGACATACATGTATGGCATATTTATATAGGTACGACATTTTTATGCTCCGCCAACGATGGGGCACTTCATTTGGTGTCCTTCGTGTCCTGTTGCTTGTTCACTACAGGAGCTGATGGACGCTACCGAAAACACCAAACTAGTAGCTCAGTTCTGGGCCAACCCAATTTTTAAATCATGCCACTCACTCGGGCACTCGCAAAACGATTAAGGAGTCTTGGTATTTTTAGTTCTAAGAGAAAATCGCGAGGAAACCAGTTTCTCTTAGAACCAAATATACCAAGACGGGATGGATTACAGCCCTCATAGAGATGAGTAGGCGCACTGTACGATGCAAATTCACGGCACATTTCTTTAGAGTAACGGGAATCTGGATCTGAGGTCGGGTTGATGGCAATAGGCTCGCCCCCTATTACTTGCATCTTAAACATATCTCATACTCTTGCTTTAACCGAAAAACACACTGCATACTCTTGCTTTATACAGTCCATTCATCGTTTCTTTATTTATTTATTTATTTATTTAACAATTTATGTACACACTAAATATAGAGAAGAAGAAAGGAACAGAAAATAGTACAAAGGTGATGCTTATTTCTAAAGAAATCTCTTCCAGCATACCTGCGAAAGGAGATACTAAAAAAAAGAGATGTAGACATAGTGTGTAAAAGAAGGAGAGAAAATGGAATACATACAGCATAAAACTAATTAAATATATACAATATAATAATACATACTCATACATACTATAAATGTACTATACTAACTATACAAACTTACTACTTACTTACTTACTATAAAAACAATAAAATAACAAACAATAAATAGGTACTTATGCAATTATGACGATATGGATAGGTAATGATCTTTCACTCTTCTCAAACTGCAACCGTTTGGCAGTCTCCAATGTCAGGTGGAAGTGAATTCCACAACCGGACGGCGTGGACAGTGAAGGAATAGGAGTAGAAGTCGGTAGAGTGTGGAGGGGATTTGAGGAGGTTCCTAAGATGCGACCTGCAAGGTGCATCAGAGGGACGAGAGTAGGAAAACCGTTCCCGCAGATAGGATTCTTTGATCTTAAACCTTCTTGTTCTTGAACTACTACGGGGAAATATATGATTTAAAATAAGAATAATTGTTACCACGTAGGGACATATACTTACATATAATACATACTTGTGTACGTGCGTCTATTTTTACTCGAAGAACACAGACATAATTATACTTATTACTTATTGTTGATGTCTTTGCAGCGAGGTAAAGTGGTACCGTTGGAAGAGTTGCTGCCACGACTCATGGACATATCTCTCATGCCCGGCTTCAAGTGTTACATCAGACAGTCCAAAGACAAATGGTACAGGGACCCAATAAAGGTAAATATTATGTTCATTTTTAATGTACTTTTTGTATCCCATATTGTCCCACTTCTGGGCAAAGGCCTCTCCCAGGCTAATCTGTAAGTAATGTTTGCAATGATTCCGTGCCACTTCTTTCCAATTTTCAAGGAAGACATCTAGTTCGTCCCGCCATCCCCTTCGTGGTCTGCCGCGACTTCGTGTCACTGTTTCAGGGCATCATTCCTGAGCCTTACGGGCCCACAGTTCGTTCGGCTTGCGACAGATATATCCTGCCCAGTCCAATTTAAGTAGGGCAGTCGTTTGAGCCACGTCAACGATTCGCGTACCTACTGATTAGAGCACTGTAATAATTATTTTCACAATTAGGTGGGGCAGATGTAGACATGGGGCATGTAAACACGCGGGATGTAGACAATTGTTTAATTAGATGTTTTTGAAGTAGGTATTCTGTGAGTCTTATTAAAATTATTTGATCTTTATATCTTCCAGGTGCCTCCAAATGCCCTCAAATATCAAATATCAGAAAGAACGGAAAAGCTAGCCCAACCGAGAATTATAAACACTGAAAACTAACCTGAGAACTACTTCAGCAACAGCACTTACATTAATCACCGTCTGGAATGTACCTCGGTTAACATACACTGTGAAACCTATAAGTATCGTCTAGTGAATCAAAAGAGGAAATCGTTAATAAAGATATTGTATAAAATGTTAATCATAGTTATGCAAAAGATAAAGTTACATTTACTCCAAGATAAACAACCTTCTAAGTATCCACCAGCTTTTTATTTTAAGATGCGACGAAACACAACACGATTCCATTCCCATCCCATTGGCATTTTGCATCTTCACAATGGTCGATCATTGGTCGACCAATGTTCTCGTAATAAAATTGTGTTTGAATCACATTGTTCTATTGCCATTAAAAAACCCGTTAGTACAAAAGGTTTTCGAAATATAGTACTAGCAAATATTATTTCATTCATGCCAGATTTAATTTTTATTTATTTATTTATTTATTTATTTATTCATGTACACACAAAATACATAAAAGGAAAATATATTAACATAGAAGAGCACAAAGGTACTGCTTATTTCAAAAGAAATTTCTTCCAGCAGACCTGCGAGAGGAAAGTCTGATAAGAAATGTAGACACAGTGTGTAGAAAAGTCAAACAAGGAAATTTAAATTAAAACTTAAAACAAAACTATGACTATTTAATATAAACATATAACATACAAATACATACACATATTATTAAAAAAACAAAATAAACTACTATTGTAAATATTTACCTATAACATACATACATATATATGAAGAATATTACTGTATAGAAGAGAGGTAATGCTCTTTGACTTGTTTTTTAAACAGAAATAAAGTTTTGGAATCTCGAATGTTAGTGGGAAGTGAGTTCCACAAACGTACTGCGTGGACAGAGAAGGAGTAGGAATACAGTTCAGTTTTATGGGATGGGAAATTAAGATGATGCCTGAGGTGGGATCTACAGAGAGCATCAGAAGGACGGGTAAAGGAAAAGCGATCGCGTAGGTAGCTGGGATATGCAGGGTTTTATTGTATTTTTACACATTAATTTGTCAATATGTACTTGTACCATTCTATGACATTTCTTTCAATGGAGGATGGACACTCACTTCTGCTTTGCCCAGAACCGCCCCGGCATTTTTGATGATTTGTCATCCGAAAAAAATGGACATAATTATGAGGAGTGTTTTCAATCTTACAGTGGTCTGCCTAATGCTGTTGTAGTGAAATCTTACAATAATGTCACACTGGCATGGTGGAAGGGACAAGGGTATAAAACGCCATTGTGTAGCCTTACTAATGCCATACCAACTTATAATTTTAGTTAGGTACTTTGTTGCCCAAGTAACTGCGCCTGGATAGCCTGCGAAATTAATTTGGTGTATCCCACTATTTCTATTAGGTATTTCTATTGATTGAAATACTGGGCCTGATTCAGACTGATTGTCTCACTATTTCTATTGCTGTCGGCTGCGCCAAAAAAAAAACGCTGCATCACCTCTTATGACGGCGTGCACACAGAAACTATTTATTTATTTCCTCTTTAGATAAAACCTCTTGATCATAGTCTGTTGTAATTGAAATGTTGCCAATGGAAACACGTGAGGAATACAGTCACAAACAATAATCCATACATCTGCGTAGTGACGAGGTTGATTATATACTCTGTGGTGGCTTTGTGTGATTTGTACTGTAGAGTATGTGGTGGAGAATTATTTAAAAAAATGGCATATTATTAATTTGTTCTCCATTTTTTTTTAGATCGAGAAGTCGTGTTTTAATTTTAATCTATTCATTCAAAATGGTAAACTATTCAAATAACATAATTGCGTTTTTTTGTCGCAAGAGAAATTATGGGATTTAATTTGTAAAAATCGCTGCCCTCACTTTATCTATTTTGTATTTCCATGGTAATAGTTTGGTAATAGTGGGATACATACACCCAATGAATTTACACGTTTTGCAATTTTTCGGTCATTGTCAGGCTTTATGTTGAACAAAATACGATTCGCGGCCGGAATACCTACGTATGCATTTACAGAATGGGGTGGGCAACTGTGAAACTAAGGGCGCTAGCACCGCTTGAACCGAAACATCGTTATTGTTGGTTGAAAATCTGTCAATGTCACTTTATTTTTCAAAATAGTTTGACCTTATTGGTCGATTGGGTCTATGCGGTGGACGCGCTGTCTACAATCAGCTTTAAACGGCCGACTCCAATAAAATCATGAATACAACCTCCTTGAGTTAATCCCAATCAAATAGTTATTCAATGACTATTTGATGAATAAGTGGGGGCATTCAATGTGGTTTAAAGATGATAACTCAGTAAAGCCATATTTTTTACGGTCGCGAATAATATTTTAATCAACATGCTACCTGCCACTGCATAAGCATAGCATAATCAGGCTATAATGTTTCCACTGCTGGAACATAGGCCTTCCCTCTATTAACTATAATGGGCTATAATCCACAACGCGGGCCCAGTGCGGGTTGGTAGATGTCGCATGTCTTAGATTTTTGGTGCTAGGGCATGTCGGTTTCCTCACAATGTTTTCCTTCGACGTTTTGAGAGCAGCGGTAATGAAATATTCTACCACTATACTACACAAAGTAATGACATTGGTGTCGATTCTGTTGTGCACAAACTAAACCTAATATAGGCTATTGCTATATTTTTCTCTCTAATAAAACGAGAGAGAGACGGACGTAATTTAGAGCTGTCAAATTTAATCGGAACTAATATTTCCATACAAATGAAGGGTGCACGTAAAAACTAGTTCGACTTAACTTAACTTTGTTTGTTTTTAACTTAGTTCATAGCTATAGCCGTCCTTTTCTCGCACTGCCTTTTAGTAAAAGATAGCAATAGCTTAGATTAAGTTTAGTTTGTGCACAACAGAATCGGCACCACTGTCTCACCTGCAAATTGCAAAAACGTAAGAAAATTTGCATTTCACGGGCCATAGACCTGCTTCCAGGGTCGTATTTTTTCCTTTTTGGGGTACACATCCCGTATTGACAACGCTTCGATTCGATTTCGATTCGGGAAGTCGTATGTTGTTTATCTCGCTCGTTTTCCTCATGCCACAAAAATATAGACATAGGTACGACTTGTCGAATCGAAATTCATTCCGAGCGTTTGTGAATACGAGGGCAGAAGTCTAAAACTAAACAAGTTATGAAGGCGCTATAGTAATATTCATATTCAACTATGAATCGGACGATGGTCTTGAAGCGTTTGCTATACTCATTTATTAAGTATAATACCTATTGGTCCTCCGACAGTCTTGGAAGCAACACGTATACTTACAAGTGTGAATTCGGAGGTAACGTGCTTCAAGTACAACGGCCATCGCAGTGCTATAAGTGAAGGTGTACACAAATAGTATTTCGTTATCTTATAGTGAATTTTTGGTAACTGTGCATGTGACATCCAATATGGCTGACAACGACACACTATTGCATGCGTCTACAGAGAGTTATGTGTCTACTGCGAAGCTGTTAAGAAAATTCCTGTTTACAACACTTTACGTTATTTTCGCGCTGACAACAGCTACTTTGATATACGGACTGACATCATGGTGCTTGATTAAAAAGTTTCGGAGTTACAGAAACTATGTGCTTCTAAACGCAATTTTAGTCACTTTTTTTCTGTTTCTGAAAACTACCTTCTACTCTTATGTAGCCGATAACCCTTTGATAAGCTTAAACCGGGATTTTATGCAGTTTGTATTGATAACTTTTTTTCTAACCACGTACTTGTCAACAGTGAAGCTGTATTGGTTGATAGTTATATGTCACATGTTTTACGTGGACTTTGTAAAAGTATTTGGGCATATCCAGAGGAGATATTTAAAAAGTGGCCTCTTTTGTTGGGCTGCTTCTTTATTAACTAGCTTAGTTTATATTTTTGTTATTGATGCTGTTATAAACTCTAACTCAGATATCAATTATGTTGTATTTTATGTATCTATTTTACCAATGATTTTAAGTGGTTTGCTTTATATTATAACTGTATGTACACTTTTTAGTAGTAGTTCGAACGCCAGCGCACACGATACGAACAAATGGCGTCGCCTGTACATCGCGACTTTGATATTTGTATTGAGTGAGGTCTACATATTCTTAAGTAATGGGTTATGGTATACCAATCCCAGTGCAATAACATCATTTCTGGAAGGTGTTACAAGTCTATTCGTCTCTATAGTACTGAACGTTTATTTGGTTGTTGATAAGGAAAATCGAGAAGGGTGGCATGAATTTTTTGTAAATAAATTAAATGAAAGGCAAAAGAATCTTGATATCAAAATGGAGGAAGGGAAGGAGGAAGCCAAGGTCGAGTCGGACTCTATAATGAAGGGTTCCGTACCATCACAGTAGGGAACCCTCTTTAATTTTAGTTTTTTTTTTATCTTATATCGGAAACAAATTTGTAAAATAGCTGCAACAGAAATCATCATTGTGTAAAAATCTCAACTGTCTACGTATTACGGATCATAAGATACAGCACGCTAAGAGACAAGGACGGACAGCGGTGACGTTGCGTTGTCACAACGCTAATAGATTGACGCATTGCTGGCCACACGGACGCTGCGTCATCGCAGCGTTGCTACGACGCAACTGAGCGCTTTCGGTCCGGGGCGGCGCGACGCAATGAATATGTCACCGTAAAATTGTCAAACACGTTATATTACAATATAACGTGTTTCTCTCTAGCGATATTGTAATATCTCGAATTATTGTCAAATGAACATACTGCTTACCACAAAACGCATTATTTTTCGTGAAATGCAATACAATATCGCTAGAGATATTACAATATAACGTATTTGACAATTTTACGGTGACAAATACACGCACAGCGAAAACGCTGCGCAGTCGCGTGAAAAGTGACAAATGCAGAAGTTGGACAAACGCTAAAGCTCGTATAACCCCAGTGTGCAGTGGGATCGGGGGCCTATAGTTATTTGGTTTGTAAAACAACGCGGCGACAGCGCTACGTCGACGCAACGCTGACGCAACGCGCCGTGTGGACATAGTCTACCTTGGTGTGGAGTTTTTATGCCAAAATGTTAAATGTTAATAAGTAATGTCAGAATATTACCAAGATCATGACCAGTTTGGTAGTCTTAGATAATCATTTAAATAATCGCAATCAGGATCTAAAAAAAATAAACAAGTTTTAAAGCATCGTAGTTAATTTAACGATGATAACTACTTCGAACAAGTTTTACAAAACTGGTTTTTACTTTATAAAAATAAACCATAAACAAGTCGTAAAAACTGTACGGAGCTCGGAGCAAAGGTCCTTTGTTATTTTACATTATTATGAAGCTTAAGTTCGTTTTAAACAGCGTTTGGTTAGATTATAACTATTGGCCCACCGACAGTCTTGGAAGCAACACGTATATAACCGTTAACATTGAGGTAAAATTGATTAAAACTATTGTTTGAGGTTCCCGGAAGGCAACTCTTATCACCGAACACCACAGTACTATAAGTGAAGGTGCTCAAATACGTATTCGTAATCTTATAGTGAATTAACCGTAATGGAAACTGTGCAAGTGACGACCACCATAATGCCAGTGAACGACACACTAGAGCATGCTTCTGCAGTGAGTGATTTCCGTTCTGATAACACGATATTTTACATTTCGTTCGCGCTAACAACAGCTACGTTGATATACGGAGTGGCATCGTGGTGCGTCATCAAGAAGTTTCGGAATTACAGAAACTATGTGTTTCTTAACGCAATTTTAGCATACTTTTTACTTGAACTACTAATTATGTTCATCTTTCATATTGCCCGGAATCTTAATACCGGCAATACAATGCATGTGGTGTTTGCAGCAACAATTGTATATGTACTTATATTGTACTTAAAAACAGTGAAGCTTTACTGGTTGATAGTTATAAACCACATGTTTTATGGAGATATTGTTAAAGTTTTCAATGGGCATATCCAAAGGAGATATCTTAAAAGTGGCCTCTTTGGTTGGGCTGTCCCTTTGTTTACTAGTTTTATTTATACTGTTGTTATTAGTGCTGTTATTAATTTAAGATCAAATGGAGAGTCTGTATTATTTTTTTCATTTATTTTACCTATGATATTAAACAGCCTACTTTATATTGTTATACTATGTTCGCTTTTTTGTAGTTCGAACGCAAGCACTACACAATTACTCGTAGCTACGAAAAAATGGCGTCGCTTGTACATCGCCACTTTGATATTTATATTAAGCGACGGTTTTATGTTCTCTTCTGCTATTTTAGCCTATTACAGTCCCAGTACATATTATTTAAATAGTTGTTTACATTTAATTAACTCGATAATACTAAACGTATACTTGGTATTTGTTAAGAGAAATCGAGAATTGTGGTCTGAATTTTATGTAAATAAATTAAATGAAAGGCAAAGGAATCGCAGTGTGTCTCCAAGTGTTCATGTCATTTGATGTATCTATGGCAAGAAGAAGCTGTCTTTATTTTTACCATGTAACAAAAAATACATGACTTGACGTCATAAAGCAACTGGGTACCTTTTTTTGAATCATTGTCAGTGCTCTGCAGAGTAAGGGCCAGCTGCTCCACCTCCATCCTGACGATAATAGGGAGGACTACCGTGTCTATATGTCTATATAATTAATAATAAGTTGCCATTATTAGTAGGTATAGTTTATAAGTTTATTTTTATATAAGTACTAGCTGACTCGCGCAACTTCGTCTGCGTCTCATAATTTGAGATTTAAACTATCCTATCTCTCAAGTTGGATCGAACTACACATAGTGTGCGAATTTTATTATAATCGGTTAAGTGGTTTAGGAGTCCATTGAGGACAAACATTGTGACACGAGATTTATATATATTAAGATTTGTATTTTTAAAGGGTTGTTGCTTGTCCGAAGTAACTGTTATTTTATTTATTAAATTAAACGTTAGATATTTTAGATAATAAGCATGTGTGTTACTTCATACTGTCATTGTTTACAAAACAAATTTTTATTGTTGAGTGTATGACATAAAACAATTTTTAACAAAACCTTGTTTTTCTAAAAAACACCTTTTCTATAAAATATTTTTTCACTTAGTTTCGTTATGATTACGAATCGTACAAACGAATGGCCTAATGTATTTTAAACACAAAGGGGAACTTCTGATGAATCTACATACTATGGGTTGAACCTTCTTGTGACTGAGACCAACTTTACAGACAGAAGTCTTTTGAGGATCAGGAATTACGTTCATTATATTATATAGAGTAGCGGTGGCCCAGTCGTGGCGGCCCCGACTTACGAACAGTAAGTAAGTCGTGGGTTCAAACCCAGACAGGCGCATTACTTTGTGTAATTTATTTCATCACCAATGCTCTCAAAACGGTGAAGGAAAGCATCGTGAGGAAACCGGCATGTCCTAGAATCAAAAATTCGAAGACATGTGACATCTACCAATCCGCACTGGGCCCGCGTGGTAGATTATAGCCCATTCCCGCTCATTGAGAGGAGGCCGTGTCCCAGCAGTGGGAACATTATAGGCTGATGATGATAGAGTAGACCATCCTGATGGGACAGTCCATGGTGATGCTGCTACGCTATATACAACCTTATTTTTTGTTTATACTAAACCCGAAAAGGGGTCATTGTACTCATCATTTTGAACAACTTTTTCTATGGGACGAACCCTGAAATCGCGAAAAAAAAATCAGCTGTTCCCTACATTTATGTTCGCATAACTCGTCAAAATGTAGGGAACAGCTGATTTTTTTTTCGCGATTTCAAGGTTCGTCCCATAGAAAAAGTTGTTCAAAATGATGAGTACAATGACCCCTTTTCGGGTTTAGTATAAACAAAAAATAACCCTGTATATGTCACCGTAAAATTGTCAAATACGTTATATTGTAATATCTCTAGCGATATTGTAAAATCTCGAAATATTGTCAAACAAACATACTGCTTAAGTACAACAAAACGCATTATTTTTCGTGAAATGCATGCGTTGGTAGTCAACTCACGCGGTGTGGAGGGAAGGAGGGGTCCCCCTTTGCCCAGTGGTACAACTCTCATGAAAAGATAATTCACCATTCCTGAGAAATATCGATTTATATAACATAACCTTAAAACACTTTATATTTTCCTTAAAAAGCGTAGTAGACGGAGCCCCGCTTCGCGGGGCCCCTATTTCCGAGTGCAGGGTTTAAAGGAACTTAAGTAACCTAACGGGGGGGTGCCCCAAGTCCCGATCATGGGGGCAGAGATACTTCCGTATGTTCAGTTGACAATAATTCGAGACATTACAATATCGCGAGAAAAAACACGTTATATTGTAATATAACGTGTTTGACAATTTTACGGTGACATATATAAGTATTATGTATAGGTATACTTTCATGCAGTAAAACCACGTAAATTTTGAAAATACAAACAGACACTTCAATTTAATTTACTTATGTATATGTATAGAAGATGTATAAGGCAGAATAATGACGAAGAAACCTGCAACAGGTAAATAACTAAGTTTATACAAAACACGCACGTCGCATACTTCCTCAATCAACTAGCTATATAATTTCATAGTATTTTCCTAGAACTTCTGAGCAAATTACTAGTACTTAGTACGAAGGACGACCAATCAATCTAAACAATAACCAGTTTATACGGATCTCGCAAAATCTAAAGGTTGTAAAGAGGCCATTGACTAAGCCGAAAGGCACGACTTCTTCCCGTCAATGCGATCATTGTTTTGTTTTGTACGATGCCTACTAGTTATGGAGACCATCATCCTCTTGCCTTATCCCAACTATGTTGCGGTTGGCTTCCAGTCTAACCGGATGTAGCTGAATCCCCGTATTTTACATGGACTGCCTATCTGACCTCCACAACCCAGTTAAATCTAGGCAATACGATACCACAGAGTTCTACCACATAATATGATTTTTCACCTTAAAAAAAGTCGTTTCCCAGCAATAATTTTGGCGTAAAGTTACTGAGTTTGATGTACAGAATGGCTTGGTTGACGGCTTCGTGATGAGGTGGTTTACATCCTGTATGAGTTTTTTTGTTTGTTTTTATTTTTCTTCTTGGTCTGCATTGATGACATCATTACTTCGGTCGGCGCAACACGTTTTATAGTATATTTTATAACGAGGGACTAAACGAAGCCATTATATACCCGAGGTGGTTTGACTCCCGAGCTTGCAAGGGAGGCAATGAAAGCGAGGGTATGTTATATTGGCGTTTAGTCTCGAGGTGCAAACTGTACTTTTCACTTCGAGTGCGAGAAAAATAGTCATTTAAAACTGAACAAATTTACACTCGACAAAAATTCTGAACTGAGCGGTCAGTTTTTTCTTCTATCAGGTCAGTCACAGATTAACAATTGAAAACACAACACAAACTCTCAACATTTCCGGAATGAAGATGATCCACACTCCACAGATAATTAGTACCTATATTACTGCAAAATATTTTTAAATCAACGATGCACACAAACAACCATAATTTTTTCTCGCGTTGTAGAGTTCATTTGTTTTTTTTTTCAATAAACCGCTTTCTATTTGCATGCCAATTCGAAATTTAAATAAAACCTTTGTCAAGTTACTCTTTTGTGGCCATGTTTCAGAGTAAAAGATCGTTCCATTTTTAAATTACTTTTTACTCCCTAGGGAATAAACGGTCACTTTAATCCCGCTTCGTAGGGCTATAACGGCGTACTTTTAGAGCATGAGAAGTGAAAAATTGTATTCATGACATAGTGATCCCTTACAGAGGAGGCCTGTTTCCCAGCAGTGGGAATATTATGATAATGATGGTGAGTGATCCCTTAGTAATTTGTAGTTACAATGTAAAATATCTTGACTTTGGAAGTCGGTGACAAAAAGTCAACGAAACAACATTTTTATTGTAGACATTTTTGTGGGTTTATTTGGAAGTCTTTGACTTCGACGGAAGTCCAAACTCAAGGTTTGCCAAAGAGCGACGATGGAGCGTAACATTCGAAATTCGAAAGTAACGTTATTGTAGACATTTTTGTGGGTTTATTTGGAAGTCAGTTTTTTGCATAAAAAAAGTTGTGTGTAATCTTGATCTTTTAACAAATGAAAAAAATGCTGATCGAATACCAAGGTTATATAAATACTTAGGTTTAAAACACATTTTTGTATTCTTAGATATTCTTATGTGTTCTTAGATAATCAGACCGTTTATCTTTTCGGTGAACATAGACCTCAGTATCCATTTTTAACCGTCTTCTAAAAAGCGAAGTTTGTTATGTATTCGACCAGCATCTTTTTCATTTGTTAAAAGATCAAGATTACACACAACTTTTTTTGAACTGACTGAAAAAGCATGAAAAAGCCTGCGCCGACTACCACCAAAGAGTACCTACTAAGTACAAATAATTAATTTTCATGTTACGGCCTCATTTGTATTGTTGGCATAATAGATACTTATTAAGCGTTTCTGTTGTCCCCAGCCTCTGCAAGGGCGGGCGTTTGCGTGGTTTGACTTCAGCTAAGAAGGGCGCTCGAGGGCATCTACCGAACTCAAAACACCACCACTATGGTAAGTTATAATAAACTTAGTCCAAATTGGTTCAATTCCTATAGTGTCGCAGTGACTGTTTTTTTTTTAATCTCAGCAAATAGGCGCTTATTGCGTACTAACTATTTTCTGAAATTTTAAAAAGGTTTTATAAATAGAAATATCTTAAATCTTTAATTTGTGTTCTAAATAACTGAACTTTCCTTTTTGTATTTTAGGCGGTTTTGCAGCTTTATATCTTTGCTCCTCCGTCAAACTGGCGAAAGCAAAGAACGGCAATATGCAAATTAAAACAATTTCTTAATCATTCCTGATAAAAATACTTTTGCCTGTTATTTTTGTCTGCCTATTTGTTATAGGGTGATATGTTATAGCCCCGGCTCCATAAAATTAAATATTTTTCTCTTACAATAATCTTATTTTAAATGTCAGCCTGTAGGTTAAGCTACCACCATATTGAAAGCACAACTGTTGCTTGATATCTAAAACGTTCTATCATTATCACTGTTTTTTTCTCTTTGCAGGCTATAGTCTTCATGATCCAGAGTACATACAATACCAGATGTCTTTAACTTGGCTTAAATGCCTGTTGCGGCGACACTTCGTACTTCCTGAAGACCAAGACTAAATTCGCGAGTCATAATGATCTGCCTAGCCGATTTCCAACTATGTTGAGGTCGGCTTCCAATCCAACCTAATGCAGCGTATTTTACATGGAGCGACGCGCGATGATTTCAATTTGAATTCGTGCGCGACGCGAGCTCAACGCCTCAAACGCTAGCGCGAACATGACAGTCTTCAGTTCTTCACAGCCTAGGGTACGAGTTGTTTGTTTGGCAAAGTTCTCGCCTTCGCTAGCTGCGGTGTGAACAATCATCAATCAATCAATATCCATTAACATAAAAGGTAATTGAAACAAAAGGCATTTTCCGTAAACTAAGTGCTGTTCTAAGCAGACTTTTAAAATTACCGATGAAAAGTACGGTAGGTACCTATCTCTTCCACCCTGTACCTTTATGTATCCCTTTTACTGACACTGGAGAAACAACGTTTTATAAAACTCAATCCATTGTTATAATCGGTCTTCGTCGGCATGAGACTTGAGACTTAGGTATGTTTACTAATAGCCTAATAGTGATAATGATGCGAGCGTTTGGGCATAATATGGTTCACCCCCAGGTGATGGGGGCATGAGATCCTGGGGTTCGATCCACAATTCGAGTTAAGTGTTATTGGGTGTTTTCATCTTTCATCAGGAGTTGCTCGCTATATATGGATGGCGCCGGCATATATATTTGTACCCAGTTGAAGGCAATAGGCGCGCGCACCCCCAATTAGATGGTACTTATACAAACACAGGCGAAATGTTGGCGAAATTGGTGAACTATGTATACCTCTGCCTAACCTTTCAGAGATTGCAGACGTGACGTGTTTATAAAATAAAATACATTTATTTTAGACCAATTAATTGTCTATATTTTATTGTTAGTAACAAAGGTCTTAAAACTACGATCTACATAAACTGCATAAAAACTGTTAGTATGTATGTCACCGTAAAATTGTCAAACACGTTTGTATTGTAATATTTGTAATCTCTCTAGCGATATTGTAAACTCTCGAAATCTTGTCAAACGAACATACTGCTTACAGTAAAATGCATTATTTTTTGTGAAATGCATGCGATGGTAGTCAACTCACGCGGTGTGGAGGGAAGGAGGGATCCTCCTTGCCTAATGGCACCACTCTCATGAAAAGATAATGTTGTACCATTTCTGAAAAATACCGATTAATATAACCTAACCTTAAAACACTTTATATTCCTCTAAAAAGCGTAGTCGACAGGGCCCCGCTTCGCGGGGGCTTGTTCCGAGTGCAGGGTTTAAAGAAACCTAACTAACCTAACGGGGGTGTGCCCCAAGTCCCGATTATGGAGGCAGAGATACTTCCGTATGTTCAGTTGACAATATTTCGAGAGTTTACAATATCGCTAGAGAGAAACACGTTATATGTATTGTAATCTGAGATTGTAACATAACGTGTTTGACAATTTTACGGTAAAATGGTTCTTAATGTGTCGATGGCTAATGTTTTTTTTTTTAAGTTCGGTGTATTTCTACTAGAAGATCATATCAACACCAAGAGTAACAACCGAAGCACCGAAGTCAACGATTCGCTACATATTACGTATAAAGTAGGAAAAAGGCGAACTTAGAAATAACCAAAAATTATACCGGACCAATTTACATTTATTTTCATTTGGTGGACAAATCCCGCTTGGTGTTAACATAATTATGATAATAAAAATATTTTATTTCACACTACCTAGATGCCTAGATGGGCACTTCTATTAAGTGTAACAGAAAGGGTATTAGGTCTTTTTTATACTATCGTATTAGTCATATTTCCATATGACTAATACGATAGTATAAAAAAGACCTACCAAAAGTATAAAAAAGACCTACCCTAAAGACGGGTGTGCTACCGACCATCAAACTGAGCAACTTCCTTTATGGGACCAAAATCGTAATCGCAAAAAATAATCAAAGGCACCATATCAAACGAACCTAATCTTCGGATTAGTCGTTTGGTATTTTCTATGGAAGAGAACCGGCAAGAAACTCCATGGTTACTCTTTTTAACCGACTTCCAAAAAGAGGAGGTTTTATTGAAAACCTCCTCTTACTCACTCCTCTACTTACTATAATAATATTTAGAAGTCGACGGCAAAAAAGAAACCTATGACCAGCCAATCCTGTCACATCTGAACATGAACTGTCAGAATTCCGCGGTCGAACTCTGAAGGCAGCCAGTACTGTCACATCTGAATATGAAACAGAGCCTAAGCTTTATACTCCATAGCGGAAAAAAAACTTAGAATTGGACGATTCACTTTTAGAGAGGAAAGTCTGGTTAGACATCAGCCTGTTGAGATTTGTAAGTTTTAAACCGGGTTTCAATTTTCTTATTGAATGAGCGTGCCATTGAAAACGAAATCTGCACCAAAGACAAAGATCTGAAATAAAATATTGAATACTAGCTGTTGCCCGCGACTTCGTCCGCGTGGAAGCAAACAAGGTGGTGGCTTGTGTGCGACTTATTTCTTGAAATGGCAAAACAACTTTTTGAAGAACTGAAGTATCAAGATCAATGGGTTTACAACATTGACATTAGTTAATTATGACTTCCCTCGACTGGCTATAGCCGTGATCGACTCAAGAGCAACTGGTTTACAGCATTGGCATTGGTTTATTATGATTTCCTTGGACTGGCTATAGCCGTGATCGACTCGAGGTTTTATTTAAATTTCGAATTGGCTTGCAAATAGAAAGCGGTTTATTGAAAAAAAAAAACAAATGAACTCTTCAACGCGAGAAATATTTATGGTTGTTTGTGTGCATCGTTGATTTTGAAAAGTATGTGATGCCTCTGTTGCTAGCCGCTGCAGTAATGTAGGTATTAATTATCTGTGGAGTGTGGATCATCTTCATTGCGAAAATGTTGAAGGTTTGTGTTGTGTTTTAAATTGTTAATCTGTGACTGACCTGATAGAAGAAAAAACTGACCGCTCAGTTCAGAATTTTTGCAGAGTGTAAATTTGATCGGTTTTAAATGACTATTTTTCTCGCACTCGAAGTGAAAAGTACAGTTTGCACCTCGAGACTAAACGCCAATTTAATATACCCTCGCTTTCATTGCCTCCCTCGCAAGCTCGTGAGTCAAACCACCTCGGGTATATAATGGCTTCGTTTAGTCCCTCGTTATAAAATATACTATTATGCCATTTTATTTGTTCGTTTTTTTTTAATACTACAAAAGTATGATGTTTTTGTTGTTATGTTCAATCAAACCAACGACCGGTGGCCTAAATCAGCCCTGGATCGAAACAACTGGAACTTACTCGAAGTCATGAGGCTCTCCTCATGACTTCGAGTAAGTTCCAGTTGTTTCCTCTCCTGTCCCTGTAACTATAAAGTTGGTGTATCCTATCCCTGCATCTCACGATGACGCAGGCTAACAGTATCAGTGTGGTGTTTGCTTAGGTATATCCAGGTCTGGTTGAAGAAAATTGGATTGTAGATTAAAACAACGATGAACTATGAGCATTGATACGTATAAATATCAATGGTTGACTGGCTCGTTGGTGTTTTGGTCGCAATGGCGGCTGCCGAGCATAAGGCCCTGTGTTCGATTGATTCTCCGCTGGATGCGAGACGCACGGGACCGGTTACTGTAGTGACACATGGAGGAGGCTTATGATAACTTTTGCAATGTCTACGTTAACCATACGACATATACATATCTAGATCAGCCAATGAAGTCACAATCTGATTGTTTCTTTGTTTCGCCCTTATTTCTTGCTAGAAATAATAATGATAATAAATATCGGTGGACATTAACACACAGCGCCACCTAGTACCACACTAGAAGTGGGCGCCGACCAAAAATTTGCCGGCGGCGGCGCCACGCCGCGGCGCGAGTATTTTCTTTTTAAAGAAAACCAATTTTTGGTTTAAGTTTTATCTTTTATAGCGATCAACAGCAGAAATAAAAATTAAAATCAGGAATATACATAATTAAAGTTCTCTCCCTATCGCTTACCGCCATCGCCTTCGCTAGTATGACTGCTTCGCAGAAGGAGGTGACGGCTTTCCATTCCGTCACCGGACCATGAATGAACCAGGGCCGAACGCGAGAGGTCGTCGCCGCCGATCGCCGCTACGAGGACACGCCGTTGCTCCGCCCACGCAGGGCAGACTTCCACCGTGTGCTCCACCGTGTCCTCCGGTCGATCCTTGCTATGGAAACACCTGGGCGTTTCCTACCGCCCGATTTGATGCAGGAATCTCCCGAAACAGCCGTTTCCGGTGACACGCGGAGGCATACGTCACACGGAAGGTGAGGCAATCCGGCAAGTAGGCTCGCCGCCTCGCCGGAGATCGTGCCACGGTCCAGCCTTACGGGTACAACCAGCGCGTTAATGGGCGGCCCGCCGCCGCCTCAAGGAACGCGCCCACACTGCGGGGCCCCGCAAAGGGCCACGGACTGCACGACCCCCGCGTAGAGCTTGTGGTAGGAGGCTTTTGCCCCCCCCCCCCAGGTTGGCCACGAGCCACCTGAAGGCAGGCCCGGTCCGTTTCAGTTGGTCTCTATGGATACCTTTTATTTTTCTCTATGGATATCTACCTAAGTTGTTGTTTGTCATGTTATGATTTTAGCCAAACCTTTTTTTTTTTTTTTTAAGGATGGAAAATCATCAAATGACCCCCCCCACTCTGGGCGGAGCGGGAGGGAGTGTCAGACTCTTACTGACTAAAAACCATCCATGTTCCTTGCTCGCCTTTTACGTTCCGGGGCCGCGGTATCTCTTTCGAACAGGCCCGCAACCCCGGCAGGCTTCGGCCCTTGCCCCTCTCTTTTTGCTGACATCTCTTTGAGGCGCGCGTGGAACACGAACGCGCCGTCGACACGGCCTGTCGTCGTCGTTAGACGGCCGGACGGCTAGCTAGCCCATAGCCAGCCGTCCACAGGCCCGCATCTACGGTGGCCGGTAGCCACCACGTGGCCCCCGACGCCCGTTGCGTCTCCCACGGCGGCCGGGAAGAGAGGATCTCTCCCTCTCTCGTTCCGCCACCTCCTTCGCTAGCATGACTGCTTCGCAGAAGGAGGCGACGGCTTCCCATTCCGTCTCGCTCCGGACTATGGATTGAACCAGGGCCGGACGCGAGAGGTCGCCGCCGATTTTAGCCGACCCTCATGCTGACTTGCGGCAAGCACTTGTTTTCTCCGCCGTCACTGTCACAAAACTAGCTTAATTTCTAAGTTAGTAAGCAACTTTACAAGCCCGGAGTTTTAAATTCAGGCTATACATAGTTGGGAAAAGGATAGGCAGATGATTATTTTTTCTGTCAGGTTCGTTGTTTATTATAATTTAATTTTGATTTCCGATTAATATAACGAATGACGACCCGAATGGCGCAGCGGTAGTGTGGCTGCCTTAGGTTCTTAGGGTCCCGGGTTCGAATCCCGGTAGGAGCAAAATGTTTGTGTGATGAGCATGGACTTTGTTTCCGAGTCTTGGATGTTTATATGTATAATAAGTATGTATTTACAAACAAAAAGTATATATGTAGTATATCAACCGTCTGGTGACCACGACACAAGCCCTGCTTAGTGTGGCGCTAATAGACGGCGCTGTGTGAAATGTCCAGCGATATTTATTTTATTTTACTGATAATTTTGATTGCAACATTCACTATGTATCTAAGCGTAGATATTGTCTCTAAGTTTTTTTTTACATTTTCCAAATTAATAATATGGGGCCATGGCTAAATATATATATTTTTTTTGTTCACAGTTACTAACCTTACCCGCGATCAAGTTAGGATTTCGGGTTAGGTTCGGAATAAACCGCTTTACCGGGTGCATATTTATGTGGGCCCCGCCCACCGGTACCTATGCCTACATTCTGCATCCATGTCTGGGTTTTCGCGGAATTAACACTAAATATTTTGTATGACATCGAAGCTCACCGACCATTCATCACAATAAAAATATTTCTACCTACTAGATAAAACCTAATTTATAAGTAAGAAAAGCTAAAAAGTTCCAAATACGAAATATGTCTATGAAATCTATGAACACGTTATCACGGGATTATCATGCCTGTCAATGCCACAAGTCACCCGTCCGCAAAATAAACAAGTACCGACACACAACAAATTATTTATTTGATTTTATGTAATGTAAAAGCAAATAAATAATAATGTAACAACCAACCAAACCAAACCATTCCACATCATCTACGGTTCAATTTCTTTCCCGATAATAGTCAGAAACACAGTGAAAATGGCTGCGCAGCCATTGCGTTCACATCCCAAGGGACTTAGAAGACTTATTATGCTAAGTGTACCTAAAAAGAATTTTCTGGACAGGGAAGAAGATATGCCCAAGTATACTATATCAGGAATCAGACAATCAGCTCTAAGAGGACACCTGCATAATAATGATATCGCTTGGCCTTATATCAGGTAAGATATCCTTGGGTGAGTTAAGTTTCACTGGAGGGCAGATGATATGATTGGAATGGAAGTGATGACAGATGACAATATCTATACCTGGTGCCAACAATGTTCGCACAGGACACAAGTCCCCTCTCAGTGAGCGTTATAGGACTTTTAGATGCCATATGACTTCGATTTAAAAAAAAACGAATGTTCATTGATGGAAGGAGAGGGAGAGTAAGACCAGGGGAACGAAGGACGGATTGTGTGAAGAATTATATGAAAGAAAAAGGAGTAAATGATAGCGGGACGGTTGACAGAGAAGAATGGAAGAACAATACGTTCGGCCGACAGCAACATGGGACTAGGGTGGGCAGATGGAGACTGATCCAAAAACGGAAAAATACCAGTGATATGCATATTGTTTAGTTATCTTCTAAATATTACATTTCATATAGTTATAAATGATTACAGACGATTAATTGCTTTAAAACGGATGTACAGAAAAATGTTTAGTCCGGAACGAATACAAAAAGTCAATCGAATGATTGAAGCGTCCAACGCTACGGTGTACTCAAAATTGGCTAGCTGCGCAATGGACCTCAAGAAAACTGAAAAAGATATGAAAAAGAGTAAAAGTTGGACTCCTACAGAGTGGAAAAAGCACATAGAATATATTACGCCGGTAGCTGCGCCTAAAAAAACTTTTGAACCGCCGCCGATAAACGTACGTTACTTACTTCTGTTCTCTTCTGTTATTAAAGGTGTAAAAGAACCTTTTAAAAAAAAAATAGGAAGGAATACTCATCAAATTACTTCTCCCACACTGGGCGGAGCGGGAGGGAGTGTCAGACTTTTACTGACTTAATCCCCTCCATGTTCCTTCCTCGCCCTTTACGTTCCGGGGCCACGGTATCTCTTTCGAACCGTCCCGCAACCCCGGCAGGGTGTCAAAGACCCTTAACGAAGCCGAACTGTTCCCCCCGTCGTCATTGCGATCATTTTTTTTTTGTTCTAGACTACCTTCTAGTTACGGAGATATTGGGGGTCAAAGTTCCAACTTCAAGAACAGTCCCGCAGACTTCAGGCACCAACTGAGGCGAAACTGGACCATCTGTCCTAACCTATCCTAGAAATGTGACCACCCCAGTCCCATTTTAACTGCATAGCCTTATCGCAAATACTATCCTGGAGCATACAGGGTGTAAAAAAAGGACAGAAAGGCCAGTTTCGCCTCAATTGGTGCCTGAAGTCTGTCGTCGTAGAAGCAGGTCCAAGAAACGCTAGCGCGACGTTTGGGCTAATCATTTCAGCCGAAAGACATCCACCGCTGGATACAGGCCTCCCCTAGGTGTCGCCACATTGACATTTGGACTAGTTCGTGACTAATTGGCCAGAGAAGGCAAAACACCGGGAGATTTGGACAGGAATGGGGGGCCTTTGCCCAGTAGTCGGACAGAACAGGCTAATGAAAAAGCCCCTGGGCCCTGGGCAACCATGTTAATTAACTTTATGACTTGCAGAGAGGTAAACCAGTGCCGCTGGAAGTTCTTCTACCAAGGCTCAATATAATAAGTAGCCGACCTATCTTCAAATGCTACAAGAAAGCGTGGGAAGAAGATGGGTATAAGGACCCTAAGAAGGTCAGCTTACAAAATAGTATTCCACGAAATCTGACGTATTTTTTTACGTCAGATTTACAAGTCTCGCGAGTTGTGTACAGTCAGCTACGTAAACTTCTTATAAAATGTATAATCTCATAATATCTCTTAAACGAGCGAAGCTTCAATCCGTTTTCATTTGAATGTACTATATAACGTGCGTGCGAGCTGACGACAAAAAAAATTGGAAGATGCCAACTCGCGAGGTTCACAGTCGCCGTTGACGAATAAACCAGCCTGATTCACCACATATTTTCTTGAATTAACGTTCCGTAACGCCCGTGTCAAAAAAACATCCTAAGTATATATTTTTGGTTGCTTGTTGGCGAAGCTCCTAATGTAGTATGCGTAGTCGCAAACGTGTGTCAATATGGGACAAGTAGGTATACCACTAGTAAACCAACCTATCTCATTTTGGCACACACTGCAGTAAATAGAATAGTATTTTACCCTTGGTCTCCTATCTATGAGAGTGGGCGCGACGTGCCAGCCAAATAGTCCCGTGACAGACATTTATCTCCACCTCGCGGGTTAAGTTCGGAGAACAGACTGTTGAAAGAGGCTTAGTTAGGCGGTTTTCACACTGCCCCGCATCTCTCAGATCTGCATCATCGTGTGGGTTTTTTGCGCATTCACGCGCGTAGGTGCGTTTTGTAGATTCACGCACGGCGGCTCTCATTTATTCGCCGTTCTCTGTGGTGGTCGTGCAGTACTGAGCATCACGATAGTTTTGACGCGCGGCACTGCGGGATTCGGTGTGCCATACCTTGCGTCTCGCCCCGCACCTACGCGCGGGGGTGCATGTTTCTCCGCGTGTATGCGCGTGATCCGTATGAACGCGCGTGGATGCATTTATGTGGATGTTAGACTGTGCGTGTTTTCCATACAAACGGAGATACTTACAAGCAACGGAAGAACACGCATCCACGCGCTACGCTGCATCATGCGGGGCAGTGTGAGAATTCGCCTTAGCAGTGGACTGCAACAATCTCAGTCAAATAGATTGTCGTCTTTTGAAGACAGTATAGTCCCCGCCACGAGAAGCTATACATTTTGTAAACACACATTCGGGTTGTCAACCTTTGGATCAAATTAAAAAATGACAGCGTCAGTGTGAACTTACTTCAAAATGGCCAATGCGTAAATATAACCCGACAAAGTGAAATTGCTCGTTAGTTTCGTATTACACGTATGATAATTTGAGTTGATTGAATTTGGAAGTATTTGTTGTTGTTGATTGAATTGTCGCTACCAACGTATCTTGGTATAAATTCTTTGTTTACAAAAATATAGCTTCTCGTGGCACGGACTAGTCATTATTTGCTGTTCAAAGTGTTGTGCGAAGAGTGAAATAGACTTTTATTGATCTAATGTATTCATCTTTAATGATATTAATTTGCATTTAACAGGTGTCGCCAAATGCTTTGAAATATCAGATTACTGATAGAATAAAGAAGCTAGCTGAACCGAGACCTGTGGTGAAACAGGACAATTGAACTCGGTTTCTAAAAGACTTAACAATCTTAAATAGTTTACAAACTCATGTTGCTATAACCCCGAGTTTACATCAAGGTATTACACAAAATTCTATATGTTCTGCATACTGATTTCGTTCATCGTTTACACCTACTACAAGAAAATTTGTAGAAAATATGTCAAAAATGTGTACAAAATAGTTACACGGAATGTTTTTGACAAGTTCATTACAAGACTCGTGCAATATCGCAACTTGTGAAGTGCTAAATTAATCGTTTCTTGAAACATTTTCGGAACGTGGTTCTAAGAAAATGAATTACTGCCTTAGTTCCAATATTAGCCTCGCGCAAAAAGATATAGCTCTCTACAGATTTACGAATTCGGGGTTTTTCACTAAATATTGAGATGACGTAAATTGTGGACTAGTTGCTGATAATAAGTATTTCAGAAACCGAGTACAACACACAAATACTGTCGCCTAATTTTATTTATAAGAATGATAAAATGCTCGCCGACGTATATTGGATCCCGTTACACAAGGAGTTTCTCGCCTCAACAGAACGGAAAGGATCCAGTTTTTACCTACGCCAAGACAGAGTGAACAAAAAATAAGAAATCGAATTGCCAATCAAAGTCTGGCCAGTCTGGAAAGTCTGGGCAGTCTTGTTTTTTGACTGTTACTACAGGCTCAAGCAGCTTTTTCAAAAAGTCTTTCTTTTTATATCTCGGAGACATGACATTTTTAAAGATTTAGCTATAATTAAAATATCTAAAAAAGTTAAAACTGTTAAAAACATGGTCGGAATCGGTCGTCATATTTCTGTGTAAATAATTGAGTCAATAATAAGTGGCGTATACACGACACGGCGACAGCGTTCTGCTGTCGCCTTACCGGCACCGTTCCGCACAGATAGTCGGCGCTGGCAATCTCTGGGATAAAATTACCATCATGGACCATTGATTTGGAAGTTCAAATAGAAAGCTTTTCACAAAATTTTCAAGTTGCGGAGATTCGGTTTATGAGATATATTTTTTTTAAGTTTCCGAATTAATTGTTTTTTTTTTCTAGATACTGTAAAATGTCACGGTTGACGTCAAAGTTGACAATTCACGTTCCGTTGACGGGAGAAGTGTCTTTTATTTAATTTTATGTCATGATTTATACATAAATATAATTTTATTTTTTACATATTCACATATTTTTGGTGTGTAATGAAATTAATTAATTATTAATTTATTATATAATTACACACTAAAAGTATGTGAATCCAACCTAAACAAAATGGCGTGCATTTTGCAAATGGCGTACATTTCGCAAATGGCGTGCTATTTTTCAATTTGTATGGAAACTGAAGAATTATACGAGATATACTCGTAAACCAGGAATCTCTGCAACTTAAAAACATTGTGAATAGCTTATTTCTAAAAAGTAGTACATATTATCTACAAAAACAAAAAAAAAGGAACTTCCAAATCAACGGTCCATAATGATAGACATTTAATCCTCGAGACTGCCAGCGCCGTTAACCTACGCGGAACGGTGTCGATAAGCGCTTGCAGGTCGGTTCTGGTCTCTCGGCATCGGCAGCCAGCTTTCTACGTGTATACGCCCTTTTTCCTGTATTATTAAGAAACCATATAAGGGAGTTATCATACTTTTAGACGCGGAATCGGCTTAAGCCAGCCAGAAAGAGCTTTCTTGTCGGCTTAAATTCTGTTTGGGCACGATCCAAAACCGCGCCGATCTAAATATGATAAATATGGCGATACGTGATCGGCTCAGGCAGGTCCCACATTAAAATTATGGCCACTCCCTAATCATGCAAATAAAACAAAATATTTATTACATAATGGTTTTATTTACATTTCCCAACTGATTGTATCTACATAAATACTTAATAAATAAAAATGAATACTGAACTTTGTATATCATATTTCACAGATCGTTTTTCTACAAACAAATAGTAAAAATAAATAGGTGAAGCTTAAATTTACTTTTATTTAGCCCACGTTTGACGCGTGCTGGCTGATTAACTCTATATTGTCTCTGGTTGCCAATAATTGAGACAATGTCATATCATCCATTAACTCTATAATTGTCTCTGGTTAATGAATGAGACAGTGGATGATAGCGTTGGTGAAGTCTTTGGTTGTGGACTGTCCACCGAGGTCCTTTGTCCTCACTTTTCCGTCTGTCAATACCCTGGAATTACAAATGTTGTAGTGAAGAACATGATTTTACACTTCTGACTAAAAAAAGAGAGGGGTGTTACTTTCAGTGAAAAAAAAAAGTTTCAATTGTATAACATTGAACTCTTTGTTCCCAAAATTTTATAATTAGGTTGTTTGCTAGAAATTTTGCCGTCAGAGAGCCTGAAGTGTTTTTCTTGTCAGTCATCTCGTTTGAAAAGCGCTGAATTGGCGTCAAGATAAAACCACTTAGCGCCATCTCGCGGCAACGTTTTTTGTAAGGCCATAATATCAGGAATACCAGCTGAACTAACGTTAACTACTTGAGGTATTTACCATCTGAGGTAAAGTTGGTTAACCACTTGACTTGAGGTTATAAGGTATTTTACCACTTGAGGTAAAGGTGGTTAACAATTTGGGGGTAAAATAATTTAATAAAACTAAATATCGCTGGACATTACACACAGCACCAACTAGTGCCACACTACGCAACGAGGCTTGTGAACCACTTGAGGTAAAGGTCAAAGGTGGTTAAGCTCTTGTTGCCATCTACACGGAACTAATTTATCAGCTTTCTTCCCCATTATCAGATAGTCTGATTTCAACGTCCAATTAAACACTTAGTATCCGTTATTTATAAGTAGGGTATACATACTTGTTGATGGCATTCTTGATCATCCTGGAGTAGGGGTGCAGGTTGACGTGTGCGAGTAGGTTGGCGGAGCAGAGGAGCATGGCGATTGGGTTGGCGATGTTCTTGCCCACCGCGCCTGAGAATATATGACGAGCGCCCTGGGAATAAAAAGAGGATTTATTACTGAAAGCTCGCACTACTAACTAGAGCTTGGCAAAAAAGAGTTTGACGTGGTGACAGTTGGAATTACAAATTTTCTACCTGGCAATACCACGTTTTTTGTCAAACTCGGCAATGTCATTGGCTTGTCACTGCTCAGGGTTGCTAGAATGTCGCTCACAACGCCTTCATTTTTTCCTTACTCTATTTTGCCAAACTGTACATGGGTATGGGACCTAAATATGATGGTTACTGGCGAAATGTGGGTATAGGTACTCGGTAACCCTTTGGGAATTCCAGGCGTAATATTGTATTGTTCAGTTTGAACATGTTTTGTCCAATTTTTTTTCAACACTAAACTATTTCATTTTTTATTTTTTTGGCATTTGAAATACCAATTCTTGAGGTAGGTTTAGGTAAGGCCATTTAAGATCATGCTATGACCCTTACAAACTGAGCGGCGGGAACAGCTAGTTATTATTATATCTGACCTGCTCGAACAGCTGGTTATTATTATATCTGACCTGCTCGAACAGCTAGTTATTATTATATCTGACCTACTCGAACAGCTAGTTATTATTATATCTGACCTGCTCGAACAGCTGGTTATTATATCTGACCTGCTCGAACAGCTAGTTATTATTATATCTGACCTACTCGAACAGCTAGTTATTATTATATCTGACCTGCTCGAACAGCTAGTTATTATTATATCTGACCTGCTCGAACAGCTAGTTATTATTATATCTGACCTGCTCGAACAGCTAGTTATTATTATATCTGACCTGCTCGAACAGCTAGTTATTATTATATCTGTCCTGCTCGAACAGCTAGTTAGTATTATATCTGACCTGCTCGAACAGCTAGTTACTATTATATCTGACCTGTTCGAACAGCTAGTTAGTATTATATCTGTCCTGCTCGAACAGCTAGTTAGTATTATATCTGACCTGCTCGAACAGCTAGTTAGTATTATATCTGACCTGCTCGAACAGCTAGTTAGTATTATATCTGACCTGCTCGAACAGCTAGTTAGTATTATATCTGTCCTGCTCGAACAGCTAGTTAGTATTATATCTGACCTGCTCGAACAGCTAGTTAGTATTATATCTGACCTGCTCGAACAGCTAGTTAGTATTATATCTGACCTGCTCGAACACAGCGCACTCGGCGCTGTAGGACGCGCCGGCGACGACGCCCGCGCCGCCCACCAGTCCGCTGGCGAGGTTGTCTACGATGTTACCGTACAGGTTCGGCGTCACCATTACATCGAACTGGTTCGGGTTGGATACCATCTGCATGGACGCGTTGTCAACGATCATCTTCTCGAACTGGAGACGAGGGTACAGCTTTGCCATCTGGAAAAACAAAATAGATTTTATTTGAGCTGAGGTGGTTCGAATGACCAATTCTCGAAACTGTAAGCTAAATATGCGCTTTGGACGCGCAGTCGCAGACACCTGCGTGATAAGAAGTAATTAATATTTTTTAAGTTAAGTCAATTTACTTCAAAATGTTGTCTTAGAATGGTGGTGTAGTACCACAGGGTTATCTTTCCCCTACTTTTACCCGACTACGTCAAAGCCTTTTGGCTTTGACGTAGTCGGGTAAAAGTAAGGGAGGGAGGGAGTAAGGGTTATGATTTTAGCAGTCCATGTATGTATGTTTGTTTTTACGTATGTTCCTCCGGAGCGTCTAAAATATTTATCCGATTTTGTTGAATAAGGTGACAAGCGGTTGTTATTACATTATTAGGGTCCATTTTAATCGACTTCAACAATAGAAGTCGATTTTATCTTGTAAATCTCGATTAAAGCGTGATTTTTCTTTAGTTGGGTTTTTTAGTTGTTGTTACCACACAAATTCTTGTTCCGTTTGATGGAGTGATTTTTCAGTCTAACCTAGCCTTAATGTTCTGATCGAGCTGACTTCTAACACAACCAAATCTCACTAACCAATTAAAGTAAAAACACATCATCATCGGCAGTCTTTGCGGACTGCTGATAGAAGTGAATACTAAGTAATCTATCTGCTACGGGTGTGCACCGCGCACGCCTAAGTGGTGCTACGCCGTAGCGGATCGGCTACGAGTGCTACGTAGCGTTAAGTGACGGTCGCGCTTGATTTTTGTTCGTCTTGTGCGCTCGCGGTACCTTCAATACTTCAGTATCCCAGCGACCACGGCTGGTGCAATCCGGTCGAAACGTCGGGTTAGTGGTAAATTCGCGATAAATAGCCGCCCCCCTTCATATGTTTTAAAATGCACCTAAAGAAGTTTTCACTTTCAAAAGCACTCACCTCTTCACAACTGCGCAAGAACAGTCCGTCTCCTAACTTCATGATGTTAGCCTTGTGTACAGCAGTGACCTTCTTACGGCCCATCTTGACCGCGTAGTCGAACGCGAACTTGGCGATACGTTCTGACTTGGCCGCTGTGATGATCTTGAGGCATTCCACAACGCCTGAAAAGAAAAAGAAAAATTATATACCTGAATTTGGTACTTGCTCGATTTTAATAACTTTACAGGATCAAGATAATTCGCAAAATTAAAATGACCGGAGGTAGTTAATTGTAATATCAGTTTAAAAAATTATCATCATCATATTAGCTCGGGATCAGTAACTGCTGGGTGCCTCCCCTTTTTCTGAAATACTTCCATGTGTTTCCCGCGACTTTGATGATATATTCAACCCAACGAGCTTTGGGACTTAAACAATTGGAACTACATAGTCCAATTTTCGAGTTTCGAAACTATCATTAAAGTAATATGAAGAATAAGCGACAAAGCAATGAATAATTAGGCTAAAACTTATACAGTGAAACTTGATTAAGTGGGACCTGTATGAGTGACAAACCTCTATAGCTGGAACTCACGCTAAGGTCCCGACATTTATGCCTGGATATCTGAGACACAGGGTAAGTAGAATACCTCTTTAAGTGAAACTAATTCGCAGGTCCCTTGAATTTCCCAGTTATCCAGGTTTCACTGTATTATCAAATATTTAATTTAACTTTTTGGACGCCATTGTATCGATTCAGCTCCAGATTGGGCGTGACAAACAAGCGCGTGCCCTGTACGCCAAACGACACAACACAAATATGTGACAAAATAGTAGATGAAATAATTGTGGCTTGACGTGGAGGGCACGAGCGAGCGTTTATGCTGTGGCGATCAAAAGGTTAAATCATAAAGTTCGCCCTACAACGCCAGATGATTGACATGATATTCAATGTCGCAGTCGCCATTTGTGACGCCAAATACAGGATGTGTGAAATCACCCGTATTGACATTTCGCGCGACAAAAGTATTGTGAGGGTAATCTGGCGTCGTTGTACGGAGGTACCTCAAGTTTATTTTCTGTATTTGCGTAACATGGGAACTTACGCTAATGATAAATACTACATCACACTTTAGTCATATCTCTGTCAAAGAGCTCAAGTTTTTTGTTTTTTATTTATTTGCTGGTTAAAACATCATTGTATTCAGTCATAGATGGTAATTTGCAACTAAATCAAATATTTAGCTAAATCGTAATAAAATACCACTTCAAGCAAACGAAAAAACACGAAAATGACGCCTGTGTCCCAGCAGTGGGAACATTATAGGCTGATGTATAGACGCCAGCACATCAAGTTTTCAACTTTATCGCTTGAGCATGAGGTTTAAGGTTGATTGGGAAAATTTGACAGTTCAGGTAGCTTGACATGCTGGCGTATGTACGGGTCAAACCAGCTATTTGGTTTACAGTTTAACCCACAAGTTACATTGTAAAATGTACATCAAATAGCTTGTTCGACCGTACAGTCGTGGTCTTTTCCACCTGATTAGCTAATTTTTTTTCGCTTAAATCATGTAGAGGCGCCTAGCCACGCCCCCTTAAAATTTAGGCCTATTAGAAAAGCGTTAATTTGGCCCGCAAATTAACAATAACGCTCGTTTGACGTGTTTCGTCCGTGCGCTCGGCCGATTGGTACTGTCTTTCATTCATTATTTCTGTACAAAATCAACGGGGCGGGGCTAGAGAGCGTTTCTACGTTGTAAGTGAAAGCAAAAATTACCTTAGTGGTGATCAGGCGGGAGTGTTCACTGCACGAAAGTACTTATGCAATATCTTACCGGGCACGCTCTCATGCTCCAGCGCGGAGTACTCTCCCTCCGTCTGCTCTCTGATGATGATGCAGTCCACGTCACGGTGGCGACTCTTCACGTTGGGCAGAGACTTGACGTGCACCACGTTGGCGTACAGATCCAGGGCGTTACGCAGCTTCATGTTCAGGGTTTGAAGCTCGCCGGTGTGGGAGAAGTCAGGGGTGGCGAGGATGCCCTGGAAATAAACAGTGGTATAAGTATGCAAGGCATTGTACTCCTAGGTGCTTGAATAAGGATCGTATGTGTAGAGCAAATGAGGTAGTCAACTCCTTAACGGGGTAGTCAACTCCATAAACACTTCGCCGATTGGCTCATACTGTTTAAGTTAAGTGTTACTGTTTGAATCGACTTAAGACCACCAATAAGTCTAGGTGGACAGACGATCTCATTAAATATGGCTGAAAAAACTGTCCTCATGTCAAACGGATCGTAGTATTATTGAACTGATTCGAGCGATCCGTACGGTCGGTGCGGATAATTAGACGCACTTGTGTGACTTTCTATACAAAGAATACTACGATCCGTTTGATGCACACACAGCATTGGGTGGCCAAAGGTTGAAGAAGAGAAAGAGAAATCAACTTCTTAGAAAGAGGTCATAAATTCGGCACGTGACCTTTTTAGTTTAAGTTGACACGAAACAAGATCTATTTTTTATTCAGAGAAGCAAGAAACTAAACAATTTGTCATGCGAGCTACGATCTTTTCAAGGCTCCGTTGAAAAGACATCGCATTTGTTATTCAAATTCAGTTTACGGGAAAATATCGTAATGTGATATTGGTGGACGGATGGGTTTTGTAGTAGTTCACGCTGCAGGTTACGATGGCATTTAATGTTGCGAGATTGAGGGCCAGTTTCACCGGTTGCGGATAAAGTGTCGGTAAGCCTATTAGGAACTTATCTGCCAGATAAAATAACACTTTTGGATTCAAAGGTGCCAGCCTAACGCCGGCATAACCAGCCTTTAAGTGGTAGATAGTACTAACTGTCAGATAACTAACCGACACTTTATCCGGAACCGGTGAAACTGGCCCTGAAAGTTTGAAACAACTAACGATTATTATGATCGACTCTATCGTGACTTACAGGACCATTGTTGCCATTGTGGTGATAGATCGATTGGAGCGTCGAGCAATGATTGTTGGTTTAACGGTCCTGACAATTTAAATGTTTAAATCTGGCTCGAGGCTGGAAAAGCAATACTTCTGGACACGGTGCGTGTTGTTAGGAGGTTCCTTTCTCAAGAGCACTGACCAAACGGTAGCTTGGACTACCTGTTCCCAATGCTGGTTGGCTTATATTTTTAATGTTTTTTTTTTTAATATTGTTTCATATTAAAATATTAAAAAAATAATTAAAGAATACAATTAAAATATATATAAGGTGTTAAAAAATTAACTGCAAGAATTTCGTGTACGTACTCGGTATCAATAAACAAACGTATTCCAAAAAAAAAAATTTTTTTTCAAGCATTTTTAGTTTTTACATAATAAAAAAACATTGGCAATCCAAAGTCTGAAAAATGAGATGGGAAAGTTAGAATCAGCTGTCTACGTTTGCGCTGTCGCAGGGGTGAACGACTACGCGCCCGGCACCCTTCACGGCGCAGTCACAGTACAGTCAAGTGCGCATATTCAATCATTTTGTGCGTAGTGAAAATATGCATATCTTTGAAACGGATCGTTACTTATATAAATTTTTTTCGTGATTATTTTTTATTTGTGATTCCAAACAACTCCTCAAGTTTCGTGCAGTTAATTTTTTAACACCTTTTATATATATATAATTATGATAATATTTACCTTGATACAGGCTTTATTTCTTGCGATGGAGTTGACGACATCTTCAAGCGGCGCGCTCAGCGTGGGGTTCACTTCCGAGAAGAAAAACGACTCGAAGTCTACTGGGATGTCTGCCGCCTGATATTCAAAATAATGTTGTATATTTTACACAATAATAGATACTTACTGTGTTACAAGTACAAGTAAGAGAGAAAACAATAGAGATGATTCCTGACAAAAAAATATTATTCTGATCAGTCCGTCAGTTAGATTATCGAAAAATATTGGATAAGTACGTGTTTTTTGTTTTATCAAATTAATAAAAATTGACGAAGATAAAACGCGTCAAAATCATGAGTGGGGTGTAACGTCACATCGGTAAAATTCACTCAAATGTGACGTTACACTAGTTTTCGACCAGGGATGTTACGGAGCTCCGATTCCGATTCCGATTAGTCGGAACTTCCGATTGATTTTGAACCTCCGATTCCGATACCTGTAACCGAAACTTTTCAATCGGAGGTAATCGGAGTTCGATGCTTTGCGGCGGGCGGCGGCGTACGGCCGCGGTCAACGCGTATAAACCTGTTTTTACTTGTCCCACGAGGTTAGCCCCTCGTAACGTGCTTTCTGTCGATTTAAATTACCAGCATACTTAGGTACAAGTACATTCAATGCCACGTCAGGCGTTCTATTGTTTGTATTTGAAATTAAAAAGACTGATTGTCAATGTATGTATTACTAGCTGACCCACGCAGCTTCGTCTGCGTCACATACGAGAGAAAAAAGATAGGAAAAAAAAATCACCATATTTGCAACATTTTTCATTCCTGCTCCGCTCCTAATAAACGTAGCGTCATGTTATATAGCCTAAAGCTTTCCTCGATAAATGGACTATCCAACACAAAAATGATGATTTCATTGATTAATCCTACTTTCTCACAAATTCTCTTCTTCAGGATCCGCCTCCGATTCCGGTTCCGGTTCTGATTCCTGTTCCGATTCCGATATACCAAATCCAAAACCTCCGATTCCGATTCCGGTTCCGATATCATCACATCCGTTACATCCCTGTTTTCGACGCACTGTATCGACTTCGTTTTTTTTTCCAATATTTTTATTTTTTATTTATATTTGTTTGATGATAGTTTTGCGTTTACTTGTATACCGGTTATTGTCACAGGTAAAACTTTTCACCATAAAACCTAATTATACATTGATCTACTGGAAGTTATCATAAATCTACTGGAATCTCGGGTGTCAGTCTGACTCTGACGGCAGAGCAGTTTTGGTTGTATACGGATAGACATATTGGCTTTTTCGGGAAATAATTTCCGACGTAAACGCGGACGACGACTTCGTCCGCGTTTACGTCGGAATTTATTTCCCGGGTAAGAGATAGTTATGATTCATTTTGAAGTTCCTCACCTGGAAGACCTCCTGTACTGAGTAGACGAGCTCAGGACCGACTCCATCGCCAGGGATCAGTGTGCACTTGATGCGGCCCTCCGTCGAACTTGATTGCTAAACATTCAATGTACATATTATAGCACTTATTACTTTGAGTTAGAGATCATATGTTCTGATGGGTATACAGAAAAACCTGCATTCGTCCGCTTGTTGTTGATTGCGTAGTAGATTTTACTTGGAACGGCTGATATCATCGCGCGAGAATATATTATCAACGTCATATTATCGATTGTAATCCCAAAAGGTTTAGGCAGAATGGAAGGTAAAGTTTTGTAAAAGCAAAAAGTGACATTCCCCAATTCCCGTTACGTTTGCTGGCTCATTCTGTTGCCAGGATTAAAATTATATATTTTGTAGTGTTTGTATAATATACTTATATTATACTTATTTATACATAGAGAAATAGCCTATTACTCTATCTAATCATAACACTAATGATAGTTTGAAGAGTAATCTCATAATTATCCTCATTATGTATTAAACTCAAGTATTTACTTTCATAGATCCTGATTGTGTAAACTGTTGATGTTTAAATAGGTATATCTATCGACATTTTATGTTGTTGTTTTGTTTTTAAATGAAACAGTTTTACTAAAAACGCATCATTTTTATAAAAATCGTCACAGCAGATCTAGAAGAAGATGCTGGAACGAGCTGGATAGAACCAACGACTTGTGGTCCACATAAGCCCTGTATCGAACGAACTGCAACTCATGGTAGTGTCCTATGACCAGCCGTGGGGCGATGCAGGCTAACTGTAGCGAAACTTAAGGGCTTATTACATTACACCATTTGCAGCGCCCGATTTGCAGGGCACGATCGGCAGTGCGGCCGGGAAGTAAGGCGGTCGGGACCACTCGACCACCCGATTTCTTATTACACTTCGCTTTCCCTGCAGGCAGGGCCCGATAAATCATGTAGTGTAATAAGCGCTTTAAGCTTTAACTTTGTCCAGCTATACAAGGTGTCCCTTTGGATCATGGTCAAAATCAAGGGTGTGCTACAGACCATCACAACCAGAACAACTTCCTACATGTGACCACCATAGTCATCGCGAAAAAAATATTCAACAGCTAGATTACCCTACATTTATTTACTCATTCACAGTATGTAAATAATAACTGACGCGACTATGAAACAATCGCTTAGATTTACAGCGACTAGAGACGGATAATAATAGTGATAAGTGATAACATTGAGGGGCTAGGTCAAACGGCCGTAGACTTGACACTTATCGCTAAATGTCATGTCGGAATATTGAGAATAGACTGGCCTATGATAAACGAAAAGACGACTTAACGAGTTCCGTTATTTCAAAGCTGAATAACATTACGTTATATTTTTTTGTCTGGTGGGAGCGGAGTCGTATATGTGGGCTAAGTCTATATAGTCTCTAGGCCTCTCTACCTTTAGCCTTGCGAATAGCAATAGTTTTAAAATGTTGGCATCCAAATGTTTCATAAAAGCCAGTTGTGTCACTAGGATCCGCTATTGTGATAGGCCTGTTCTGTGGCTGTCTTCAGAATTGCAATTTCACAACGAACCTCTGTGTTCATTAATATATTGCTGAACTTACATTATTACATTCTTAATGTTATCCCTCTAATGGGACATCTCAAGCTTAAATAAATAATTATTATTGTCATATTTGTGTAGACCTGTCTAATTCTGTTAGTCGCATTTTGTTTCAGCAATTTAAAAACTATGACTAAACATTAAAACTATTGAAGTTCAAATACCTAAAGCATATATATACTTACATTTTTGGAGCTAAGTATTTTTTTATAAAAAAACTTACCTGACTGAACTAAATCTAAAACTTACTGAACATCCTAGCCTTTTTTGGATGTGTCTGTTTCACTTCTTGCATACCTAGATTCAGCGAAACATCAGTGCATTTTAATATACACAGCAGTGAACATATACAATTACCGGTTATGTTAAATGACCCAGTGTTATAGTTAACAATGCGTTGGACAACACATAGACATGGCAATGTGGTTGCATGCTACATATAAATGCTAATTTGTACCCTTTAAACTGACAGGAAATTGTAGACACATTAGAATAAATCATCAAACATGTTTTCCCTTGCCTTTGTACTTTTTTGTGGAGAATATGTAAATTCTATCAATTAAGTAAATGCCACAGTTTAACAATAACCCAACTTTAGAACCGAAATAATTTTCAATTAACCGATATCTGGTGTAAACATGCAATTTCTTGAATAATTTTGTGTCTGCAGATACAGGGTCTTGAACTAAATCTAACATTGTTAGGTATGTATAAAAAAACATGCCACATATAAGACCATCCTATTCTCTAACCATTTGTGCAAATATTGTGTGTTTGTTTGTGCCAATGTGTGAAGATGTTTTGTTTCTCTTGATGATTCGTAGGTCCGTAGGTCCCAATTTAAAATGTTAATATTTTGAATTTTGTTCAAGGTTAAAATGTTTTTGTTTTTAATTTCTAGACAATATGCCAAAAGAGAAGTTATTATGAAACCAAAGGAAATATGTACAGATCCCGCTTTAAATAGTATTGCCACAAAAGGCGAAACAAAACTTTAATAAAAATGATTTCTAATTTCGATTTGGAATTCTTGAAAAAAAAGAACAGATGTATTTTATAAAAAGAATAGAATGGTATATTTTAAAACATGGGTAAAAACAATAACATGGGAGCGGGTGCATGCATTACTGCAAAAAATTATAGCTTACGGATTGTCTGAAGTCTCAAGGAACCTTCATACTATAACCAAGAAGTGTAAAAAAATGTAATTTTAAAAATAAAAATAATTTTGATACCATACCAAACTTAGAGCCAATAAACACTTAAAAATAAAATATATCTTTTAGTTTAAATTTAGAATAATTGTAAATTATAGATGTTTTTGACAGTAATGAAGCAAGCACATATAAGGTATAGATTGTGTCTTGTATAACTGTCAGTGGTGGAATTACTGGAGAAACCAGATGATTACCGAACAATGATTACTGATGCCTTGTGGCACTTTTGTACGTAAAAAGTTTAAATAAATGTTGCAGTGGCTACATCCACTGATAAGAAATTACTATTGCCATACTGTTTTTCTGTAAATGTTTCTGTAAATTAAATAAATAAATTACAGAGAACACCAAACGAGAAAGAAGTCAAAAGACGAAGTGAAGTTCTGTAAAAAGTCTATTTTTCTCAAGGCATTATTGTAGTACTTGCTTCATTACCTCTCCGTACCATAGGTTGCAGGATATTAGTAGACAGTTAGTATGCTCACCAGCGTGCTGATACCGAGTGGAGCGTAACATACGTTTTTGTTTGCGTTTACCGTGGTTGTGTGGACTCCCTTGTTCGCATGACTCAAGTAGGATCCCTGGGAAAATATTAAGATTATTATTGCAGCTATGACAAAGTTATGTAAAATGTGCTGAATAATTAAGTTTAACTTTGGACCTCGTTATTTTTTGAGGTGCTAAATAATAAAACAAGGTTATACAAGTCAGCAAAACACAAAACCCAAGTCATAGGCAAACACAATTTTAATGCATAAAAGGTCTCAAGTATCATTTAATCAGGAAAATTAAACGCATATTAAATTGCGGTGTCAATTAGAATTCTTAGCTGAGATCACGTGAGACGGATCAGGGAAAATTAAATATTAATATTCATATATCCATAACAATCATCAGGTTATATCAAAATAATATAAAGGTGTGCAGAAGTTTAGGTAAAGCATGAGTGTTATTAAACATTATCTGCGTAACGGCAATTCATAACATAAAAGTTACGAAACAGCCCGAGTACGACATTTGCAATGAATTAATATAGAATCAATCGAAATCGTACTGTACCTGCATCAGGGCACGGCACACATTTCTAGTAAGAAGCGACATCCTCGACTTTTTTAGAACCTTTTAATAAAAGGTTGCTTTTTATTAAAATTATTTTTGGATCAAATTCCTGAAAAGACGTAACCTAACCTATCACACGCTTCGTTCCACGGTAAATGACAGCTGTTGAATTCAAATGATTAAATGCATGATTTCTATAAAGCATAAGCGATTCAAAAGTGCAAAGTATATCTAAACCATCCAGCTTTAGTTTGCAAATGTTTAAAAAAAACTGTGAAATAACGAGATCAACTTTCAGTGGTGTCAGTAGCGTGGAACAAAACGTAACCATTTACATTAGTTGCCAGTTTAAAAAAAACCTTGTCGATTCAGTACATAAGTATTAGGTTTGATAAAATCGTTGTCCAGAGCGTAAAACTTAGCACCAAAATCACTACTTTTAAATAATCTATCAGTTATTTATTCTACATTTAATGGATAATTTGAGGTAATCATTAATAGCGAAACAAAATTCAAGAAAAGAGTAGAACAAACAAATATAAAACTAGCAACCCTGTCTTAAATTATCGAACCAATGCCAAGTGCGAGAAAATTGATTTTACGTCACCCATCCAAGTGGCTGTCACCGCGCAACATTTGAACTCGGCTTCATGAAATTATAAGTGATATCGGCAAAAAAAGTGATACAGTATGCATGTGACGACTTCGTCGTATATAGCGATTATTTTGTAAACCTTTTGGATATTGTATATTTTATATCGGTCCAATTTTTACCCGCAAAGTCAAACATAAGGTGGCACAAGTGTGATTGATTCGGTAGGTGTTTTTTATTCTAAATCTTTTTTTGTATCGAATGAATTGTTTAAAACATAATAGTGCTGCAAGGTTCAGAGTGTCGTCTTATGCAAGTACTAGCAAAAAGAGCCAAAGTTGTTGTACCTATACAAAAACAAAATTTTAATGTAAGGGATCTGAAAGTTATGATAAAAATTATATTGATGAACCACTCTGTAACAATAATTTTATTCTCGTTCTCATTTCAAGAATAAAGATGCTTGTTAAATTGCCGATAAGAAGTCGTAGGTCAGTCTTACAGATTATTACGTATCAGTATTGTGTTAATTTCAATTTACTTTGCCTATTTAGTTTTGCATACAAAAGAGTAATTACCTAAAATGCGTTCACCCCGGATTTGCATAAATTGAATTGCAATTTTACAAATTACATTCGCAAATTTTTCGGAAGACCGATCACGGTATTGGGTCGTAGCGAGCGTTGAATTGCGACGCTCGATATTCGATAACATATTCATTAATTAAATAAGCACGTAAAGACAGTATTAGAAATAATTATACAAAATCCACTAGTATATATGGTTGTTCAACGCATTTCATTTCCCTCGTTCCCTCGTTCTTATGGTTTAAATAGATTGCAATATCTAGGTATACAATCTTTGATAGTAGTTTATCTGTTTTGATTTGTATGTATCACGCTGATAAGTTATCCACGATTTTTAGGACAGTGAACCATGATGTCTTTACTCTTCAAGTTTTAGACAAGATCCAATCGACCACCTTCTTTTGGCGAGGGTTGTTCGATTACGTAATCCAATAGAGATTCCACCCAACCCAACTGATCCAAGGCTAGCCGTTTAACAGTTTTTTTTTCTATCAATTTTGGTGGTTAAATATCCGGTTTGATTGGCAAGCAAAAATCTTCTATATATAAAAATCAATTGCTGTTCGTTAGTCTCGCTAAAATTCGAGAACGGCTGGACCGATTTGGCTCATTTTGGTTTTGAATTATTCGTGTAAATCCAGGGAAGGCTTTTTTATTTTAATTTTAGGTAGGCAGTAGTAGGTAGCTTTTTCCCTCTTATGTGACGCAAACAAAGTTGCGTGGGTCAGCTAGTATTTGAATATTTTTTCAGACTCTGATTTCCAATCCATATAGGCTTATTGCCTTAAAGGCTTTTAAGTACGCTATTTGTATAGAAATACCTAGATGATAGTAGCTCATACGGTGTTACACTTATCATCATACTGCGGCTTCGCCCGGGTATAAATTATATACAGGGTGTATTTCACCTCATCACAAAGCCATTAACCAAGCATTCTGTATATCAAACTAAGTAAGTTTACGCAAAAAATATTGCTGGGAAACAACTTTTTTTTTTGAGGTTATAAATCATGTTTTGTGGTATAACTCAATGTACCACACTCAAAACATTGTGAGGATGGATGGATTGAATAGTACGGGGGTCGTAGAGATATTTAAAGTAAAAATCATGCGATAAAAGTGGTATTGTACGCCTAGTCTTGCTCTAAGTTGCCGCCAAGCCTTCAGCACTGGGAAATTACAACAGTAATCCTTTGTAATTCAAAATCAGCATCCTAAAAGTTGGCTAAGTTGATTGTTTCTGGTCTAGAAGTTTATTTTATATTTCTTTTCAGTTTACCTAAGAGTACGACTCAAATAAGCAGAACCTGGTAGTTCCGAAACCTACATAATAAACTGATTGGGGGTTTAAAGCTGTAATTTGAGAGGTTCATCGATAAATAGGTACGTATAAAAGTTTACCCGTAAGTAGGGTTGCCAACTATTCCGTCTTAAACAGTATTATACTGTTTTTAACTAAATTACTTATACTTTTTACTGTTGAATAAAAGTAAAGTATACAAAATACTGTTTTCAGCTAAGAAGCTCACACCAATTTCGCCACCTCAGCATTTACTGAAAGTGTTTTTTCAGTAATTAATGCTAAGTGGGGGAGGATAGAAATAGAGCATCTATAAATTTAATAAAAAATGAGCTGCTCATTAAAATTTATTTTAATTTCTATTACAATTGTGGTGAGTCGTATTATTTAAAAAAAAAGAACTAATTTAATAAGTTGTGCGAGAAGCTCTAAAAATATATATTTAAAACAACAAATAAATAAAATACTGTTATTTTTTTTAAATACCTACTGTTTAATATTCTTCATAAACCTGAATATACTTTTATTTCTTCTAAAAAAAGTTGGCAACCCTACCCGTAATTTCCATTTTTTGTAGCTTTTCTTCCACTTCTTGCGATGTTCTGCTTTGAACCATTCGAAGGCGATCTGCTGTTTTTTCCGGTTGGAGTGTACGTGTGTTTTCGGAAATCGTTCGTTTCTATCTAATTAATGGGCTAAAAGTGTCTTGATGATTTTTGTCTCCGACTAGCCGTTTGTCGTAAAAAAGGTGGCGAAGGGATTCCGTTCACACCGACCATATAGGTTACGTTAGGTTGTAGTACTGCTGTTATTAAATAATCCTATGTGTTCATCCAGGTTATAAACTATTCATGTGCCAAGTTTTAGTTTTCCACTCTATCCTCAAAACTATTCACTTCCTATTATAATAAATACGAAAGTTTGTGAGTATGGATGTGTGTGTTTTTGTGTGTTTGTTACTCTTTCACGTAAAAACTACTCGACGGATTTGGATGAAATTTTTCGCACAGATAGTTTATAACCTGTAGGAAAGTATCATAGGTGCAAATATGATACTTTTTATCCCGATAGTAAGATGGTATCAAAAATACAAAAATACAAAAAAAAAATACAAAAATATTTATTTCCATAAAACAATATTTCTTACATTGGTTGATGATTGGAGTCTCCTTTTAAGCAAATAATGCCTGTAGTAGGAGACACCGCTCTTCCATAAATTAAGATTATTCTATCTTATTTTCTTAACAATATAATCCTAATATTCTCCTAATATGTTATGAATGTATGTGAGTGGTTAATGGTAAAAGTTGAGTGTTATATAGTGGATGATGATTTGTGTGTGTGTGTAGGCATGTGTGTGTGTGTGTGTGTGTGTGTGAGAAAGTGTGTGTGTGTGTGAGTGGGTGTTAGACTGCACGTGTTTGATGTGTGTACGTTATCATGTTACAAGAGTGCTTCGGTGTCTTCGTACGAAAGTGGTTTTATCCATTTTAGTATATTTTTTTTACAATCATGAAGTGGTTTGGTGTAAATGTATATGTTTCTGTTAACTCTGTTGTAAAGCTGAGCTGCGCGTATGTTATACTGCATGGCTGCAAATTTTGTTTTTGTTTGCGGGATTTGTACAATAATATCTTTTCGTCTTTTTACTATTATATCTTTATCAAAAATAAGTGTCCTGTGTTTCTTTATGAGTGTGGCAGTGATATATAACTTTCTAACACTAAGCAGGCCACTGATCTCGTAAAGAGTTTTGGTTGAAAATCTACGTCTTTTAAAATACATAATTTTTATGAGAGCCCTTTGGGCTCGTTCCACATCTATAAATTTTGATTTTGCCGCCCCGCCCCAGACAGGTATACAGTAAACTATAACCGATTGTGCAATGGCAGTATAAATTTCATTTAACAGATTCCTGTTTGGGCCCCCTGGTTTAGCAACAAATGTTGTAGGGACTACATGTCTCAAAGTTTTAAACATCCAGCCTAATTTTCTTACTCTATCGGATACGTGCTCGAGATGAGAGTACCAAGTCAACCTTTGGTCAATTATTACGCCTAAATATTTTGTTTGGGGTACTTTATTGATGATGGGACATGTACAACCTATGTCGGTTCCATCACAAGAATGTATTTTAATATAAAAATTATCATCTGGTTGTGACTGGTTTGAAATTGTAAAACATATATAGTTGGTTTTCTTTGTATTTAGTGTTAGTACATTATCATTAAGCCAGTCGGCAATTTGGGCCATACCCAACTCGGCTTTAAGTTTAACGTCAGACCACTCATTTCCAGAGAAAACCACAGCTGTATCATCGGCGTAAGAAAATATGTTAGCATTATCGACTTTAAGGTTACACAGATCATTAATGTACGTCAGAAATAATGTAGGACCTAAAATGCTTCCCTGCGGAACGCCAAAAGATACATCTGCTTCGTCACTGGTATAAGCACCTATTTTAACTCTCTGCTTTCTATTTGCCAGGTAATCTTTGAAGAGTTTCAGAGCTATTCCTCTTACTCCAACTCTTTCTAACTTCGACACAAGGGTTGGAACAGAGACGGTGTCAAACGCTTTTTTTAGATCTAGGAAGACTGTAAGACATTTTCTTCCCTTGTCGAGATGGTCAGTTACAAGCGAGCTGAGTGCAGCGACTGCGTCCTCAGTGGATACTCCCTGTCTAAATCCAAATTGATGAGGCGATATTATTTTATATTTATTAAGGTAGTTAAGTAGTCTAATGTTCATTATTTTTTCTAAAATTTTAGATAGAGCTGGCAATACAGAGATAGGTCTATAGTTATTGACATCGTCGCTGTTCCCTCCCTTGTGTACAGGAGTAATAACAGACTGTTTGAGTGGTGTCGGAAAGATGCCATTTTTAAAACAGAGATTTACCAGATGCGCTATGATGGGAACGACTTCCGTGCTAATGTATTTCAAGAACCGAGTTGAGATATTATCCCATCCTGCAGCACTGTCTGACTTCAAACTCATCAGGACACTTTCCACTTCCTTGGGGTCAGTGTCAAGTAGCACAAAGGAATTAGTTTGGGTAGGTAAGGTTTTGGGTCGACAAGACTTTTTACTGGGTTGGATTTGCTGAGCTAATTGTTTTCCGATATTGGCAAAATAAGTGTTAACAAAATTCACCGATGCAGTTGGAGACGGCAAGATGTTTAAGAGGTCGAAGCTTTGGTTTTTAGTTTTATTTGAGTACGTTATTGATTTTATATTTTTCCAAAGTAACTTCGTATTTGTGACAGATTTAGCTAGTGACTCTCTTTCATGTTTTCTTTTCAGTTTCTTTATGAGATTGTTACAATGATTCCTATACCGACAATATGTTATTTTTAAAATGTCATTGTGAATATCTAGCCGAGATTGTTTTTGTAATTTATTGCGGTTTTTTATGCAGCGCAGTAACCCAGGAGTGATCCATGGTTTGATTATACGTCTACTGCTTGGAATTTTTATTATATTAGAATTGTGTTTAATAGTGTCAGTTAACTTTTGTATCAATCGACTGATTAACAAATTGGGATCGTCACAAAACAGCAACTCACAAAGATTTTTTTCTTGTAAATCTTTAAGCGCTTGCTCAAAGTTGATGGTAGTGTTGGTTTTATTAATAACATTTCTGGTTTTTATTTTACACAGTGATAGAAAGGTAGTGTAGTGATCCGTTATAGATGTTTTTAAAATGGCAATTGAGGCAGATATTTTTCTTTTATGAATCCTCAACATGAGGTGGTCTAGGCAGTTCTTTTCTCTGGTAGGTATCGTATGACCGGGTAAGATACCATAAGTCGAAAGCATATTTAGGTAGTTCATCCGGTTTTTCTGTTCGTGAGACGGTTCAATGGTTTTCGGTCTAATGTTAATGTTTATGTCACCCGCTAATATAATGTTTTTTAGTGTCGGAAGAGAATCTAAGTGTAGACTAAGCGATTCCAAAAAAGGATCAAGATTTGTGTTTGATGGAGATCGGTATATACACAAAACAATATGGTTTAATATATCCAGTTGTAGGCATGTCGCCTGAGCTAACTGTATTTCTTGAATTTTTGGTTTTAGCGTTTGTTTTACGAATACAACAACCCCACCATTTTGATTAAACTGACGTGTTGATATAAAGGCCTGATAGCCTGTAAGTTGAGGAATTGGTTTGTCAACATTCAATCTACATTCTGTTAGTATGATCACATCAGTCTCAAACTTAAAAGTCGATAACAAAACATTCAGGTCATCAAAATTGCAATATATGCTTCTAATGTTCTGTGACACAATGGTAAAATCATTACTTTTAACATGTATATGTTTTGAAAAATCCGAGGGGTCACATTCAATTGAACTCGCTATTTCAATATTGTCAATTTCATTCACTGTTTGTAATGTGTTACTCATATAGATTAAAAAATAAAGATGAAGTCATTGTAAGATAGTCACAACAGCCATGGGAAGACTTTTTGAAAGCGAGCTGCACAAAGTTAAACGAGCTTTTTCTTGTATATAAATGTATGTCTGTTTTATAAAAGCATTCTTTAAATGTATAAAACTTTCTTATAGGGGTAATAGATTTGTGTAATGTTTGGTTAAGGTGGTTTGTATTTATAGTTACGAGTATGTATGTCGTTTGAAAGCTGTATGTATGTTTAGTTTGTCGCCGAAATGTGAGGGCTTTGATAATTTGTGTGTTTGGTGCGTAGAGAGTGAATGTATGTGAATGTATACTGTTATGAATATGTGCTATGTATGAATGGAGATTATGTAAGTAAGTTATTGATAAAGTTTTACAATGTACAAATAATTTAAAAAGATACCTTCCAACAATGAAGACAGTAAAATAATAACTTGCTGCTGGAGAATTTGTAATAAATGACGTGTTGACCGTGGGCATGTACAAGAACACTGCTGGAATTTTATTAACAAATTCACTCACACCTGGTGCAGAAAAAGTGTGCAAAGTACAAAGTCATGTTTTCACTATAAGTTGGTGAATTTGTTCTTCATTTCTTATGATAATGGTTGGTTCCTGATCATTTTTCTTGATATAAATTTTGCCGTAAGCAGTCCAGCAGTACTTATACTCTCCTGTTTTTATTAGGTCTCTGGCCAAAAAATATAGACGGGATCCCTTTGGGGTTAAATGTTCCGACAGGAAGATAGGAGTATCTTCTTGTGTTTTGAAGCCAAGGTGTTTGCAGCACAGCTTGGACTTATATTTTTTGTTATTTTTTGTTACGTGTATCAACTTCACGCGGCCGAAGCCGCTGGCAGAAGTTAACTTATAATGCTAATAAGATAGAATCAGTTCTATTCCACTATACCCGAGATAAATAATGATGTATCACACAGCAAAGGAAACCTTGAAAGTCTGTTAACGATAACAATAATAATATCATCGCCTTTACCGAGTAGGTATGTAAAATTATCTAATTACTCGCCTTATCTGGAGCCACACAAACATTTTTAATTGTTAAGCAACCAGATAAAATGAACACCGAATACCAACACGTAAATTATAACTGAACGAACATCATTATCTCAAAAACAATAAAGGCGACATCGTTTTTTATGACGTTATAAATGTTTACCTTGCAAGGAAAGCAATCTCCATTTCCGTCAAGGGACTAATGGCCATTGCAGAAAACTAGTCCTTGAATGGAAACCTGGAATTGGCAAGCGTGGACTCAACTGTAAGCTCAACCAACGAACCTTACAACTTAATTTGTATCACACTAGGAGACCATAGATACCTCACCTTTTTTTCGGATGGAAAATCATCATTATGACTTCTTTCGCCCTGGGTGGAGCGGGGGGAGTGACAGACTTTTCCATTCCATTACGATCCATGTTCCTTCTTCGCTCTTTGTGTTCCGGGGCCACGGTATAATCTCTTTCGAACAGTCCCGCAGCTCCGGCAGGATAGATACCTCACCTGATAGTCGATTGATAGCGTAAAGGTGCCTTTCCGAGGTGGGCTGCAGACCGCAAACTGCAAGCAACACCACTTGTTTCATGAATCCCTATGAAATCGATTCCAAGTGCGGCGACAATGCGGCCTGATCAATCTCATAGAGATTCACAAATAAAAGTAGTGTCGCTTGCAGTGTGCGGTATGCAGACCATCTTGGAAAGGCACGTTAACCTGATGGTTGCACCATCGTGGTGTCCTAGTGAGAGATAGGTCTTGAAATGCAGATATGACAGGAACACTATTCCATAGGATAAAGTTGAAAAACCTGGTGTTTTGTCTTATCCAGCCGTGGATTTCTATTGCAAATTTGGCTTTATGGAGAGGTGTCAGAAGCTTCTAGAATATAAACTCTAACTTTATTAAAAAAATATGTTTCTTGGTTACAGAGCTCCTTAGTCAAAATGGCGATTAATTTAGACAAGCCCAGGTATGACCAGAAAACGTACCTTGGTAGAGCTAAGCATTTTATTATGCTCACCAACCCACTGAACGTTTTTGCTTCAGAGAAAAAGTTAAATGAGGCACGGGAAGTCGTCAAAGCGTTCAGGTAAGTTCGTCACAAACATCATATACATAGAATTGAAAATCACTTGGGATCCCTAAGCATTGACACAGTATGGCTTCTATTATCCAGATATATGGAGAAAAGGCGGAGTTTATGCTGTTCATGAATCTATTGAGGTTTGGTTAGGCTGAATCCTAAGGTATTGGTTTTGTAGGTTGATACTTTCTGTATAATTTCATTGCGGGATCCAAAACAGTTAAATCCATTATCTGGGACTTCGTCGAGCTTCATTATCTCGGCGTTTATCTGATGGTCGCCACTGTTGATTCTAGATTTCAGGAGTTACTGTGGTTTGAGAATAGTGTGACCGATTTTATCGGCTAGTCAAATACTATCATCGCTAATTAAGAAATAGAGTCGAGAATAATTTTGGACTTTGGGACATCCCTTTTGGCGTCCAATTATTATAACGTGTTAGGTTACTCATTTCTTGTTACAATCACATCATTTCGTTACAAAAATATCTCATTATAACATACTGATAAGTTTGTAAACGATATTATTTTGTTTTGTTACACAATCGCGATACAGCCGCGCCGCGTCTTGAACTTTGTTTGTAAAATATTAACTGCTCACAATGACATGTGGAGAAGGCGATAAACAAAACTTGTTTATCAATGATGTTATATATTAATTGAAAATATAAGCGTGTACAGTCCCGTCTAACAATATGTAAAGACTTTAGATTTTTTATATTGTGTTTCTCCTAATGTACTGATTAAAATTTAATGTTATTACGTGCATAGTGTTCTGGAACTCATATTTTTATGAAAAAGATCAAATCTCCTAGTTACAATCGTTATTTCTCGCGAAAATAGCTATAATATTTAAGGGAAGTGTATGCATATTATTAGACGTGACTGTACCCCTTCGACCCTTGATCTCCTGTCTTCTGTACGACTGCCTCATTGATCGAGTGGTTGTAAACTTGACTGCAGACCCTGGGTTTGATTTCCGGATTGGGCAAAGTGTTTTTGACTTTTTTAATCAGGAATTTCTCAGTAGAAGCCACGTACCTAGTCGTCTAGAATTTGGCTCGGTTGATGGCATTTCGCTCGCCTCTTATTACATGAAATTTAAAAATAACTGTCGATATGTGGGTAATAAATTTGTGGTGTACAACTCTAGGTACAGTCAGCAAAAGAGTTAGGCATGTAGGCTAGCAATCTTCTTACGACTATTATAAATGTAAAAGTCTGTGAAGATCGATTTTTGTCATTCTTTCACGCAGAAACTACTGAAAGGATTTGGATGAAACTGCAAACAGATTGATTATAACCCTTTTCCATTTATAATCGTAGTAAGGAGATTGCTAAAATGTAAACCTAACTGTTTTGCTGGCTGTACACGCCTGCCCAACCCTTCGTGGACTATACAACATGTCCCAAAATTCAACGATAAGCCGGCACCAGAGGATGGACCTACTCATGACTACTCGAGAAAAAAAAAGAAAAAAAAAATACCTCTACTTTTTTTTAAATTACTTTAAAAAAATGGAAATTCTTCGAAAATGTATACCCCTTATGACACTTTTAACTACCATGACCACAATTTTTCAAATATTTCAGTTTTTTTGTTTGTATCGGCAACCTAAGTAGTACTTCTATTCACCATAATCTTTGAAAATTACAGAATTTTCGTAGTTTTATACAAAAAAACAACCAAAACAAAAATATTTCCCTAAAATTTTGAAAGATTTTTACGTTCAGTACACTTTAACTCATCGTAGTGTAAAAAAAAAATATGGACACTACTATGGCAAGTTTTTTTAAAAATAAGCGCAACTAACCTAGATTTTAAAATGGTATAATACTTTAGGAAAACTAGCCACAAAAAAAAATATGCATACTTTTTCTAATCAAGAACCAAATTTCATAAGTTGTTGTTAATAGTAATCACTTCTACTATGTGCCCAAAATAGATTTTTGTTGTTGGAAAATGTTGAATGAATGAAACAAATGGTGTCAATAAATGTAAATTTATTGCATTATTAATAATATTATAATAAATGTTCGAACTGTTTACCACCGGCATTAATACAGGCATGACATCGCCTTAAAAAAGATCGTTTTATTCGTCGTGCATATCTTCTACTATTGATATGATCCGCAGCCTGAGTGATTTTTTGGCGAAGGTCGTTCAGTGTTGCAATGGGTTTCGAGTAGACTCTGTCTTTGAGACAACCCCAATAGAAGAAGTCCAGGGGGTTTAGATCGGGTGAACGGGGTGGCCATAAAATAGGACCAAGTCGCCCTATCCAACGCCCTGGATACTCTTGGTTTAAGTATTCTCGCACAGGACGGGCATAGTGAGCTGGGCAACCATCATTTTGAAACCATATGTTTTGTGGATCACTAATGGGCATGTCTTCTAATAATACTGGCAAGTCATTTTGTAAAAAGTTCAAGTAACTATTGCCATCCAAGTTTCCTTGTAATTCAAAAGGCCCAATCACTTTTCCGTTTAATATGCCCGTCCATAGGTTAACCTTGAATTGATATTGGGATTTGTCTTGTCTCATCAGGTGCGGATTTTCATTGCTCCAGCTATGTAGGTTGTGAAGATTTAAATAGCCATCTCTCTTGCAGGTTGATTCATCCGACCATAGAATATTATCCAAGAATTGGGGATCTTCTCTGTGCTTTTGCAGCATAATACGGCAAAATGCGACTCGTAGTGGATAGTCCCGCGGTAATAACGTCTGCACACGCCTGTAGTGATATGGGTGAAGTCTGTGACGTTTTAGGATTCGATGTGCAGTACTTTTTGGGATTCCCGTAGCTATTTCTATGGCACGTACCGAGGTAGTTGAATCATTTTCAATTTCATTGAGAACTTCTTCGTCGCGTTCCGATCTAGGTCTTCCAGCATTTCTCCTGTCAGATGGTAAACGGCCCTCCGAAAACGCTTGATGCACATTAATAAATACTCGATAATTCGGGTATCTTTGAGCATTTGGGTACCTTTCTCGATATAATCTGCTAGCGGCGCTACCATTGCATCGGCACTCTCCATAGATGAGGTGCATATTAGCGTATTCCAACGGTGTGTATGGTAGCGGCATGATAAACGCTAAACAGTCCAAAATACGCCAAAAGTCCAATTCACAAAACACAGTCCAGTTCAAAATAATGCCAGGTTAGTACAGTTTGCAGATCACTTAATCCAGTCCAAAAAGCCAAGCCAAAAGTCGTTAGTACGAGAGTCACATCAATTGAATACGAAACGGTGCTTAGTAAACAAAGAAGCAGAGCGTACTGACTTTGTACTTTGTAGAGCAACAGCAACATTCCTACCTGCCCTATTGTTATTTAACAACAAACATCTATCTATCTCTCTCTAACGTATAATCGCAATCTATCTATTTCTCTCTAACGTATAATCGCTCTCTATCTATCTCTCTCTAACGTATACTATCTATCTCTTTCTGACTTCTGAACTTCACTGACTACGCACATGTCCCTTCCAAATTCTAAGAATTTGCGAAAGAAATCTATTTTGGGCACATAGTAGAAGTGATTACTATTAACAACAACTTATGAAATTTGGTTCTTGATTAGAAAAAGTGTCATTATTTTTTTTTTGTGGCTAGTTTTCCTAAAGTATTATACCATTTTAAAATCTAGGTTAGTTGCGCTAATTTTTTAAAAAACTTGCCATAATAGTGTCCATATTTTTTTTTTACACTACGATGAGTTAAAGTGTACTGAAAGTTAAAATCTTTCAAAATTTTAGGGAAATAATTTTTTTTGGTTGTTTTTTTTGTATAAAACTACGAAAATTCTGTAATTTTCAAAGATTATGGTGAATAGTAGTACTACTTAGGTTGCCGATACAAACAAAAAAACTGAAATATTTGAAAAATTGTGGTCATGGTAGTTAAAAGTGTCATAAGGAGTATACATTTTCGAAGAATTTCCATTTTTTTAAAGTAGTTTAAAAATGGGTAGATGTATTTTTTTTTTCTTTTTTTTTCTCGAGTAGTCATTAGTAGGTCCATCCTCTGGTGCCGGCTTATCGTTGAATTTTGGGACATGTTGTATATACGTGGTGTTTTGTGTACTTCCATCGGAACCTATCAGCCTATGATATTTCCAATTCCTGGTACTCACTTCCTTACTAACTGTAATCCATCGCGCGGCTTCAGGATCGTTGTAGGACGTATTCTGTTGATTTCCGCGACCATATTTCGCTTCTTGATTCTGGTCCTAGATTGTGCTAACGCGATACCTCTAGGTTTGCTTGCCTCATTTGTAACCATAGAAATTTTTATTGAAAACCTCAAACAGTTTGTTGGGTTACATCAAAAACTTTGTGGTTCTGACATCGATACACAGGTCGGGCAGAATGATGTACCTACCTACTAAAGACGTGGTAACTTTTTCGTGTCGATGAGTGATGACCCTTCCACCGTATGCCTTGGACCTGCATTTTACCCGATTCATGGCAATTAGGTTGTCCCATAGAAATGGGACTTAAAAATAATAGTATCGACATGTGGGTCCCGTGTTTATGGCTAGGTTACACCTCGTCCCTGCACACCGGCTAAGAAACAAGCGAATAGCGTCTTCTGACATTTTTCCTTTACAACAACAGGGCTACAAAACAAATGCCCGCGGGTTACGACGAGGAGAAATTATGGGCGGCCAAGTATCTGTACGACAGTGCATTCCACCCCGACACCGGAGAGAAGGTGATTATGTTCGGCCGCATGTCTGCGCAGGCGCCGATGAACACCCTTATCACTGGATGTGAGTAGTTTAGTTTAAAGATCATTTAATTGAGTTGCTCTTTGGAAATAGGTACTCGACAAACCGAAGCAGCAACGTCGCCCAAGTGTATGACTTTCGTGAGTGGCGATATTCCCGCTTCGGGTTGTGTCAGCACGGGCTCGTCTTTTTTTATGCTCCACACACGAATTTTGAGTGCTATATTACACTATAGGAATAATAGGAGCAATAAGTACCTACTAGTTAAGAGTTTGACTAGTTCTTTATTCAAATTGGCAGTAACTCAAAGCATGCTAAGTAGCATTATAGATCTCAGCCATACAGACAGAGATACATAGAGGAAAGAGAACATGTTTTTAGGGTTCTGTACTCGAAGGGGACCCCACTACTAACCCTCCACTGACCTTGTGTTTGTCTGTCGAGCTGTATCTCATGATCCTTAATTTATTTATGTTTCAGGTATGATATCTTTCTACAAAACAAATGCTGCCATCATTTTCTGGCAGTGGTTCAATCAAACGTTTAACGCTGTTGTCAATTATTCGAATCGAGCCGGAGACGCAGTTATCAGCAAACAGTAAGTAATTCTCAGTACTTGGATTTTCTTTAAAAGTAGGGCTTTAGCAAAAGTTATTCGTCCTTTGAATTCCATTCTTTTTTCATGACAATGCTTGGTTAGCTATTCGATAGACGTCATTCTAAATCCAATATGGCGTACTCCCAAAGATGGCGGATGTTATATCGATAGTTAATTGTTTTTGAGTAGGTACCCGTAAATTGGGTTTCAATTAAACGTGACTGCTGAGAAGAATACGAAAGAAGAATGTCGTCATACTTAAATATTTAAAAGCTTGTTTCAAGTTTTTTCTAGCTCGTTTGTCATAACTTACAAGTTGCTATCGCTGTCAAAACGTTTGGCAATCTGCAGCGCCGTTCGACGGCATATTATGTCTTTGGCGTTGCTTTTAAAGAAAATTCATATCGATAGGTAGGTAGTTACGTCAAACTTGGTAAATTTGTTTTAGTTTTGTGTTTTACCACCCACCACCACCACTAAAACAGCCATTTTCAATAACTTACTAGCCGGTTTCAGTAGGTTGCCATCTCTGTTTGTTTGACATTTTGCTTTCTGGACGTTTAAAAACAAAATTTAACGTCACAGAAAAGTTTTCTTTATTCGGATAAGATGATATTCCTTGTTTATAGAGACACAGATAGCTACGGAAGATGGCACATTATAACTTACATACGTATAATAACCAATAGTTATACGAGTAAGTTATAGAAAACGGCCGTAAGTTGGTCGAAGGTGTGTTTGACTTTTCATCGTTACCTAATATTGTTAAATTAAAGGGCCATGGAACTCAAATAAAAAGGAATATAATTATATAAGTTGACTATATTATTTTAATAATAGTAACAAAAAATCCTTTGTTTTATTTTACAGACAGTTAGTGGCGTCTTATTGCGCGGCCTGCGGAGGTGCCTTGGGGACGGCACTATACCTCAACAGTAAAGTAAAGGTAAGGAACCAACTTCATACAGAATCACAACCTCAGGTTTTTTTAAGGGGGGGGGGGGACTTTATTAAAATAATACACAGATTTTTTTTTTAATATCCTCCAGAAATTGTCTTTATTTGACTGATCATTTAAATGCCATTAATGTTTGAATATGATTTCGGGCATGTGGCTGGTTTTATTTCATGTCGGACAGAAACTTTTGAACTGTCAAAACAAAAACAACAGTGAAATGTATCTCTGTAGCTACATTCCTAGTTACACGCCATAAAACTGTGAAAGTACTCGTAGTTGCCATTCCCTAGCGTTAGATCTCTATGGAGGTCGTGGCTAAATAATAACAGCCGCTCGGGTCGATCTATAGGTAAGCCGTGTTTGCCTAAGTTAGTCTGTGGATGGGTGATCACCCTTAGGGTCAGCGCAGACAGAGAGGAATAATTAATCCCCGTGCGGTCTTGGGCATTTTCTTTACGGATCGCGTATTCTCGAGCGTATCTTCGAGGACGCGCGAGCATTTTTCGTCAGGTTCAAGCATTAATGTAAAACTTTATATCAATAATTTTAAAATTTATTTTCAATTGCTTTAATAAAATCCTCTCCGCTGCGCTCGGTTTTGTCTGCACTGAGCCTTTGGTCCCCTCTGTTATTTGTCAATCTTTGGCAGTCGTTACAGGTAGTCAGTATTCCAAAAAGTCTGACAACCAGTCTTACCAAGTAGTATATACAATACCACTTGGTAAGACTGGTTGTCAGACTTTGTCAGACCCAGTATTAACTGAGTTGTGGAGGTCAGATAGGCAGTCGCTCCATATAAAATACTTTTATTCAGCTGCATCCGGTTAGACTGGAAGCCGATCCTAACGTAGTTGGGAAAAGGCTAGGGAGATGAGATATCTATGGAGAAGAACCTTATCTTACGAAGATCATTTTTTTTTAAGTTCTTGACATTTTATTTTTATTACAACTTTTACTAAATCAAAGTATTCATTATCTTAGCGCCAATAAATTACGGCCAGGTGTATCTCATTATCGCTATGATAGCGTATCGTGTATTTTTCCAACGTTATCTTCTATTTCGGTGGTGTGAGCATAACTAATTGTTACATTGAGATACGTCACGGAGGTGTGTCGTATCGTGGCGGAAAAACCACTGAGATTATCGAACTGTTGAACTTGTGCGGATTTGATTTCATCGTCACGAGACTTCTGTGTCTGAAAATGGTTTTATAACATACTTAAGTATTTACTTATATAGGGTTATTTTTAAAACTCCAACAACCTCGGTGTAGATTACTAACATCATGATGCTTATGCTAGTTACTACGATTGCGAGCCAAACGGAAGTAAGATAAAATAAGAAAGCTTATGAAAATCAACTCGAATTTATTGAAAATGAAAACGGCAGTTAAAAAGCCTACCTCTGGTAACTTAAGCAATACGTTTTATTTTTATTTTTATGGTTCATTTACTTACATGATCAGTCAATTATAAAACCTTGCCTTTGAAAACTGCACAGCGCAAGGCAAAAACAAAAGAAGTCTTTAAAACCTCATAGAATGCATTCCTGTCTACTAACTAAGTGACTGTTATGTTTTGAGACAAACCAAATCATTTCAATGAATAGGTAATAGATACTTAACAAAGCTGAAGAATCCTGAAAGATCTGATCACAGGTCGAACCCTCACTACCTACCCTACTACCAAGCAAGAATAATGATATATGATGACATCTAGTCGATTTCGGCCACAACGGTTGAATACGATGGCTTTCTAGTTTGGTTGTAGAGAGCTTTTGGTGTGCTTCTCTTTCATGTGCTCTCAAGTGGCTAGCATAATCCAACTTTGGCCAAAAAACTCCGACCACAAAGCGGACACGTCAGAACACAATAGACTTGTTAACTGAAAAAATCTAATTAGTCCGTCACTTAGATTATCAAAAAATATTTGATATGTATGATAAACTTGAGCGACTTCAAAACTGTTGCATTAGATTTATATTTGGCTTGCGCAAATATGATCACATATCTGAATTTCGCACAAAGCTCAAGTGGCTTCCTATACGTCTTCGCCGGAATTCTCATATCCTGTTTCAGCTTTACAGTATTCTGTTTAATCCTACAACTCCCTCTTATCTTAAAGAACGTTTCAAGTTCCTTCATGACACACATAATAGATATCTGAGGTCATCAGAAAACTTAAGACTAGAGATGCCGATGCATTCCACCAGTTTCTATGATAACTCTTTTACAGTACAAGCAGTACGGTTATGGAATGCCTTGCCAGTGTCTATAAGGCGTGCTCAATCTATGACAATTTTTAAAAGCATGATAAAAAAACTGTATCTCTCTCCATAAGCATATTTTCAATTTTTTATTAGGTATGTTTGAGTTAGTTCGTTCGCACTTGTTTCATGATAATTAAAAGATAATTAAAAGTATGTATGTTATATATATTATTATTTATATATATATATATGATATATATGCACTTGTATATATATGTATATACGTTTAATATATACATAAGTGTAATATGTCTAACGTGTGTATATGTATGTATTTATTTATTGTATATATGTAAATGGTACACCACAGGCTACCTGCAGTATTGTCTCTCCTTCCCCTTTAAATCCATCCAAAGGTTGTCTTTAAAAGATCGCTTTTAGCGATAAGACCGCCCATTGTGTCACCCCTTGTAAAGTGTTTAAAATGTTTGTATTTATATTTTTATGGTGTACATAATAAAGAGTATTCTATTCTATGTATTTTTTCTTTTGTCACATAAACCAAAATTGACGAAGATACGACGCTTTTAAAATTCCCAATTCGTCACTGTTTGGTATCATTCTTAGTGAGTTCTGACGTCACGAGTCCCCACTCCCGAGTTTTGATTTTGTCAATATTCGTTGATTTACAAAAACAAAAAATATGTGTCCATTATTTTCCAATACTCTGACGTACTAAATAGATTTGCAATTTATTGATGGTGGAAACTAGTACTCAAAATACATACTTCGTTATCTACGAGTAATATCTTAAATGCAATAATATTTTGATAATACAACGACATTGCAGCCACTCCGTGACCTATACACATTAGAGTCGTGCTTAACAGATTTGCAGCAATGTGTCATGAAAGTTCACTTAACGATTATATTATAACACGATAGTAAACAAACATATTACGCTTGTTATGTTACCTCTTACGTCAGAGTCTCCTACTACATGCTTGAAATAGTACGTTAGAACTATGTTACCGATATCGTGTTTTATGGTAGGTGTGTCTTATTTAGATTGCTATAGGACATGGGGTAGTCCTCTACCTATGCATTATTATATAGGCATCGTGTTTATGTAGATTCTTTTAGGTTATCTAAGTATTGTATTGTACAGACTCCAGGACATGAAGCTACTAAACTCGTACAATCTGTCAAATTTCTCTAAGGGGCCGCCTTCGTGAGCGAGCGAAGCAGGGCGATTCTACAGAAAATATCGCCGCGATTGTCTCGCTCGTGGAGACGGCCCAAAAGAGAGTGTATAGAAAAACGTGGCAAGGACGATAATATCGCCGCGATTGTCTCGCTCGTGGAGACGGCCCAAAAGAGAGTGTATAGAAAAACGTGGCAAGGACGATAATATCGCCGCGATTGTCTCGCTCGTGGAGACGGTCCAAAAGAGAGTGTATAGAAAAACGTGGCAAGGACGATAATATCGCCGCGATTGTCTCGCTCGTGGAGACGGTCCAAAAGAGAGTGTATAGAAAAACGTGGCAAGGACGATAATAACGCCGCAATTCTCTCGCTCGTGGAGACGGCCCAAAAGGGAGTGTATAGAAATGTACGGTCTCATCAACCGTACATTTACGTTGCAAACGCAGCAACCTACTTGAATGTCGTGCGTCACTAATATTACGCTATAATTGTAACTTTTCACGCTAGGCAGAGCGAGTCAGACAACAACTGTGGAACTAACCACTTGTCAAGAGAAAGAATCGCTACCACTTTAACTATTGTAACTTCTACATTTCAATATAACTTTAAACATAACTTGCGGTTCTTTCTGTGTACTCCACAACTTAACCAACATCAACTAAGTGATAGTGTACGGTGCCTACAACCATTGGCTCCTACAAGAAAAACGTGGCAAGGACGATAATATCGCCGCGATTCTCCAGCTCGTGGAGACGCTAGGCGCCCCTAAAGCATTACGTTCTAGGCTGATTGGGAAAATTTGACAGTTTTGGGTAGCGTTGATGGTACATCGGGCTGCTGCCCCACAGCTCAATAAACTTGGTATATAGAGTGTTTACATAATTGTATCCATACTTTCACTTAAATAAATAGTAAGTACAGTCGTACATTAGTAAGAATAATTGATGAGATTTATGTTGCGCTTACACAGATTATTATTGTATTTGCGTGCACTGTTGTAATTTTATATTTTTTTAAATGTTTTTTTTTCAATACACTAGGTAGGTAAATACAACATTATTTTTTGTTTACACTAAACCCGAAAAGGGGTCATTGTACTCATCATTTTGTACAACTTTTTCTATGGGACGAACCTTGAAATCGCGAAAAAAATAACAGCTGTTCCCTACATTTTGACGAGTTAAGCGAACATAAATGTAGGGAACAGCTGATTTTTTTTTCGCGATTTCTAGGTTCGTCCCATAGAAAAAGTTCTTCAAAATGATGAGTACAATGACCCCTTTTCGGGTTTAGTGTAGGTAAACAAAAAATAATGTTGTATAGTGTTTACATAATTGTATCCATACTTTCACTTAAGTAAATAGTTGGTACAGTCGTACATATAGTAAGGATAATTAAGGAGGATTATATAAGTTGCGCTTACACAGTCAACTTAATAGGCTGAAAAAATTACCCGTGTAACCCATCTTAATACTATTTATTTTTAGTTAGATATAGTGTAAATTGACACATTGTATTTGCGTTTAAATTATTATTGTATTTGCGTGCGCTGTTGTAATATGATAATTTTTTAGAAAATGTTTTTTTTTCTAGGGCATGAACCCACTATACGCGCGGTTGGTACCCTTCGCGGCAGTGTGTGGCGCTAACTTTATCAATATCCCCATGATGAGAAGCACGTAAGTGTTAAAAATTAAATTAATTCCAATATCTGCTCGTCGGGCATACGAGAGACGTGGCCAGCCCAGTCCTACTTTAGCTTAGCGGCTTTTTGAGCCAAATCTATTCAAAAATCATTCTCATCAAAGGTCATTAAATTGTCTATTGGATGATCAAAATTTCATGCAAACACGCCCGATAGTTTTTGCGTGATTATCGTTTTTTTTTGTTCGCGTTAGGCAATACTTTGCAAAATAATTGCACTATGTTATAAAATGTAATTAAGTAATTTCACAAATAAAATTATGAAGAAAATGGTCTAGTGTAACATATAATTTTTTCAAAGAGGTAAGACTTCGAGTTTAGCTACGTGATTTTCAATTTGAAATCTATAAAAGGTCGTACATCTGCGTCTGATTCCCACCGCGAACTATCGAAAGAGCCGAACGAAGTATGAAAAGGGTCTCGTTCGCGTCGCTCGCCCAACCGCCAACTGTCGGTGTGGTCTGCGCTTTATCCAGGTGTCTCCTGCTATTTTGACGATATAGTCGTCGCCTCGAGCTTTGGGACGGCTAGGCGGCTCTAACCGATGGTAAATACCCAATGAAATGGCCGAATGAAACTCAGAAATGCGCAGTAATAACTTCAGATTGGGTACGCTGTTCAAAACATAATGCTGAAAGATTGAGCATAGCATTTAGCAGTGGCGAAGGGTCCATGTAACTCGTTTCCTACCGCATTCCCTTAGAAAAATGGCACAGCTAGTATCTATGGACAAATAAGTTATCACATTAAAGACATTCGCTACTGGCATTTATTCTCGTTTTTTTTGCATTTGCAGATAGAAATTTAAGAAAATACAAACTTTCTTGTTTATTATACCTTACACTTGTTTATTTCAGAGAAATCATTCAAGGGACCCCTGTGTTTACCCCGGATGGGCAGCGAGCGGGGAGCTCCAAGATCGCAGCGGCTACAGGCATATTCCTCGTTTGCATATCCAGGGTGGGCATGGCTATGCCCGGCATGAGTACGTATCTGCTTATAAAATACTTCCGTCTTTGGGGACTACCGACAGTGGCAAAATGCCACGGGCCCCCGGCCTGACGGGGCCCCTGGCCCGAGAGGTTGCGAGCTCAAAAGTGACCTAACATTTTTACAAAATTTTGTAACCTACTAAAAATTTTTTAAAGTTAAACAAAATTTTAAATCGATTAAAGTTAAAACCAAAGACCATAATTATACAAATTTTATTCATAAAGAAGTTTATTAATAATAATTAATAATAACTAATGATAACTAGTATTTATTATTAACATAACTGTTACTTTATTAGAAACTTGTAACCTAAAATGGACACAATGTTACTATTGGGTAACTAGGTATCTCAGTGATTTATTAAAACTAAATTAAAATGTGACGAGTTTACTTGGGGCCCCATTGCCAAGGGTCTCGGGTGATATAGTTACCCCACTGAATCGGGACTTGGGGCACCCCCCCGTTAGGCTAGTTAGGTTCCTTTAAACCCTGCACTCGGAAATGGGGCCCCGCGAAGCGGTGCTCCGTCGACTACGCTTTTTAGGGGGAATATAAAGTGTTTTAAGGTTATGTTATATTAATCGGTATTTCTCAGGAATGGTGCATTTTCTTTTCATGAGAGTTGTGCCACTGGGCAAGGGGGACCCCTCCTTTCCTCCACACCGCGTAAGTTGACTATCATCGCATATCACGAAAAATAATGCGTTTTGTTGTAAGCAGTATGTTCATTTGACAATATTTCGAGATTTTACAATATCACTAGAGATATCCATATAAATTTATTAGCATAATTAAACATACTACATCTAAAACTACATATAAAATTTACAAAAATAAAACTAAACATAAAACTAGTACACAATATATATACAACAATGTCAATAGGACATTTAGGCGTCAAGATACTCCTCCGCATCGCTTTTATCGGGAAACGTGCCCAGAAGACTGGCAGCATTGCCACGTTGAATGGCAATGCTAATTCTTTGGCCAAAGAAGTAGCCAGCCCTCTGGTCGCGCGTAGTGTCGATCAGTCGGCGGCAGATTTCCTTAAAAAGGAGACGCGCACTCGGACCCCATGACCCGAGCGTTTCGACCCCAAACGGCTCAAAGCTGTAGTTACCAATAAGGTTACAGTATTTGCGCCGTTTGAGGATCTCAGCAGCTGCAGCAGCAGCGCCTGCACAGCCTGCAGTGCTTGCAACATGGCAAGGCGCAAGGGTGTCGACATAAGTTGCGTCCCACACCAAAGGCCTGCCAACGCTCCAAGGCACCAACGTCATGCCGTCCGGTCTCTTGCCATCGTCACGTACCAAGCCGTTTGGTTCTAAAATCGCTGGTACGCCGGCGCTGGCAAGAGCCCGACGGATAATGTCGTTGATGCTGGCGTGCCGTGCAATGCGACCTGCGCTCCTGTAGCAGGACAGGCCATGATGTCCGAGGCTGTCGACAGCTACACCGCAGTGACAACGATGCGAAGCAACACAAGAGATATTACAATATAACGTATTTGACAATTTTACGATGACAAATATATAGCTACTACGGGATGTGCCTCGCACGCCTACGCCGTAGCGGATCAGCTACGAGTGCTACGAAGCGTTAGGTGACGGTCACGAGAGTTCCAGTATTTTTGTTCACCCAAAAAGAGCTCTACGCGCCTAAAGAAGTTTTCACTTTGGAAACCTTGATATAATTCCTTACCGTTGAGTCTATATGAGAAAAATAAGCATTAGGTAGGAATTTAAAAAAAAAATCGTCCATAGAAGTTAAATGCGTGATGGAAGTTCGTATTATATTAAAATCCAGAGAACGTCTTGGAAACGTAATTTTAAGATGATTGGACACAATTGAGAATTTTTATGGGTGTAAAGAGGTAAAGTTTGTAAGTTTAGATATAGGGGATAATCTTCAGAACTATTGATCCGAATCCAAAAATTCTTTCACTAATGAAAAGCAACACTATCCTCGAGTGTCAAAAGCTATATTTGAAACTTTTCCGAGAGTAATTTCCGACCCTTTCCTAACCAAAAGAGTGTTGTACAAAACAGCAACAAGGGGTATTCGAAAATAAGTTTGCTCCCTTTTGTTGGTCATAATTCATTTCTTAACATGTTTTTTCCTTGTTTTTCAGCCCTAGTGCCAATAGTAACGAACACAGCGGTCCAGAGACGCTGGTTCAGGCCAGGCTCACCGGCCATCATTCCGTTCCAAATGGCCCTCGTGTGTCTCTGTGTGACCTTCGCTACCCCGCTGTGCTGCGCCTTCTTCGAACAGACAGCCAGCATTAGCGTCGACACCGTTGAGAGTCATATAAAGGTAATATAGCTGGAGATCTTTGGCAGTCGTTACAGGTACTCATTGACCCCGAAAGTGTAGAACCAGTTAATTGTATTACCCAGTTACTGGTTTGTGGAGGTAGATAGGCAGCCGTTTCATGTAAAACGAGGGTATTCAGCTGCATCCAGTTAGAGTGGAAGCTAGATATCCAGTTAGAGTGGAAGCTATCATCATCTAGCTTTACTGTAATTTCTACCCTAATCCCAATTGATTTCCATCATTATCGACATAATTTCCCCCAAGTGTCGCACATTCACCCGTCTCTTGCGACTCGCATCCAGCGGATTCCTGCAACCTTCATCAGGTCATCGCGCGGTCCATCTAGTGGGTCTTCCAATGCATCGTCTCCCGGTTCGCGATCGCCACTCTAGAACTTTTTGGTCCCATCGTTTATCCGTTCTGCGTGCAATGTGCTTTGTCACTTAACTCACAACAACTGACAATTCACTTAACTGACAATTCTTTGGGCTACGTCAGTAACCCAAACTTTTCTATTACTCATCATCTATCTCCACAGTCACGTCCTAAGCCATGATATTCTTTACACAGTCCTTCCATCGTTTCTTTGCATCTTCCTCCACTCTTAGAGCCTGCACATACATTCATACTTAACATTTTCCCTACGACATTTTCCTCATTCCTTCCCATCACATGTCCATACCACAACTTTGTATACACATACACAACTTTTTAGTCACCAGTGCCACTTTCAGATGTCTATATTGTCAGTTACTAGTCCGTCAGTTAGATTATCAAAAAATATTTGACGCGCGTTTTTTCTTTTGTTACATTAAACAAAATAAGCTAGTTTCCACCATCAATAATTGCAAATCTATTTAGTCCGTCAGTTAGAGTATTGGAAAATAATGGACACGTATTTTTTGTTTTCGTAAATCAACGAATATTGACGAAGATAAAATGCATCAAAAGGGGGTGGGGGCTCGTGACGTCATAACTCACTAAGAATGATACCAAACAGTGACGTATTGGGAATTTTAAAATCGTCGTATCTTTCTCAATTTTGTGTTTATGAGACAAAAGAAAAAATACGGGTCAAATATTTTTTGATAATCTAAGTGACGGACTAATTAGATTTTTTCAGTTAACAAGCCTATTGACAAACTTTATAAGCGTCACGCCGCGCCTTGGTATAATTTTAAGTGCGCTCTGACGTCCCGAGTTTTGGTGTGTTTTATCTTTGTCAATATTCATTGATATACAAAAACAGACGCAATTTATTGATGGTGGAAAATGGCTTATTGTGAAAAACGAACATGTGATCGTATTTTAACAATTACTGTTTTATATTTTCCAGGAAAACGTCAAAAAAATATCTCCTGAGACGACGAAACTGTACTACAACAAGGGGCTGTAAGCTGCAAGGGTAATCGCGAATATTATCTCATACATAATATGGCTATAAAATTAAGTTCTTGACAAAAAGCCACGAATAAATGCAATGAAGCAGTTGAAATAGTGATCACTCGAATCGGTGGTAAATGTTGTGATGGTAGAAAGCTTTGGTTTAAAACAACTTTAAATATTTTATAGTGTTCACTCTGTTGTAGAATTTTCGAATCGGTGGACAAATACATGAAAAATATACTCAGCTGCCTTTTCAGGACCTCCAAAATGTCCCAAAAAATGGGAGATATAGAGTCCAAAGCTTTGAGCTGTTTAATATTTTTTTCAAGAGAAGCTCTATAACTTGTTATCGATAGTTTTTAAGAATACACTCGTTTTTTTACAAAGGATATATTTCTACGTGTTGCATTTGTTCCATGGATCCTTAAGGGGCCGGAAAGGGTTACCCGTCTATGGGTTTTAATCGGGTTACTTTTTAGGGTTAAAGGTTAACCCGTATAATGGCTTAATCAACCTAAAACAACCGGTTTATATACAGAAACAGTGCAAGAAGGTGACGGAGTTAACCCTCGGTATTTTGTCTCTTTCATTCTGGTTAATCAGCTTAGTAACAATGGTTTAAATGGTTACCCATATATTATAAGGGTTAACCTGTATAATGGTTAATCAAACATGTGTCTAACCGGTTAACTTATTAACCCAATAAATAAATTGGTCCCTGAAGTCCTATCATGAACTGTCCTGCACTTTTGAACGCCGCGCCGCAAGAACAAGCAAGGAATTGTTAATAGGTCAGAATAACGTTGGAGTTAATATTTATAGTTTTTTTAATAAGCTTCTATAATAATTTATAACCCAAGAAAGTTAATATTATGCTTATAACATGTAAGTAATGCATTTTCTATTTTATTATGTTTGTTAAAATGGGCTTGGTAGGTTGTAAACGGGTTGGGCCGTATGTGAGGAGAGGAGAGGAAATGTGTTATAAACAACCAATAGTATTTCGTTATTTACATTTTTCGCCTCCGCTTAGCTTTGGAGGAAACGGTTCGTCAGAGAAGAGAGGAAATATAAATTTTAAACTGACATGGTCACTAAAATTATTAATGCCACTGAAAATGGTATATTAATTACCTTGTTTACTATACAGGGTTATTTGTAAAACACCGGCAACCTCGCAGGAGTAGATTGCTGACATTTTAAACAACAACATTTGTTCTACGACTTTTCCGTAAACGGACAAAAAAAAACAACTCTCCATACATTTGTCCGAACAGCTGATGGAGTTTTGCTTGAGAAGTCGATTTTTTTTGCCTGTTTTCCCAAAAGTCGTAGAACAAATGTTGTTGTTTAAGATGTCAGCAATCCACTCCTGCGAGGTTGTTGGTGTTTTACAAATAACCCTGTATATTTGTTTCGCGTTCCCGATATTTTGGCACTCTTGCAAGCATCATGGATAAACTGAAGTTATTGGGTGGGTGTTTATGAGGTGACAAATCTGTCAGGTATACCGATGTTTCTGCTCTTTCTTGTCACTGGTACAAATATCCCATTTTCAGTGTTAATGATAATGTAAAAGAGAGGAGATGCCTCACATTTGTTTAGGGCCAGCACAGTGGTCCCAATTCGGATACGAGAAGGGGTGTGAGGAGCGTGCTGTGAACTGCGTACTGTAGCGCGGAGCTTTGCACATTTCCCCTCCACTTCACACATCTCTCCTCACCTCTCCTCTACTCTCCACCTCATACATCTCCTTTCTTCTCCTCTCCATTTCGCATATTTCTTTTCCTCTCCTCCCTAATTCACACATCTGTCCTCTCCTCTCCACATAGCACATCTCCTGTCTTCTCCTCTCCACTTCGCATATTTATGTTTTAGTCCGGCCCTTGGAGCTCAATAATTTATTTTATCTAGTTGTTACGTTAGCGGTATCCCTTCGATCTGACTACTAAGGAGGAGTTTTATTTAGAATTGTTTTAGCAATATTGTGCAATAACATTCCAAAAATATTCCTTTTGTCATTTAATTAATTCTATTTATATTTGGATTTGATTTTTTGATATGTCAATTATTAATTAATTGTATAAGCTGACAATAATACTGTGAATAGTAGATAGAGATAGAAAGAATTTGTGAAAATTATTTGTTATATATTTTTTAAATATTACTTCCAATTTTTTTGTAAATTTATGTTTTTGCAAATGCTCGTTTATTTTTTTGAATAATTTATTTAATAGATTGTTTTATTCCCTCAGAATAAAACAGTTACCGTACCAATAGCCATAGTCTTAATTAAGAAAATAAACTGTTATGTAACTCGTTGTATTTTGATTTTTTTTTATGCCCCGAGCCCCCGACTATGTCAGACAAGTGTGTGAACCGTTGATGATGGCGGTGTAAAAAATTGATACAAAAATAAGTAGGCAACACTCATGTTGTCTTTGGGCCCCAAAGGTGGACGATAGATGGACGTTCAGGGTTACCCCAAAGTTTGGAGTAACCCTAAACGTCCATCCACACGTATCATGGGGTCAACCCTACAAGTCTGTCAACGCAAATACGGGGTCCGTCCGAAAGTAGCTTATTAAATAATTACTTTGAAATGAACCCAAATATTTTCGAATTCGTGTTGTCATTCATTTTCAGTTCAAGCCCCCCCTAACGAATCTTATGTCCGTAAATGATACGGAGTAGGAAACGCCCGTAACTTCGGCCGAAACTACGGGTTTCCTGGTTAGAGAGTAGACCTCCAGGGCCGTTCCCGGGACGTGGCAGAGGGGACTTCCAACAACATTGAAGCTCCGTCACCCTGGACACAGATGGGGGCTAAACGGGGCTGAACTTAAAATAAAAACGCGTTTTCTGAACTCGTTCACACCCGTCCTGAATCACCTGACAGAGTACGGGTCTACCGCGTCCCAGGCATAGCTCTGATATGCATTAAGAGATCATAGAATAGGTAATTCCATTTTACATACTCATTATAAAGTGCTTTCATTCTATTTTTTAGTGTAAATGTAAGTGCTATTGCGATCCCCGACTTTGGCTGTACCAACGGTTGGTCCCCTTCGCAGCAGTAGCCGTTGGTAACTTCATTGGTATCCCTGTAATGAGAAACAAGTAAGTACTTGCAAATTCCACAATTATTTCTTCTCTAAGCTCTTTCTCACTGACATTATAGAAGAGTGTCGTGACTCATGATTCCGGTTCCATAATTAAGCCTCTAAAATGTGCTCTTCGAATATATTCGATTACCGTCGGATTCGAAACTAAGAGCGCGCGATGATGTGATCGAATATACCTTTTTTTTTTTAATCTTTATTTTTAATATAGGGGTTTTTGTCCAATAAGGATATGTCAACCCCATGAATATACCTATAACCGTAAAAACAACCCACGTATTCAGTACATCATTCCGACGGAATTCAATTGTGAAATTATCATCACTGGATACACAATAAATGGTGTAAAACACCTCTTCACGAAGACGAAAGGCACTTGTTCTCCCCATCTTTGCGACCATTGTTTTGTTCTACATCATACCTGGGAACCTTCTAGTTACGGAGATATGGGGGGTCAAAGTTACAACTTTTTGACAAGATTTTTTTTTAATACAAGTTTTTTTTGTTAGATTTTGACTACTATCAGCTTCACGACCTCCGTACTATTCAATCCATTCATCAGCACAATGTTTTAAGTGCGTTACATTGAGTTCTCCCACAAAACGTGATTTATAACCTCAAAAAAGAAGTTGTTTCCCAGCAATAGGTAATTTTAGCGTAAAGTTACTTAGTTTGATGTACAGAATGCTTGGTTAACGGCTTTGTGATGAGGTGGTTTACACTCTGTATGAAATAGTAGTATTTTCTTCGTCAAATATCTCTATTGGTCCAGGGCATCTGACGCCTACCAAAATGTATGGAACAACTGTTTTTTTTTTTAATTACCGATGAACAATTTTTATGCGGGGCTCCAAATGAAGTACTGAATATATTGTGGTAACCTTTATACGAGGAGCAAGGGATGCCGAAATTCGTGAACTCGTATCGACACACAGGTTCTGAATGCAGTTTGTACTATTGACGAGATTCCAGCTAGAAAATATATTTCAGAGAACTCAGAGAGGGAATTTCTGTATTTAGTTGGGAAAATCTCAGATATTCGTAACTTAAGTCCCGCTGGTTGGACGTTTGGCTCAATAACAAATATCTTCTAAAGTATCTATAGCTCACAGAAAGTCGACATTTTGGATTTGTAAGGTACATAATAGTATCAAGCTACGAATGCTATTGTATGATATAAAGGAATAGTATTTAAAAAGGGCCCGCTGGCTGGACGTTAGTTTAAGTTACGAATATCTTCTGAAGTATAGCTTACAGAAAGTCGAAATATTGGATCTGTAAAGTACCTACATAATAGTATCAAGCTACGAATGCTAATGTTGGGGTGGACTGTATTGAATTAAAGATGCGGATACTTTAACACTTTTATTGGATATTAGAGATCGAAAATAGCTTATATTTGAAGCGGGGCACAAGAGTTTACACTATTAAATGTTCCTTTTACATAAGGAATGTACATAACGTATTACGACGTGGGGAACGTGGGACTCATTTACTTATTAACTTGTTACGACACTGGGTAACTGATAAGAACTATGAATCTACTTTATATCTGTGACAATCTGTCTGATATGGAGCTCTTCCTTGACTTCTTGAAGACTTCTCCTTGATTCACTGGTTGAATGAAGTTATTACTTATTTCTACTTGTTCTTATTTGACTCGATTATTGATTAAATAATCGGTTCCCCTTACATAGATTATTACGTCATTGCAAGTTGTGGGGGCACTATTGCGTCTTTCTGGGACCTTTAATCAATCATAGCCCGTGAAAATGGACTTTCCCATTAGCTGATGCAATAGTTTAACTTATTGCGTAATATCTCCCTTTGGACAAGTACTGACTTGACCAATATCCCCTCCACAAAAGCTGATGCAACATCGCAAATCATTGCGTAAGGCTTAAGGCCTTTTAGTATATAATAGTTCGGGGGTAGACAGACATAGAGGTCCCCGTTATTTTCCTAAAAACTACTTATACTAGGGTTACATTTTGTGAAGGGCTCGTCGTCCGTTACATCTCTCCCCCCGGCGTAGCCTGCGCAGCCTTCTCTTCCTTTTGTAGAACGACGAGCTTGCTGACCGGACGCTTGAAGACGCCGGTCCTCGTTCTCACGTCGACTACTCTGATGCCGCCGTCAGGTCCCGGGTAGATGTTCTCGACGACTCCCAGTGGCCACACGTTTCGTGGCAGGGTGCTGTCGGCGATGATGACGACGTCGCCGATCTCCGGCGGTTGGCGTTTGCTCTGCGGCTCGCCGCGGGGTACCAGTGTAGGGAGATACTCCCGCAGCCAGCGTCGCCAAAAGTGATCGGCAAGGGCTTGGCTGGCCCGCCAAGCACGTCGGTCGGCCTCGTCACAAGGCCCTGTTGAGGGTAGGCCCGTGGAGGATCCCAACAAAAAGTGGTTGGGGGTGAGGGCCTCCGGATCGGTGGGGTTCACGCTAACGTGAGTCAGAGGGCGTGCGTTAATGGCGAACTCCGCTTCGGTAAGCAGAGTCAGCAGCACCTCTTCAGCAGGCGCCCTTTCGCGCAGAGTTGCAGCGAGGGCAGTCTTTACGGAGCGTACCAGCCGTTCCCACGCACCGCCTTGATTGGGTGCGCCGGGAGGGATGAACCGCCACTCCATTCGATGCAGTAGTCCCTCTTCATGCAGTGCCGGTGTCCACTCCGCATAAGCCGCTCGCAGTTCTTGATCTGCTCCTCTGAAATTAGTTCCGTTGTCGGAATACATGAGCCGCGGCCAGCCGCGGCGCGCAGCCATCCTTCTCAGCGCCATAATGGCTGAGTCTGTTGACAATGTTGCGACGAGCTCGAGATGCACGGCGCGGGAGGTGAGGCACGTAAACAGTGCGCCCCATCGCTTCTCTCGGCGCCGGCCCACCTTCACCATCATGGGCCCGAAATAGTCCACACCACAGTTGGTGAACGGGCGATGGAAGGGGTCCAGGCGGGCGCGTGGCAGGTCTCCCGTGGCCGGCGGCTGCGGCGTTGCTCGCAGTCTCCGGCAGTATGCGCAGGCCTTTTCAATGGCTCGCACCGTGGGTCGCAGGTGGATGATCCAATAGCGTTGCCGTAAGTCGTTGGTGACTCGTTCCCTGTTGGCATGCCCAGCGGCGCAATGCTCGCGCATTACAATCAACTTACTTATTCGGTGGCGACCATCCAAAATGATGGGTCGCTTGGCCTCCACAGGCGCGCTAGAGGCTTCAATTCGTCCTCGCACGCGTAATAGGCCGTCTTCTAATACGGGGTCCAGTCTGTACAGCCGACTCGTCCTGGGGACGGGGCGAGCAGACTGGATTCTCTTCAACTCTTCGGGGAAGCTGTCCTGCTGTGCTTTCAGCAGGAGCTCCCTTTCGGCGCGTTCAATGTGCCGATGTTCGAGTCGAGGCGAGACGCGGCGGCACGCATCAATAAATGCGAGCACGCGCGCAGCAGCGCGCACCAGCGTCTCGTACTTGGAGAAGCGGGCAGGATCGGGCAGCCAGCTGTCTCGTTCAGGGGCCGGCGCAATGTGCAGGACCTCCTCTTCGTTTTCTTCCGACGCCGGCGTCCCGGGCCAGTCCTCCTCCAATAGACGGAGGAAACCCGGCCCGCGGAACCAGCGGTCGGTTGCGCAGATCGGCGCGTTGGTGAGTCGGGTAGCGTCGTCCGCCACGTTGTGCTCCGTGGGCACCCAGCGCCATTCTTCTTTGCTGGTGAGCTCGGCGATTTCTCCGAGTCTGTGCGCGACGAACGGCGTGTACCTCTTCATGTCGTGATGGATCCAGTGGATCACCGTAGAGGAGTCCGACCAATAAGTCGTACTGTTGACCTCGATGCGGTGTTCCTTTTTGATGGTGTCGGCGAGTCGGGCTCCTATCACCGCTGCCTGCAGCTCCAGACGTGGTATTGTCTGGGCTCGCCGCGGTGCTACTTTTGCCTTGGCCGCGACCAGCACGACGTCGATGGTCCCATCCTTGTTTGTTGCTCTCCAGTATGCTACCGTCGCGTACGCTTGTTCGCTTGCGTCGCACAGCACGTGCAGTTCGATGCGCTGTGTTTTCTTCTTAAGGTAGCACCTGGGTAGCCGCAGTCTGTTTACTTCCTCCAATTGACCTAGCCAGGCCGCGAAGAGCTCGTTCTCTTCCTCCGGAATGGGCGTGTCCCACGTTGTTTGTAGGCGCCATAGACTCTGGAGTACTATCTTCGCTCGTACTGTGAAGTGACTCAGCAGTCCTAGCGGGTCGTAGATGGACATCACTGCGCTCAGTGCCTCCCTCTTGGTGGGAGCACGAGTTCGTTCTCTTACTTCAGACGGCACTCGGTTCATGGATGTATTAAACCCGAGTTCGTCTCGTTCTGCGTTCCAGTACAGCCCGAGTATCTTGCTCTCAGGTTGCTCCCCTCCTAGTTGTGTCGGGGCGGTGGCGTGGAGTGTCTGGGGCACGTCGCGCAAAACCGTCGCGTCGCTGGAGCTCCAACCTCGCAGCGTGAAGCCGGCGGTCGCGTGCACCTTTCTTGTTTCATTAACTGTCTTCCACGCCTCCTCTGGATCGCTGTAACTTGCCACCAAGTCGTCCATGTAATGGTTCTTGGTTATGGCCTCTAAGGCCCTGGGATACTCTCTGCCGTGAAGCTCCGCGTTGTAATCCCGGACGTAATGAGCCATATACGGGGAACTGGCTGCTCCGAAGATCATGCTTCTCATCTTGTAGTGACGCGGGGCCGACGTCCTGTTTTGGTCTCTCCACAGGAACTGCTGAGCTGGTTGGTCTTGCTGCCTTATTCTCACCCGCAGGAACATCTCCTGTATGTCTGCGGTGACTGCCACTGCCCGCTCTCGGAACCGGAATACTATGCCCGGCAGGGATTGCAGTAGGTCTGGACCTTCCAGTAGCTCGTCGTTGAGACATTTTCCATAGCTCGTTGCCGCCGCGTCGAAGACTAGTCGCTGTTTCCCAGGCTTGTTTGGATTCTGTACAGCGAAGTGAGGCAGGTACCAGCAGACGGGGCTATCCTTTTCTGTTCCGTCGCATGGCATCGCGTATCCTTTGTCCAACAGGTTCTTGACCTGTGTGGCGTACTGCACGGCAAAGTCCGGTGACGCATCCATTTTCTGTTCGATCTTCTTCAGTCGTCTCAGCGCTGCTCCGTAGCTTGGTGGCATGACCACGTTGTCAGTCCGCCACGGCAGCCCCACCTCGTAGCCTTCGTCGATCTTCTTGATCGTCCTTTTCACGATGGTCGTCGCCCGCTGGTCCGCTTCGTTCACGCGGGGTCTCTTGGCGACGCCCAAGGCTTCTATTTTGAAGTGTGCTTCGACTAGATCGTGCAGTTGCTCGTCTCCTCTCCCGGTCTCGATGACGTGCAGTATGTCTTCTTTTTGCGTGATAACGCTTCGTGGTGCTGTTCCATGCACCACCCATCCCAACTCCGTTCGTGAGGCGGCTGGCTGATTGCGGCCACCGACTCGTAGTTCCCTGGTCACTATGCACTCCCAATGGTCTGTGCCCACCAAGAGTCCTGGACGAGCTTGCTCGTAACAGACTTCCTCTCTGGGCAGGTCTCGCAGGTGCTTGTGATTCAGCAGGTTGTCTGGGATGGATTGTTGGTGGAGCCTCAAGTCCTTGATGGTCCTTGCTCGAAGCTCGTGTGACTGACCGTCTTTCCGGATGCTCCTAACCTGCACCCGTACCGCTCTGCTCTCCTGCACTTCCGAAGACATGTTCACGCCGCGTATGTGTAGCGGGCGTGAGGTCCCTTCAGCTCCTATTCTGGTCGCCAGGTCTTGATCAATGAGGGTGACGGTCGCTCCTTCATCGAACAATGCGTACGTCATTACCTCCCCCCGTGACCCGGTGACTATGATGGGGCACATCTTCAGCAGTACCTTCTTCTGGTCGGCCGCGAACTTGGTCGCCACCGACAGCACCGCTTCTTCCTTGCTGGGCTCTGCGGTAACCTTCACGGTCGTCACTTCTTCCTTGGTGCCTTCCCTCTCTTCGTGGAGGGAGGCGTGATGAGGCCGGCGGCATTGGCCTAAGCCGCACGGCTTCGCCTTACATCTATATCGCCCATGTTTACTTTCGACACATCTAAAACATATGCCGTTAGCTCTGACATACTCCCATCGCTTCTTGACGCTCATCTCCTTGTATTTGGGACACTTATGTAATACGTGATCTTGTTTACAGTTAGGACACCGACCTTTTTCTTCTTGGCTCTCGACGGCTGTGTAGACGGGGGTAGCTTTCTTCTTTGCTGTCACTGGTTGTCTGGTTTCCTTCTTCTGGTTGGCGGGCGCGGCGCCAGTGGGCGGGGCGTAGGCGTATCGTAACGCCCTATCCGCTTCCCGCATCAGGAAACGAGACAGCATAACTATCTCCGGCTCCGTTTTGTCGTCGTTCTCGAAGGCGAAGTCGCACCATTTCGACTTCATATGTTGGCTCAACTTGTCCAGCACTTCGCCAGTCAGTACTGGGTTGTGTAGGTATCCTCCTCGGTCGACTGCTTTGATCACGCATACCGCGTTTTGCACCTTGATGGCGAAGTTGTTTAAGTCCGAGGCTGATGCCATGGGCTTCGTCATCTTCTTCATTTCTTCGATGGCGCGAGCGATGAGTGCCTCTGGTCGTCCGAAGCATTGCTCGAGTGTCCTCATGATGGCCTCTGGATCAGTGGCAGTATGTAGGAGGCCGGAAACCGCCTCCCTTGCCTCTCCCTTGAGACAGCTCCTTAATCGCTGTATGTTCTCAGCAGGCGATATACTGTACATGTTGGTAGTGTCGTTCACGGCCGCCCTAAACGGCAGCCACTCGTTCACACTACCGGAGAACACCGGTAAATCCGTGTGCCGTAATCGGGGTCTTGCCATCCTTTCTAAGGTCGTTGCCAAGTTATCGATGCTGTTTCTGTGCTTCGTCGATGTCGGCGACCTTCCCCGTGGCAAGTCGAATTTAATATGTCTTGGGTCCTCCCGGGGGGGGCCTTGGTCCCCCTCCCCCCGTGATCTGAGGGGGTTCGTTTGAAGCCATTCATCCACTTTACTGTGATGGCTTTCCTCCTGAGTGATGAGGGGCTCATCCTGCAGGCTGTCCTGTTCATCCTCTAGGACAGATACTTGGGCGGCTAATCTTCTCTTGACCAGGTCCTCATCCAGGTCGAGAGACTTCTTCCGAATGGCGGCAAGCTTCTCTGCTGCTTCCAATTCGGCTAGCCTTATGCGCGTTGTAATACTGTTGGTTGACCTTTGTGACTTCTGTGACCTCTGTGACCTATGTGACCTCACCGATTGGGTGGGTGACCTCGTCCTTTGTCCATGTTCTTCACTCAGAAGAAGTCCTGACGATGGTCCTGCTAAGGTCGTGTCTGCTGTCGTAAGGGGCGCGGTAGTTGGTCGTGAAGATATAATGTTTTGCTCACTTGTCACTGCCGGTGACAAGGGTGGGTTTATTGAAATCCTCCGTAGTCTCTCTCTTCGAATCCGTTCCGCTTCCTGGCGTAGAACTGCCTCTCTATGCTCGTCTGCCCTCTCCTGCAGGGCCCGCCTCCGGTCCTCAGCTTCTGCAGCATCACCCTGGCTTCGGGTGACCACCATTGTCCGAGATGGTACGCTACAGGTTGACTTTAAGCGGGGAGAAAGATGCGCGACAGTCCTATCCTGTGGTTTTGGACTTCACCAGATTCGTCCACTACGACGTTTCACTTAGCTGCACTTCGACGCTTTTATTATATCACGACTATTCCTCTATTTACCGCGACGGCACTATTACATACTTGTGACGGCACTATATACTTGTGACGGCACTATAACTTACGACGGCTCTATGTACCATACGGCACTATATCTAGTCACGGCGGCAATACGTTATCAACGGGCGTGCGCTATGTTATATAATATAACGCGCGCTTGTATATGACGCGTAACTATTTATTCACGTATTCACAACACTGTCACTTTTATATGTTTTATAACAATATATCCGTTAGTATTTCATTCCACAACGCGAATCGAGTCAATTTACTTTTTAATATTCACTTATGAGTCCCACTATTCTGCTTACCCCTTTATTAACGCGCACTATTATCGCGATTTAATACAGAATATCGCTTATGAATCCTGTTATTCTGCTTACCCTTTTTTACCGCGCACTTATGATCGCGATTTTGGCACACAGAATATCACTTTTCCTATCACGGAACTTTATTTACGCACGATATATATAAAGTTAATTTCGTTCAGTACTTACAGTTTTATGTGCCCGCTTATAACACTTTATTACGCGCTATGTATTATACCGGCACTTTTCGCTATTTAACTAGATCTGAAGGACCAAAATGTTGGGACTTTACTGCTTATCCGTTCTCGATAGGCCAAGATGTTAAGCTTGGTCTTTACTGTTCATATATCCCCGGCTCGAATGGACCAAATGTTGGGGTGGACTGTATTGAATTAAAGATGCGGATACTTTAACACTTTTATTGGATATTAGAGATCGAAAATAGCTTATATTTGAAGCGGGGCACAAGAGTTTACACTATTAAATGTTCCTTTTACATAAGGAATGTACATAACGTATTACGACGTGGGGAACGTGGGACTCATTTACTTATTAACTTGTTACGACACTGGGTAACTGATAAGAACTATGAATCTACTTTATATCTGTGACAATCTGTCTGATATGGAGCTCTTCCTTGACTTCTTGAAGACTTCTCCTTGATTCACTGGTTGAATGAAGTTATTACTTATTTCTACTTGTTCTTATTTGACTCGATTATTGATTAAATAATCGGTTCCCCTTACATAGATTATTACGTCATTGCAAGTTGTGGGGGCACTATTGCGTCTTTCTGGGACCTTTAATCAATCATAGCCCGTGAAAATGGACTTTCCCATTAGCTGATGCAATAGTTTAACTTATTGCGTAATATCTCCCTTTGGACAAGTACTGACTTGACCAATATCCCCTCCACAAAAGCTGATGCAACATCGCAAATCATTGCGTAAGGCTTAAGGCCTTTTAGTATATAATAGTTCGGGGGTAGACAGACATAGAGGTCCCCGTTATTTTCCTAAAAACTACTTATACTAGGGTTACATTTTGTGAAGGGCTCGTCGTCCGTTACAGCTAATGTATGATATAAAGGAATAGTATTTAAAAAGGGCCCGCTGGCTGGACGTTAGTTTAAGTTACAAATATCTTCTGAAGTATAGCTTACAGAAAGTCGAAATATTGGATCTGTAAAGTACATAATAGTATCAAGCTACTAATGCTGTTGTGTGATATAAAATAACAGCATTTAAAAATGGGCGTTTGTTTGAGTAACGAGTATCTTCTAAAGTATAGGTCACAGAAAGTCAAAATTTTTAATTTTTAAGGTACAAAATAGCATCAAGCTCCTAATGCTTTTGTATGATATAAAAGAGTAGTATTTAAAAAAGGGGCTCGCTAGCCGGACGTTTGTCTAAATAACGAATAACTCCTAAAGTATAGCTCTCAGAAAGTCGAAATTTTGGATTTGTAAGGTACATAATACTTTCTAACAAAAACAATAATCATAAGGGGCCCGCTAGCTAGAAACTTCATAGAAACATCATTTAATCAAAAACTGTTGAGGTACAATATATATTTTATTTATTTTCTTCAGGTACAAAATAATGTCTTTATGATAAGTTATCACCTATTGATAAATCTCGTTGGGGCCCGCCAGATAGACTCACACGCAGTGCAGGCCTCTTTCTCATGTGCATAACCAGAGTGGCCATAGTCGCACCCGCGATGAGGACGTATGTTTCTTACAGAGCAAGACCCCGTACCCCTGACTTTACATAGTTTCTGATTAACAAAATGTGAGGGATCGAGTAGCGATAAGGGGAGGGGCCCGCAAGGGCCGAAGCCTGCCGGGGTTGTGTTGTTTTTCATTGGTTTTTTTATTGTTTTGAACAGCTATATTACCGAAGTATGCATGCATATTATGAAGCTCACACAAACATACGTAAAGGTATGAATACACAGTACACACACATACCTTAGGTAAGTCAGAACTTTAGTTCACCCACCAAACTCAAGGTGGCAGCACTTTCCATACATGCAAATTTTACCACAGAGTTGTCACTCTTTCTCTCTGTAGTTATTGTACTCTTTGGACTAGACTAAGAGTGAGGCGCATTGCCCCACACTACCTTCACCGCGCAACCCCCACCACAGCACGATAACTCATTTATTAAACGTCACAGAGTTGCAACCGTTTTTCTCGCGAAAATTACTTACGCGAAAATTAAGTACCAGTCGATTAGGCATGCTGTACACCAAATTTCGGAGCCGGTGCTGAGGAATACCTTCGCATTCCTCCACCAGTGCTTGTTTGAGCTCGGGAAGCGTGATTGGTGGGGGGTTCCGACCTTTCACGCATCTCTGAAGCTCGTCCCAGGCGTGCTCGATGGGGTTTAAGTCCGTGCTTCGCGCTGGCCACTGCATGAAGTCGATACCGACCTCTTCAAGGTAGTCATGTACAATTCTGGCGGTATGGGGACGCGCATTATCATGCATTAATATGCCATGCCGGTCCATCCTAGCCATGAAAGGACCTACATGTTCATTGAGGATCTCTTCCACGTACTTCTCTGCATTTAGAGTTCCATTTTGAATGAGTACCAACTCGGTGCGGGCCTCAGCAGAAATCCCAGCCCAAACTTGTACGGAGCCTCCACTGTACGCCACTTTTTCCTCCACACACGCTTGATGGAAGCGCTCCCCTGATCTTCTGTACACCAACTGCCTACCATCATGCTTGTAAAGCATGAATTTAGACTCGTCCGTGAACATTACCCTAGACCAATCGTCTAGTGTCCAGTTTAGGTGCTCGCGCTCGTATCTCTGTCTTGCAATTCGATGTCCCCGTTCCAGTTTGGAGCCATTTGCGGGCCTCAATGGTTTCAAATTTGCTTCAGCAAGACGTCTTCTTACTGTTTGAGCGGTTAAATTGCCACCTCCAAAGCGAATAAAGTGAGTTTTTAGACCAACAGCAGTTTGAAAACGATTTCGGAGCATTGTAGCCACCAGTTGTCTGTCTTCCCTGGCCGTTGTGCATCTTGGTCTGCCATTTCGTGGTCTTCTAAGGTGTGATCCGGTCTCTTGGTACCGCTGGACTACCCGCTGAACAGTCGACAAAGATACACCAATATTTCTGGCTCTGCCCAAGTTCCAAAAAAGTTAGGATTCTGGTACATTCCTCTAGCGTGACTGCCATGCTTCACCTCACAGAATAATAATTATGCACGTGGAAGACGTTCACGATATTTTATTATGTGACAGTGATGAAAATCAGCAAAAAAAAAATCATAAAAAAAAAATGTAATCTTAAGAAAAATATGACTACTGTCGTCGAGCTTCATTGTCTCGGCGCTTTTCTGGGGGTCGCCACTGTTGATTTTGGCTTTCAGGAGTTACAGTGGTTTGGACGTGTGAGGCGGCTTGTCGCAAAAAAATGAACTCATTGTAACATACTTGATGGATGGATTGAATAGTACGGGAGTAATAGAGGTGTATTGTTTTCCCAACTTTTTTGTCTCCTTCCAATGTTTAGGTATCTCATAATGAGGTCAGAACTTTTCAATCGCACAATGAGATGGACATGAATGAACATAATACCGTTTTTCATTTTGACAGGAAAAGGTGATGGAGTTATCTCCCGAACGGCGCGGCGTACAGTGTACTTTCATAGGCAGCTGTGATCGTGAATATTACCTGTATTTTAAAGTAGGTAGGTACTATGACGGTAGGTAGCTGCAAATTGTACTAAATGACCACCAAAAAAACATGAAACCATTTAGTTCCAATGGCGACGTAGATTCTCCTTGGGCCACAAAACAGGGCCAAAAACAGGACACTGAAAATGGTGATGATTTCAGACAGCAGCGTTACAGGTTTATCGTCAAAAATGTACCTACCTGCACAACTGGTTTTTGGGATTTTTTCTAGTTGTCCCACAAATGGGACAAAGTGAATTTTTGCGTCCACTTTGTCTCACTAAACGATGGATGTCACTAAGATTGATAGTGTTCGATTTTTCTAATAATAGTATGAATGCCCAAAACTAATCGAATAAATGAAAAACATGTCAATTTTTGACTGAAACAGATTATTTCTTAGTTTTAATTATGTTGTCTCATTCATACATTTTTTTTTTAAATTGTTATTCACGTTTCCGTAGACACCCATAGTACCATATTTTACGTACGGAGGTATAAGCTTGTAAGTACATTTTTTCCACCAAAATCGACTGGTCTGACAAAGTGGCCTTTTCAATTTTAAACATGAAGCACTCTTTGTCCCTCTGGTGGGACAATACGGTACCAATTAAGATACTCTTTGATACTTAGCAGAGATGTACAAAATACCCTGTACAAAGTATCTGGAATACAAAATCCAAGATACTTTTAAATTAAATATTTCAGATACCAGATACAAAATACTTTCGAGAATAGTATCTGAAATACTAGTCACAAAATAAGTATCTTCCAAATACTTTTTAAGATGAAAATACTTTTGTAAGAAAACAATATTTTATTTTAATGAGTGTCAGTGTATTTTGAATATAAGTTTATTTTGTTTGTTTTTTTTTAGTTTATTAGTATTTTGGGGTTTAAGAGTCTAACACCAATACAATAGAAATTGAGATATTTATATTGAGCACTCCATAGACAATTAATCAAACTTTCTCGAGCATATAATATATTTTTTTTAATTTTGTGACCATACCATTAGGTCTAATCACACATCAAAACTGAGAATTCTCTACTTTGATTAATTTTCTGTGGAGTTCTCAAAATAAATATCACATTTTTTCTCGTATTAGAGTGTTCCAACTTCTAACACTCAAATACAAGAAAAATATGATAGCCCTCTTAAGCTCCAATATTTTTTTGCATTTATTTTATAAAAGTCTGCTAACATAATTATTATTACTGAAAGTATCTTAACAGAAAAAGTATTTGTAAAATACTAAGATACCAAACCAAATGTATTAGTAGATACAAAATGAATTTTTAAAAAGTATTTGTGATACAAGATGGAAATACGTATCATGTATCTGTATTTCAGATACTTGTATCTAAGATAAGTCACATCTCTGATACCTAATCCCCCATTAGACCACATGTTTGTAATATTCTCTAGATACCTATGCTAACTTATTGTCATTACCTAGTTGTTAAGATCACACTCGTATGTTGTAAACAATATTATATTTTAATTTGTCCTATTTAAGAGGTGTTCTTATTATCATGATTGTTCTTAAGGTGGAAGCGGGTGGCCCGTAAAATTTCAAAATATTCTTTCGTTTTGTACAATTTGTATGTTAATATGACTATTTCATTAGAACATAATTTTTGAGGCCAATATTAACTGACAAAATTGAATCGATCCGATTATAGAAATACATAGTACTTACGGTCGCAATTCATGATGATTCATTTGAAACTACCCTCAGATTGCCAAAAACGATAGAAAAATTTGAATTTTGCGGTCTTCCTTAGCAACACTTTATGGTTAGTTATAATCTTTCCAGCACAGGCGCAGCCCTATTTCATAATTTGGGAGTCAACTTGTCTTAACCCAAAATGTTTAAGGGATTTAAGAGTCAAATGCACCTGTTAAATTAATAAATTGGTAACCATGAACCCCCATGAACGGGGTCCTAGGACCGCGCCTGTATTCAGAGACTGTGAATGGTTTTTTTTACAAGACTCAACGAGAGTCACTAGGTTTATGTACTTAGCTAATTTGTTGGCCAGTCTGATAGCATGTTCATACACCGTCCGTCGGATATTGTATTACCGCGCCACCTGAGCCACATTCAGATATAGTGATAATAAAGTACACTGTCTTTGGAATTATTGCACGATGTTTCCATCGTGGACAGCCACAATGGAAACATCTTGCAATAATTCCAAAGATTACAATTAAGGTGGATGCAGGTTAGCTCGCGAAACTCATTTTTTTTTAAATTTGCAGTTTTTTTGCAATTTGCAGGCCAGAGCTAATGACTTTCTCAACGTCAAAGTCATTCCTAGACCTATCGAAACTTGAATTGATAATTTTGATGATTATAATAATTCTGTATATTTGTATGAACTACATACGTCTTACAGCCGCGATTCTTATTTTACTTAATCAACATAAAACCTAGCACTGGCCTGCAAATTGCAAAAAAACGTAAGAAAATTTGAATGTCGCGGGCTACCCTGACGATTTCAGGTGCTCACAATGTTATCCTATACAATTATCATGTCACCGTATGATTTGATTGATTATACAAGTAAAATTAAATTTTAAATTTAAAAAACCCCCGACACATACTATTGAATTGAAAATAATTCGATAATTCGCAATTTTGTGGTGGCGGCCATTTTGGATTTTTAATTTATCATAGTATACCTAAAGTATTCTACTACAGGCCCTTTCATTTGATAGTTTTGATACCCATAATGAGGCCGAGTTGTTGAAAAAATATGTAAACGGAACTTAAATTCAATTCAATTTCAATTCAATTCAATTAAATTTATTCAAGAACAATTTACATTGTGTTTGAAATCTTAATCTAAAAATAAATGAATAACAAAATATACGTCAGCTAAAATTAACCTAACCTAACACAAAATTATAGAAAATATTACAAAAATTAGAAAAATCAAAACAATACAAAGAAATCAATACTAATAAAAATTCAAAAACATTACGCCTACTTAATAAAAAAATAACAACATAACATTACTATCTATTATTACCCAGTCTCACATAAACTGATATCTACAGACATTTCTCCAATAGGAATGCTTTGAGTCTTGACTTAAATGAGCTTTTATAAATTATAGTTTTTAAGTCCAATGGGAACCTGTTAAAAATCCGCACTGCTTGATATTGAGCACTATGCTGAACTATATTAAGTTGGGGAATTATTTTGTTTTTTAAATCTTTTCTGCGCGTACACTCTCTCACCTGTCTCGGCGGCCATATTGGATATTTATCAAACATAGCTAAGAACACTCCCGACTAATACACCTATCAAATAAAATGCAAAATCGGTTCATTCCTTCGGGCGCTACGATGCCACAGACAGACACACACACACACATACACGTCAGACTTAAACAACCCGTTTCGTCGTTTTTGCGTCGGAGGTTAATAAATACAATCTGTGACAGCTAGGTAGGTACTAATAGAAATAGTTGTTTTAATTTTATTTATTCGCGTAGATATTACTTTGAACAATTTCAACATATTTTTTTAAGATTCATTTCTGTTTTTATTTCGTAGCTTTATCAATACAATTTATTTCGGTATAGATTTATTTACAGGTTAACATTTTCCTGCATGTATTATATTTAATTTGGTAAAGAATAAATTTTATTTGAAGTATTCATTTCCTTTTGTTTTTTTACCCTAACTCTTCTGTTTTTTCGTACGGCTTATCCATCCTAGCTAGGCTTGTATAAAAAATAATTGAAGACACAGAAAGGCACAGAAACATCATGAAACGAAAACAATAAAAACGAATTCCTGTCCTGTAAGGTCCCATTTCCACTATATCGTTACGTTAAATTTATCGTTGGTTTTTAGTTGGCATACCTAAGTCATGGACAATAAATCATGTCCGTAAGGATTCACATTTTTGTAGCTTAATGTAATTAATGTACCTACTTATTTAGTAGTAAGTTTAAAAATTGTTGGATCGATCTTGGATTTTGTAGTAGGTATACCTACTACTACATATATACACTTCAAAAGTTATATGAACATAAAGGTGGCACCTCTAGTCAAATATCAATCACGCATTTTGTTGCCGAGTTTTGTTTGTCGCAGACTTGTACTCACAAAAAAGCGGCCAAGTGCGAGTCGGACTCGCCCATGAAAAGTTCCGTAACAGCAAGTAACATATTATAAAAGTTCTTGAAGTTCGTTGTAGATGAAAGCTAAACTGCGGTTTACGATATAGGTATAAGACGCATTAAAAAAACTACTAAGTAACTAGATCTCGTTCAAACCAATTTTCGTTGCTAGTTTACATGGTAATGTACATCCTATATTTTTTTTAGTTTTATCATTCTCTTATTTTAGAAGTTACAGGGGGTGGGGGGACCACTTTGGAAGTGTCTCTCTCGCAAACTATTCAGTTTAGAAAAAAATGAAACTAGAAACTTCAATATCATTTTTGAAGACCACGGACCACACAGAATGGGTTTAATGAAAAAAAAAATTGGAGTTTTACTTCTACGTATAGGGAACCCAATAAATTTATTGTTTTTGTCTATTTTTGTGTAAAAATCTTAATGGGGTTCTCAGAATACATCTACTTACCAAGTTTCAACAGCAGTTCTTATAGTTTCGAGAAAAAAGTGGCTGTGACATACAGACATACAGACATGACGAATCTATAAGGGTTCCGTTTTTGCCATTTGGCTACGGATACGGTTCTACGGGCCTCAGTGGCACAAACCTCGGTGAATCTATATGTCACCGTAAAATTGTCAAATACGTTATATTGTAATATCTCTAGCGATATTGTAAAGTCTCGAATTATTGTCAAATGAACATACTGCTTACAACAAAACGCATTATTTTTCGTGAAATGCATGCGATGGTAGTCAGCTTACGCGGTATGGAGGGAAGGAGGGGTCCCCCTTGCCCAGTGGCACAACTCGCATGAAAAGATAATGCACCATTCCTGAGAAATACCGATTAATATAACATAACCTTAAAACACATTATATTCCCTCTAAAAAGCGTAGCCGACGGAGCCCCGCTTCGTGGGGCCCCTATTTCCGAGGGCAGGGATTCCCGAGGATCGGGAGTCCCGATTATGGGGGCAGAGATACTTCCGTATGTTCAGTTGACAATAATTCGAGACATTACAATATCGCGAGAAAAAACACGTTATATTGTAATATAACGTGTTTGACAATTTTACGGTGACATATACATATAATAAAATCGTTGAGACCAAAAAATCTGTACTTACATTGAATATTAAAAAAAAACCCGATCAGGGTGACTTAAAATAAGTAACTAAACATATTAAAACCATTTTTAAAATTCGTGTTTGTTTGTTTGTTTGACCGCACATCACGTAAAAACTGCTGGACGGATTTTGATGAAAACTTCACTAATCTATTTAAATAAACTCAGAATAACATTTAGGCTGTAGAAATTGTGGATTATTTTGGAAACAAGGGGGTGAAAAGGGGGGGTAAAGTTTGTATGAAAAAAAATTTTTAGGTGGTTCTAGATTCGTGAAACTTACAGTAAATACTTATTATTAAAAATATAGAAATACCTGTTTCGGTTCATTCCGTCGTTTCGTGCAAATAGAACCGTTCCGCAGAATAAAAATAAATATTACATTTTAGGTTTTTTTTTTATATACACGAGTCACAAATTGTCACCAGATTAATTTAAAGTGGAAGGCACGTTATTATCTTGTTTATTCACGGAGAAAATGACAATTGAAATTTAACAACTGGAAGGTAATGAAAAGTGAAAGGATTGTAATGAACTACGGCGCGATGGTAATGATGTAAGTCGGGACGGCAATGAAATATCGTAAAAAGTTCTGATTTTTTTACGATATTTCATTGCCGTCCTGACTGGGGACGGCGTGGCGACGGAATGGTCTTAGGTAACAATCCGTAATTTTTTATAAAATGTTTATACCCATTCACAGATTTAATTAAAAATGAAAGTACAGTTAGCAAGAAAATTGCCATTTTACATAAAACATTTTTTTAAATGCCAATCGATCTTCTTTCCGACACTAATCAAGAAGTTCTTCCAAACCAACCCAGGTTAGAGTACTCAAAAAGTTCGAAATCGCAAAAAAATAACTTTCAGCGGGGCAGTATGGGGGAAATAGCCAGAAAATTGTTATTTTACACAAAACATTTTTTAAATGCCAATCATTATTTTTTATTTTTCATAGACATAAAGCCGGAAAAGTTACAAATACATTACAAACGAGTACAAATACTACTATCTACAAATAAAAAATGCTTTATCCTGAAGGACTATCTAAATAAAGAAATACCTGTTTCAGCATTTTTTTTTAAATAAGTATCCAGCATGATGGACCAACGCACAGCCTAAACCGCGGATTGTAGAAACCTGAAACTTGGAGGATGTATTTTTTGTATAACGTAGGCATACGATAAGAAAGAATTTTGAATTTATACCCCTAAGGGGGTGAAAAGGGGGGGCAAAGATTGTATGGGAAAATGTGATTCCTTGGTCCAATCTACTTCAAACTTTACAATCAACAAAATTAACAGAATTGATGGACGCGTTTCATATTGCATTGAAATTCATCTCCTAACGGGGTTAAAAAGGGGTGGAAAGTTATTTTGGCGGTGATTTGTTTCGAATTTGATATCAATACTCCTTCGAGATTTTGATATAAACTAAAACCCATTCCGATTTTATTCCAATGGAAAAAAAAGGTTGAACTCACATAAAAATTTGGTGCAAAATTGCAAATACTCTTTAAAATTGGAATATCTCGAAAGTCACCGTAAAATATTAATACCGCATTTGAAGGTTTCTAAGCTTTGAAGAGGTTGTGCACTTTAAGACACGGCGTCATAGCGTAGGGACGTAGAGTTTGAAAAAATGGTAAGCAGTTGTAAGAGGTCCGCAACGGTTTACAGCAGCTATATCGTGTTGCGGTTCATTTAATGCACCTTGATGAGAACTGCAGACCTAGCTGGAGTATGACTGTCATCGAGTGTCTAAGTATGAAGATGTAAAGCTGTCAATAGAAGCCTTTAAAGCTGTTTTTGTAAACATGGCAATTTATTCTTATTCAAATAAATTAGTTGTTAGTCACAAGTATTTGATTTTGAACAAAATTGCCCTTGGGTACGTAAATTGACTTCAATGCATATCTTAGGAGATACACCGTTTTAAATAACTCCGCAGCAAAATAATGATCATGTACCGGGCGCGCATTTTCATTATGCGGAAGGTGTGTGTGATGTGCTCTTTGAAAATTGTATAAAGTATAGATGCTTACGACCCACTCTCTGTAACCCTCTCTTTCTCTTATGTGACGCAGACGAAGTTGCGCGGGTCAGCTAGTATCTGATAAAGAACTACGGAGATATTCAACGGAACTCCTCAATAAATGAACGCTTCATTGTCACTAGTACCTACCATTAACAGTTCCATAGAACTAATGGTATTGCTGAAATGTCTGTCTATTGTTTACACCAGTGGGTAACATAACATCACGCCAGTACGCTGTGAAGGGGTAAGCACATGTGAATTGTGAACCACTAAAAAGAGAAAAGTTTTTATTTTCAATGTTCGGCGAGAGTGACAAAATTACACGTCCTTAGTTAAAGGTTAACATAAAGGCATGATAATGATATCAACGAATTTTCAACAGATGCGGTTTTCGCATAACCAGAATGATAGAAAAAACCGAATCAGAAAGAAAAACAATCCGTAGTAACAGTGCAATAGCATTTGTTGGACCCAAAAACCTAGACAATCCTGTTTAAGTATTTTGGTTGAATGCTTCTTTATGGTTGAACTAGCCGACCCACGCAACTTCGTCTGCGTCACATAAGAGAGAAAAACAAAAGAAAAAAAAACCCGTTTTAGCAACATTTTATCATTATATATTATCATATCGCTACAATTATTAGGCTTTAGGCTATATAAATAGCCTAAAGCCTTCCTCGATAAATGGACTATCCAACACAGAAAAACCAAAAGAAAAGCCGAAAAGTCAATTCGAGCCGGTAGTATGGCTAAGAGGTTTGTGGCTATAGCGAGAGCAAACGCCCAGGATAAACTCTATGACACACTGGATAGCCCAGCAGGCCAAAAACACCTATACCGGCTTGCTAGAGCTAGAGAGAGAAAGGCGAAGGATGTTTGTCAGCTCAAAGACGAAGCTGGAATAGTTATTTCGGATGATGAGAAAATTAAGGATAGATGGAAGGGTTACTTTGAAAGACTAATGAATGAGGAGAATTACTGGAGTGGGGTACTCGAAAATAAACCAGTGAATGAGGGATTAGTGAGAAAGGTTAGCGTGGATGAAGTAAGGATTGCAGTAAATGGAATGAAGAATGGTAAAGCGTTAGGACCGGACGGAATACCGGTTGAAGTATGGAAGTTATTGTGGATGGACGGATGGACGTGGTTAGCTTTATTCTTCAATAAATTGTTGGTGGAAGAAGCCATACCTGACGAATGGTGTAACAGTTTGCTGGTGCCCATTTTTAAAAACAAAGGTGATGTGCTGGAGTGTAACAATTACTCTCAAGCTTCGTTCTCGATATTAGCATTAATACACATGTAGTTTCACTTACAGACTCGCCATTTCGCATTGAATTTAGGAGATAAACAAATTATTTAAAACTAAATATGAATCCAATGTAAGGTAGATTGAAAACATTGATATTGACTATGACATTCGCACCTACCCCGCTCATTCACGTATCAGTGCTTTGCTGTTTCGCATCATTCCTTTGTTTTCAAGTGCGTTTTTATAATTTAGCTATAGAACGCCGAAAAGAAAAAGTGATAAGCGTGATAATTATAGTTACTTAAGTAAAAAACTTAAAAAAATAGAACGCGAAATAAAACGTGGGCGACGTACTCGCTGTGATAGTGCATCGTCGTCGGATGGTGATTTTTCTACGCCTTATAACCTGCAGGGTGAGTCATTGACCTACTTATGTCGTGTTTAATATCAATTGGTTACTTTTAGCATAGCAACCGCCTAACTTGAAAAAAAAAAAAAAAAAAAACCGTTGCGCAAAATTAGAACGTTCTAGTTTTGAATTCATAACGGGTTATGAATATTATTTAATACTAGCTGACCCGCGCAACTTCGTCTGCGTCACATAAGAGAAACAGAGGGTTACAGAGAGTGGGCCGTAAGCACCTATAATACAATTTTCAAAGAGCACATCACACACATCCTTCCGCATAATGAAAATGCGCGCCCGGTACATGATCATTATTTTGCTGCGGAGTTATTTAAAACGGTGTATCTTAAGAGATATGCATTGAAATCAATTTACGTGCAATACGAAACGCGTCCATCAATTCTGTTAATATTGTTGATTGCCAAATTGGAAGTAGATTGGTCCAAGGAATCACATTTTCCCACACAAACTTTGCCCCCCTCTTTTCACCCCCTTAGGAGTATAATTTCAGAAAATCCTTTCTTATCGTATGCCTACGTCATATAAAAAATTCACACTCCAAGTTTCAGGTTTCTACAATCTGCGGTTTAGGCTGTGAGTTGATCCATCAGACAGTCCTTCAGGACAAAGCATTGTTTATTTGTAGATAGTAGGATTTGTACTCGTTTGTATTTGTAACTTTTCCGGCTTTATGCCTGATGTACATTGGTATGGTCTACATTTTCTTCGTAGTATAATTTTATTTGTAAATACAGGGTGGAAACGATTAACGGGGCAGAAAGGGGAGCTTCCTTAACCGTTGAGTATTACAAACAGGATCGATTAGCATCAAAAAATGTTTTGTGTAAAATAGCTATTTTCTTGCTTACTACGTACGTACTTACTTTTTTTTTAAATCTGTGAATGGGGATCAAAATTTCACGAAAAAATTACGGATAGTTTCCTAAGACCATTTTCATGTAGCTCATTTTCATGTAACTGCAGCGGTTAAGGTTTATCATTATTGGCATAAAAAAAATTGTTTTAATGTAAAATGGCAATTTTCTTGCTAACTGCACTTTATTTTTTAATTCAATCTGTGAATGGGGATAAAAATTTAGCGAAAAAATTATGGATTGTTTCTAAGACCATTTTTGTGTAGCTGTAGCTCCCCTTACTACCCCGTTTACCGTTTCCACCCTGTATTACCAACTACTTATACCGAGGAAAGCCGATTTTCTTGAGTTCCGCTATTTTGGGCGTATTCACTTCAAAAATCAAATTTCAAGAATATTGAGAATTTATATTTACCTGTATTAGATTTGAAGTATTTACAGCAACTTTTAAAGTTTTACACTTCCTTGGATTTTGTTCTATAGGTGTATGAAGTTAATTCATTTGAAACACAAAACCCTCTTTTTTTCGTCTCTGGATAAAATTTTATAAAAACACTGAAATAGGTATTTCTTTATTTTTAATAATAAGTATTTACTCTGAGTTTTATGAATCTAGAACAATCAAAATTTTTTTTTTCATACTAACTTTACCCCCCCTTTTCACCCCTTTTTTCCAAAATTTTCCATAATTTCTATAGCCTAAGTGTTATTCTGGGTGTATTTAAATAGATTAGTGAAGTTTTCATCAAAATCCCTCCAGCAGTTTTTACGTGATGCGCGGTCAAACAAACAAACAAACAAACAAACACGAATTCTAAAAATGGTTTTAATATGTTCAGTTACTTATTTAAGTCACCCTGATCGGTTTTTTTTTTAAATCTTCAATAAATAAATAAATAAATAAATAAATAAATATCGCTGGACATTAACACACAGCGCCACCTAGTACCACACTAAGCAAAGCTTGTATCGTGGACACTAGAAAAACAATGGGTCAATGTACAGATTTTTTGGTCTCAACGACTTTATATATGTATAGACGGAAAATCGGATTGACCTTAGGGGGCCTTCCACTTCCAAAACTAAGTACTTGCTGCTCGGATCTACCTGTGGGGTTTTTCCATAGCATGTACCTGCATTATACGTTTAAGAATTTAAGCTGTTTCTCCGGAAACAAATTGGTACTAAGCCGCCTATTGGGATTGCGTGTTTCCCATGAGGAGTCTCACTTCCCACCTAATAAGCAAAATACTTATTTTGCTTGCAGAGCGCGAACCAATCCCAATCGATGACGATTGTGCCACATATCACGGCGATGCAGATCCACAACCTGGATGCTCGTACTGGCAACCAGCCCCAGCGGGATTTAGTGATGAGGAGGAGGTCCCGGTCCCGGTCGTCACACAGTCGCCTACCGCCGACAACACCACGGCACAGGTACACATACTGCCGCCGAGCTCCGCTACCGCCGCACTACCATCCGCGCAAGTACTTACTGCCGTGGAATCTACCGCCGTACCATTAGAAAGGACAAGTGAGCCGGCGGCCACTGCTTTTGTACAAGACGTTCCTGAGTTAGATCCAGATTTAATGGAAATATTAGGTGAAGACCCCACCTCAACTAAAGAATATGGCGGGGAAATTCAAAAGGATTTGGCAATTAGGCTAAACCACATTGCGACCGCAAGGAATTGAGAGAAAGATATTTGGTGCCTGTGAACTGCAAGTTTATAAAAGCGCCTACCCTCAATCCAGAGGTTCGAGTGTCTCTACTGGAAACTCAAGCAAAACGAGACAAGGGTATAGAAGGTAAACAGGTACTAACATCCTGTGCTTTGTCCTCCATCAGCGAGGCCATTACTGCGCTACTTTCATCAGGTCACAAAAACCCTGAGCTCCTCAAGCTGTTGATGGACCCAGCTCGAATCCTCGGCGATATTCAGTTTACGGACTCGATCTCACGACGTTCGTTCATTCTTTCAACTGTCAAGAAGGAGCTTAAAGATCAATTGGATAAAACCAAAATAGACGAAATGCTCTGTGGCAATAGCTTAGCAGATACATTAAGATCAGCAAAAACAATTATAAAATCTGGAGTTGACATAAGGTCGTCCATAATGCAGTCTATGGCTAATAAGCCGGCAAGGGCAGTCAACAGGCCTTTAAACTACCGAGGCCCCCCGGCACGTCGCCGCCAGTTCCCACCACCGCCGCCGGGGGGCGCGAGATATGCGCGGGCAGCACCATCAACTCAGGCTCAGAGGCAGCAGACGAGGACGACGCACAACAACGCTTCCAGGACATTGTCACGTCAGCCGCAACCAGGTCACCGACGTTAGAGCCGGTAAGCCCCGCGGGTCGTCTTTCGTTTTTCTATGAACAGTGGTGTTTATTGACTGCTAACCCTGTTATACTCTCTTAGATTTCTGGCTATCAAATTATGTTTTCTGACCCAGTTTTTCAAACAACCGTTCCAGCAGAACCTTTTTATTCGCAATCCGAATACAAGGCCTTTAAAGCATCAATTAAAGATCTTATTAGTACTGGGGCAGTGTCCTTATGTCAACCATGCGCTGGTCAATACATCTCCAGTATATTTCTTGTTCCTAAACCGAACGGTAAACAACGCTTCATACTAAATCTAAAACAATTAAATAAATTTATACCAACGCAACATTTTAAACTTGAAGATTTAAGAACAGCTTTAAAACTTTTATCGAACAACTGTTTTATGTCAACAATTGATTTAAAAGATGCCTATTTTTTAACAAGCATACATCCCAACTCAAAAAAAAAATATTTACGTTTTCATTTTAATGGCAATCTGTACGAGTTTAACGTGTTACCGTTCGGCTTAAACACTGCTCCGTTTATTTTTACGAAAATTCTTAAACCAATCGCAAAGTTACTACGGTCTTTGGAATATTTATCAACATTTTATTTGGATGATTTGTTTTTGGTTGGTCAATCGTATACTGACTGTTTACAAAATGTGAATGACACAATACAATTATTAAAATCGCTAGGATAGATTCTAAAAGATTTGAAGTAAGATTACCCGACGACAAAAGAAAGAAAATTGAAACAGAATTACTAAGAATTAGGAAGCTCAAACGATTTAAAATAAGGGATTTTGCTCGGTTTATCGGCCTTTTAACATCCGCATGTCAGGCCGTAGACTACGGCTGGCTTCATACCAAAGACTTTGAGAGGTGTAAATATCTAAACCTCAAAGACGACGGGAACTACGATAAGTTTATGAACTTACCAATTGAGTTGTCCCCATCTTTGACTGGTGGCTTAGGGGGCGTCCATAAATTACGTGAGGTGTTTTTTTAAATTTTCTGTCCCTCCCTCCCCCCCTGGTGAGATGTCGTGAGATTTTATTCAACCCCCTCCCCCATCCCCCAATCTCACGTGAGATTTTTCAAAATGTGAGTTCTTCGTCTTATAGACGTATTTTTTGACGTATGCGTTATAAAAATCTTGATAGCTCGTTTTAAATTAGTAAATATGGTGGTTTGATGTATATCGTCGAAGTATGAATGAAATTATTTTCTTTTGAACGAATTAGTGAATGATCTTAATCGTATTACGATATACGCTTAAGATTAAATCTTAAGCATGTACAATGTACATTCTAATGGACCAAAATAGTATAATATTTTTTTGTTTCAATCAGAAAAAAAATTGCGTGATATTTGTCGAGACCCCCCCTCCCTGCAACGTAAGATTACATGAGATTTGACTCGACCCCCTCCCCCCCTTAAATGTCTCACGTAATTTATGGACGCCCCCTTAACGCGATAAAGGAATCAGTATGTAAAATTAAGGTTGACACATATTCCTTAGAGATATTTAGCGATGCCTCAACAACGGGATGGGGCGCCGCCTGTGGTGACGAGACTGCCAGTGGGCCTTGGAGTCAACATGAGCAAATTCTTCATATTAATAATTTGGAAATACTTGCAGCTTTTCTTGGCCTTATTAAAGTTTTTGTAAAAGATTGGAGTAATTGCCAAATTTTGTTACGAATTGACGATACAACGGCAATATCGTACATTAATAGAATGGGTGGCATACAATTTCCCCATTTGACCGATATTACGAAACAATTGTGGAAATGGTGCGAAGCGCGTAAAATTATGGTCCATGCTGATTACATACGTTCCTCTGATAACACAGTTGCGGACACAGAATCAAGAAGATTACACCCCGACATAGAGTGGGAAATTTCTCATCCTGCTTTTAGCAAAATAACGCAACACTTCGGTATCCCTTGCATTGACTTGTTCGCGAGCAGAATAAATCACAAATGCGATATTTATGTTTCTTGGCATAGGGACCCTGACGCTTATGTAATTAACGCGTTCACTATACCATGGTCAAATTTTTACTTTTACGCGTTTCCACCAATATCTATTATTTTAAAGACTTTGCGTAAAATTATTAACGACAGAGCCACTGGTATTGTTGTCGTGCCAAAAGGAGGAAAAGGAGGTTGTCCGGTCATCTCTTATCCGAAGAGGAATTCCACAGCCGTCCATAGTCATAATGCTAGCATCCTTGTCAGATAAAACTGTCAAGCAGTATGATACTTGCCTTAAGAAGTGGTTTGCGTACTGCCATGAAAACAACATAGATCCCTATAAAGCTGTAACATCGAATATTCTTTGTTTTCTAATGCAATTGTTTAATACCGGAGCTCGGTATGGTACTCTAAATAGTACACGATCCGCTTTGTCGTTGTTACTTGGACACGATATAGTGAACAACGAATTTATACAGAGATTCTTCAAGGAGATCTTTCGATTGCGCCCGACAGTTCCTAAATATAACTTAACGTGGAACACTGATCAAGTTTTAAATCATTTGGCGGAATTATATCCCAACAAAAATTTAAGTCTTGAAAAATTTAGTAAAAAGTTAGTTACCCTTCTAGCCCTAGTAACAGCCCATAGAATACAGACCTTATCAAAAATTCATGTTGAAAATATTATCAAATCTGATTCAGGGTTTATTATTAAAATAACCGATTTAATTAAAACTTCACGAGTGGGTTCCTTACAACCTGTGTTTTCCTTACCGTATTTTTCGCAAAGGCCGCAAATATGCCCTGCTGGTACTCTTCAAGTTTATCTTGATAGGACCAATCAGATACGTCAAGACCATCAATCGTTATTTATTTCATTTAGAAAACCATACCGTGCAGTAACATCGCAGAATTTGAGCAAATGGGTAAAGAGCGTGTTACAAACAAGTGGCATTGATATCTCTCTATTTACTGCGCATAGCACCAGGCACGCAGCCACTTCTAAAGCATATAGCGTAGGAGTTAGCCTGGACGTTATACGTAAAACTGCCGGGTGGAGTTCAAATTCTACTGTATTTGCCAAATATTATAATAGAATAATATCAGACGATATGTCTACTCAAGGTGATTTTGTCACAAGTGTGTTAAATGGATAAAATACATCTTATTTGTTATAGTATTGTTCTCGCTGCAAAACTATTTAATTATGTGATTGAATTTATAATATATAGTGAATATTTATTTCCTGCAGTCAAATTGTAACCATGTAATTGATTATATTTCAAAAATGAATAATATCTCTCAAAATCTACATGTGTATTAATGCTAATATCGATAACGAAGCTTGAGAGTAATTAAATAAATAAATATCGCTGGACATTACACACAGCGCCGTCTAGTGCCACACTAAGCAAGGCTTGTGTCGTGGTCACCAGACAGTTGATATACTACATATACAGAGTGGAGAAGACAATACGACATTAAATGAAAACACGCGTAATACTAGTTCATAGGAATAACTCTGCACAATTAAAAAAAACCCAAAACAGAAATTAAAAAAAAAAAAAACAGGCAAAATCTAACTCTAAGGATACTCTTTATGACTCTTATTGGCCTGATTTAAGGTCTAATTTGCAGTAAATCAAATTAGCGAAAGTTTTTAAATAGCGAGTTGGCAAGGGGTCGTTAACCTGTTAGTGCTTCCTTAAAATCAGATACATCATGTAGCAAATGTTGAAGGTGAAAAATAATTTCCTGTGACTAAACTACTTGATATTTTCAAACGATTTTTTTTTTGTATGATGGGAACGTCTTGAGGTATGCGTAGTTTAATTTATTGTCGTATTGTCATCACCACCCTGTATACTTTTTGTTTGTAAATACATACTTATTATACATATAAACATCCATGACTCGGAAACAAATGTCCATGCTCATCACATAAACATTTGCTCCTACCGGGATTCGAACCCGGGACCCTAAGAACGTAAGGCAGCCTCGCTACCGCTGCGCCATTCGGGTCGTCAAATTGATGATTAAACGAACTTACCTGTACGTGAAGTTCAATCATATCAATTACTCGAAGAGCTTCGTTCGAAGATATTAGCATCCCTCCCCCCCCCCCCCAGTCATGCTGGATCCCTAGTTGTGAAATATAATAAAAATAAAACAGCTCAGCAAACCTCCAAACTAAATGAGCGGGGTAGGTGCGAATGTCATAGTCAATATCAATGTTTTCAATCTACCTTACATTGGATTCATATTTAGTTTTAAATAATTTGTTTATCTCCTAAATTCAATGCGAAATGGCGAGTCTGTAAGTGAAACTACATGTGTATTAATGCTAATATCTTCGAACGAAGCTCTTCGAGTAATTGTGATTGAACTTCACGTACAGGTAAGTTCGTTTAATCATCAATTATAGAGGAATAAAGCTAATGTCCCATAGTATGAAAATTTGGGAAAAAGTTATTGAAAGGCGACTGAGAGAAGAGAGTGAAATTTCACAGAACCAGTTCGGTTTTATGCCTGGTCGGGGAACGACGGATGCCATATTCGCTATCCGCCAGCTGTGCGAAAAACATAGAGGTGCACATAAAAACTTGCACATGGTGTTTATCGACCTCGAAAAGGCATACGACCGGGTACCACGTGAGGTTTTGTGGTGGGCCCTTAAGGAGAAAAGTGTGCCTGGGAAGTTTGTGCTGTTGATCCGTGCTATGTATAGTCGATGTAGAACCCAAGTACGGTCTACAGCAGGCACTACCGGCAGCTTCAATGTTTCAGTCGGCTTGCACCAAGGGTCGGCTCTAAGCCCTTACCTCTTCCTTGTGATAATGGACGCTCTTACGTTCGACATCCAGGAAGAGGCTCCCTGGTGCATGATGTTTGCCGACGACATTGTGCTAGTTGCCGAGACTGGCCTAGAGGTCCAGAGCAGATTGGAGGTGTGGTGGCAAAAACTGGAGAATGTTGGCCTGAAATTAAGTAGAACCAACACGGAATACTTGTTTTGTGATTTCGGCGGTCTCTCCACTCCTGTGCCCATAACCCTTGCCGGAACGCCCATACCGGTCTGCACCGATTTTCGGTACCTTGGGTCGCTTGTTCAGGGAAATGGCGAAGTAGACCGGGACGTAACGCACCGGATCAACTCAGGAAGGATGAAATGGCGACAGGTCACTGGAACAACTTGCGACCCACGGATGCCCCTCAAGTTAAAGGGGAAAATCTACAAGTCCGTGATTAGACCTGTCGTATTGTATGGATCAGAATGCTGGGCTGTGAAGAAGATGGATGAAAAACGATTGCATGTAGCGGAGATGAGAATGTTGAGGTGGATGTGTGGAGTGACAAGAATGGATAAAGTAAGAAATGAATATATTAGAGGAAGTTTGAAATTGGCACCTGTTACTGAAAAATTGAAAGGAAGTCGTTTGGCTTGGTATGGACATGTAATGAGGAGGGATGAAACGCATGTGACTAAAAGAGTGATGGACATAAGTATTGATGGATGGAGGGAGAGAGGAAGGCCAAAGAAAAGATGGATGGATTGTGTAAAGACTGATATGAAAGAGAAAGGAGTAAATGATGCCGTGACGTCTAACAGGGGAGAATGGAAGAAGAAAACATGTTGCGCCGACCCCAAATAAAATGGGACAAGGGCAGGAAGAAGAAGAGTTCCTGAGATTAGCGCGTTCAACCAAACAAACAAACAAACTCTTCTGCTTTATAATATTAGTATAGATGTGTGATTATAATGATTAAGTAGTGTCGTAAAGATCTTTCGATTGGTACCTACCTAATATAATAAGACAACTCAAGAGATAAAACCTCTTCCGATTCAAACTATCATACTAAGAAGATTATATCTATGGTAGGTAAGAAGAAACGAACGAGATTTTATCGATGCTAGCCAAAAATTCAGTGTCACTTTTGAAATTCGAAATAAAATTTCGGTGTATTTACAAAATAAAAATGTTTAATAGATTGATTTATTTGTAGGTGTTAACTAAATGTTTGAGTGGATTTAAACAATTTTTTTACCGCTTACGTGTCTGCAAATCTAGTAAGTAAATATCCACATGATTTTTCGCCCATCTCAGTTTCACCTCACAATGTTCCCCTTCTCACTGCTGGACTCGGTTCAACCCACCTACCCTATACCAGATTAGCCTTGTGTTTTAGGACATAAAGCCAGTTTTCTTACGATGAGGACCACGCCAAATTAAAGGCTTCACCTTGTTAAGATTACCTACTATTAGAAACGACCACTTACATCGACAAATTTATTGAGGCCTACTAAACGCATTAGATGTAACGAGCAACGTCGTGATATAAGGCAATATCTGTATAAAACCAGCTTCGTCATATTTTTGCCAAATTAACCGAACCGTGCCACGGGGGCGCCGGCGGGGATAGATCCTAGACTTCACTCTGATTGTGTAGCCTGTTCTTGCTTACACTGCGGGATGACCGTTTGAATATTGGTCCCTACAAATCGTGCAGACAACGACACTCCTCGTATCCGTGAATGTCTAGCAAACAACATCCCTTAGGGGCAGCGCAGACGACAGGCTTTTTGTGTGTACAAGTCTGCGACAAACAATACTCTATTTTGCGTGATTGACGTGTTTGACGCAAGAGAACCAAGGTCACCGACGTAGCCCGAAGAATTGCTAAACTTAAGTGGCAGTGGGCAGGGCACATTGCTCGCAGAACGGATGGCCGATGGGGCCGGAAAGTTCTGGAGTGGCGACCGCGAACCGGAAGACGATGCGTTGGAAGACCTCCCACTAGGTGGACCGATGACCTGGTGAAGGTTGCAGGAATCCGGTGGATGCGAGTAGCAAAGGACCGGTCAATGTGGCGACACTTGGGGGTGGCCTATGACCAGCAGTGGACGTCTTTCGGCTGAGATGATGATGATGATGATGATGACGTGTTTGACTACTTTTTTGCCTACTATATCTACTGATGAAGGATCCTTTTGATCGCCTTATCGTAGACAAAAAAGTAGCCAAACACATCAATCACGCAAAATTTGTCGCACACAAAAAGTCTGTCGTCTGGGCTGCCCCAAAGTCTGTCGTCTGATATGCCTTTTAATGTGAGTTTATGTTACAGCGTTCTTAAATGTCGACCTGAATTTTGTTGTAGCGCGCGTAAAAAGCTATGGGCGATATAGATTTGAGCAAGCCCAGATGGGACCAGCGCACATATTGGGGCCGCGCCAAGCATTTTATATATCTCACCAACCCAATGAACTTCTTTACTTCTGACAAACAGTTGGATGAGGCCAAGAAAATTGTGGATACGTACAAGTTCGTTCATTTTAATTATTCTGTATATTATGTATGAAAATCAATATCAGTTCGTAAACCGATTCCGAACTCCTAAACCGATTTTAGTGAAAATTTCCAAATTTAGCATAAGTAGATGTTCTACGTTTATACGCAAGGGAAGGTTTCTGAAAAAAAACGGCATTGCAATGCATACGGGGCACAGCTAGTGTACTGTGTAATATAATAAAGGTTAATCAATTTTTGGGCTGGACGCCCATTTTTCAATGCGGTTTTAAATTAAGACGAGACAAGTTGATACACAATAATAAGTGCACACTCTCCTGTATCTCACAGTCCTATGGATGGGACGGCAATCCATAGCGCAGAGGCTCATTTCGGTGCCGCTTTGGAACGAATGCACCGACTGTTATGGTCCTTAGCTATTGACAAAGAAACGCACCAATGGCAAAAGACTCGAATTACATACCGTTTTTTACCCGGGCCAGCGTCAGGCACACATAGACGCAGTCGCTCTCTAGGCGGAAGGAGATGATTTGTTGTGCATGCGCCGTGCGGACCTACGTCCAACTCGATCATGAACATGTACAGGACAAAGTTGACCCGAGGCTAGAGGCGGCTTTGATGTCGATGACGTCCATGTTCCTGACACAATTATGGACTCTTCCGTAGTGCTTCATACAGAACTATGGACCCGGCTGGACAGAAACCGGTCAGGAACATGAACCCTTAGTCATTTACTAAAATCCATGTTTTATCATTATAACAGGTCAACAAGAAGAATGCCTCCGGGCTATGACGTAGAAAAACTTTGGGCGACGAAGTATCTCGCTGACAGTGCATTCCATCCTGACACCGGTGAGAAGATGATCAGCATCGGACGTATGTCAGCGCAGGTGCCCATGAACACTTTCATCACATCATGTGAGTAATGACTGAACTGCTTCCTGCAAATTACGACCGAACCGGCAATAAACTCTATAGCCCTTTCTTTTTATTTCTGAGAGCAAACAGCGTCATAATGCCAAAGGATCCGCTCGCCCCAGACGGAGGGTCCGTTCAGGGTTTATGTCGGACTCTAACCAACTAAAACCCACTGTTTCTACCAACATATGTTGGGAGCCGGGAGATATTAGTACATTTACACGCACCCCGAAATTCTCGGCGCAGACCACGTCACCAAGTGCGGCCTATTCAGCGACCGCACTGCAATCATCATGAAGGCGCGCAGGGTTCACGGCGTGCCACGTCTGGTAGGGCGACTATTCAGCCCTGGCCAGTGGCCGGAAATAAAGATTCCATCAACATTCTCTTCCTCTTATTCCAATTAAGAGAGAAGTAGTGTGTATATGTTATGGACCTAGTGATAATTTGAGCATTATACATAATGCCCGGTCATTATGAAAAGTGCCCAATATGAGAGTGCAATTTGATAAGAATTATTCAAATAATCAAATTGACTGGGCATTATACATAATTGTCCATCACCTTTTGGGCAGAGTAATACAAGCTTATTTAATGACTATTTTTTTATTGTTATTGTCATTTAACTTAAAATAAACTAAATATTGAACCATTTCAATTAATCAGGCTCACTATTTGGATTAATTATCGAATCCACTAGTTTTTGTGTCACCGTAAAATTGTCAAATACGTTACCTATATTGTAATGTCTCTAGCGATATTGTAAAATCTCGAAATATTGTCAAATGAACATACTGCTTACAGCAAAACGCATTATTTTTCGTGATATGCATGCGATGGTAGTCAACTTAAGCGGTGTGGAGGGAAGGAGGGGTGCCCCTTGCCCAGTGGTACAACTCTCATGAAAAGATATTGTACCTGAGCAAAAGCGATTATAATAACCGAACCTTAAAACACTTTATATTCCCCTAAAAAGCGTAGTAATGTCTATTTCCGAGTGCAAGGTTTAAAGGAACCTAACTAACCTAACGGGGGGTGCCCCAAGTCCCGATTATGGTGGCAGATCTATGTTCAGTTGACAATAAAACGAGAGTTTACAATATCGCTAGAGAGAAACACGTTATATTGTAATATAACGTGTTTGACAATTTTACGGTGACATTAACACTGAGTTACGAATGTAAAACCCACCCGCGTCCGTCCGCATTCGCTTACAATGCAAAACGAAACAAAAAAATATAGTGCTTGAAGTCAGTCGCACGAGTCGCACGCTAAATGGCGGTCTCAGATTGGTCAAAGCGTGCCACGCCATGCGTGCCTACCTCCCCGCCCTCACACCGCGTCAAATTTAGCTTTATTATCAAATTGCCCAATTATCATGTAGCAATATAATAATGACCGTGCAATATGATAAATAATGAGGTTAGGATAGTTTTAATCATTTAGCCCGATAGAGCTGGACATTATTCATAATGCTCGTGCATTATGTATAATGCCCGCATTAATCACCTGGTCCATAACATATACATTGGTGAATTGTAGAGCTAGGTAATTACAGCTGAGGCGTTCTAAGAAGACATATTTTTAATGCACAAAACGCATTTTAACTTTATAAGGATTTTGACTGCCACCAGAAAAAAGTGCTTTTGACCAATTAGCAGGTAACATATCGGTATAATCTGCTTTTTGGGCACGTAAGACGGCGCGGTGCGGTGCCGTAAACGCGCATCATACCCTCCGAAAAATACGGCGTATGAAAGCCCTTAGGTACAATATGGAACGCGTGGGTACGGTCTTATCCGGGTTTGAAATTTACGTTTAATACTTTGAAACGCTTATTAAAAGTGTTTTTATTGAAATACTCAATGATATGCTTTTCTCAGGTATGATAACGTTCTACAAGACAAGGGCCGGTGTTGTGTTCTGGCAGTGGTTCAATCAGAATTTTAACGCAATAGTTAATTACACGAACCGTTCAGGCGACGCAGTTATCACAACGCAGTAAGTGTTTACCTACCATGTTTTTCTTTATTCACGAAACGAACCCTATCTTGACCCATTGGTATTGTTGTAGCAAGTCCTCCTGTTGAGAATGAGGTCTCTTTTTAGATTTCCTGTTCGGGTTTCCACAAGTAATTTGTCGGTAGCAGTGCGAAATACGAATTTGTGCAAGATAACGGCAATAGACTCACACCCGACTATAACCGTCTGAAAATGCCTTCGGGGATTACCTTCTTTATTAGAATACTTGGTAATTTTTGTAAACGATTTTTGATATCCTCAGGCAGTTACTCGCTTCTTATGTCGCGGCCTGTGGAGGAGCCGTATCTACCGCCATGTTCCTAAACGCCAAAGCAAAGGTAAGCAAGCATATACAATTAATGCAAAAAACCTCTCAACGAAGCCAAACGTTTACTCAAACCGTGGATGACCGTTGGTATGCTCCGCTGTATGCGGAATAAAGATGCAATGCACAAAAAACTCAAGCTTTCTCCAAACAATATTACATTAAGTACTAGATATAAAAGATATAGGAACTACTGCACAAAAAATTTAAAAACATTAAAAAGGGACTTTGACAGGAGAGAATTGACTGAAGCTTCAAAGGACAATAAAAACTTTTAAACAAAAAATAAAACCGACTTCAGAGAAAACAAAAAAGTGAAAAATAACTTTAGCTTCAGAAGTCGGTGACCTTTGTTTGATTGATTTAGTTTTTTTGTCACCGACTTCTGAAGCTAAAGTTATTTTTCACTTTTTTGTTTTCTCTGAAGTCGGTTTTATTTTTTGTTTAAAAGTTTTTATTTTTCATTTTTTAGTGGTTCACATGTACTTACCCCTTCACAGCGTACCGGCGTGATTTTCTTTTATGAACTGGTGTAAACAATAGACAGATATGAGATTTCAGCGATTCCAGTACATTTGCTATCATTTATTGAGGAGTTCCCGTCGCCTATCTTCCGAAGTTCTTCATCAGATCTTTACCAAATTGAAATGGGATCACTCCAAGAATGTACTCTTCCTAAAACTACCCAAATCGCTTCTGGTTTGCCTATAAAATTTAAGGAATTCCCTCTATTTCTCCAGGATCCCATTAAGTGGAACTTAACATATCTAACTGTCGAAATCTGCTGGGTGTATTGTACACTTCTGCGTACTCCCTCAGAGCATACAGGCGTGATGTTACCTCACTATGTTACATAAACAATAAACAACCAAGCGATTGCAGCAATTACTGCAGCTTTGCCGTGTATTTTTGAAGAGTTCCATTTATATCTCCGAAGATCAGCGTCAGATCTTAATCAAATTAAAATGGAACCACACGAAAAGCACCAGCTTTCAAATAAAAAAAAAATCATCAAAATCGGTTTACCCAGTCGAAACTTCGAAAGTTCAGAGGCAACAGACATTGTCGAAATCTGGGAGTATTGTACACATCTAGGTACCCCCTCAGAGCATACAAGCGTGATGTTACGTCATGATGTAGTATGAACAATGAACCTACAAGCGATTGCAGCAATTACTGCAGATTTGCCGTCTATTTTTGAAGAGTTCCTTTGTAAATCTCGGAAGATCGGCATCAGATCTTCAACAAATTAAAATGGGACCAATCGACAAGCACCAGCTTTCAAACAAAAAAAGAATCATCAAAATCGGTTCACCCAGTCGAAAGTTCTGAGGTAACAAACACAAAAAAAAAAAAAAAAAAAAAAACATACAGACGAATTGATAACCTCCTCTTTTTGGAAGTCGGTTGATAAAAAGATTTGGAAGGTGATAAAGAGAGTGACTAACACAGACAAGCCTAACATACCCAACACCGAATTATTGGCTTCTTCTACGTCACCTCAGCTCTCGGTGTACAAAGTAAATGAGTTTTTTGCCAATATCGGCAAGGAACTTGCTGATAACTTTTCACGTCCACTTGGTACCCATAAAGTTCCATCAGACACTACCCCTGCATCTCCACCTTTACAATCATTCGTCATGTTAGACACCGATGAAGCGGAGGTTGGAGAGTTGCTAATGTCACTTAAAACAGATTCTGCTGTAGGATGGGACAATATTCCTACAAAGCTGTTAAAACGCTATTCATTGATACTAGTCCCCATACTCACACATATTTTTAATCTCTGTTTTCATACTGGCACTTTCCCCTTGTCCTTCAAGAAGGCAATCATACTCCCAATTCATAAAACTGGAAGCAAAAAATTGGTAAATAATAATTATCGTCCTATTGCAGTGTTACCTTCTATTTCCAAAATACTAGAACGCCTAATTAATAAAAGACTCGTGACTAACATGGAAGATAAAAAGCTTTTTTCTCACAACCAATTCGGCTTTAGACGCAACAAATCTACCAGTGGCGCTGTAATTGACCTAATTGACTATGTTACTAAAAATATTGACAGGAAAAAGAAGGTATTGTCAATTTTTTTGGACCTAAAAAAGGCATTCGATACGGTTTCGATTTCTGATTTAATAAAAAAGCTTGAAGAACTCGGGATACGGGACCAATGACTTAACATTTTCAAGGACTACCTTCAAAATCGAACACAATGTGTAAAAATACAAAATTACCTCAGTGGAGAGCTACCAGTGACATTCGGCGTTCCCCAAGGCAGTGTGATTGGTCCAACATTATTTCTAATATACGTTAACCAACTATGTAATCTGAGTTTGGGAAGTGGAAAAATCGTGGCATTCGCTGATGACACTGTCCTTACCTTCTCTGGTGATACTTGGGATGACGCCTTCGTTTCTGCACAAAAAGGTTTAAATAGTAATAATACTACAATGGCTCAAAAGACACATTCTCACAATCAACACCGACAAATTTAAAATTCTTACATACAGTTTAAGAAATTCGAGTCAACCACCAAACTCGTATGCTTTTGTAGCGCACTCTTGTGTACTGCCTGGCACTGCGACATGTACATGTCCCGAACTGGAACGCTGTAGAACCATTAAATATCTCGGTGTGACTCTCGACGACAGCCTGAGTTTTGCACCACATATAGAGTTACTGACGAAAAGAATAAGAATGCTAATCTTTGTCTTTAGTACTCTTCGCCACATCGCAGGACCGCAAATTATTAGGTGTACATATTTTGCTCTTTGTCAGTCTCTCTTAACGTACTGTATAAGTGCTTGGGGTCGTGGACCAAAAACTATTCTTTTGAAACTAGAACTAGCTCAGAGAGGCGTGCTTAAAACTAGCACCTTTAGGTCCATCCTTTTTCCAACTGAGGAATTATATACGAACTGTAAAGTCCTTGCAGTGAGGCAATTATTTGTCTTACACATGGTACTATATCAGCACCAAAGAACCTCATACAAAGTAATCACCACAAGACGCAAAGACAAGGTATGTCAACCCTTCCCCTGTAAGTTTTCTTTTACAAGAAGATTTCCTTGTTTCCAAGGTCCTCATCTCTACAATAGCCTTAACAAAGTACTGGACTTCTACTCACTACCTAAAATGTCACTCAAAAAGAAACTAAGTGATTGGCTAGTAACACTTAACTACAACAATACAGAAAATTTATTGTTGACTCAATATAGTTCCCGTTAAACTATCTTATGCTCATATACATGCACACTCACATACACACACACACTCACACACACATGCACACACATGTACACACTCACACACACTACACTACACCACTCTGCTCATACCTTATATTATTATTGTTTTCATTTTATTTATTTTTTAAATAATTTTTTTGCCCGTTTATATGCTCCATAATGGACTAGTCATATATTTTTGTAAAATGGCATGTATGTAACTAATTACAATTAAGAAACATCCACTAAAGGGTCGGGCCCAGCATCTTTAACACAAGTTGTCTTGACAACTTAGCAAGGGTGTTGGTGTCGCCACACTATTGTTTAATTTTCCTTAAATTGTATGTATTAAAACATGTATCTAATGTAAAATGTAAAACTTGATCCAAATAAATTATTATTCTCCCCATCATTGCAATCATTTTTTTTTGTTTTATATCCTTGGGAACCTTCTAGTTACGGAGGTATTGGGGGTCAAAATTCCAACTTTTTGAAAAGTTTTAGTGTAAGATATTCTTTAAAACCCTTAACGCCCCCCAAAAAAAAAAAATAAATAAATAAAAAAAAACAAAAAAATTGTATATACAACTTCTTGAATTCTTTCACTATTAAAACAAAAAGAACAAAAATTCGTAATTTTTGTTGTCTTTAAATTTATAATTAAGTTTTAACGCTCTAACCAGTTAACGGCTTGTTGTAATGCATTGATTATGTCGGCTTCAAAGTCATTATTATTTTTGTCAAGTTTAACAATGAAAGTACTGTCGTCGCCAAACAATGTCATGGGATGGGGTATATTCTGAGGAAAGTCATTTATATAGTTGATGAAATACGACGACCCTGCTTGCCGCTTACCTCCTGTCTTGTGTTCTCTAACACCCTAGCCGGATGAGTTTCCATTACGATTTTTGGTTTGACTTTAAAATTGTTTATACTTATTTCCAGACCATGAGCCCAGTGTTCGCGCGGCTAGTTCCCTTCTGTGCCGTGACCGCCGCTAACTTCATCAATATACCTATGATGAGAAGCAGGTAATACCAGCGATCCTCTGAACATGTTACTGAAGTTGAAAAAACAAATTCTACCTAGGTGTCCGACTTCAAAAGACAAGTGCGGTTTCACATAAAAATAAGACTCCCCTAGATGTTCCTTAAATTTATAGAGTGTTTTTAAAGTATAAAGGGTGTAAAACACCTCTTAACGAATACGAAAGGCACTTGTTCTACTCGTCATTCTGATCATTTTTTTTGTTCTACACTATACCTGGGAACCTTCTAGTTAGATATTGGGGATCAAAGTTGCAAGATTTTGACAAGCTTTTTTTTAAATACCACTTTTATCGCATGATTTTTACTTTAAATATCTCTACGACCCCCGTACTATTCAATCCATACATCCGCACAATGTTTTGAGTGTGTGACATTGGGTTATACCACAAAAAATGATTTATAACCTCAAAAAAAAAAGTTGTTTCCCAGCAATATTTTTTGCGTCAAGTTACTTAGTTTGATATACAGAATGCTTGGTTAACGGCTTTGTGATGAGGTGAAATACACCCTGTATGTGTCGGGGTGCGATGCCAGAAGTCCTCCACGTGTGCCTGGCAGCTGCTGGTTCCTCTCGATACGTCTGGAGGAAACAGCAGCCGCTGGGCCGGTGCACCCTGGGCGCGGTAGTGTCCTTCCTCTTGGAATGAGAAGAAATTCTCATCCCTTGGGATTGGCACTGCCGCGGCTAATGACTCTGGCATCAATGTGTGGGGTCCTACACGGACCAACGGTGGGTTCCTCGGCGTGCCTATCCTCGCTAGGGTACCTGCAGACCCTTCCGGCGAGTAATAAAAGCTAAAATCTGCCCTTCTAAGTTCAGGGGTCCCTGCCTAGTTAGGAGTTTATTTCCCCCATACTCGTGGGTTCAATTATGGAGAAAGTTACAAAAAACCAAAACGCCGGTAACGGCAAAGGAGGAGAGGAGGAGAGGAGGAACGTGTTGTCGGAGTCCGACGCCGCGTTGAGTTAGGTGAGTGCTGCGGGAGGCTCAGGGAGCTCCCGCCGCGAGGGTGCCGGGGTTGCTGCGGAGAACAGTAAGTTCTTCCGCAAGCGGCCCAGGCAGGATGGCGACCGATCGTAGTCCTCGGAGGAGGAGCAGATGGCCTCTGCTCGCAAGATCCCCACCAGCAAGCGCGGGAGGATCCGAGGCATGAGGGGGGGGCCATCTGCCTCCGAGAGGTCGGCAAGGCCGGCCGAGGAGGAGGGGCGCCACCCGGGCACGACAACAGCCTGCGGGTCTGGCAGCGAGGCGGGTGCACCTGGCAGCTCCGAGGCGAAGCGTAAGGCCAGGTTCACCAAAGAGGTGGAAGCCGCCATAAGGACGGTGGCTCTGAAAGTTAAGACATCGTCTAAACTCAGGGCCATACTCGCGGCTTCCGCTGTGGTCGCTGAGCCATACTTTGTCCTGCCCAGGGAAGACTGGGTGGCGGATGTTGACGGCTCAGTGACCATAGTTTCATCGGCCGCCGCCGGTATCCCGACCCTTGAAAATGTCAGGAGGGGTCGGGGGTGCGTAGCAGCACGGTTCGGGGAGATCGACGTGGTGGGAGTATACTTCTCCCCGAGCCGAACTCTCGCCGAGTTCCACTACTTTCTCGCAGAGTTGAGTGTCGTCGTCGGAAACCATTCCCTCCCCGTGCTTGTCCTCGGGGACTTCAATGCCAGGAACTTGGCTTGGGGTTCTCGTTGTACAGATGTGCGGGGAAGGATGGTGGAGGACTGGGCCCTGGAGAAGGGCCTGGACGTCCTTAATCGGGGTTCTGTTCCCACGTGTGTGCGGATGCGGGGCGAGTCGGTGGTGGACATCACGTTCGCTAGCCCGCTCTGTCGCCGCGTGTCGTTGACTGGCGTGTCATGGAGGGGGTGGAGACATTCCAACCACCGGTACAGCCGGTTTGACATCTCCGTCCAGTCCTCAAGCACGCCAGTCCAACAGGCCCCGAGTGGTCCGCGTTGGGCGCTGAAGCAGCTGGACCGGGAGCTCCTCCTGGAAGCCTCGATCGTGCAGGCCTGGGTGACATCACTGGACAGGCCTGCCGACGTTAATAGCGAGGCAGAGTGGTTCCAGGAGGCCATGTCCAACATTTGTGACGTGGCAATGCCCTGAGTCCGACCAGGAAGCGCCCGACGTCAGGTGTACTGGTGGTCGCGCGAAATAACGTCTCTACGTGAGGCGTGTGTTAAAGCGCGGCGCCTGTACGTCAGGCATCGCAGGCTCCGTATCCGCCCGCCGGATGCGGCAGCCATCGAGGCGGAGCTGTAGGAGGGATACAGAGCGCAAAGACCGCCCTCCGGGACTCTCGACAGAGATCCGTGGGGGCGCCCTTACAAGATGGTGCGGAATAAACTCCGCACCTGGGTCCCCCCGCTGACCCACGAATCTCCGGCCAGAGCTCGTGGAGGACGTGGTGAGCGCTCTGTTCCCCTCGCGGGGGGAACATCCACCCCGCATATGGCTCCGCCACCTGTGGTGCCGGAAGAGGACCCATACGACGACTACACTCCGGAAGTGACTGGGGTAGACCTGAGAGTGGTGGTAGGTAGGCTTAAGGCCAAAAATACCGCCCCGGGAGCCGATGGCTTGCCTGGCAAAGCCTGGGTCCTGGCCTCGGATGCGGAGGCTCTCGGGCCCCGACTGAAAGGGCTCTTAAGCGCATGCTTGGAGAGAGGCCAGTTCCCGCTTCGCTGGAAGACAGGGAAATTGGTCCTCATCCAAAAGCCGGGGCGCCCTGCGGACTCTCCGTCCGCATTTCGGCCCATTGTGCTGCTCGACGAGGTGGGCAAGCTCTTTGAGAGAGTAATTGCAAACCGCCTCGCCGAGCACCTTGAGGGGATGGGGTCGAATCTTGCAGAGAACCAGTTTGGTTTCCGCAAGGGGCGCTCTACTGTGGACGCCATCATGCGCGTGAGAGCCCTAACGACGGGGGATGCAATATCCCGGGGCGTCGTCTACCCCAGTCGCTGCGGAGATTAGAACCGGCGAGAGATGTCGTGCGATGTCCCACAGGGATCAGTTCTGGGACCGCCCCTGTGGAACATCGGTTACGACTGGGTGCTGCGCGCGGACCTCCATAGTGGTGTCAGCGTCGTCTGATGATGACGACACCCTGATGCTGGCACAGGGGAAGTCGCACGAGGCGGCGGCCGACAATATGACACGCGGGGTTGCGATAGTCGTAGAGAGGATCCAGCAACTGGGTCTCGAGGTGGCATTGCACAAGTCCGAGGCCATGTGATTTCATGGGCCTCGGAATGCGCCACCGTCGGGATCCACACTGACGGTAGGAGGGGTATCCATCGGCGTCGAGTCGACGTTGAAGTACCTGGGACTCGTACTCGACAGCTGATGGAACTTCGTGGAACATTTCCGACGTTTGGCCCCCAGGCTGGAACGGACTGGGGCTGCCTTTAGGCGGCTCCTGCCCAACCTTGGGGGGCCAACGCCTCCTGTTCATGGCCCTTTACGGGGCCCCAGTGTGGGCGCGTTCCTTGAGGCGGCGAGCCGCCCATTACCTGAACGCGCCCCAGAAAGTGGTGGCCGTAAAGATGGTCCGTGGGTACCGCACGATCTCTCGCGAGGCGGCGGGCCTGCTTGCTGGATTGCCGCCATGGGATCTGGAGGCGATAGTCCTCGCGCGCCTGCATGAGTGGCGCGCGGAGTTACTCCGCTGCCGCGGCAAATTGCCGCTCAGCGAACGGACCTCCGGCGCGATCTCATGGCGACATGGAGAGAGCGACTGTCGCAACCCCGTGCAGGGCACGCCACGATAGTGGCGGTAAGTCCCCTCTTTGAGGAGTGGCTGGAGAGGCGCCACGGCGTCCTCACCGGATGTTTCGGGAGGTACCTGCACCGAATCGGGCGGGAGGAAACGCCCGGGTGTCTCCACTGTGAGGATCGACCGGAGGACACGGTGGAGCACATGGTGGAAGTCTGCCCTGCGTGGGCGGAGCACCGCCGTGTCCTCGTAGCGGCGATCGGCGGCGGCGACCTCTCGCGCCCGGCCCTGGTTCAATCCATGGTCTGGAGCGAGACGGAATGGGAAGCCGTCACCTCCTTCTGCGAAGCAGTCATGCTACCGAAGGAGGTGGTGAAACGAGAGAGGAAGAAATCCTCTCTTCCCGGCCTCCGCGTGAGACGCACCGGGCGTCGGTGGCCACGTGGTGGCTACCGGCCACCGTAGATGCGGGCCTGTGGACGGTTGACTATGGGCTAGCTAGCCGTCCGTCCGTCTAACGACGACGACAGGCCGTGTCGACGGCGTGTTCGTGTTCCACGCGCGCTTCAATGAGATGTCAGCATAAGGTTAGGGACCCGCAAGGGCCGAAGCCTGCCGGGGTTGCGGGCCTGTTCGAAAGAGAAACCGCGGCCCCGGAACATAAAGGGCGAGGATGGAACATGGATGGGTTTTAGTCAGTAAGAGTCTGACACTCCCTCCCGCTCCGCCCAGAGTGGGAGAAGTCATTCGATGACATCCCATCCCAAAAAAAAAGTTGTAATGTATGGAACAGTGTAATTTTTTTCGCGTGTTATTTTTTCCATAGAGAAAGTTATTCAGTTTTATATTGTGTACATACATCCTTAATTATAGCCACACAAATCTAAGGCTTGATCTATATTTCAGTGAGTTAATAAACGGAACGCCAGTTTTTACCACGGATGGGAAGAGGGTTGGCGATTCAAAGAAAGCTGGGCGCACAGGAATCTTCCTAGTGTGCATATCTCGAATGATTATGGCCATGCCCGGCATGTGTACGTATATCATTATATTATTATCCGTGTATTTAAACGATAGCCGATTTGGAACCTGAAAACGTCCAACTTAGACCTGGGCACATATTATTTGCAACATTACATGTAATGCAACACTCAGTGCAAAATGTATCAGTTGGGTTGCATGTAGATTGAGCGTGCGTGCAAAACTGCATGCTTGCTTGCATGCTTCATGATGGCTGCATGCCTGTTTGCATGCTGCATGCATGCTGTATATCTGTTTGCATGCTGCACGATTGCTTCATGCTTCGTATATGCTTGTTTAGATGTTTGCATGTCTTCATGCATGGTGCATGCTTGCTTGCATAGTGCATGCTTGCTTGCATAGTGCATGCTTGCTTGCATAGTGCATGCTTGCTACATGCACGATGTATGCTCGTTTGCATGATTGCCTGCTTCCAACAGGGAAATAAAAACCAAGTTATCACAATCAACTGATTTTATGAATTTTCTGTGAGGTGATAATGAGTCTTTCTATTATTATGCAAATGAAATGTATGCCAAAAGATTATTCTTACAGTAAACTTTCTGAGATATGATAGTTCTGCCTTAGATGACTATCGATTTGAAATTAATGCTAAAAGATGATTCTGACTGTGAACTTTCTGCGATAAGATGGTTCTACTTTTAATTCATAAGCATATGAAATTTATGCCTGTCTTTTGATTCTTACTTACAAAATTATGCGTTTTGAACATATGAGAAATGAGTGTCGCCAAACGATTTTCTGCGAAATGAAGTTAGTGCTATCAGCTGATGTGCAAATTAATATTATGACATAAAAAGTTCTGCTATAAAGGGTAGACCCGGAAAAATCTAGCTTAGCATGTTGTGTTTCAAGTATTCCGTACCGTAATACACGCATTCGTTTTTAAGATCAAACCTACTTACTTTTCAGCTGTTGTGCCAATCCTTACAAACTTCGCCGTTCAACGGAACATGTTCTGCCACTACCCGATGGCTGTGATTCCCTTCCAAGTATCGCTGGTGTGTTTTTGTGCGTTAGTCACTACACCTTTGGGCTGTGCCTTATTTGAGCAGACAGCTTCTATGAACCTCGATAGTCTTGAGCCGGAACTAAAGGTATGTTTAATGTTCTATTATATTATACACTAGCTGTACCCGGCATGCGTTGCAATGCATTTTTTCCTACCTACCTACCTACCTGTCTACTTCTCACCGTTTAAACCTTCCCTGGACTACGACAAACATTTTAAAACCAAAATCAGCTCAATCGGCCCAGCCGTTCTCGAGTTTTAATCAGACTAACGAACAACAATTCATTTTTATTTATATAGAAGATTATGCAAGTCATTCGTAACAGGGCTGTCCTGTGGGCCTTGGGGGGTTCACACTCAAATTCAAATTCATTTTTTTTTATTTGTAGAACATAGGAACCGAAACAACCAAAGAGAAACTAACTCATCCAAGGCGTAATGCTAAAATTATGTTTACGGTCGGAGACTTAGGTCCATATTCACCAAAAACATGACGGACGATTATCTAAAAAAGGCTGTTTAAAACACATTTTTGTATGGGAACATGTCACAGTGACAGCTGTTTTTAGATAATCACACCGTTATCTCTTCGGTGAACACGGACCTTAGTATTACATAACGTGATTCGCCGTTTACGAGCTATATGACAAATTCTTAGTTAAATCTTCCGCGATTAGGCTTAGAAGGCCCGCAGGATCCCCTAGTGTTTCGGGGAAATGGCCCGGTGAATTTTCTTTTTGTGAGCAAAAACAACGATTTGCCGTACAAACTTTCATCCTAATTCTTATGTAACACGTATGAAGGATGAAGTAAAAAAGCATTTTCAATACACTTCCTAGAAAACTGGTGTACGATTTGGTTCAAAATGCAGTGTATTTCACAAACGTGCGTTTTTTTATATTTTTTCCACACGTGTGCAGAAAGCAAAATTGCCACAGATAACTATACCTATACTTAGTCCAACTTAGTTCAATGCCTATAGTCAGAAGTGAATGTTTTTTTTTTAATCAAAATCAAAATCAAAGCATTTATTTCAAGTAGGCCAATAACAGGCACTTTTGAATTGTCGAAACAAAGATGAACATTTAAAGTAGCTACAGTCCCAGTCACAAGACATAAAAACTGTGAAAGTACTGTAGTTGCCCATTCCCTAGCGTAGATCTCTATGGAGAAGAACGGGCAAGAAACTCCATGGACACTCTTTTAAATCAAAATATTGTTACAAAATCTTGGTTACATAATTCATTTTGAGATGGTAGATTATGTGAGAACAATTCAATTAATTTCGCCAAAGCGATCAACTTAAGTCTTTACGGCGTTAATTTTTTTTAATATTCAATTATTATTTGTGTTTATAAATTCAATATGATAGGTAAACAAATTAACATTTATTTGTGTTCTAAATTCAAAAATGCAAAAAAAATATATATATATTAGGCTGTCGGCTTCATACCTTTACTATTCCTTCAACGTGGCGAAGAAAGCAAAGCGCGGAAAAAAATAAGATTTAAATCATAGTCTCGTAATAATTCATGACACAGATATTTTCCATTCTTTTATTTTATTTCTTCAAAAGTGTATTGAAAAACGTCGTTTGATACACCAATAACCAGAACTGCAATAACAAACTATCTCCACTTGTATCAAAATATACTATTTTGTATTAGGCGGTATAACGGCTTCATACCTTTGTTTCTTCTTCAACCTGGCGTAAGAATGCGCGGAAAAAAATAAAATTGAAATCATAGTCTCGTAATAATTCAGGACACAAATATTTACATTCTTTTATTTTATTTCTTCAAAAGTGTATTGAAAAACGTCGTTTGATACACGTGGCTATTGCAGTTCTCGCCTCAAAAACACTCCCGCCTACGGCTCCTGTGTTAATACTGCCTCGAACGACAATAACAAACTTTCTCCACTTGTATCAAAATGTACTATTTCAATACTGACTGTACCTAGGCTAACGTACGTAAGTTTAAGGTTTCATGCAGATAGATGTAAAAACTTGTTTTACTTTTCAGAAAAAGGCGTTATCGCTCGATTCCAAGGCGACGAAAGTCGTCTACAACAAAGGACTATAGCAAAAGTTTATGGAACTCTACCAGTAAAGGTGTTATAGACTTTTAGTAATACAAGCTGCACTAAGGTTACTCTCTATAAGGACATAAGGGCTTTGTTTTTGCTCCTCTGGGTCAAAAAGCAAGCACTGGTTTTTAGCAAGCACCTTTGCCGCTACCGACCAAAAGCTAAAAATCAGTACCTACAGCTAGCAACTACAAACTTCTCTAGAACAACTAGAGAGTTCTCGCATGGGTATGGGACAGTGGAAACGGCTTAGCGACGAACTTATAATAATAGATAGGCATCTAGTTTCTTGATCTGGAAAATAATTGATAACTTGTCGTGTCTTCGTCAGCAATGGGGCGCCTTACCATAAAGTTGCGTCTTTTGCAACATCCCCCTTCCGCGGAGCACGCTGTGCACAGCCACGCGGCGTACGTGGTGAGCTGCGTGAAGTCATTTATTTGACTAGTGGATCTACGTTTCCACTGCAATACACGTGGATGGCCCACGCGACGCACGGACAGGCTACACACTTTTTTCCCCTACGAACATGTACAACTGTAGTGGTATGCGTTTCGATGGCGCGACCACGCTGATATTTACAAAAAAAAACTAGGCCATGATTTTGTAAGAAATTGTAAAAGTTCATTGCCAAAACGATAAATGTATTCTATTATCTCTATTATGATAATCTTTTGAATCAGGAAAAACCGCGCGGCCACGGAGATCTTTAAAACTAAGTGAGCGCCATAACAGTTCAAGCCATACGTATACTAATGACGTCACTCGTGCATATCGTATCCGTGGTTTGTATAGTGGAAACAATCCCATTGGTTTTCTTGCTAACGCGTAGTTTCTCCGTGCGCAGCGGTGGGTTTCTAGCGTATCCGTGGTTTGTAGTGGAAACAATCACATATAGGTTTTCTTGCTAACGCCTATTTTCTCCGTGCGCACTGTGCGCAGCGGTGGGTTTCCGCCTTAACTTCACGAAAGATACCTTCTAATGTTTATTGACTATAAATTTTTATACGGCTTTTTACATCCATTTTTTTGTAACACCAATAATTTTTAAAGTAGGTACTAGTACTTTTGAATAGGTACTGGAGGCTTGCTCCTAAGATTGAGTTCATAATAGTCCAAGATCCTAGAGCCGCCAGACCTTACTTATTTTCCCAGAAATGTGTGGCATCGAGTATCTAGTGTACTGTGAACACTATCTAGTGTGCTGTGAACACTATCTAGTGTACTGTGAACATCTAGTGTAATGCAAACCTACCTGCTAACTTGTGCCGATGGTCAATTCTTAGACAATAAGTGGTCATGTTAAACAAATCCTAATCGTGAGTAAGGTCTGGCGGCTCCGGGATCTTATTCTATCAGAATTGATTTAGTGTATATTTAATTTATATAAATTTTCTAGACTTGATGTCAATTCAAACCAAAGATTTTTGGAGTCCGTGAGCGCGGGCAATCAATAGAAAGACGGCTACTGAGTTTGAGAAATATAATTACAGTAAATACAATAAGCGTTGTATAATATAATTACAGTAAATACAATAAGCGTTGTACAAGATGACAGAATATTTTCTTCCTTATTAATTGGTTGCTATGACAACCTCCGTGAGAATACGGCTTGCCGCCACACCATCCCCCCACGGAGAAAGAAAAACTAGTAGAAAAACAAAGAAAAAAAACTAAACATAATAGTCTAAGATCCCGCTATACAACGACCTTCACCGAGATGCTTATTTAATGAGACGTATTTTTTATGTTATTAAATATGCCAATAAATATATCCTATATGGGTTGCCTAACAAATTTCAGTCCACAGTATTTTTAATTAATAATTAAAAAAAAAAAATTTTAAACATTGCACCGGTGTGATTATTCAATAAATTTGATACCAATCGAAAGTTTGAAGCCCATAGAATATGCAAACGTTAGGTTGCCTATTTTTTTCCGGTCACAACCACGGGTTGCCAGGTGTAAACAGGTAAATCTATAGGTACTAGCATTTTGCAACGGTCTGATTATTGAATCAAACTAATGAAAGATTATTTCATAAGGAACACGGTGGTATAGGGTTGCCTGCGAAAAATCAGTCCCGAATTACGGTTGTCGAATTTTAAATAATAAAATATCGCTGCGAGTGAATGTGTGGTATGATAACCTACAAATTGGAGTGACGCACTGGGTAGCTCAAAAAAATTGTATTTTTTTTTTTTTTTTTTCGAAAAGCTAACTTTAATGCACAGTTTTCAAAAGTTTCATCATCACTCCGTAGATGATGTTTAATTTCTTTCCCTTTCCCTGTGTGATTCGGATGACGGAATAATTGATTTTGATGATGAAACTTTTTTCGCAGGCAACCCTATACCACCGTGTTCCTTATGAAATAATCTTTCATTTTATCTAAGTTTGATTCAATAATCAGACCGTTGCAAAATGCTAGTACCTATAGATTTACCTGTTTACACCTGGCAACCCGTGGTTGTGACCGGAAAAAAATAGACAACCTAACGTTTGCATATTCTATGGGCTTCAAACTTTCGATTGGTATCAAATTTATTTAATAATCACACCGGTGCAATGTTTAAATTTTTTTTTTTTTTTAATTGTTAAGTAATTATAAATACTCTGGACTGAAATTTGTTAAGCAACCCATATAGGATATATTTATTGGCATATTTAATAACATAAAAAATACGTCTCATTAAATAAGCATCTCGGTGAAGGTCGTTGTATAGCGGGATCCTATACTATAACTACATATCTTAAAATATTTACATCAATCGAGATTCCTAAACCTAACACGCCTTCCTGACCGTGTTACGTAAGGCTTTTTGGCAGGTACCACTATTGCGGGCGTAGGTTCTTGAGGCTTAGCAACAACCTGAGCAGGAATCTGCTGCGGCGATGTGCGCTCAATAAAAGCTGGCTTGAGTCTGTCGACACTAACTTTAACCTTCCTACCCTTAATATTTAAGGTGTAAGTTTTATAGGAGAGAGGGGTCCAATGATGTCCACATGAACATGCATGAAACGACCGGTCGGTTGTTGAAAAGTACCAAGAGGCGCGGTATTTTGTCTCGATACTTTGCTGCGCTGACACGCTTCACAAGCACGAGACCACTCGCGACACTCCTTTTTAATTGAAGGCCACACGTACTCTCAGTAACGAGACGAGTGGTGGCTCGTAACTATGAAGCTTATTAAAAGCAGCTCGGCGAAAGGAAGGGGTTAAATAAGGACGGGACTTGCCGGTGGAAATGTCACAAAAAATGTGAATATTGGTTCTGGGCATATTAACCTTAGTTAATTTAAGGTTGGTGCTACTCCTCATAAAATCGGACAATTCTTGATCCGATTCCTGCGATCTAGCAAGAGCTTCGAAATTCTCCTCCAAGGCCAAGGCTTGAATCTCAACCCTCGCGGGTTGCATCGGCAACGACATTATCTTCCCCTTTAATGTATTGGATGTCTGTTGTGAATTGGCTGATGAACGACAACTGGTTCAGCTGTGCTGGGGAAAGTTTTTCACGACGCTGTACGAAAGCATACAGCAATGGTTTATGGTCAGTAAAGATAGTACAATGCTGAACTTCTAAGATGTAACGAAAATCCTGTACGCTTTCGTACACCGCTAAAAGTTCCCGGTAATACGCTGGCCACTGTGCCTGAATTCCGTAGTGTTTTGTAGTAAGTCCGCTGTTTTTTTACGTTTTTGTTTTCGATGTTTAAGAACGAAAGAATTTGCTAATCATGCCAGCTTTTACAACAAATAAATCACTATTGAGCTCAATGATGCTGTTTTAACGAAAACCTCATTTATTTATTTATTTATTTAACACTTCAAGCACAAAAGTACAGAGCTCATTCCTTCTAAAAAAAACTATACCTATTCTCCATGGTGAAAACTCAAACGTCAGTTGTTCCTGTCATCGTCACAGTCCACTTGTCAAATGTCAATGTCAACTCAATCAAACAAAACAAAATGCTTGTGGCCGTAATTATTTAGAAAATTGGATTGTTATGAGACGATGAGATAAATATTAGCACAATGTGCAATCTGAAAGCATGTATGGTGTGTTTCAGCACAGATGTTAAATTATTTAGCATGAACTGTGGTAAATTACGACATGAATTCCATTTGATTTCTGGTTTAAAGGTAAGCATTGTTTATATCCGTTTCTTTAATAAATATTATGGTTCATTAACTCGCTAGTTCTAATACATAATTGCTTTTGTTATTTACAGACTTCACACGGAGATGGCATGCCAGATTATTTATGTTTTCTGTGTGCAGCGGTTGTACGAAATTTCATAAGATTTCGCGAAAAATGTCACCGAGCTCATTACACTTTGAAGGAAATTTTAAGGAGAGACAATCAGGTAAATTTATTGAAAAGAGTAATTAAAATACATAGATATCATTAAATATGTAACAACATATTATTGTGAATTACTTAATCATGACGATTTTCACTTAACAGATAAGTCAAGCAAATCTTGAAGACATAAACCACAACCACCTTGGTATCACGCCGCCTCTATCGTACATGAGTTTAGATGAACTTCACTCTTCCAAACACAAAATAGCTGTACTTCACTGCAGTACATTCTCTTCTGATTTCACCTTCAATGAAATAACAAAGCCTAATGAGTTAGAATTTACTGAAGGTCAAGTCAAAACAGACATTGAAGAAATGGAACATGAGGAGATACCAATTGAAGATGAAGTAGCCAAAGACGAGTCCAGTGTCTTTGCCTGCGGTACAGAAGACTCTGAAATACCAGATTCATTTTTGGATAACGATAACTTTGATAGTGATCAGGATATTGACAAAGTCCCTGAGTTATCATTAACATCTAATGCTGACAATACGGCTGTTGATAGGATGGGCATGGACAAAGAATATGCCACATCAATCCCAATTTCTATGAAAGAGGCTAAAGCTGCGATTGAGGTAAACAAAATGTTTGCACAGGGCAAATACCATTGTGATATTTGCAATAAGGGTTATAACAATGAGGGAAGGATGAAGGTACATTTACGAATGCATGATAAGGTGAGCATTTCTTTTGAAATTTTGATTTTGAAGCATTGAGTAAGTACAGTATCAGGTTCTCTTGCATGCAAGAAATATATCACCTAAACCATTACTAGTATATCTCTTCAGAGAGTGTGTGATAATGGGCTTGATATATTCATATTCAGCTAGCATCACATAAATATAAATCATAACAAAATCATGCAAAAGTGAGTTTGTTTCAGGTGTTTCTTCTCAGGGTACAAAAACGTGGCCCCTTCTAGTTTAAAAAAATAATAGGAAGCAATGTGTTGTCCCACTGCTGGGACACGGCCTCCTCTCAATGAGAGAGATTGGGCTATAATCTACCACGCGGGCCCAGTGCGGATTGGTAGATGTCACATGTCTTCGAATTTTTCGTTCTAGGCCATGCCAGTTTCCTCACGATTTTTTCCTTTACCGTTTTGAGAGCAGCGGTGATGAGATAAATTACACAAAGTAATGCGCCTGTCTGCGGGTTCGAACCCACAACTTACTGTTTGTAAGTCAGGGCCGCCACCACTGGGCCACCGCTACTCAATGTGTATAGGTGTTAAAATTAATTTACAGAAATATGTATCATATACAAGCAGTTTTCTAGGAGGCCTAATTTTGAATGCAATAACCATTATTGTTATTCCATTCATAGTTATGCAAGTTGCAGTATTGCCAACAATGTTGCAAAAAATTTATTGCTCCTACATTTATTCTTTGAAAAATACAAAACTAATTTTAAAAAGTATACAGATTGCTTTTAGCACCAAAAAAGCCAAAATTTACACAAATCAGATTTAATTTTGAACCATCTCCAAACTAAAATCTTTAAAAACTGATTTCTCTGGGATTTTTAGATTTTTCTTAACTGTTGTACTTCTACTTTTCTTCCTTTTGTTTTCAGCATGTAAGTGGCAACTACCATTGTGAACTCTGCCAGTACTACTATAAAACAAAGTTTTTATTAAAAGCTCATATGACCGGTAAACATTTGTATAAATATTTGTGTACGAAATGTCCTGAAGTCAGTTTTAATAGGTAAGTACTTTAAATTTACCTAATATTGCTTCAATACAAAATGGAAACAAGGTTGTATGAGGAATGATATGAAAGAAAAAGGGCATACAATTAATAAAGCACCAGATTTAGAAAAACATAACAGCAAAAAAAAACACTTGATTGCCAAAATTAGTAAATGATCACCAAAGTTAATCCCCATTTTATTGTGAAATTAGAAACAAAAATTTTGTTCGAAAATTACCACCAGAAATTAAACTGCTATGCTCTTGCATCCAAGTCGAGGGAGACCCGGTCGACGGAGCCCCGCTTTCGCTTCGCGGGGCTCATACTTCTGAATGGTTTATAAAAAAAATAACCACGAAGGGTACAAGCATAGATATATATATATAGCTCATATGACGGGGTCTATTCGCTTGCTTCTCTCGCTCATTCGTGATCATTCCTTCTAACCTAATCTATCCGTGTCGGGGTGACCCAAATCGGCTTAGGCAAAACTAGTTTGTCATCAAACACCTCATTATAATTTGGTGCTCAATTTACTAAAGGGGTTTGCACTTTTTGATCGGATTTTCGTTTGGCATTTTGTTTTTTTTTCCAAAGTAGCGGCCACGCTGAAGACCTACGGGTGTAAACCACCTCATCACGAAGACGTCAACCAAGCATTCTGTACATCAAACTAAGTAACTGAATGCAAAAAATATTGCTGGGAAACAACTTTTTTTTTGGGGTGTAAAATTATGTTTTGTGGTATAACTCAATTCAACGCACTTAAAACATTGTGCTGATGGATGGATTGAATAGTACGGGGGTCGAAGAGATGTTTAAAATAAAAACCTTACAATAAAAACTTGTGTGAAATAAAAAACTTGACAAAAGTTCGAACGAACTTTGGCCGCCAATATCTCCGTAACTAGAAAGTTTACAGGCATGGTGTAGAACAAATAAATGATCGCAATGATGGGGAGAACAAGTGCCTTTCGGCTTCCTTAAGGGCGCGTTTGTATATCAGGCAGGTTGTGCGGTTTTTCGGTACGTTTTATAGCTTAATAAAACTAAATTCAATATCCCGATCCCTATCCCTATCCCTATTTATTATATAAATGTGAAGTAAGTTTGTTTGTTACGCTTTCACGCGAAAACTACTCAACCGATCATCATGAAACTTTGTACACATTCTTGGAGGTATTAGAAGAAGTAACATGGATACTTTTTATTTAAAAAAAAATTATGCAACAGGATCCGCGTACGAAATCGCGGGCAGAAGCTAGTAACTAATAACTACATCGTATAGATTGGTTCTTCATCTTTTAAAAGGTACTTTATTATTGAAATATTATTTTTTTACCATGTTAAATCTTTGATCTTTCGTTGCCATTTTCCAGAAATTTAACGATTACGGGTTGAGTTTAGGTACAATTTTTGTGCTATTATTATCATATTTGACTACTTTTAAAAATACTATATGTAGGCAAACATATTCAATTTTGAAAGCTAGATATTTTTTTAAATCTAAATGCTTTAAATAGTCGCAGAAAAAATGAAAACCGAAACTTATTTTTTCGCATATTTTGCTATTCTGGATGAATCTTAATCGATTGCATTAAGGGTTATTTTATTTCTAATACCCGTCTTGATTTATTGCACAAGCACTTGGAATGAAACTTTAGTCCGACCGCGGCCCCCGTCGAGAGCGGACACGTATCGCCTGTTTAGAACGGCTCGAGTTGAAAAAGATCGCTGTAAAAACACGAAATAGTCGATAAACCGAATTTGATACTTGCTTGACAAGGTACTCGTAAGATTTCATTCTATTTCATTTTGCTATAAAAAAGTATGTAAGTAGGGTATATAAATGCCTAATCGTACTGGACTCGATGGAGCGACCTGATGAAGGTGTACTTACTCCTCGACGTTTTGGACTAGATGAGCCGAGCTTGGGCTTGTTTTAATAATAAATATCGCTGGACACACAGCGCCACCTAGCGCCACAGTAAGCAAAGCTTGTGTCGTGGTCACTAGATAGTTGATATACTACAAATATAGTTTTTTTTTGTTTGTAAATACATACTTATTATACATATAAACATCCATGACTCGGAAACAAATGTCCATGCTCATCACATTAACATTTGCTCCTACCGGGATTCGAACCCAGGACCTTAAGAACGTAAGGCAGCGTCACTACCACTACGCCATTCGAGTCGTCAGATGATGAGACCTTACCTCCGGACTTGACGGAGCAAGCTTAAGGTCTCATCATAACTAACAAAACAAGCCCAAACTCAGCTCATCTAATCCAACACGTCTAGGAGTTCTAGTAGCAGTCAGCGAAGTACACCTTCAGGTCGCTTCATCAAGTCCGGAGGTAAGGTCTCATCATAACTTAAAAACAAGCCCAAACTCGGCTCACCTAGTCCAAACGTCGAAAAGTTCCTGTAGCAGTTCCCAAAGTACACCTTCAGATCGCTCCATCAAATCCGGAGGTAAGGTCTCATCATAACTAACAAAACAAGCCCAAACTCAGCTCGTCTAGTCCAACACGTCTAGGAGTTCCAGTAGCAGTCACCGAAGTACACCTTCAGGTCGCTCCATCAAGTCCGGAGGTAAGGTCTCATCATAACTAACAAAACAAGCCCAAACTCAGCTCGTCTAGTCCAACACGTCTAGGAGTTCCAGTAGCAGTCACCGAAGTACACCTTCAGGTCGCTCCATCAAGTCCGGAGGTAAGGTCTCATCATAACTAACAAAACAAGCCCAAACTCAGCTCGTCTAGTCCAACACGTCTAGGAGTTCCAGTAGCAGTCAGCGAAGTACACCTTCAGGTCGCTCCATCAAGTCCGGAGGTAAAGTCTCATCATAACTAACAAAACAAGCCCAAACTCTGCTCATCTAGTCCAACGCGTCTAGGGGAGTTCCAGTAGCAGTCAGCGAAGTACACCTTCAGGTCGCTCCATCAAGTCCGGAAGTAAGGTCTCATCATAACTTACAAAACAAGCCCAAACTCGGCTCACCTAGTCCAAACGTCGAGGAGTTCAGCTCAAACGTATATCAATCGATAGCTGGCATCAATACAAACAAGAACAGTATTGACGCTAGCCATCGATTGATATACGTTTTATGCATGTCTGGTCAAGTCTAAGTTGTGCTGAAGATGCTATCAGTGACTGGATTTTTAACTTTGTTAGCTCATATCTCGGAAACGTGATACTTTAGAACATTTTGCCTGATACAAAAATGTATTGTAATGAACCAGCTATCGATTAATATAATGGGTGTAAAACACCTGTTAGGGACGCGTTCGCAAAATTGATAAGTACAGAATCGAACTACTACATTGACACGGCTCATACACACAAGTGTAGTGCCCGACTACTATTCTCGCTACCGAGAAAAGTATCGTTTTATGCGTATCCGAACAAATGCAAGTTGTGTTGAAAATGCCATCAGTGAATGGACTTCAACCTTGATGATAGCTCATGTCTCGGAAACGTGACACTTTAGGACATTTTGTTTCACTCAAAACTTGTTTGTGTGGCGGAAAAAAATCCGGCCACGGTTCATACAAAAATGTTTCAAGCCCTTTGGTGATCAATTGATATTTTAGGTGATAGATGTTGGTGGTCATTATATTTCCCCCAAGAAAAAGTAGTTAATAATAGTGTGACGGTTGATAAGAGAAACGTGTTGTGCCGCCCCTAACTAACATAGGACAAGGGCATTTAAATGATGACTTAATGAGAACTAGATGACCAGAAACCTTACACGTCATGCTGTTTCTGTAATCATCAAAGAAACCATAATTAATTAAACCATTCACCATGCCTGAGAGCTCCACGCCACGGCACTGGCGTGCATGCACTATAAAGAAGAATTGTAGCTTAATATTCCAGATTATCTGCAAGAATTCACTACACCTGGACTCATTTACAAAACCGCAGCCAAAACAACGCAAACCGGTACGAATCACGTCCGAAATCGTTGCAGACACGCGGAGGCAAACGTGTCAAAAGAGTTGTTACCTTAAAACCTGTTAAAAAGAATAGAAAATTGCCTGAAGACTTCCTCATATACTCCCCTATTGGCCATGAAGAACAGTACCGATTGGTCCAGGAAAGGCAGCAGTCACGGAACTTTCTCTCATCGAGCTATCAGTGTAATATGTGTTACAGAGGGTTCAGGGGTATGCAGACGTATAATAAGCATATGGAAAAACATGATCCTGTGAGTATAAATGCTATTTATCTCTCCTTTTTGATACGGGCCCAAGGTAGGGGAAAATCGCTGACCAAGGCATATCCTCTTTGAACCAGATAACCCCACTATCCTCTTTCAAGAGAGCTGTAGAGACCAGCACAATTAAAAAAAATCCAGCCAGTGCAAGGTTGTGTGTTGATCGATTGAAATATTGTTCGCGACTGTAAGAAGACGTAGACTGTATGACGTTACTGAATTATAAGCATCAAACATTCAAAATAATCCGTACAAACCTCCAGGTTTATAAAGGTCCAGCAATTAATTTTTCAAGGTTAAAGTCATTAATGCATAAAACGTAAGAAAATATAAATTTCGCGGAGTAACCTCGAGAGTCGAGACTGTCATTCTCCGGAATTCCTGCAGCTCTTATATATGTCACCGTAAAATTGTCAAACACAGCTTTTTAGGGGAATATAAAGTGTTTTGGAGTTAGGGGGTTGTGGGGGGGGGGGGGGTTAGTAGATATTTCTCAGGAACGGTACATAAAATTTTCGTGAGAGTGGTACCATGGGGCAAGGGGGACCCTTCCTTCCCTATCTCTCCTCCACACCGCGCGAGTTGACTTCCATCACATACATTTCACAATATTACGGTTTTACTTCGTCAGATTATAATCTACCGAAAAATAATGCGTTATGTTGTAAGCAGTATGTTCGTTTGACAATCTTTAGAGAGTTTACAATCTCTCTAGTTACATTACAATCTAACGGTTTTGACAATTTTACGGTGACATATAGATTGTACGTTATACAATTCTTATAAAGTTTATTATGCTTTGTGAGTCATAAGTGTCATAACAATGTAACTTAAACGTGGCGGCGATTTTAATTGTAGCTTTCTATAATTTCTTAGAATCGCTATAGTTCAGAAACATGTGACGGCGAAAAACATATTTATCACCTTCTTTTCAGACACAGTCGGGTCCCTTGCAGTGTGATATATGCAAGATCCACTTCAAGGATCGGAGAAAGCTGTACAAACATATGAACACCTGTCATTTATTCAGATACTCCTGCCAGCTGTGCAGCTTTGTGTGTTGTGATAGGTAATCATCCATAAATTATCCTGTTATTAGGGTTCTTTAGTCCTGACAAGGAACCCGTATAATTTCGTCATGTCAGTCTGTCTGTTCGAGGTTTTACTAAAAGACCGTTAGTACTAGAACGCTGTAATTTTATATGGTGTGTATGTCAAAATCAAAATCAAAGCATTTATTTCAAGTAGGCCAGTTACAGGCACTTTTGAATTGTCGATACAAAAATGAACATTTAAAGTAGCTACAGTCCCAGTCACAAGACATAAAACTGTGAAAGTACTGTAGTTGCCCATTCCCTAACGTAGATCTCTATGGAGAAGAACGGGCAAGAAACTCCATGGACACTCTTTTAAATCAAAATATTGTTACAAAATCTTGGTTACATCATTCATGTTTAGATGGTATATTATGTGAGAACAATGTAGCAAGATGTGCACGTTAAAAGTGTCCATAGCATATGTATATCAAGTACGCCGATAAAGTGGTAAAATTTTGGAACACACATACATATATTATTTAAGTGAAAACTTCTTTAGACACGTTGAGTAGTTTATGGCGGAACAAAAATGCTGTAACTCGCGTAACCGTCCCCTAACGCATCGTAGCACTCGTAGCCGATCCGCTACGGGGTAGCACCACTTAGGCAGATATAGATTACTTTAGTTTTCACTTCTATCGACAGTCCCCAAAAACTGGCACGCATCTTTTTTTATTAAGAACTGTTACTAGTAAGAAAGGAGGCATGTGTTCTGTAGCCCTGTAGTCTCAACCACCAACTCGAAAGAGACTGGGCAAGACATGGCTGCCCATGCCGAACAAACTGTGAGCCAAAATAGCAGGAAACTGGTGCACTGACACAGTGAGGCGGGGTCGTGGCAGGCCACGAAAGGCCATTCCTTCAGAACTGGATGGAGGACGGGTGGGTTCGCAAGGAATGGAAAGAGTTCTTTTGTTCGGGAGTGGGACAGTAGGCTAGAGAAAGTTAGCAATAATTTGTTAGGATGAAAATATACCTAGTGATGTAACGTGTATTTTTTTCCAGAGGTCAAGCTCATGTGCATTATAGATGGCATAAAAACGTGACATACGAGTGTCCTCATTGCAAGAAGAAATTCATGTAAGTTATTATTTTATTCGGTACAATAGATAATGAACTATCATTGACTTCAAATAAAGATGAAAGTGGCATACACGACCATACACCATGGCCAATTTTCTCTTACATAATTATTATTTCCAACTCTATTGACAGTGAAATACAGGATGTAAAGAGACCCTTAACGAAGCCGAAAGGCATTTGTTCTCCCCGTCATTGCGATAATTTATACGCACCACGAGAAGCTATAATTTTTGTAAACAATGAATTTCTACCAAGATATGTAGCGACAATTCAATCAACAACCAATAGTACTTTATTCAATCAATTCAAATTATCGTGCGTGTAATACGAAACTAGCGACCAATTTAGCGATATAAAGCGCTGTCGTCTAATGTTGTGTGGTACTGGAACGCATCTGCATCATGGAACGTAAACATTTGGGCCGCCATTTTGAAGTAAGTTCACGGTGACGCTGTCATCTTTGAATTCGTTCCAAAGGTTGCGAACCCGAATGTGTGTTTACATAATTTATAGCTTCTCGTGGCGGGGACTGTAGACCACACCTGGGTTGTTACATGGATTTCTACCGTAAAACGTGATTTTTCACCACAAAAAAAGTGGTTTCCCATCGATAAATGTTGGGTAAAATTACTAAGTTTGATGTAGAGAATTCCTGGTAGAGGTTTGTAAAAGGTTCGCTTGCAGCCTGTATAATTTATTATTCAGTACATTTCATAAAATAATGTTCAATGTTTACAGGAGGGCTTCAACGCGTCTAACTCATATAAGAGTGAACCATCCGTCCATGTGTCTATGCACTATATGCGGGCACAGTTTTGTGAACGATTCGGGCTTGGATTTTCACAAACAACTCACTCATACTGAACAGGTAAGTCATGTGAGCGTCAGTTCACACCGAGACGGGACGCGAAGCGGCGCGACGTTACTGGAAGAAGCCGGTGATTTCGAGCTGTACCGCGCGGCGTCTTGAGGAGCAGCGCTGCATGGCGCAACGTATTCTGAATTCTCACGATCAAACGTGTATCTTTTCGTGTAGTCATCATCATCATCATCAGCCTATAATGTTCCCACTGCTGGGACACGGCCTCCTCTCAATGAGAGGGAAGTGTGTGAAAGTTATATTTTGAGTCGTTCTCTTAAAATGTTTGTCCCGAAGGAAGCCGGCACGAATTGTTTTTTTTTCTTTTTTATTGGAAGGACATTAAAGCTAATTGTAGATGGCGCCACCATAGCTGGAAGGTATTTTAAAATATGAAATGACATTCTTTGATTTTCAACCAATGACGATGCTTGGAACCAGCTATGCTAGCGCCATTAGTTCCACAGTGTGCATCCTCATTATGGTCGGAAAAATGACAGAAACGAAACAAAAATGTTTCCAGCACAACTATTGCTATTGTGCCAAGCCTAATTTTAAACCTGCGACGAAAAAACGACGGGGTGTTTTAAGGTTGACGTGTCTCTGTTGTGTGTTTTTTTTTGTTGTAAGGTGAATTATTCGGGGTTCTTGATGAAAATGGCTCCAAGATGGCCGCCGCCACAAAATGACGATTAAAATTTTTTTTTTCACAATACCTTCAAAATGGGTACTTATCAAATGAAAGGGCTTCACTAGTAAAATAATGTATACTAAATTTAAAGGGACTAAGGAATACTAACTAACGAAATGAAAAGAGGAAAATGGGTTGATGACCGGTACCAAGGACCTAACGAATTATATTTGTTGATTTATCTTTTCGCATATTATTTACTCGCATATTATTTAAGTGGCAGTGGGCAGGGCACATTGCTCGCAGAACGGATGGCCGTTGGGGCCGAAAAGTTCTGAAGTGGCGACCGCGATCCGGAAGACCGTGACCGAGAAGAAGTGGACCGATGACCTGGTGAAGGTTGCAGGAATCCGGTGGATGCGAGTCGCAAGGGACCGGTCAATGTGGCGACACTTGCGGGAGGCCTTTGTCCAGCAGTGGGCGTCTTTTGGCTGAGATGATGATGATGATATTATTTACTACATTGTGTCATTTACTACATTATTATGCGTCAGGGGTTTTTTAAATTTATATTTTACTTGTTTTCTGGAATGTTCGCTAATAAATTCTTCCGAATCTGCAGGAAATAGAAGAAAGCAACAAGATGGTGTTGAACACCGCCGACCCTCACTACTGCGCTGACTGCGAGATACAGTTCATGTCGCTCACTGCCTTCACCACGCATCTTGGCAGCTCATACAAACACGCTACTACCAACCTGTGAGTATTACAGATATTACTATAGTACCTGACCATCAAGGAGGAGCTCGTCTCTAAATAAAAACAGCCTCTCTGGTCGATATTCAGGTTAAGCCGTGCTCGCCTAGGTGGGTCTGTAGATGGTTAACCCCACCCACCATACCGAGTTTCCTCCGTGCCTCGGAAAGCACGTTAAGCTGTTGGTCCCGGCTGTCATTTGTAGATCTTTGACAGTCGTTACAGTGGCCCAAATAGTTTGCAGATCTGTCTTACCAAGGAGTATCGTATTACTCAGTACTGACTGGGTTGTGGATGTCAGATAGGCAGTCTCTTCATGTAAAATACTTGTATTCAGCTGCATCCGGTTAGACTGGAAGCCGACCCTACATATTGGGAAAAGGCAAGGCAGATGATGAGTACCTGACCGTCAAGGGAAAAGACGTAAAGAAAGTCTGACAACTAATCTAGCCGACCCCAAGATAGTAGTAGATAGTTGGTGTAAGGAAAGTATAATAAGAAAAAACTTTTTTTTTTTTAAATTAAACCGACTTGCCACAAAAAAAAGAAAAATGACTTTAGCTTCAGAAGTCGGTGACCTTTGTTTGATCGATTTCTTTACTTTTTTTTCACCGACTTCTGAAGCTAAAGTTATTTTTCACTTTTTAGTGGTTCACTGTGCATACCCTTACACAGCGTATCGGCGTGATTTTTTTGTTATGAACTGGTGTAAACAATAGACAGACATGAGATTTCAGCAATCCCAGTACATATGCTATCATTTATTGAGGAGTTCCGTTGCCTATCTCGGAAAAAAAGAGAAAGTACTCTTCCTAAACTACCCAAATCGCTTCTTGTTGCCTATAAAATTTGAAGAGTTCCCTCTGTTTCTCCAGGATCCCATTATCAGGATTCTGACTTGATGATTATGGGACCTTCTGGGAAGTATACCCTTTCAAACAATTAAAAAACAAAATCGGTCTAGTCATCTCCGAGTAATCGGGTACATTGAATTGAGAACCTCCTCCTTTTTGAAGTCGGTTAATAACGACGTTATGGTAGGTGACTCAAATATCCGGATAGCCTTTAAAAGATTTGGCCGAGAATCGTTAATTTGCTGCTAAGAATAGAAGACTTCCGTTCCTTTGTCATGGATCCCATAATCAGAACCTAACCAAATTCTCATCAATAAAATATATAAAAAAAAAAAAACAAAAAAAATACAGTCGAATTGAAAACCTCTTTTTGGAAGTCTTTTGAAAAAATTACCTAGGTGACATGAATAGAATGAACGAAAATTATCTCTTCCTACTAAAATTATTATAAATGCCAAAGTTTGTGACGATGGATGAATGGATGGAAGTTTGTTACTGGATTAACATTAAAGAACATTTTTAAACCCTTAATATGATCCGATGGGACATTTTACTGAACTTCATGCGGGCAAAAAATAGTCCTTTATAAAACTGAAAACAATAGTCGAAATGGCACCGTATCGGGTCAGCACAGCAAGTCTGAAATAAGTTGAGATGTGTCTGTGAAAGAATCGTCTATCTGACCTTCTTGTATATCGTTCTAGCAATCGATGTCCCACATTTAATTATCTGAGGAAGACTGATAACCGACTTCATCGTAACATTAGATCGAATAATAGGGTAATGACACCATAACACAATAATTCCAAGACACCAATCTCTAAATAAAAACTTTATTTTGACTTTAAAACTCGATTTATTTTCATTGCATTGCCAAATTCGATTTTTAGGTGCTTTGAAATCAATAAATAGTAGGGGAGCCCACGATGCAAAATGGGGATATACTCAAGCGTCATAGAGCCATATTGGGTTGCAAAGCTTAGGTGATAAGAAGAAAAAAATTTTAAATAATTTATTATACCTTTTCATCGGTGGGGGAAGCGGCTATAGATTTTAAAATATGTAAAAAAATACTGTTGCATTGTCATATTCGAGCGCGTCGGATGTTGATAGCAGCTAGCCCTACGAATTTTTTATAATGTACGTACTATGTTAATCAGATCGTTTACACGATGCGGGGTGGTTGTACGTAAGCGCTGAAAATAAAAAAAAATAAAAAATCGAGCGTGTCAGATTTTCTAACGGAGTGTTAGTGCACCAAAAAAAGCTCTCATTCAATAATCTGACGATTTCGATGTGGCGCAAACTGGCGGCCATTATTAAAATGTCCAAAAAAAAATCACCATTTGGAAATACTCAAGACAAATTAACGCCATTTTAATATAAACAAGCAGATTTCATATGAAAAAACTACTGATATCTGTTAAATTTTCATGATATTCGAGAACTATTAAGATAAAACACTTTATTTCATTGTTACAAATAGATATTAATGCGCGTAATAACCTTAAAGACTGGACATCTGAATTTTTGAACACTATATGTGATATTATCAAATAATACACGCGCCTTCGAAAAAATATGGTTTTACTAAAAATTATACCTAGGCGTAACGTATTGAGTATTTGAAAAGCGTCGTACCTTCGTCAATTTAGATTTACGTAACAAAAGAATAAATACGGGTCGGGTTTTTTGATAATCTTTTTTTTTTTTGTCGTTTACCCGATTGATTGATGTGTCATGTGCCCTATTGTGTACTTCCTGTAACATCTGTGAGAACACTTTCAAACTTTAATATGTTATTGATGGGTTTACTCGTACTCGTATTATAACAGTTCTATCAAGCCGTCCCGTCGCACTAAGCCCAAAGAGCCTCGCGGCCGAGGTCGACGGCGACGCGGCGCCTGCTCCGAGATCGTCAACAAGGGACTCCCCACATCTAGTACTTGTGAAGTGGTAACTATGCGACTTTTAACTTCTTTTTAATGGCTTTTGTAACCTTATAAAATTAACTTTATGTATGCACATATTAACTATCATCTAACGAATATTTCAGTGTTCCTGCTAGGGTTTTCTATCCCGATACCCAGACCGGAGTACATCCGGGTTTTTTGTGAAATAAAAAATACTCGAAGCCCAGGTGTTAAAAAACTCGAGTATGCGATAAACCTCCCCCCCCCCCCTCCCTGTGATAGTCCCAATCGATATGTAAGAACAAAATTTTGAGAATTTCTTTGTTGTTAACTTATAAAGGTGCTCAGTCAAGTTTTCAAATTATAAGTTGTTGTAATATTGGTCAACACCCAGTAGTTTACAGAAGGCACATTCAATACATAGTATTCTAATATTAAACATCAAGTATTTTTTTATGGTTTTGATTTTGAGCTGAGTATCCGACCCCACAGTATCTAGGAGTGCATATTCATGTTCAATAATGATGTTATCGTTTCAGTGCGGCAAGGTCCTGCCAAACGACGCGCAGGCGCGCAAGCACTACGAGTCTGAACACCCCGACACCGAGTACCTCAAGCGTTATATGTGCGACGTCTGCGGTCATACCACCAGGGTGAATATACCATCATCTGCCTAGCCTTTACCCAACTATGTTGGGGTCGGCTTCCAGTCTAACCCAATGCAGCTCAATACTAGTATTTTACATGGAGCGACTCCTGACCTCCACAACCCATTTAGTACTGGGTAATACGATAGCAATTCGTAAGACTGGTTGTCAGACTTACTGAGCGACTGACAAAGATCTACAAATGACAGCCGGGACCAACAGTAACGTGCTTTGGCGTAGAAACTCTGTATGTAAGGGTGGTAACACATCCACAAACCAACCTAGGGAAGCACGGATTAACCTTAACATCGACCCGAGCGGCTGTTATTATTGAGTCACGAGCTCCTCCCACCAGTTATTCAAAATACTCAATAAAAAGGTGAATTTCCTATCATAAAGGTAATTGATGAACCCTATCCTCTCAAAAATTGTATCTAAATTGTCTAGATGCACCTAACAAGACGTGTTAAAGCAGTGTTGTTTAAGAAACAAGAAGTTACAGCCAAAAAAACTAAATGAATACATCTAAAGCTCATCTTTCTGTCTATTTCTCAATCAAACTCAATCAATTTGGTGTTAAATATATTTCCAGTAGAAGATTTGAATATCTTCTGAGCCTACCGAATGGAGCAGCGGGTCGGCGGAATAAGTCGTGGGTTTGAACCCAGACAGGCGCATTACTTTGTGTAATTTATTTCATAACCGCTGCTCTCAAAGCGGTGAAGAAAAACATCGTGAGTAAACCGGCATGTCCTAGAACCAAAAAAATCGAAGACATGTGACATCTACCAATCCGCACTGGGCCCGCGTGGTGAATCATAGAGAGGAGGCCTTTGTCCCAACAGTGGGTACTTTGATAGGCTGATGATGATGATGATGAAGATGATACCGAATCCACGATTTATATCCTTTGTTTTCATTTAACATTATTATTATTGTCTTCAGGAATACACAAACCTGGTAATCCACATGCGAACACACACGAATGAGAAGCCGTACGGATGTCCGCACTGCGACCGTCGGTTCAACATGCCCGGCAACAGAGATAGACACCTTGTCGTAAGTATTCTGTTGTTAAACATTGACAGTCTCGCTCTAATATTTTCAGGCGTAATTGCCCCACTATGCCCCATCTGCTGGAGTGTCCGTTTACTTCCACTCATGATGACACCTGACATTATTTACACCCTTTATAGAATACATCGATACGAAAAGTAGAATAAGGCTTCTACTTTTAAATATTTAACCCTATTCCTACTTGTTCAGCTACAATCTCGACCTGCCCTATTCACATGTGCATACTCTATTCCCATATTCATGCCTCATTCGCATATCTTGCCCTATTCCTATACTCATGCCCTATTCCCCCCATATTCGTGCCCTATTCCCCCTATATTCATGCCCTATTCTCATATCCTGCCCTATTCATATTTCGTGCCCTATTCACATATCCTGCCCTATTCGGTTTAGCTCATGTAATCGCCTTAATTGAAAAGCTCAAGAAATAGCATGCAAATATTAGTGTATGTTCTTAAGTAGGATTCTTGTATTTATAAAAAATAATTTAAAAAATGCTCAAAAGAATTTAATGTTTTATAATTCATTGATTTATTAATCATCATCTGCATCAGTAGAATCATGCCCTATTCTCCTATCCTGCCCTATTCCCATACTCATGCCCTATTCTCATATCCTGCCCTATTTACATGTGCATGCCCTATTCATATATCCTGCCCTATTTATATATGCTGCCCTATTTATATATGCTACCCTATTCATATATCCTGCCCTATTCACATATTCACAAGCAATTTTTTACTAGCCAGTGCTAGGTTGTATGTTGATTAAAATATTGTTCGCGACTTATAATAATAATCAAAATCATCAACACAAACCCTCCAAAGTAAGTAAGTAGTTGATGTTTGTGTTGTACTTGTTTTTAACATTGACTTGGAATGTATGGACGATTATGTTTTTTTAAAGGGAGACCCTTACCATTAGTAAGTTGAAAGTATTTGATAGGACAATGGGCGAAATTGCCCTTGTATCCAATAGCTGTAAGATATATACCCGGGGTTTTCGGTACCGGGATTTCCCGGGAGCATGCCCTAATGTTAGCGTTAGAATAAGGTTGATTTTCTACAAAATTTTCGACGGTTGTTTTACTATTTGTCAGTTTCTTTGAAGATTCTCTCAATCTACTTGGCTTGACTGTTCCTTTTAAACGTTACAGGTTCACACCGGTGAGAAGCGGTTTAAATGCCAGCACTGCAACCGTCGCTTCACCCAGAGCAACTCCCTCAAGCTTCACATACAGACCGTCCACCTCAAGATACCTTACGCGCCCTGGAATAAAAAGAAACGACGCAAGGTAATTCAAATAGATGCATTCAAATTATTGCTGGGAAAAGACTTTTTCTGGGGTGATCAATCACGTTTTGTTATAGAACTCAATGTAACGCACTTAAAACATTGTGCTGGTGGATGGATTGAATATAACGGGGGTCGTAGAGGCGTTTAAAGTAAAAATCTTACAATAAAACTTATTAAACAAAAAAACTTATTCAAAACTTAGAACTTTGGACAGGCGTAATATTGTTATGATTTTCGCCGTACTTAAAACGTGTATTTGTTCCAGGAGTTGTAGACAGCGGGTATGTCGACTCCGCTGATATTGCCGCCGCCAAACAAGTTGTTCGCTCACGAAGTACGCGAAGAAGTGTATATTAGAGGGAAACAACCATCTTCCAATCAGCACTAGGCCCAAGTGGTGGATGGCCTCTCTATGAGAGGGAATGGGCATCAACCATGCGGGGCCAGTGCGTATTGGTAGATGTCACAATCATGTCTTCAAAGTTTTTGGTTCCAGGGAATGTTGGTTTCCTCGGGTTTATGGGAATATCAGAATGATAATTTGTTCGTCATGATTTCATAATGTCGTGGACATTTTGTATCTGACAGGATATGACGAAACACTCAGGGGTCTGAGGGACCTCACGCACTACCGGCCGCTGTCTTGAACTAAACGTGAGCTTCCTTAAGCATATTCATGGTTATCTTAACAAATTATTGGTCAAATTGATACATACCCGAGTGCAAAGGACTGCGTTCCATAAAAAATAAACAAGTGGCGTCAGCGTCATTCTAGAATGCAGATCTAAAAGTACAAATACTTAAATTGTGTGTATGAAAGTATGTAGTGTGTTTATGATAGTGAAATTTATTTAAGAATGTCAATCAATCTCTTTAATGTGCAACGTATGATTTGCCTTGTAATTTAACTACGAATATTTTTAATACATAACATTAATTCGTTATTTCTCTTTTATTTTTTACCCGACAAAGGAGAGGTTCTCCTGTATCCGAATATACGGGGCACACCACAAGTCTCCGAACGATTGTGCCCGTTTGACGGCACTAGGCTCGCCCCTATTGCATGGGACATAAGACACGGAGCATCTATTTAGACGGGAAAACATGATTGATTTACATTACAAAACAAAATATGCGTGTCAAATATTTTTTGATTAGCTTACTGACGGAGAATTAGATTTTTTTGTCGTCCACCCTTATGGGGAAACGCATACTACTATGTACACCTCTGTCCAACCCCTTGGTTATAGAGGCTCAAATCGTTTACAGCCTAATTCGGAACGCGGCCTTTATAGTGGCATGGGCAAAAAATATCGATATTCTTCCATACAATTATCGATATTCATCGTTGATATTTTTTCATAGTTTTATTTTAGAGTATCGAATTCGTAACAAATTCGACTTTTTTAAACGCAACTTTTGGTTTCGTGTCCATATTTGATGACTTCTGGTTTGATTAAACTGTATGTAATTATTTAGGCTCAAGCATCAATAAAAATACTGTTTTTTTTATTCTTTTTACGAAGTTTGAATGCTTTGGGAATATTTATCAATAATCATACGAAAACTGACGATATATCGATATTTTTCACTTGATAATTATAGAAACTGTTTAAAAATATCGATACGATAAAAAAAATCACTTGCCCATCTCTAGTGACGACTGACGTTTGAGTTTTCACCATGGAGAATAGGTATAGTTTTTTATTTAGAAGGAATGAGGTATTGGTTAAAACAGCATCATTGAGCTCAATTGTGTAGTACTCGTATTGTGCCAGTGCGCAAAAGTGGATCCAAGCATGATAGTGTCTGCCGGGGTTGCGGGCCTGTTCGAAAGAGATACAGCGGCCCCGGAACATAAAGGGCGAGAAAGGAACACGGATGGGTTTTAGTCAGTAAGAGTCTGACACTTCCTCCTGCTCCGCCCAGAGTGGGAGAAGTCATTTGAAGATTTCGTATCCTAAAAAAAAAAAAAGCATGATACTGTAGCGATAATTCGCTACAGTATCATGCTTTTTTCCTATCTCTATCCTACCTGCTTTTTCCAAGCTCTTCGAGAGGCTTGTACATAACGAGATATATCCGGCCATTCACAGTGTGCTAATAAATGAACAGCATGGTTTTGTTAAGAACAGATCTTGTATTAGCAATCTCCTGATCTTCACATCCCATCTCTTTAAAAGTATTGACGATAGACAGCAAATTGATGCGGCACTGATTTTCAAAATGCGTTTGATAAAATTGACCATGAATAAAAAAAATAAAAATCAAAATCAAAATATTTTATTTCACATAGGCCTGGATGGGCACTTATAAAACGTCGAAAAAGGTGCACGGTTCGCGTTGGTCGATTCCATGGAGAAGAACCGGCAAGAAACTCCATGGTTACTCTTTTCAAATCATTTGGTATTACAATATTATTGTTTCATTACAGCATTAGTACTAAAGTATGGGGGGACAGCGTAGGCCCGACAATAGGTCGTTGCTTGCTATACAAAAAATGTAAAACAAAAAAAATATTTAACAAAAGTTAAACAGCATCCGGGAATCTAAAAGGCCTTCAATGTTCACTCATTCACAAATAATAGGTAATAAAGCATCTATACAAAGGTAAGTAAATAAAAAAATAAAAAGAATATTTAATTAAAGAACTAAATTAAACAAGTGACACAAATATTGTCATCAGTGCTGTAACTATTCTGAGCAAAATACGAGAAAAAATGATTTGAAAACTACTGTAATAATCTGAATCAAAAGAAAAAGAATAATGAGATTGAGAATAGTTAGAGACATCCACAAATCTGTGCCGTTTATGAGCTACCAGGGAAGCCGCATGCGCAGAAGGAATCATAGCCAAACTTCTTTGTCATCAACGTAGTCCTTGATTTTGTAATATGCTTTTTTCATAAGGACACGTTTAATATAGTTCTTGAACTTTCCATCGGTCAGTTCTAGAACTGACTTTGGCAACTTGTTATAAAAGCGTATACTGTTTATAATAAAAGACTTGCTAGTTTTTGTTAATCTGAATTTAGGTATTACAATTTCATGTTTACTGCGTGTATTTTTATTGTGGAAGTCGCTTCTAATTTTGAAAAGCCCTCGATTTTTACGGACATATAAAATACATTCAAAGATATAAAGTGAAGGCAGAGTTAGTACATCGATCTCTTTGAATTTTTCTCTGAGTGACTCGCGAGGACCCATTTTATAAATAAAACTTATACTTAGTAAAATAGCTTATAACGGAATCAGAGGGGACCTTTTGCGATGGTTTATATCATACATAACTAACAGAACTCGGGAAGTAATGATTGATGACTTCGAGTCCAGCTCTATCCAGGTCACCTGTGGTGTCCCTCACGGTTCTATTCTGGGACCCTTGTTATTTATCTTATTTATAAATGACATCAAATTCTGTTTTCAACCTTCTAAATTCCTTCTATACGCAAATGATTTAAAGGTTTACAAAAAAAAAACAAGATTGTATTGATTCCCAACAAGATCTGGACCGTTTCTCTGACTATTGTTTACCAATAAGCTTTATCTTAGTCTTCTAAAATGTCACGTTATAACGTTTACCAAAATAAAAGTAGGACTGAATTTAACTACTGCCTTCCTAATACATTCATAGATAAAGTTACTTCTCTCCGTGAACTTGGGGTTCAGCTGGACTCAAAGCTCCATCTGGAGGTTCAAATAGATAAAATAGTTAGTGAGGCTTACCAAATTTTTGGTTTTGCAATGAAAGCATCTACGGAATTTCATCGCCCCTCCACTTTTCTGCATTTATACAAATCCATAATTAGGCCGCAGCTAGAGTTTGCAGTATCGATATGGAACCCACTTTACAAAAAAATATAATGATGTAGAATTACTACACTGTGCAACGCAAATAAAATAGCTTTAAATTAAAGTTGTTTTCGGAAAAAAGTCTCATACCACTTGCTTCTTAGGAAATACGATATCCTAACCTTACAGTCAAGACGTCGTTTATGACTCTACTAGCTGACCCGCGCAACTTCGTCTGCGCAAGACGAACCAACAGGTCTTAAAATTAGCGCGTTCAACCAACCTAACAAACAAACTCTGCTGCTTTATAATATTAGTACAGATTGAAGTCAGTAAAAATTTATTTTTTCTCGAATAGGTTTACATTAAAAGCCAAAATATTCAACTTATGTTTTTCCAAATAAGGACTCTTCCCTCGACAGCCTTACGTTTCTATCCTTGGACACTCGACAATATAATACTCCAGCTAGGTCGAAAGTTCTCATCAAGTGATCTCTCGCATCTGCCTTCCTTCTCCAAAGTCAGACCTTCAATGGTAGTCATACTCCAGAGAGGTCAACACAATACGATGTAGATGCTGTAAACTCTTGAAAACCTATTGCAAATTCTTTTCGTCTCCAAGCCTCCATCATGAGACCTTCGATGACAGTCATATTCTAGCAATTTCTAAAGTTCTCATCAAGGTGCATTAAGTGAGCCCAATGACGATTTAGCTGCTGTTAACTGTTGAGGATCTCTTGCTACCTTCAGTCTCCATTGTTAGACCATCGATGACAGTCATGCTCCAGCTAGGTTTAAAGTTCTTATATACACGAAATGAGCCTTAAACACGATAGAGCAGATTTGAAGAATTGCGGACCACTTGTGACTGCCTTTCGTCTCCATCGTCAGACCTCCGATAATACTCATACTCTAGCTAGGTCTAAAGTTTATATCAAGGTGCATGAAATGTGCCGACACACGATATAGCTGCTGTAACTGATCACAGTCAAACTTCAGACAGGTCTAAAGTTGTCAAAAAGGTTTATGAAATAAGCCCCAAAACGATCTTCTTCTTTATCGCGTGGTTAGTGCCTAACCTGTTGTCAAAGTTTTATGCCATCCAAGGTCCACTGTCTTGGCTTTACATGCCGTCGAGAAATAACTCTCAGGCATGCTGTGGTTTTCTCACGATGTCTTTCTTCACCGAACCAAGCGATCTTTCCTTCCTTATCGTGTTGTTGCCTAACCTGGTGTAAGAGTTTTTATGCTGCCCATGGGCCTCTGACTTGGCTTAACATGCCAAATGTCTCTCAGGCATGTTGGTGTCCTCACGATGTTTCAGCAAGCGATGATTATACAATACGCACATGAATTCGAACACAACTATTTTCAATAAAAAATGGGACAAACTTTGCTAAACACGCTTTTCAATAAAAATAATCATGAAAATCGGACTTCTCTGGAAAAAGTTATGCGTCATCATCATCATCATTCATAGTCCGACTTCACCGACTGCTGGGTACAGGCCTCTTTTTGTTTGTGCCAAGCTCCACGCTCTTGTGCCAGTCTCATCCAGGATATTCCCGCAATGGCAACAATATCGTCTGCTTATCTCACCGCTGGACAACCAAAACTTCTGTTTGGATTTCTAGAATGCCACTTGGTCACAGCTTTACTCCACCTGACATCACCGCGCCTTGCTAGGTGTCCTACCCTACTCCATTTGAATTATCATCATTCATCATTATTTCAGCCGAAAGACGTCCACTGCTGGACATAGGCCTATCAAGTGTCGCCACATTGACCGGTCTCGTGCGACTTCATCATTCGGTTATTTGAGTATTGCTCAGGCATAATATAGGTATCTACATAAAGAAAAACAGGCGTTGAATTGAGAACTGCTTCCAAAAAACCAAACTTGAGACAAACGTGATTCAGAAAATGGAGTCAAATGAACAACGCCATTTATAGAGAACATATGCAAAACATATGGAAAGCGGTCGAACAGACACTCTACTGGCTTTGTTATAGATTTTTAAAGCAGGGTGATGTTGACTATTCTCTTCTCCTCTATATTGTGATTTTTATTCATTAGTACCATTTTGGTTTCATAGATGTCATTGTCCTTAGATCATGATGATAAGTTCTCCTTAAAAACTTTAAAGTCATATATCTTTTGATGGAGAGCACCGATTGCAAAGAAACAAAAATCAAAACTTTATCTAAGTTATGCACAATAATAATTTGTGCATTAAATCAAACCACATTGATTTTATAATTTACACGTAAAAGGGCTACGTTGAGACACACAGACACAGACGAAAATTTAAGAAATAGTAGAAAGAGGGTTCAGTGTGAGATCCTTTAACAGTTTAAGCGCTTTTTTTACAGATTTATTATTTGAAATAAATGATTCCCAAACTGTCGTTTAAGTGTTAAAAAAAATATGTATAAAACAATGATTTGGAAATATGTAAGCTTTAAAAAAAACAAAATAATTTGTTACAAAAAGTGAAAACCGGGTGGTTTTTGAACGTGCGAACCAAAGTTATTATCAGAAATCTTACAGCATTACACAAAATCAAAAAGTATTTTATGTCTGTACTGAGGCTTGACCTTGCGACTCACTGTTCGGAAGGCGGTTGCCGTCACCGACGGGCTATTTGTTCTCGTGACAATTTATCTAAAATAGTTATTCTATTACAATGCATGTTATGACAGTTGTCAGTTGTCAAACAGTTGAAAGCTATAGACGAAATGCAATATTGCTCACCCCCGTAAGTAATTAGCGTGATAATATATAGCCTATGTCCTTCCCTAGGTTAAAATACACCTTCTTGCCAAATTTCATTACGATCCGATCAGCCGTTTTGTCGTGAAAAGGTAGCAGACAGACAGACAGAGTTACTTTCACATTTATATAATGGTATGGATTAATTAAATTGGACTTAAATCGCCATTTTACTATTTGTGTTATCACTCAAATATAAGTTGATTTACACGTTTTAGCCCTTAAGTCGCGTAGATTGGACTAAAATCGCCAATCACGTTTATTTTTGCCTTAATTTAAATATATTTAAATCTTATTAAAAATGAATATCCAACTTATCCCTAAGGAAATACAAAGCATCGTCCCTAGATTCGATGGTAATGATAAGTTACTTAACCTTTTTATTTCTAAATGTGAATACGTCATTAGAAACTTTAGTGGGGAGAACAACCCAGCACAGCAAACATACATATTCCATTGTTTAACAAGTAGATTAATTGGTAAAGCTGCCGTTTTAATTAGTGAACGTGAAAACGTTACCACTTGGGAAGACCTAAAAGAACTTTTTGTCCAACACTTCGGAGATCCTAGATCTGAAGCGTGTATTAGTATAGAATTAGAGAACCTTAAAATTAAACAGGGAGAGTCATACATAGACTTCTGCCACCGCATACAAAATGTTAGGAGTTCATTAATTTCCAAAGTGAATCTTCTACCTGATGTGGGTATCAAAGCTGCAAAATGCATAATATACAACAATACGGCTCTTAACGTTTTCCTTTACAATTTACCCGAGGACATGATCAAGTTCGTTAGGCTAAATAAATGCGTAACACTAGAGTCCGCATTAAGTGTTGTAACCGAAGAAGTTAACTTTCAAACGAGGTACAACGCCCGGAATAAAAATAAGCCAACCACTTATAATAACCCTAATAATTCAAATAATTTTAGAACAAATTTTACGGCTCCAGTCCAGCATAAGTTTGGTATTCCAACAAATAATAATCAAGGATTTAAACCACAATATCCTTTTAGACCTAACTTTACCCAAAATCCTAATTACGATAACCAAAAATTGGGCACTCAACCCCAAGGATCTAAACCCAATTTTAGTAACCAACCGAATCAAAAACCTATAACTCATCAACCACAATTGATTCCGCGAACAATAAATAATTATAAACAGTCAGGTTTCTTTAAAGCCAATCCGAATCAACAATTTCGCTTCGGTATTAACAATCAGCCTCCTAGGCAAAACACCGATGTGTCGATGCGAACGATGCGCAATAACATGCTGAGCACACGTGTACTAATAAATATATTTTTAACAAGTCTTGCGCGTTCATATTTGACATGCTAGACGAACCAGCTGACTCAGACAATAGCTACGAACTAGTATGCTCGTGTGGCGACGAGGACTGCGTAGAGCTCGTGGAAGTCGTAGAGCATAGCAATCAATTTAATCATGTACAAAACGAAAATGAACATGAAAATTTTCAAATAGAAGCCTCTCCGATAGACCAGAAGTTATAAATTTAAATTATAGTGGCCTTAGGCTACCGCACATCTATTTACCAGAAATAGAAGCAATTTTTCTTATAGACACAGGGAGTACACGTTCTTTTATTAACGCCGAACTAGCTGACCAATACTTCAAGTGTTATAAGATGCCAGAACAATTTGAAGTTATTAGTACCCATGGACGTAGCAAGCATAGCGAAGTCGCAAGACACTTTTAACACAGATATTCACCATAAGTTTTATATTTACAATGTAGATAATGCATACAACGGCCTTATAGGATCAGATTTATTGAAAGAGCTAGAAGCTAAAATAGACATGAAAAATCAGATCTTAAAAACGAGCACAACCGAAATTCCTATCCATACCATTATACAGGGTGTCCCAAAACTCAACGTCAAGCCGAAACGGGGTGACAGGATTGATCATAACCATCACGAGAAAAATCTGAAAAAAAATCTATCCCATGCAGTTTAAAAATTATGGGCATTTTAAGAAAAACCTAGAAATTTGATCAAACTGTACCATTTTTCGGTTATTGTGGTTATTCTTTTTTATTTTTGTTCATTTGAACTTTGGAAACGTAATCCTAAATAACATTTCTAGAATCCCAATAAAAAATAATGACACAATTGCCTCAAGTTTCCGAGAATTGAGACTATTTGTTAAACTACGAATTTAAAATTTTCAAGATTCGTCGACTTTGACAGGCCCTCCTATAAAAAAAATGTACTAGAGTGCCTTGGCAAGTGGCATTAAAAGTTGGCGCATTTAATCAGAATTCTAAAATGGTACAATACTTGTTAGTTCCATACAATAGAAAAGAGTAAAAAAATTAAAACCTCAAGTAACCCGATTTTTGCTATCTCATTTTACTCAGTTAAAATGTTTTTAATTCACACAAGCTCTAGGTAGGTTCTTAATTTTAAGACAAAATGATGAGAGAGATGGATAATGGGTATGTTCGCCATGAGTGAGCGAGACAGATAGTGACGCCACTTTTACCAAAGTGAAAAAAAGTTAGTAAAATTAGTAAAATAATTAGGTTTGTTGGAATAAAAGTCAGATGATAGAGAAATAACGTTTTTTATTACAATAAATGTTCAAATTGTTTACCATCAGCCTCAATACAAGCCCTACATCTTCTTAAAAAAGATCTACTTATTAGTCGGGCATATCTTCGAGAGTTGATCGCCTCAGCTGCTTGAGAAATGCGTTCACGCAGGTCGGCTACGTTCTCAATGGGCTTTGAGTAAACTTTTTCTTTGAGAACTCCCCAATAGAAAAAATCCAGGGGATTTAAATCTGGTGAACGGGCGGGCCACGAGATAGTGCCCGAACGTCCAATCCACCTTCCTGGATATTCCTGGTCAAGGAAATCTCTTACTTGCACTGCGAAATGCGCTGGGCAGCCATCTTGTTGAAACCACATGTCACGAAGATCTGCTAGTGGTACGTCCTCTAACAGGGTTGGTAAATCTTCTCTTAAAAAATGTAGGTAATTAGTTCCATTCAAGTTCTCAGGCAGTTCAATAGGCCCAATAATTTTACCGTTTAAAATTCCGGTCCACAGGTTTACTTTAAAACGATACTGGGATCTATCTTCTCGCATTAAATGTGGATTCAATACTCAATACTCAATACTCAATTCTTTATTGCATTCCATATGTTACATAAATGGTAAAAATTTAAATGGTACAAGATCAAATATGGACCCAGTCGGGCACGCAAAGATTAGGAGAGAGGAAGGGGGCTGAGTTACGATTTAATCAAATCAATATTCATTATATATTATGCCTTTCATTTAGTATGTAATTTAATTGAATTGTATACATAGAATTATGAAATTTTTAATTAAAAATTATTATTCTTATTTTAATAAATTATGAAATTATAACCAATATTTAATTTAATATCTTATGTAAATATTTTATTTTATAATAATCAGAAAGGGTATTTTATTTTTATTTTTAAATTTTATCATCTAAAAACTCCTTTACGGTGTAGTATGCCTTTGATTCTAGAAATCTTTTCAATTTATTAATAAATACATTTGTTTTGTTTTCTCCACATCCTATTCTCCACATGCCACTCGTGATAATTGTGCAAGTTCATGTAACCATCTTTTTTAAATGTCGATTCATCTGACCAGAGAATTTTTTGGATGAATTGGGGATTCTCATTATGCCTCTGTAGCATTGTTCTACAAAAAGAAATCCTTTCCTGATAATCTCGAGGTAGAAGACTTTGAACTCGTTGTACATGAAACGGATGCATTTCGGCTCTTTGTAAAATACGATGAGCAGTGCTTTTCGGTATTCCCGTTCTTTCTTCAATTCCACGTACGGAAATACTTCGGTCACGTGCGACCTCTTGCAATACTTCTTCCTGGAAAGGAAACACAGGTCTACCTCCAGCCTGTATTTGATTCGGGAAATGGCCGCCCTCTGTGAGTGAACGGTGCACATTAACAAACACGCGGTGATCCGGGTAGCGCTCTAAATTTGGATATCTTTCACGATAAAGTCTAGCGGCAGCACTTGCGTTGCATCTGCATTCCCCATAAATGAGGTGCATGTTCGCATATTCTTGTGAAGTGTAGCGCGTAGGCATGGTAGATAAAAAGGATGCCAAATTGCCAACACAAAAGTCCAGAGAGAAGCCAAAGTTGCCGGTATGTTATCAACAAGTCCAATTCACAAAGATTCAAGTCCAAAAAGAGAAGCCAAAGTTGTCAGTAGTAAATCAACACAAGCGAATACGAACGTGCGCAGTAGACGAATGAGCGAAACGTACTAACTGGTTGGTGTCGGACTGGTAGCGTAGCCATTTGCTTGGCTGAAACTAGTGCGAATGAAACAGATAGATGCCATAGCATCTATCTGTTTCATTCGCACTCGTTTAAACGACGCATCTCCGTCTCAATGCGTGGCGTCACTATCTGTCTCGCTCACTCATGGCAAACATACCCATTATCCATCTCTCTCATCATTTTGCCTTAAAATTAAGAACCTACCTAGAGCTTGTGCGAATTAAAAACATTTTAACTGAGTAAAATCTGATAGCAAAAATCGGGTTACTTGAGGTTTTAATTTTTTTACTCTTTTCTATTGTATGGAACTAACAAGTATTGTACCATTTTAGAATTCTGATTAAATGCGCCAACTTTTAATGCTACTTGCCAAGGCACTCTAGTACATTTTTTTTATAGGAGAGCCTGTCAAAGTCGACGAATCTTGAAAATTTTAAATTCGTAGTTTAACAAATAGTCTCAATTCTCGGGAACTTAAGGCAATTGTGTCATTATTTTTTATTGGGATTCTAGAAATGTTATTTAGGATTACGTTTCTAAAGTTCAAATGAACAAAAATAAAAAATAATAACCACAATAACCGAAAAATGGTACAGTTTGATCAAATTTCTAGGTTTTTCTTAAAATGCCCATAATTTTCAAACTGCATGGGATAGATTTTTTTTTTCAGATTTTTCTCGTGATGGTTATGATCAATCCTGTCACCCCGTTTCGGCTTGACGTTGAGTTTTGGGACACCCTGTATAAATGCGAAAGTAACTCTGTCTGTCTGTCTGCTACCTTTTCACGACAAAACGACTGATCGGATCCTAATGAAAATTGGCAAGGAGATGTATTTCAACCTAGGGAAGGACATAGGCTATATATTATCACGCTAATTACTTACGGGGGTGAGCAATATGCATTTCGTCTATATTTGTCAACTGTTTGACAACTGACAACCGTCATAACATGCATTGTAATAGAATAACTATTTTTAATCAAATGTTATTGGAACAAATAGCCCATCGGTGACGGCTACCGCCTTTCGAACAATGAGTTGCAAGTTCAAGCCTCAGTAAAGACATGCAATACATTTTGATTTTGTTTAATGCTGTAAGATTTCCGATAGTAACTTTGGTTTGCACGTTCAAAACCCACACGGTTTTCACTTTTTGTAACAAAGTATTTTGTTTTTTTTTTAAAGCTTTACGATTTCCAGATCATTGTTTAAATACATACTTTTTTAACACTTCAACGACAGTTTGCGAATCACTTATTTCAAATAATAAATCTGTAAATATGGCACTTAAGCTGTTAAAGGATCACACACGGAACCCTTTTTCTCCTATTTCATAAATTTTCGTCTGTCTGTGTGTCTCTAAGTAGGCCTTTTATTATAGCATCATGTGTAAATTATAAAACCAATGTGGTTCGATTCAATGCACAAATTAATATTGTGCATAACTTAGAGAAGGTTTTCATTTTTGTTTCTTTGTAACCGGTGCTCTCCATGAAAAGATATTTTATGACTTTAAAGTTTTTAAGGAGAACTTATCATCATGATCTAAGGATACATGCAGTGACATCTATTAAATCAAAATGGTACTAATGAATAAAAATCACAAGATAGAGAAGAAAATAATAGTCAACATGACCCAAAATGCTTTAAAAATCTGCATAGCCGGTAGAGTATCTGTTCGACCGCTTTCCATGCATATGTTCTAGCAGTTTAACTTCGTGCTCTATAGTTAATGGCGTTGTTCATTTGACTCCATTTTCTGAATCACGGTGTTATGATTTTCCGTGAAAGAATGATCCTGACATTCGCCCGTTTCAGATGTCTCAAGTTTGGTTTTTTGGAAGAGGTTTTCAATCCAACGCCTGTTTTTCTTTATGTATAGGTACCTATATTATGCTTGAGCAATACTTAAATGACGTGATAAAAGTTGTAAGAATCCGCTGGATGTGAGTCGCACAAGACCGGTCAATGTGGCGACACATGTCCAGCATTAGACATCTTTCGGCTGAAATAAGGATGAATGATGACAATTCAAATGGAGTAAGGCAGGTCACCTAGCAGGACGCGGTGATGTCAGGTGGAGTAAAGCTGTGACCAAGTGGCGTTCTAGAAATCGAAACAGAAGTTTTGGTTGTCCAGAGGTGAGATAAGTAGACGATATTGTTGCCATTACGGGGATATCCTGGATGAGATTGGCACACGAGCGTGGAGCTTGGCACAAACAAAAAGAGGCCTGCACCCAGCAGTGGGTGAAGTCAGACTATGGATGATGATGATGATGACTTTTTCCAGAAAAGTCCGATATTCATGATTATTTTTTATTTAAAAGCGTGTATCGCAAAGTTTGTCCCATTTTATATTGAAAATAGTCGTGTTCAAATCAATGTCATGCACTTCTGAGTTTTCAGATTCATGTGCGTATAATCATGGCATGCTGAAACATCGTGAGGAAACCAGCATGCCTGAGAGATATTTGATCGACGGCATGTAAAGCCAAGATTGAGGACTTTGGACGGCATAAAAACTCTGACATCAGGTTAGGCACTAACCACACGATAAAGAAGAAGATCGTGTTGGGGCTTATTTCATAAACCTATTTGACAACTTTAGACCTGGCTGAAGTTTAACTGTCATCGAAGGTCTAGCGTTGGAGACGTAAGACAGTCACAAGAGGTGCGAAACAGTTTACAGCAGCTATATCGTGTGTCGGCTCATTTCATGCACCTTGATATAAACTTGAGACCTAGCTGGAGTATGAGTATCATCGAAAGTCTAACGATGGACACGAAAGGCAGTCACAAGAGGTCCGCAACACTTCAAATCTGCTCTATTGTGTTTAAGGTTCATTTCGTACACCTTGATGGGAACTTTTAAACCTAGCTGGAGTTTGACTGTCATCGATGGTCTAACGATGGAGATTGAAGGCAGTTGCAATAGATTCTCAACAGCTTACAGCAGCTATATCGTCATTGGGCTCACTTAACGCACCTTCATGAGAACTTTAGTAATAGCTGGAGTATTACTGTCATCGAAGGTCTTATGATGGAGGCTTGGAGACGAAAACATTTGCAAAAGGTTTCCAAGAGTTTACAGCATCTACATCTACGTGTTGTGTTGACCTGCTTGGAGAATGACTAACATCAAAGGTCTGACTTTGGAGAAGGAAGGCAGATGCGACAGGTCCGCAACAGTTTGAAGGAGCTTTAACGTGTAGCGGCTCTTGCCATGCCACTTGATGAGAACTTTCGACCTAGCTGGAGATTGCTGCCTAAGGATAGAAACGTAAGGCAGTCGAAGGAAGAGCCCATAATAATTGGAAAAACAAAAGTATAATAATTTAGCGATTAATGTAAACCTACGCAGACGAAGTTGCACGGGTCAGCTAGTTTTATATAGTCCGTCTTATCAGATAATAATATCACCTAGATCGGAAACACGCGTTAAAGTACCAACAATTTTGGAAAATGGTAATGCAATTTTAAACCGAAAGTAGTATCGCTCTCCCAGCCCTGCAGAGAAATAGACGAAGAAAGGTTCCTTCGTTACGAGAGCAACGTGTCTCCAGAGAAGGAGAATAAATGCATCAAAGATTTGATGACGTTTACTACGAAGATAACATCGTGCCTACCTCTTCCCATCAATGCATCTGATAATTAAAATACAATCCATACAACCAGACTCTTGGATTATTTTCGCAGGAGAAATGGTCTCCCGCAGCTAACCATCTGTACATCTACCCAGTGTTGTAACATCATACTACGCAGCTACGTAAAACTACCAGCCCAGACGAGATCGATCTACAAAATCTACAGTTTATATTGCACGCATTAAAGGATAACAGTGAAGTGATAAAAAGTGAAAAAAAAAAAACCACTTTGTGAATGTGCACAGTGTTCGCATAGGAATTTTTGTAATCTACTTTATTTTACTTCTTGTACTAATCATGGTTATGTACTGTTATGGATGTGTACCACTTTAAGCTGGATCAAAATCATCAACCTCTTGATGCACCTTCGGATGATGATTTTGCACTTACGGAGGGAGGAGTTTATGAATAGTCATTGTTCTCACCATGTCACCAATATTGTCGATTACAATAAATCTAGTTATGAACAGCCACTGTTCTCACCATGTCACCCATGTGTACCAGAGAGTCGTTATAACCAGTAACAAATTGTCAATTACAATCAAACTAATGATGACCAAAACCATTAGATATAAAGGGCGACACTCGACACTCTGACTGTTGCCGTCATTGTATTCTTTGTTACCAATGTTCTGTGAGGTCCACCCTCAGACACACACATGTAAATCTTCCAGTAGTATTTAAGTCAATGTAACATAGATTTAAGTGTTCCGTATTTTCATCAAGCTCATGCTGAGCACACGTGTACTAATAAATATATTTTTAACAAGTCTTGCGCGTTCATATTTGACTACCTACTTTAAAAATTATTGGTGTTACAAAAAAACTGATGTAAAAAGTCGTGCAAAAATTAACAGTCGATAAACATTAGCAGGTATCTTTCGTGAAAGTTAAGGCGGAAACCCACCGCTGCGCACGGAGAAACTACACGTTAGCAAGAAAACCTATGTGATTGTTTCCACTACAAACCACGGATACGTTGGAAACCCACCGCTGCGCACGGAAAAACTACGCTTTAGCAAGAAAACCTATGGGATTGTTTCCCCTGTCACCGTAAAATTGTCAAACACGTTAGATTGTAATCTCTTGAGCGATATTGTAAACTTACGAAATGTTGTCAACTGAACATTTTTTTTTTTGGTCGGTACCTACGGCAAAGGTGCTTTTGGTTCATTGGTTCACTAGTGAATTTCCTTTTTGGTTTCATTCTAATTTCACTTTCGATACATTTTGTTTTCATACATTTCACTTCGAGTAAAAGACACCGAAATGCAAAAAATAACAAAAAGTGAAGCGTGTGATTTCGACATAAACAGGCAGCCTAGAGGAAAGGGCAATTATCAGTCCCCTGTAGGTAATTCTCCAAAAACAAACAGTGCCTGCTTGCTTTTTGACCCAGAGAAGCAAAAACAAAACCCTTATGTCCTTAAGGACTTTAGTGCAGCTTGTATTACTAAAAGTCTATAACACCTTTACTGCTAGAGTTACATAAAGACTTAATTTTGTTCAATAAAATGAATCACGAAAATTAAAAATTCTTAAACTTTATGGTAATGGTTACAAAGACCATTTTAAGGTGAATGCTCACATACTGCCCGCGAAATTCAAATTTTCTTACGTTTTTTGCAATTTGCAGGCCAGTGCTTGGTTGTATGTTGATGAACATTTGATTCGCGACTGTAAGACGTATTTAGTTACAGAATTATAATCATCAAAATCATCAATACAACCCTCCAAGTTCATATAGATCGAGGAATAACTTTGACCTTGAAAAAATAGTTTCTCGATCTATATGAACTTGGAGGGTTGTGTTGGTGATTTTGATGATTATAATTCTGTAACTAAATACGTCTTACAGACGCGAATCAAATGTTCATCAACATGCAACCAAGCACTGGCCTGCAAATTGCAAAAAACGTAAGAAAATTTGAATTTCGCGGGCAGGGTGTGAGCTTCCCCCTTAAGAATTTAATTTTTTTTAACGTGATTCCGTTCCGATTCTGCTAAAGCGGCCATCTTAGACCCCCTGATGACAGTTCTTAGCTGTCATAATCGTGAAACCTAAATCGGAACGCAAAATATTGATGTGAGCGCTGTGAGTGATTATTTACTAAAACGGAATGCACCCACCCAAAGTTTCTTTGTCAAATGCTTGTCAAACATTGTCAAATGTCAACTCAATCAAACAAAATGCTTGTGGCCGTAATTATTTAGGAAATTGGATTTTTATGAGACGATGAGATAAATATTAGCACAATGTTCAATCTGAAAGCATGTATGGTGTGTTTCAGCACAGACGTTAAATTATTTAGCATGAACTGTGGTAAATTACGACATGAATTCCATTTGATTTCTGGTTTAAAGGTATGCATTGTTTATATCCGTTTCTCTAATAAATATTATGGTTCAATAACACGCTAGTTCTAATACATAATTGCTTTTGTTATTTACAGACTTCACACGGAGATGGCATGCCAGATTATTTATGTTTTCAGTGTGCAGCGGTTGTGCGAAATTTCAAAAGATTTCGCGAGAAATGTCACCGAGCTCATTACACTTTGAAGGAAATTTTAAGTAGAAACAATCAGGTAAATTCATTGAAAAGAGAAAATAAAATACATAGATATCATTAAATAATGTAACATATTGTTCTGAATTAATTAATCATGACGATTTCCACTTAACAGATAAGTCAAGCAAATCTTGAAGACATAAACCACAACCACCTTGGTATCACGCCGCCTCTATCGTACATGAGTTTAGATAAAACTCACTATGAAAAAGTCACCTTTCAATGGAAAAAACAAAACCGTATTGATTGCAATTCTGCCAAACACAAAATAGCTGTACTTCACTGCAGTACGCTCTCTTCTGATTTCACCTTCGATGAAATAACAAATCCTAATGAGTTGGAATTTTCTGAAGGTAAAATCAAAACAGACATTGAAGAAATGGAACATGAGGGAATACCAATTGAAGATGAAGTAGCTAAAGACGAGTCCAGTGTCTTTGCCTGTGGTACAGAAGACTCTGAAATACCAGATTCATTCTTGCATAACGATAACTTTGATAGTGATCAGGATATTGACAAATTCCCTGAGTTATCATTAACATTTAATGTTGACAATACGGCTGTTGATGGGACGGACATGGACGAAGAATATGCCACATTGATCCCAATTTCTGTGAAAGAGGCTAAGGCTGCGATTGAGGTATACAAAATGTTCACACAGGGCAAATATCATTGTGAGATTTGCAATAAGGCTTATAACAATGAGGAAAGGATGAAGGTACATTTACGAATGCATGATAAGGTGAGCGTTTCTTTTGAAATTTTGATTTTGGAGCATTGAGTAAGTACAGTATCAGGTTCTCTTGCATGCAAGAAATATTTCACCTAAACCATTACTAGTAAATCTCTCCAGAGAGTGTGTGATAATGGGCTGATATATTCATATTCAGCTAGCATCACATAAATATAAATCATAACAAAATCATGCAAAAGTGAGTTTGTTTCAGATGTTTCTTCCCAGGGTACAAAAAAATTGAAGTTTTTCTTGTTTAAAAAAGTAACAGGAAGCAATGTGTATAAGTGTTTTGTAAAACCAATTTACAGAAATAAAAGTCATATAAAAGCAGTTCTCTAGGAGGTCTTAATTTTGAATGCAGTAACCATTATTGTTATTCACTTCAAAGTTATGCAAGTTGCAGTATTGCCAACAATGTTGCAAAAGAATTGATTGCTCCTATATTTATTCTTTGAAAAAAACAAAACTAATTTAAAAAGTATACAGATTGTTTTTAGCACCAAAACAGCCCAAATTTATACAAAAATCAGTTTTAATCTTGAACCATCTCCAAACTAAAATCTTTAAAAACTGACTTCTCTGGGATTTGTAGATTTTTCTTAACTGTTGTACTTCTGTTTTTCTTCCTTTTGTTTTCAGCATGTAAGTGGGAACTACCATTGTGGACTCTGCCAGTACTACTATAAAACAGAGTTTTTATTAAAAACTCATATGACCGATAAACATTTGTTTAAATATTTGTGTAGAAAATGTCCTGAAGTCAGTTTTGATAGGTAAGTACTTTAAATTTACCTAATATTACTTCAATACTAAATGGGAACAAGGTTGCATGAGGAATTATATGAAAGAAAAAGGGCATACATTTAATAAAGCACCAGATTTAGCAAAATATAACAGCAAAAAAAACACACTTTTGATTGCCAAAATTAGTAAATGATCACCAATGTTAATCCCCATTTTATTGTGAAATTAGAAACAACTTTTTTTTTTTCGAAAATGACCATCAGAAATTGAACTGTTATGCTCTTGCGTCCGAGTCGAGGGAGACCCGGTCGACGGAGCCCTGCTTTCGCTTCGCGGGGCTCATACTTCTGAATGGTTTACAAAAAAAAATACCATGAAGAGTATGGCGGGGTCTATTGGCTTGCTTCTCTCGCTCATTCGTGAATCGTGATCATTCCTTCTAACCTAATCTATCCGTGTCGGGGTGACCCAAATCGGCCTAGGCAAAACTAGTTTGTCATCAAACACCTCATTATAATTTGGTGCTCAATTTACTAAAGGGGTTTGAACTTTTTGGCCGGATTTCCTTCCGCCATTTTGTTTTTTTTTTTTCAAACTAGAGGCTACGCACAAGACCTATATTAATCTATAGCTGGTATCAATACAATCAATTGTTGTATGAGGCAAAATGTTCTAAAGTGTCATGTTTCCGAGATATGAGCTATCCAAGTTAAAGTCCAGTCATTGATAGCATCTTCAGCAGAACATTGACTTGATCAGACATGTATAAAACGTATATCAATCGATAGCTGGCATCAATACAAACAAGTGTTGTCTTAGACAAAATGATCTGAAGCGTCAAGCTTCCGACATATATGGCGTTGTGATCGCTACCTTGCCTAAGTTTGATAATTTAAATCTCGGAAACTTGACGCTTTAGAAGATCAAAGTTGTGCTGAAGATGCTATCAGTGACTGGATTAACTTTCATAGCTCATATCTCGGAAACGTGACACTTTAGGACATTTGTCTCATTCAAAACTTGTTTGTATTGATATTAGTTATCGATTTATATACCTCTTAAATGGCGGAATAAAATCCGGCCACGCTTCATACAAAAATGTTCCAACCCCTTTGGTGATCAATTGATATTTTAGGTGATAGTGTTGGTGGTCATTATATTTCCCCCAAGAAAAAGTAGTAAATCAAAGTGTGACGGTTGATAAGAGAAACGTGTTGTGCCGCCCCCAATTAACATAAGACATGGGCATTTAAATGATGAATAAATGAGAACTAGATGACCAGAAACCTTACACGTCATGCTGTTTCTGTAATCATCAAAGAAACCATAATGAATAAAACCAGTATGCGTGAGAGCTATTTCTCGACAGCATGTAAAGCCAAGTCAGAGGCCCATGAGCGGCATAAAAACACAGTTTCACACTTTTAATATTCCAGATCATCAGCAAAACAGCACTACATCTGGACTCATTTACAAAACGGCAGCAAAAAAAACGCAAACTGGTACGAATCACGTCCAAAATGGTTGCAAACACGTGGAGGCAAGCGCGTCAAAGGAGTTGTTACCTTAAAACCCGTTAAAAAGAATAGAAAATTGCCTGAAGACTTCCTCATATACTCCCCTATTGGCCATGAAGAACAGTACCGATTAGTCCAGGAAAGGCAGCAGTCGAGGAACTTTCAGTCAGCGAGGTATCAGTGTAATATGTGTTACAGAGGGTTCAGGGGTATGCAGACGTATAATAAGCATATGAAGAAACATGATCCTGTGAGTATAAATGCTATTTGTTATCTCTCTCCACTACGGTCGGTAAAAGTCGCTGACGAAGGCCTCCGAAAGCTAGGGCACGCCACGATAGTGGCAGTAAGTCCCCTCTTTGAGGAGTGGCTGGAGAGGCGCCACGGCGTCCTCACCTTCCGCCTGACGCAGGTCCTCACCGGACACGGTTGTTTCGGGAGGTACCTGTACCGAATCGGGCGGGAGGAAACGCCCGGGTGTCTCACTGCGAGGATCGACCGAAGGACACGGTGGAAGTCTGCCCTGCGTGGGCGGAGCACCGCCGTGTCCTCGTAGCGGCGATCGGCGGCGGCGACCTCTCGCGTCCGGCCCTGGTTCAATCACGGAGACGGAATGGGAAGCCGTCACCTCCTTCTGCGAAGCAGTCATGCTAGCGAAGGAGGTGGCGGAACGAAAGAGAGAGAGATCCTCTCTTCCCGGCCGCCGCGTGAGACGCACCGGGCGTCGGGGGCCACGTGGTGGCTACCGGCCACCGTAGATGCGGGCCTGTGAACGGTTGGCTATGGGCTAGCTAGCCGTCCGTCCGTCTAATGACGACGACAGGCCGTGTCGACGGCGCGTTCGTGTTCCACGCGCGCCTCAAAGAGATGTCAGCATAAGGGGAGGGGCCCGCAAGGGCCGAAGCCTGCCGAGGTTGCGGGCCTGTTCGAAAGAGATACCGACCGACTTTTTATAATTTCTTGGAATCGCTAAAGTACAAAAACGTGTGACACCGAAAAATAAATATTTCTCACTCTATTTTCAGACACAGTCGGGTCCCTTGCAGTGTGATATCTGCAAGATCCATTTCAAGGATCAGAGAAAGCTGTATAAACATATGAACATCACTCACTTGTTCAAATACTCCTGCCAGCTGTGCAGCTATGTGTGTTGTAATAGGTAATAATCCATCCATTATCCTGTTATTAGGGTTCCTTGGTCCTGACAAGGAACACTTATAATTTCGTCATGTCCGTCTGTCTGTCTGTCTGTCCGAGGTTTTACTAAGAGATCGTTAGTACTTGAACGCTGTAATTTTATATGGTGTGTATGTATATCAACTACGCCAATGAAGTGGTTAAGTTTAGGAAAACACGTAGGTACATCCTTCCTTCTAATATTATAAATGCGAAAGTTTGTGAGTATGGATGTATGTATGGATGTTTGTTACTCTTTCACGCAAAAACTACTGAACGGATTTGGATGAAATTTTGCACACAGATGGTTTATAACCTGGATTAACACATAGGATACTTTTTATCCCGGTAGTAAGATCCCATGGGACAGTTATTAAGCTTCACGCGGGCGAAGCCGCTGGCAGAAGCTAGTTTTTTTATAAGTGAAAACTTCTTTAGGCGCGTTGAGCAGTTTATGTGGGAACAAAAATATTGTAACTCGCGTGACCGTCCCCTAACGCGTCGTAGCACTCGTAGCCGATCCGCTACGGCGTAGCACCACTTGGGCAAATATAGATTACTTTAGTTTTCACCTGCCACGTATGTTTTTTTATTATGAACTAGCCACGCAACTTCGTCTGCGTCACATAAGAGGGAAAAAGCTACCTACTACTACTACATTTTTTTTTTCATAAGAACCTTCTCCTGACAATAACAAACACAACAAAAAAAGAATCAGCCAAATCGGTCAAGCCGTTTTCATGCTATGTCGTGACAACGGAAAACGGGTTTCATTTTTATAATATAGACTAGCTGACCCACGCAACTTCGTCTGCGTCACATAAGAGGGAAAAAGCTACCTACTACTACCTACCTTCTACTACTTTTTTTTTCATAAGAACCTTCTCCTGACAATAACGAACACAACAAAAAAAGAATCAGCCAAATCGGTCAAGCCGTTTTCATGCTATGCCGTGACAACGGAAAACAGGTTTAATTTTTATATAATAGATTATAGGATAACATTAAAATAAAAGGTTTTCTCTTCCTCTGGTCAAGATTTATAATTGCTGTATTTGTTAAGATATTGCACAAATTCTTGTTCAAGATTTTGCAGTCGGAACTCCATTCTTTGAATTACCGAATAATCAGGGTTCAAAGTTGCCTACTTCAAAACGTAAAAACTGAACCCTTATAGAATTACTTTGTTGTCGTTAAGACCCAAATAATCAAACGATGGTCATTTCCGTGGCTTAATAATAGCAGTCGCTCGGGTCGATCTTGAGGTTAAGCCGTGTTTACCTAGGTGACCACCCATTACATATCGGGTTTCCTCGGTGCCGCGGAAAACTTGTCAGTGTCCTAAAAAGTTACATGTAGTCAGTGTCCCAAAAAGTTATAAAAGAAAGGCCTAGGCAGATGATGGTCATTTCCGATTAAAATATAACAGAGCATAATTTTGTAAATTATTTTACGAAGCCGTTAACCAAGCATTCTGTACATCAAACTAAGTAACTTTACGCAAAAAATATTGCAGGGAAATAACTTTGTTTTGAGATGAAAGGCGGGATTTAGGGACATGTTGGAAAGTACAAGTAAGGACTTACTTAACTTGATGTCACATAACGTAATGTCACTTAACTTGATGTCACATAACGTAATGTCACATAACGTAATGTCACGTAACTTAATATCACATAACGTAATGTCACGTAACGTAATGTCACATAACGTAATGTCACATAACGTAACGTCACATAACGGAATGTCACATAACGGAATGTCACGTAACTTAATATCACATAACGTAATGTCGCGTAACTTAATGTCACATAACGTAATGTCACATAACGGAATGTCACATAACGGAATGTCACATAACGGAATGTCACATAACTTAATGTCACATAACGTAATATCACGTAACCTAATGTCACATAACGTCATGTCGCATAACGTAATGTCACTTAACTTAATGTCACATAACTGAATGTCACATAACTTAATGTCACATAACTTAATGTCACGTAACCTAATGTCACATAACGTAATGTCACATAACGTAATGTCACATAACGTAATGTCACGTAACGTAATGTCACGTAACTAAATGTCACATAACGGAATGTCACGTAACTTAATGTCACATAACGGAATGTCACATAACGGAATGTCACATAACGTAATGTCACAACGTAACGTCACATAACGGAATGTCACATGACGGAATGTCAAGTAACGTAATGTCACGTAACTTAATGTCACATAACGTCATGTCACATAACGTAATGTCACATAACGTAATGTCACTTAACTTGATGTCACATAACGGAATGTCACGTAATGTAATGTCACGTAACTTTATGTCACATAACTGAATGTCACATAACTGAATGACACATAACTTAATGTCACATAACGGAATGTCACATAACGTAATGTCACGTAACTTAATGTCACATAACGTAATGTCACGTAACCTAATGTCACGTAACTTAATGTCACATAAAGTAATGTCACGTAACCTAATGTCACATAACGTAATGTCACATAACTTGATGTCACATAACGTTATGTCACATAACGGAATGTCACATAACGGAATGACACGTAACGTAACGTCACATAACGGAATGTCAAGTAACGTAATGTCACGTAACTTAATGTCACATAACGTCATGTCACATAACGTAATGTTACATAACGTAATGTCACATAACGTAATGTCACATAACGTAATGTCACTTAACTTGATGTCACATAACGGAATGTCACGTAATGTAATGTCACATAACGGAATGTCACATAACGGAATGTCACATAACGTAATGTCACGTAACTTAATGTCACATAACGTAATGTCACAACGTAATGTCACATAACGTAATGTCACGTAACGTAATGTCACATAACGTAATGTCACATAACGTAATGTCACATAATGTAACGTCACATAACGGAATTTCACATAACGTAATGTCACATAACGTAACGTCACATAACGGAATGTCACATAACGTAATGTCACGTAACGTCACATAACGGAATGTCACATAACGGAATGTCACATAACGTAATGTCACGTAACTTAATGTCACATAACGTAATGTCACAACGTAATGTCACATAACGTAATGTCACGTAACGTAATGTCACATAACGTAATGTCACATAACGTAATGTCACATAACGTAACGTCACATAACGGAATTTCACATAACGTAATGTCACGTAACGTAACGTCACATAACTGAATGTCACATAACTGAATGACACATAACTTAATGTCACATAACGGAATGTCACATAACGTAATGTCACATAACGTAACGTCACTTAACGTCATGTCACATAACGGAATGTCACGTAACGTAACGTCACATAACGTAATGTCACATAACGTAATGTCACATAACGTAACGTCACATAACGGAATGTCACATAACGTAATGTCACGTAACGTAACGTCACATAACGGAATGTCACATAACTTAATGTCACATAACGTAATGTCACGTAACCTAATGTCACATAACGTAATGTCACTTAACTTGATGTCACATAACGTAATGTCACAACACTCACAACGGAATGTCACATAACGTAATGTCACATAACGTCATGTCACTTAACTTGATGTCACGTAACCTAATGTCACATAACGTAATGTCACATAACGGAATGTCACATAACGTAATGTCACTTAACTTGATGTCACATAACGTCATGTCACATAACTTGATGTCACATAACGTGATGTCACGTAACTTAATATCACATAACGTAATGTCACGTAACGTAATGTCACGTAACTTAATGTCACATTACGTAATGTCACGTAACCTAATGTCACATAACCTAATGTCACATAACTTAATGTCACGTAACGTAATGTCACATGGTAATGTCACATAACGTAATGTCACGTAACCTAATGTCACATAACGTAATGTCACATAACGTAATGTCACATAACGTAATGTCACATAACGTAATGTCACATAACGTAATGTCACATAACGTAATGTCACGTAACTTAATGTCACATAACGGAATGTCACGTAACTTAATGTCACATAACGTAATGTCACATAACGTAACGTCACATAACGGAATGTCACGTAACGTAACGTCACATAACGGAATGTCACATGACGGAATGACAAGTAACGTAATGTCACGTAACTTAATGTCACATAACGTCATGTCACATAACGTAATGTCACATAACGTAATGTCACTTAACTTGATGTCACATAACGGAATGTCACGTAATGTAATGTCACGTAACTTTATGTCACATAACTGAATGTCACATAACTGAATGACACATAACTTAATGTCACATAACGGAATGTCACATAACGTAATGTCACGTAACTTAATGTCACATAACGTAATGTCACGTAACCTAATGTCACGTAACTTAATGTCACATAAAGTAATGTCACGTAACCTAATGTCACATAACGTAATGTCACATAACGTAATGTCACATAACTTGATGTCACATAACGTTATGTCACGTAACTTAATATCACATAACGTAATGTCACGTAACGTAATGTCACGTAACTTAATGTCACATTACGTAATGTCACGTAACCTAATGTCACATAACCTAATGTCACATAACTTAATGTCACGTAACGTAATGTCATATAACGTAATGTCACAACGTAATGTCACATAACGTGTGCAGACTGGGCACACTTGAATACTGGGTTGGTGGAGAATAAAACCACTGGTTGCTTCTTTCTTCTTCTTCTTCCTTATTAGGAGAGTGTTCCTAAGACTGGCTTGCCGACGACTGTTTCGAACCACAAAAAAGCCTCGTCTTTTATACAAAAAATGTTAAGCGATTAACCAATCAGAATCTAGTTAGAATTTACAAAAAATGCGGGAAAAACTAAAATCCAATCAGAACAAGGCAAAAAACCGCGAAAACATTGTGCACATTACCTTAAGTATCGCGACACGTTACCGTAACGAGGACCGCGTAACAATATTTACGTTTTTAGCTAACTTTTTCTATGTAAACGTATATAAAACTATGTATTTATGAGATCTATGTATCACGAACTATCATATAAAAATATAAAATCAACAAAAACATAACATAATAAAACTTATATATCCTAACACTAAGTCTACTAAGTACGTGAAAACAAACTATCAAACTAAGTTAATATACAACTTGTCACTGTAAATAAGTGTCTATGTATCACTATCCCACTATGTACTGTCTTATTAGAATCTATGTAACACTTTACATTATGTACTGTCCTATCAGATTCTATTTAGCACTTGCACTATTCTCATTGTCACGCACATCACTCCCGCCGTGCGACCGCGTCGCATCAGCTGCCGGTGCGGGCTCGACGTCCGTAGACAGGGGCAGGATCACCAGCTTCCTCACAGGCCGGCGCAGGATACCTCCTCTGGTCAGCACGTCCACAGTTCGCACGATGTCGTCGGGGCCTGGATACGTAGCGACGACTCTTCCTCGGATCCACGTGTTGCGAGGCAGGTTGGGGTCGACGATCTGTACGAGGTCATTGACCTGTACTGCTTGACCTCGTCCGTGGGGCTCCCGCCGGTGTTGGAGTTCAGGGAGATACTCCTTGACCCAGCGTAGCCAGAAGACATCAGCGAGCCTTTGTGCTGCTCGCCAGCTGGATCGTGAGATGGTGTCTTCCTCGGTGAAGGTGCCTAGTTGCGGCACTCGCCCTGGTCCCCCCAACAGGAAGTGGTTAGGGGTGAGGGCTTCCGGATCTTCTGGGCTGACTGAGACATGAGTCAACGGACGACTATTTACGGTGTACTCTACTTCTGCGAGTAGAGTCGTGAGAACTTCTTCAGCTGGATGACGTTCATGTAACGTCGCGGTGAGCGCTGTCTTGACTGAGCGAACCATTCGCTCCCAAGCTCCGCCCATGAATGGAGCTCCAGGCGGAATGTAGCGCCAGGAGATGGTTCTCTTCGCCGCTTCCTCTGCAGTCGCTGTGTCGATTGCTTGTCGTAGTTCCTTGTCGGCAGCTTTTAGGTTGGTGCCGTTGTCCGACCAGATTTCAGTCGGGCAGCCTCGTCGTGCGATCAGCCTTCTGACCGCCATTACCGCAGAGTCGGCGCTGAGCGAGCCGGCAACTTCTAGGTGTATAGCTCGCGTCGTGAGACATGTGAAGATGGCTACATATCTCTTCTGTCGAGTTCGTCCGACGGTCACGGAGAGGGGTCCGAAGTAGTCAACTCCGGTGAAGGTGAATGGTCGCTTGTGATGAGCTAAGCGACATGCTGGTAGGTCCCCAGTTCTCGGATGCGGTGGTACTTGCGTCTTCATTCTGCAGAACAGGCATCGCCGTAGTAGCGCGCGTGTGATAGGGCGTAATCTTAATACCCAATACTGTTGTCTGCACTCGTTCACCGTGGCTTCTACGCCTGAGTGATGTAGCTGTCGATGAATACCCAGTATCCAGAGCTTGACTGTAGGATGATCACCGTCGATTACCAGCGGGTTCTTGAACTCTTCCTTCATATCTTTGACCGCTTGAATACGACTTCTTAATCTGATGGCGCCGTTTACGGACACAATGCTGAGTAGGTGAAGGCGGCTTTCTTTGTCGGTGGGCTTCCCGTTGTTTAGGCTTTTTATCTCCTCTGTAAATGACTCCTCTTGAGAGGATCGCATCAGGAGTTCTTCAGCTGTTTTGAGCAGCTCTGCTGTGACCGGTAGTAGCTTCCTTTTTTCTTGTGACGACTTCTTCGCCGTCGTGGGCGCCTGCCTTTTTACTGTAGTCTTGTTCTTTTTCCAAGCTGGATCGGCTTCTTTATTTTTCCTTGTTCTTCTGAAGTTGACACTCTGTTTGGTAATTCTACAGAGTTGAATGAACTGTAGAACACGTGCTGTCGAGTACCGGAGTCGGTCCCAGCTGGAGAACTTGGATGGGTCAGGCAGACCCTCTGCAAGCTTCGGTCTTCCTTTGTCGCTCATGTGATGAGTCTTCTCCTCTTCGTAAGATTCTTCTGTTGTTGTTCTTGTGGTTTCTCTCGGCCATGACTCTTCTGTCAGGTATAAGAAGTCAGGCCCTTTGAACCACCGATGATCTCTGTTGAATGTTGCGGGTACGTCTCGTGTGGCGTCGTCTGCCACGTTCAGCTTCGTCGGAACCCAGCGCCAGTCGTTGACCTTGGAACTTTCTTCTATCGCTGCTAGACGATGAGCCACGTATGGTTTGTAGGAACGTGACCCTGTCCTTATCCAGGTTAGGACAGTCTTGCTGTCTGTCCAAAACACTTTACGGTCGGGCTTTCTCTCATGCTCTTCGACCACTGTCTCGGCGAGTCTGGTGCCCATGACTGCTGCCTGTAGCTCCAACCTGGGTATCGATGTCAGCTTCAACGGTGCCACCTTCGCTTTGGCCATGATAAGAGATAGGGCCACCTCGCCGTCCGTTGTCACTGTTCTCCAGAAGAGGACCGTAGAGTAGGCAGACTCGCTGGCGTCGCTGAAGACGTGAAGTTCTAATGAGGCGGTGTCACTGTAGTATAAGTATTGCCGTGGGATTGCTACATCATGGAGGCCTTTTAGGTGTGCCATCCAGGTTTCCCACTGTTCCGCGAGATCTTCATCTATCTTGTCGTCCCATGCTGTTCCTCGGCGCCAGACTTCTTGAAGGAGTTGCTTCGCCCTGATTGTGACAGGTGAGGCGAATCCAAGCGGGTCGAAGAGCGACATAACTATTCGTAGAGCTTCTCTCTTCGTTGGCTGTTTACCCTCTATGAGTGTCGACGGTATTCTTGCTAAGTTGAGGTTGAAGGTGAGCTCGTCGGAGTTGATCTTCCATATGACGCCCAGGACTCGTTCAGTTTTCTCTTCTGTTCTGTAGAGTTCTATGTCTTCTGCCTGACTGTCTTCTCCGAGTGTTTCTAGGAGCGACGTTGAGTTTGACTTCCATTGTTTTAACTCGAAGCTGGCTTTCATGTGTACTTCTCGTACACTCTTCGTGATGCGCACGGCGTCTTCAAAGCTTCTGAAGCTGTCTAAGTAGTCGTCGACGTAATGCTTCTGTATGATGGCGGCGGCGGCTTCGGGATGAGATTCTTCATGCTGTTTTGCGTTCAAGTTCTTGACATAGATCGCTGTTGATGGAGAACTCGATGCCCCGAAGATTAATGACGTCATTCGGAATTCTTCAGGGGGTTGGCCTTCTCGTCGGTCACCACGCCATAGGTATCGCAGCGCATCTCTATCTTCTGTTTTTAGCTTGACCTGCATGAACATCTCCTTGATTTCCGCTGTGACTGCGACCATGTGTTGTCGGAACCGCATGACGACGCCTGGCAGCGACTGTAGTAGATCAGGGCCTTTGAGCAGCATGTCATTTAGTGCCACGCCCTTTGTTTTGGCTGCAGCGTCGTGTACTACCCGAAGTTTGTCCGGCTTCATTGGGTTGATTACGGCGAAGTGAGGCAGGTACCAGGTCTTGTCAGCTGTCTTCTGTTTCGGGGCAGGTTCAGCATACCCCTTTGCGATGAGAGCGTCCATCTGTTCGACGTATTTTTTCTTCAATGTAGGGTCACGATCGATCTTCTTCTCAATGCCGAAGAGCCTCTTTAGTGAGTTTTCATAGTTGTCTGGGAACTTGACGTTTTCTTTGCGCCAGAGAAGACCGGTCTGGAATCTTGCTTCTTCTATTTTAGTTGTGGTCTTCTCCAGAATACGAAGCGCTTGTTCTTCTGGGTCAGTCTTTGGTCTCTTGGGGTTGATGCAGAGTGCGTCCATCTCGAAGTATTGCTTCACGAGATCTTCTATGTTGTCTTCTGGATCTTCTGTGACGTGTGACACGAAGTCGATCTTCTGGCCGAAGGTTCGTGTCTGACTGCCGTGGAGTACCCAACCTAGTGGCGTGAGAGATGCCACTGGGTGGTTTTTATCCCCTCTTCTTGTTTCTGAGGTCAGCAGAAGGTGCCAGTTGTCTTGCCCGATGAGTACTCGTGGTTTCGCATTCGCATATGTGAGGTGCCTTCGGAGGTCGCACAAGTGTTGACACCCTTCCACCAGTTCTTGTGGAACCCGTTGAGATGAGACTTGTAGGTTCTTCACTGTGCGTGCTTGTATTTGCTCTTCGTGATCGTTGAGCCCCTTCAGGTTGATGGTGACTCTTCTTGATGTTGATTCCGATGCCTTCATGTCGTTGATGGTTTCTATCTTCAATGGATCTATGGGTCCTGTTGCTCCGATGCTCGCCACTACGCTGTCGTCGACGAGCGTGACTGTTGACCCGTCGTCCATCAACGCGAAGGTGTCGATGGCCCCTTTTGGTCCCTTCACCTGGACCGGTAGGATCTTCAAGTAGGACTGCTTCTTGACTGTCCATGTTGAATTGATGACTTCTGTTTTTTCTTTATCTTCTGATGCTTCTGTTTTTTCAGTCTTCTTTTCGTAGTGCAGCATCTTGTTATGAGAGTACTTGCAGCTGTTGACACCACACGGCTTGGGTTTGCAGTGGTGTGTCTTGCTTCTGTAGCGAAGACATCTGAAGCAGAGGCGTTTGGACTTTGCCATGTCCCATCTTGCGTTGGCGTCCAATTTTTCAAATTGTTCACATTCTGTTGCGTTGCTGTGCCCCGTGTTGTCACATACGGCGCACTTCGATGTCTGTGTCTTCTCAGTCACGTTGTTGACCCGTTGCGTCTTCTTTTGTTGTGCGGTCGAAGTAGGTGCTGCCATCTGTTCAGGCAGCGCGTAAGGTCCGCATAACTCTGCTTCCCTCTTGAAAAACTTCTCTATTTTGATGAGGCAAGGATCTTCGTGCGGCTGCGTGGCTGAGAAGTCGTAGTATCTGTAGCGTAGAGTCGGCGTCAGCTTGTCCACCAGTGTCTTCGCGAGTTCCGGGTTGTACATGTAGTCAACTACATGTACAACCCGGAACTCGCGAAGACAACCCAAAGTTTTCAGTGTGGCCACGACGTTGGATACTTTCGTGGCGAATATGCAGATTTCCCTCGGCGACTCGGTGAGGCGGGGTAAGTTTCGAAGTGTTTCCATCTCCAGCATGGCTATTGACTCTGGTCTTCCAAATCTTGACTCCAAAGTCTTCATTACTTCAGCTGGATGCGCGTTGGTTATAAGTAGACCTTCGACCGCTTCTCTGGCCTTTCCCTTCAAGTTTCTTCTAAGTCGATTCGTATTTTCAACTGGGGTGAATATTGCTTCTGTCTCGTAGTAGGCGGCGCGAAAGGGTAGCCACTCTTGATGAGACCCACTGAAGAATGGTAACTCGACGAACTTGGGTCGCTGGGTGGCGCCGATAGCCCGGGTGATGGCTTCGGCTAGTAGGGCTAGGTCGGTTTGACCTCCCGCCGGTAGCTGACGTGTTTCTTCATGCCTCGCTGGCCTTGTTTCTTCTATATGGACGACGGTCGGTTCTTCTGGAGGGTTGTGAGGTTCGTCGGCGATCGCTAACACCGGGCGAGTCACTTGATGCTCCAACCAATTGTCCACTCTTGCATTAACTTCTGACGTCGAGTAGAGAGTGACGTCATCTTCTTCATCCTCGGAGTCTTCTTTCTCTAGGGCAGCTAGACGCGCTGCGGCTAATTCCACTTGAAGGCGAAGTAAATCTTCTTTCGCCTTCGCAAGCTTGAGTTGCTTCGTTTTACTGTGTGTTGATCCGCCCCCTACCCCTTTCTTGCTAGGGGGGGGAGGTCCTGATGATCGGTCGTCTTCGGAGGACCGATGTTGCTTCTCGAAACTTGCTTCACTGTAGCGGTTTCTGTTTGACGAATGTTGACAGTCGGCGGCTTCATCAGCTGCTTGGCCTTCGTTCCCGCAGTTAGCGTCGTTGTAGCGGAGGGGGTTACGGACGGGGCGACGGTGCCAGAGGGGTGCGACGGGGGGGGGGCGCTTGCGGCTGAGGCGGCGGTTGTAGCAGTAGCTTCGGTGACGGAGGTCCCGTTGGATGGATCAGTCGCCGCGGAGGTGTCTGTTTGTTCCGATGTCTCCGTGGCAGTCGTCCCTGTTGCTGTAGATTCTTCCGTACTGGCTTCTGCACTGGTACCAGTCGCCGAGTTTGTGTTCTCGGACGATCTTCGGCTACGACGGCTTCTGTTCCACCGGCGGCTTACGGCCCCTTCCCTCGGAGCGTGTGACGGGCATGTTGGCAGCTGATGAATGTCTTCGGAACACTCTTCCCTATTCTTCCCAATGAAACTTGTAGCACGAAGTCTTCCCGTAGAAGTTTCTTCCCTAGTAACTGTAGCACTGGCGGCGTCCTCACTGTAGCACGACGTCTTCAATTGGAGAAATCTTCTAGCTGGTGAAGTCTTCAGGTCTGTTCCCCACGATATCCGGCGATCGAAGGACCATTAAATGTGCAGACTGGGCACACTTGAATACTGGGTTGGTGGAGAATAAAACCACTGGTTGCTTCTTTCTTCTACTTCTTCTTTATTAGGAGAGTGTTCCTAAGACTGGCTTGCCGACGACTGTGTCGAACCACAAAAAAGCCTCGTCTTTTATACAAAAAATGTTAAGCGATTAACCAATCAGAATCTAGTTAGAATTTACAAAAAATGCGGGAAAAACTAAAATCCAATCAGAACAAGGCAAAAAACCGCGAAAACATTGTGCACATTACCTTAAGTATCGCGACACGTTACCGTAACGAGGACCGCGTAACAATATTTACGTTTTTAGCTAACTTTTTCTATGTAAACGTATATAAAACTATGTATTTATGAGATCTATGTATCACGAACTATCATATAAAAATATAAAATCAACAAAAACATAACATAATAAAACTTACATATCCTAACACTATGTCTACTAAGTACGTGAAAACAAACTATCAAACTAAGTTAATATACAACTTTTCACTGTAAATAAGTGTCTATGTATCACTATCCCACTATGTACTGTCTTATTAGAATCTATGTAACACTTTACATTATGTACTGTCCTATCAGATTCTATTTAGCACTTGCACTATTCTCATTGTCACGCACATAACGTAATGTCACGTAACCTAATGTCACATAACGTAATGTCACATAACGTAATGTCACATAACGTAATGTCACATAACGTAATGTCACATAACGTAATGTCACGTAACTTAATGTCACATAACGGAATGTCACGTAACTTAATGTCACATAACGTAATGTCACATAACGTAATGTCACATAACGTAACGTCACATAACGGAATGTCACATAACGTAATGTCACGTAACGTAACGTCACATAACGGAATGTCACATGACGGAATGACAAGTAACGTAATGTCACATAACGGAATATCACATAACGTAAAGTCACATAACGTAATGTCACGTAACTTAATGTCACGTAACTTAATGTCACGTAACTTAATGAACATAACGGAATGTCACATAACTTAATTTCACATAACGTAATGTCACGTAACTTAATGTCACATAACGTAATGTCACATAACGTAATGTCACATAACGTAATGTCACATAACGTAACGTCACTTAACGTCATGTCACATAACGGAATGTCACATAACGGAATGTCACGTAACGTAATGTCACATAACGTAATGTCACATAACGTAATGTCACATAACGTAACGTCACATAACGGAATGTCATATAACGTAATGTCACGTAACGTAACGTCACATAACGGAATGTCAAGTAACGTAATGTCACGTAACTAAATGTCACATAACGTCATGTCACATAACGGAATGTCACATAACGTAATGTCACTTAACTTGATGTCACATAACGTCATGTCACATAACTTAATGTCACTTAACTTGATATCACATAACGTAATGTCACGTAACGTAATGTCACATAATGTCACTTAACTTGATATCACATAACGTAATGTCACGTAACGTAATGTCACGTAACCTAATGTCACATAACGTAATGTCACATAACGTAATGTCACGTAACGTAATGTCACGTAACCTAATGTCACATAACGGAATGTCACGTAACTTAATGTCACATAACGGAATGTCACATAACGTAATGTCACAACGTAATGTCACATAACGTAATGTCACTTAACTTGATGTCACATAACGTAATGTCACTTAACTTGATGTCACATAACGTAATGTCACATAACGTAATGTCACGTAACTTAATATCACATAACGTAATGTCACGTAACCTAATGTCACATAACGTAATGTCACTTAACTTGATGTCACATAACGTAATGTCACATAACGTAATGTCACATAACGTAATGTCACATAACGGAATGTCACGTAACTTAATGTCACATAACGTAATGTCACATAACGTAATGTCACATAACGTAACGTCACATAACGGAATGTCACATAACGTAATGTCACGTAACGTAACGTCACATAACGGAATGTCACATGACGGAATGACAAGTAACGTAATGTCACATAACGGAATATCACATAACGTAAAGTCACATAACGTAATGTCACGTAACTTAATGTCACGTAACTTAATGTCACGTAACTTAATGAACATAACGGAATGTCACATAACTTAATGTCACATAACGTAATGTCACGTAACTTAATGTCACATAACGTAATGTCACATAACGTAATGTCACATAACGTAATGTCACATAACGTAACGTCACTTAACGTCATGTCACATAACGGAATGTCACATAACGGAATGTCACGTAACGTAATGTCACATAACGTAATGTCACATAACGTAACGTCACATAACTGAATGTCATATAACGTAATGTCACGTAACGTAACGTCACATAACGATATGTCACATAACGGAATGTCACATAACGGAATGTCAAGTAACGTAATGTCACGTAACTTAATGTCACATAACGTCATGTCACATAACGGAATGTCACATAACGTAATGTCACTTAACTTGATGTCACATAACGTCATGTCACATAACTTAATGTCACTTAACTTGATATCACATAACGTAATGTCACGTAACGTAATGTCACATAACTTAATGTCACTTAACTTGATATCACATAACGTAATGTCACGTAACGTAATGTCACGTAACCTAATGTCACATAACGTAATGTCACATAACGTAATGTCACATAACGTAATGTCACGTAACGTAATGTCACGTAACCTAATGTCACATAACGGAATGTCACGTAACTTAATGTCACATAACGGAATGTCACATAACGTAATGTCACATAACGTAATGTCACTTAACTTGATGTCACATAACGTAATGTCACTTAACTTGATGTCACATAACGTAATGTCACATAACGGAATGTCACATAACGGAATGTCACGTAACGTAATGTCACATAACGTAACGTCACTTAACGTCATGTCACATAACGGAATGTCACATAACGGAATGTCACGTAACGTAATGTCACATAACGTAATGTCACATAACGTAACGTCACATAACGGAATGTCATATAACGTAATGTCACGTAACGTAACGTCACATAACGATATGTCACATAACGGAATGTCACATAACGGAATGTCAAGTAACGTAATGTCACGTAACTTAATGTCACATAACGTCATGTCACATAACGGAATGTCACATAACGTAATGTCACTTAACTTGATGTCACATAACGTCATGTCACATAACTTAATGTCACTTAACTTGATATCACATAACGTAATGTCACGTAACGTAATGTCACATAACTTAATGTCACTTAACTTGATATCACATAACGTAATGTCACGTAACGTAATGTCACGTAACCTAATGTCACATAACGTAATGTCACATAACGTAATGTCACATAACGTAATGTCACGTAACGTAATGTCACGTAACCTAATGTCACATAACGGAATGTCACGTAACTTAATGTCACATAACGGAATGTCACATAACGTAATGTCACATAACGTAATGTCACTTAACTTGATGTCACATAACGTAATGTCACTTAACTTGATGTCACATAACGTAATGTCACATAACGTAATGTCACGTAACTTAATATCACATAACGTAATGTCACGTAACCTAATGTCACATAACGTAATGTCACTTAACTTGATGTCACATAACGTAATGTCACATAATGTAATGTCACTTAACTTGATGTCACATAACGTAATGTCACTTAACTTGATGTCACATAACGTAATGTCACTTAACTTAATGTCACATAACGTCATGTCACATATCGTAATGTCACTTAACTTGATGTCACGTAACTTAATATCACGTAACTTAATGTCACGTAACTTAATGTCACATAACGTAATGTCACGTAACTTAATGTCACATAACGTAATGTCACATAACGTAATGTCACATAACGTAACGTCACTTAACGTCATGTCACATAACGGAATGTCACATAACGGAATGTCACGTAACGTAATGTCACATAACGTAATGTCACATAACGTAATGTCACATAACGTAATGTCACATAACGTAACGTCACATTACGGAATGTCACATAAAGTAACGTCACATAACGGAATGTCACATAACGGAATGTCAAGTAACGTAATGTCACGTAACTTAATGTCACATAACGTCATGTCACATAACGTAATGTCACTTAACTTGATGTCACATAACGGAATGTCACGTAACGTAATGTCACGTAACTTAATGTCACGTTACGTAATGTCACGTAACCTAATGTCAACCTAATGTCACATAACTTAATGTCACGTAACTTAATGTCACATAACGTCATGTCACATATCGTAATGTCACTTAACTTGATGTCACGTAACTTAATATCACGTAACTTAATGTCACATAACGTAATGTCACGTAACTTAATGTCACATAACGTAATGTCACATAACGTAATGTCACATAACGTAACGTCACTTAACGTCATGTCACATAACGGAATGTCACATAACGGAATGTCACATAACGGAATGTCAAGTAACGTAATGTCACGTAACTTAATGTCACATAACGTCATGTCACATAACGTAATGTCACTTAACTTGATGTCACATAACGGAATATCACGTAATGTAATGTCACGTAACTTTATGTCACATAACTGAATGTCACATAACTGAATGACACATAACTTAATGTCACATAACGGAATGTCACATAACGTAATGTCACGTAACTTAATGACACATAACGTAATGTCACGTAACTTAATGTCACATAAAGTAATGTCACGTAACCTAATGTCACATAACGTAATGTCACAACGTAATGTCACATAACGTAACCCACATAACGTAATGTCACGTAACGTAATGTCACATAACGGAATGTCACATAACGGAATGACACGTAACGTAATGTCACATAACGTTATGTCACATAACGGAATGTCACATAACGGAATGACACGTAACGTAACGTCACATAACGGAATGTCACATAACGGAATGTCACATAACGGAATGACACGTAACGTAACGTCACATAACGGAATGTCACATAACGGAATGTCAAGTAACGTAATGTCACGTAACTTAATGTCACATAACGTCATGTCACATAACGTAATGTTACATAACGTAATGTCACATAACGTAATGTCACATAACGTAATGTCACATAACGTAATGTCACTTAACTTGATGTCACATAACGGAATGTCACATAACTGAATGTCACGTAATGTAATGTCACGTAACTTTATGTCACATAACTGAATGTCACATAACTGAATGACACATAACTTAATGTCACATAACGGAATGTCATATAACGTAATGTCACGTAACTTAATGTCACATAACGTGATGTCACATAACTTAATGTCACGTAACTTAATGTCACATAACGTAATGTCACGTAACGTAATGTCACGTAACTTAATGTCATATAACGTAATGCACCTAACGTAACCCACATAACGTAATGTCACATAACCTAATATCACATAACGTAATGTCACGTAACTTAATGTCACATAACTGAATGTCACATAACTTAATGTCACTTAACTTAATGTCACATAGCTTAATGTCACTTAACGGAATGTCACATAACGGAATGTCACATAACGTAATGTCACCTAACTTAATGTCACATAACGTAATGTCACGTAACTTAATGTCACAAAACGTAATGTCACGTAACTTAATGTCACATAACTGAATGTCACATAACTTAATGTCACATAACTGAATGTCACATGACTTAATGTCACGTAACTTAATGTCACATAACGTAATGTCACTTAACTTGATGTGACATAACGTAATGTCACATAACGTAATGTCACGTAACTTAATATCACATAACGTAATGTCACATAACGTAATGTCACTTAACTTGATGTCACATAATGTAATGTCACATAACGTAATGTCACATAACGGAATGTCACATAACCTAATGTCACATAACTTAATGTCACGTAACTTAATGTCACATAACGTCATGTCACATAACGTAATGTCACTTAACTTGATGTCACGTAACTTAATATCACGTAACTTAATGTCACGTAACTTAATGTCACATAACGTAATGTCACATAACGTAATGTCACATAACGTAATGTCACATAACGTAATGTCACATAACGTAACGTCACATAACGGAATGTCACGTAACGGAATGTCAAGTAACGTAATGTCACGTAACTTAATGTCACATAACGTCATGTCACATAACGTAATGTCACTTAACTTGATGTCACTTAACTTGATGTCACATAACGGAATGTCACGTAACGTAATGTCACGTAACTTAATGTCACATTACGTAATGTCACGTAACCTAATGTCAACCTAATGTCACATAACTTAATGTCACGTAACTTAATGTCACATAACGTCATGTCACATATCGTAATGTCACTTAACTTGATGTCACGTTACTTAATATCACGTAACTTAATGTCACGTAACTTAATGTCACATAACGTAATGTCACGTAACTTAATGTCACATAACGTAATGTCACATAACGTAATGTCACATAACGTAACGTCACTTAACGTCATGTCACATAACGGAATGTCACATAACGGAATGTCACGTAACGTAATGTCACATAACGTAACGTCACATTACGGAATGTCACATTACGGAATGTCACATAACGTAATGTCACGTAACGTAACGTCACATAACGGAATGTCACATAACGGAATGTCAAGTAACGTAATGTCACGTAACTTAATGTCACATAACGTCATGTCACATAACGTAATGTCACTTAACTTGATGTCACATAACGGAATGTCACGTAATGTAATGTCACGTAACTTTATGTCACATAACTGAATGTCACATAACTGAATGACACATAACTTAATGTCACATAACGGAATGTCACATAACGTAATGTCACGTAACTTAATGACACAACGTAATGTCACGTAACTTAATGTCACATAAAGTAATGTCACGTAACCTAATGTCACATAACGTAATGTCACAACGTAATGTCACATAACGTAATGTCACATAACGTAACCCACATAACGTAATGTCACGTAACGTAATGTCACATAACGTTATGTCACATAACGGAATGTCACATAACGGAATGACACGTAACGTAACGTCACATAACGGAATGTCACATAACGTAATGTCACGTAACTTAATGTCACATAACGTCATGTCACATAACGTAATGTTACATAACGTAATGTCACATAACGTAATGTCACATAACGTAATGTCACATAACGTAATGTCACTTAACTTGATGTCACATAACGGAATGTCACATAACTTAATGTCACATAATGTAATGTCACTTAACTTGATGTCACATAACGTAATGTCACTTAACTTGATGTCACATAACGTAATGTCACTTAACTTAATGTCACATAACGTCATGTCACATATCGTAATGTCACTTAACTTGATGTCACGTAACTTAATATCACGTAACTTAATGTCACGTAACTTAATGTCACATAACGTAATGTCACGTAACTTAATGTCACATAACGTAATGTCACATAACGTAATGTCACATAACGTAACGTCACTTAACGTCATGTCACATAACGGAATGTCACATAACGGAATGTCACGTAACGTAATGTCACATAACGTAATGTCACATAACGTAATGTCACATAACGTAATGTCACATAACGTAACGTCACATTACGGAATGTCACATAAAGTAACGTCACATAACGGAATGTCACATAACGGAATGTCAAGTAACGTAATGTCACGTAACTTAATGTCACATAACGTCATGTCACATAACGTAATGTCACTTAACTTGATGTCACATAACGGAATGTCACGTAACGTAATGTCACGTAACTTAATGTCACGTTACGTAATGTCACGTAACCTAATGTCAACCTAATGTCACATAACTTAATGTCACGTAACTTAATGTCACATAACGTCATGTCACATATCGTAATGTCACTTAACTTGATGTCACGTAACTTAATATCACGTAACTTAATGTCACATAACGTAATGTCACGTAACTTAATGTCACATAACGTAATGTCACATAACGTAATGTCACATAACGTAACGTCACTTAACGTCATGTCACATAACGGAATGTCACATAACGGAATGTCACATAACGGAATGTCAAGTAACGTAATGTCACGTAACTTAATGTCACATAACGTCATGTCACATAACGTAATGTCACTTAACTTGATGTCACATAACGGAATATCACGTAATGTAATGTCACGTAACTTTATGTCACATAACTGAATGTCACATAACTGAATGACACATAACTTAATGTCACATAACGGAATGTCACATAACGTAATGTCACGTAACTTAATGACACATAACGTAATGTCACGTAACTTAATGTCACATAAAGTAATGTCACGTAACCTAATGTCACATAACGTAATGTCACAACGTAATGTCACATAACGTAACCCACATAACGTAATGTCACGTAACGTAATGTCACATAACGGAATGTCACATAACGGAATGACACGTAACGTAATGTCACATAACGTTATGTCACATAACGGAATGTCACATAACGGAATGACACGTAACGTAACGTCACATAACGGAATGTCACATAACGGAATGTCACATAACGGAATGACACGTAACGTAACGTCACATAACGGAATGTCACATAACGGAATGTCAAGTAACGTAATGTCACGTAACTTAATGTCACATAACGTCATGTCACATAACGTAATGTTACATAACGTAATGTCACATAACGTAATGTCACATAACGTAATGTCACATAACGTAATGTCACTTAACTTGATGTCACATAACGGAATGTCACATAACTGAATGTCACGTAATGTAATGTCACGTAACTTTATGTCACATAACTGAATGTCACATAACTGAATGACACATAACTTAATGTCACATAACGGAATGTCATATAACGTAATGTCACGTAACTTAATGTCACATAACGTGATGTCACATAACTTAATGTCACGTAACTTAATGTCACATAACGTAATGTCACGTAACGTAATGTCACGTAACTTAATGTCATATAACGTAATGCACCTAACGTAACCCACATAACGTAATGTCACATAACCTAATATCACATAACGTAATGTCACGTAACTTAATGTCACATAACTGAATGTCACATAACTTAATGTCACTTAACTTAATGTCACATAGCTTAATGTCACTTAACGGAATGTCACATAACGGAATGTCACATAACGTAATGTCACCTAACTTAATGTCACATAACGTAATGTCACGTAACTTAATGTCACAAAACGTAATGTCACGTAACTTAATGTCACATAACTGAATGTCACATAACTTAATGTCACATAACTGAATGTCACATGACTTAATGTCACGTAACTTAATGTCACATAACGTAATGTCACTTAACTTGATGTGACATAACGTAATGTCACATAACGTAATGTCACGTAACTTAATATCACATAACGTAATGTCACATAACGTAATGTCACTTAACTTGATGTCACATAATGTAATGTCACATAACGTAATGTCACATAACGGAATGTCACATAACCTAATGTCACATAACTTAATGTCACGTAACTTAATGTCACATAACGTCATGTCACATAACGTAATGTCACTTATTTTGATGTCACGTAACTTAATATCACGTAACTTAATGTCACGTAACTTAATGTCACATAACGTAATGTCACATAACGTAATGTCACATAACGTAATGTCACATAACGTAATGTCACATAACGTAACGTCACATAACGGAATGTCACGTAACGGAATGTCAAGTAACGTAATGTCACGTAACTTAATGTCACATAACGTCATGTCACATAACGTAATGTCACTTAACTTGATGTCACTTAACTTGATGTCACATAACGGAATGTCACGTAACGTAATGTCACGTAACTTAATGTCACATTACGTAATGTCACGTAACCTAATGTCAACCTAATGTCACATAACTTAATGTCACGTAACTTAATGTCACATAACGTCATGTCACATATCGTAATGTCACTTAACTTGATGTCACGTTACTTAATATCACGTAACTTAATGTCACGTAACTTAATGTCACATAACGTAATGTCACGTAACTTAATGTCACATAACGTAATGTCACATAACGTAATGTCACATAACGTAACGTCACTTAACGTCATGTCACATAACGGAATGTCACATAACGGAATGTCACGTAACGTAATGTCACATAACGTAACGTCACATTACGGAATGTCACATTACGGAATGTCACATAACGTAATGTCACGTAACGTAACGTCACATAACGGAATGTCACATAACGGAATGTCAAGTAACGTAATGTCACGTAACTTAATGTCACATAACGTCATGTCACATAACGTAATGTCACTTAACTTGATGTCACATAACGGAATGTCACGTAATGTAATGTCACGTAACTTTATGTCACATAACTGAATGTCACATAACTGAATGACACATAACTTAATGTCACATAACGGAATGTCACATAACGTAATGTCACGTAACTTAATGACACAACGTAATGTCACGTAACTTAATGTCACATAAAGTAATGTCACGTAACCTAATGTCACATAACGTAATGTCACAACGTAATGTCACATAACGTAATGTCACATAACGTAACCCACATAACGTAATGTCACGTAACGTAATGTCACATAACGTTATGTCACATAACGGAATGTCACATAACGGAATGACACGTAACGTAACGTCACATAACGGAATGTCACATAACGTAATGTCACGTAACTTAATGTCACATAACGTCATGTCACATAACGTAATGTTACATAACGTAATGTCACATAACGTAATGTCACATAACGTAATGTCACATAACGTAATGTCACTTAACTTGATGTCACATAACGGAATGTCACATAACTTAATGTCACGTAATGTAATGTCACGTAACTTTATGTCACATAACTGAATGACACATAACTTAATGTCACATAACGGAATGTCACATAACGTAATGTCACGTAACGTAATGTCACGTAACTTAATGTCACATAATGTCATGTCACATAACGTAATGTCACATAACGTAATGTCACTTAACTTGATGTCACATAACGGAATGTCACGTAATGTAATGTCACGTAACCTTATGTCACATAACTGAATGTCACATAACTGAATGACACATAACTGAATGACACGTAACCTAATGTCACATAACTTAATGTCACATAACTTAATGTCACGTAACGTAATGTCACATAACGTAATGTCACGTAACCTAATGTCACATAACGTAATGTCACATAACGTAATGTCACATAACGTAATGTCACATAACGTAATGTCACATAACGTAATGTCACAACACTCACAACGGAATGTCACATAACGTAATGTCACTTAACTTGATGTCACATAACGTCATGTCACTTAACTTGATGTCACGTAACCTAATGTCACATAACGTAATGTCACATAACGGAATGTCACATAACGTAATGTCACTTAACTTGATGTCACATAACGTCATGTCACATAACTTGATGTCACATAACGTAATGTCACATAACGTGATGTCACGTAACTTAATATCACATAACGTAATGTCACGTAACTTAATGTCACATTACGTAATGTCACGTAACCTAATGTCACATAAACTAATGTCACATAACTTAATGTCACATAACTTAATGTCACGTAACGTAATGTCACATAACGTAATGTCACGTAACCTAATGTCACATAACGTAATGTCACATAACGTAATGTCACATAACGTAATGTCACGTAACGGAATGTCACAACGTAATGTCACATAACGTAATGTCACTTAACTTGATGTCACATAACGTAATGTCACTTAACTTGATATCACATAACGTAATGTCACATAACGTAATGTCACGTAACTTAATATCACATAACGTAATGTCACGTAACCTAATGTCACATAACGTAATGTCACTTAACTTGATGTCACATAACGTAATGTCACATAACGTAATGTCACATAACGGAATGTCATATAACGTAATGTCACGTAACTTGATGTCACATAACCTAATGTCACATAACTTAATGTCACGTAACTTAATGTCACATAACGTCATGTCACATAACGTAATGTCACTTAACTTGATGTCACATAACGTCATGTCACATATCGTAATGTCACTTAACTTGATGTCACGTAACTTAATATCACGTTACTTAATGTCACGTAACTTAATGTCACATAACGTAATGTCACATAACGTAATGTCACATAACGTAATGTCACATAACGTAATGTCACATAACGTAATGTCACATAACGTAATGTCACATAACGTAACGTCACTTAACGTCATGTCACATAACGGAATGTCACGTAACGTAATGTCACATAACGTAATGTCACATAACGTAATGTCACATAACGTAATGTCACGTAACGTAACGTCACATAACGGAATGTCACATAACGGAATGTCACATAACGGAATGTCAAGTAACGTAATGTCACGTAACTTAATGTCACATAACGTCATGTCACATAACGTAATGTCACATAACTTGATGTCACTTAACTTGATGTCACTTAACTTGATGTCACATAACGGAATGTCACGTAATGTAATGTCACGTAACTTTGTCACATAACTGAATGTCACATAACTGAATGACACATAACTTAATGTCACATAACGGAATGTCACATAACGTAATGTCACGTAACTTAATGTCACGTAACTTAATGTCACATAACGTAATGTCACGTAACCTAATGTCACGTAAATTAATGTCACATAACGTAATGTCACGTAACCTAATGTCACATAACGTAATGTCACATAACGTAATGTCACATAACGTAACCCACATAACGTAATGTCACATAACGTAATGTCACATAACTTGATGTCACATAACGTTATGTCACATAACGGAATGTCACATAACGGAATGACACGTAACGTAACGTCACATAACGGAATGTCACATAACGGAATGTCAAGTAACGTAATGTCACGTAACTTAATGTCACATAACGTCATGTCACATAACGTAATGTTACATAACGTAATGTCACATAACGTAATGTCACATAACGTAATGTCACTTAACTTGATGTCACATAACGGAATGTCACATAACTTAATGTCACGTAATGTAATGTCACGTAACTTTATGTCACATAACTGAATGTCACATAACTGAATGACACATAACTTAATGTCACATAACGGAATGTCATATAACGTAATGTCACGTAACTTAATGTCACATAACGTGATGTCACATAACTTAATGTCACGTAACTTAATGTCACATAACGTAATGTCACGTAACGTAATGTCACGTAACTTAATGTCATATAACGTAATGCACCTAACGTAACCCACATAACGTAATGTCACATAACCTAATATCACATAACGTAATGTCACGTAACTTAATGTCACAAAACGTAATGTCACATAACGTAATGTCACATAACTTAATGTCACATAACTGAATGTCACATAACTTAATGTCACATAACGTAATGTCACATAACGTAATGTCACATAACGTAATGTCACATAACGTAATGTCACATAACGTAACGTCACTTAACGTCATGTCACATAACGGAATGTCACGTAACGTAATGTCACATAACGTAATGTCACATAACGTAATGTCACATAACGTAATGTCACTTAACTTAACGTCACATAACGGAATGTCACATAACGGAATGTCACATAACGGAATGTCAAGTAACGTTATGTCACGTAACTTAATGTCACATAACGTCATGTCACATAACGTAATGTTACATAACGTAATGTCACATAACGTAATGTCACATAACGTAATGTCACTTAACTTGATGTCACATAACGGAATGTCACATAACTTAATGTCACGTAATGTAATGTCACGTAACTTTATGTCACATAACTGAATGTCACATAACTGAATGACACATAACTTAATGTCACATAACGGAATGTCATATAACGTAATGTCACGTAACTTAATGTCACATAACGTGATGTCACATAACGTAATGTCACGTAACGTAATGTCACGTAACTTAATGTCACATAACTGAATGTCACATAACTTAATGTCACATAACTGAATGTCACATGACTTAATGTCACGTAACTTAATGTCACATAACGTAATGTCACTTAACTTGATGTGACATAACGTAATGTCACATAACGTAATGTCACGTAACTTAATATCACATAACGTAATGTCACATAACGTAATGTCACTTAACTTGATGTCACATAATGTAATGTCACATAACGTAATGTCACATAACGGAATGTCACATAACCTAATGTCACATAACTTAATGTCACGTAACTTAATGTCACATAACGTCATGTCACATAACGTAATGTCACTTAACTTGATGTCACGTAACTTAATATCACGTAACTTAATGTCACGTAACTTAATGTCACATAACGTAATGTCACATAACGTAATGTCACATAACGTAATGTCACATAACGTAATGTCACATAACGTAACGTCACATAACGGAATGTCACGTAACGGAATGTCAAGTAACGTAATGTCACGTAACTTAATGTCACATAACGTCATGTCACATAACGTAATGTCACTTAACTTGATGTCACTTAACTTGATGTCACATAACGGAATGTCACGTAACGTAATGTCACGTAACTTAATGTCACATTACGTAATGTCACGTAACCTAATGTCAACCTAATGTCACATAACTTAATGTCACGTAACTTAATGTCACATAACGTCATGTCACATATCGTAATGTCACTTAACTTGATGTCACGTTACTTAATATCACGTAACTTAATGTCACGTAACTTAATGTCACATAACGTAATGTCACGTAACTTAATGTCACATAACGTAATGTCACACAACGTAATGTCACATAACGTAACGTCACTTAACGTCATGTCACATAACGGAATGTCACATAACGGAATGTCACGTAACGTAATGTCACATAACGTAACGTCACATTACGGAATGTCACATTACGGAATGTCACATAACGTAATGTCACGTAACGTAACGTCACATAACGGAATGTCACATAACGGAATGTCAAGTAACGTAATGTCACGTAACTTAATGTCACATAACGTCATGTCACATAACGTAATGTCACTTAACTTGATGTCACATAACGGAATGTCACGTAATGTAATGTCACGTAACTTTATGTCACATAACTGAATGTCACATAACTGAATGACACATAACTTAATGTCACATAACGGAATGTCACATAACGTAATGTCACGTAACTTAATGACACAACGTAATGTCACGTAACTTAATGTCACATAAAGTAATGTCACGTAACCTAATGTCACATAACGTAATGTCACAACGTAATGTCACATAACGTAATGTCACATAACGTAACCCACATAACGTAATGTCACGTAACGTAATGTCACATAACGTTATGTCACATAACGGAATGTCACATAACGGAATGACACGTAACGTAACGTCACATAACGGAATGTCACATAACGTAATGTCACGTAACTTAATGTCACATAACGTCATGTCACATAACGTAATGTTACATAACGTAATGTCACATAACGTAATGTCACATAACGTAATGTCACATAACGTAATGTCACTTAACTTGATGTCACATAACGGAATGTCACATAACTTAATGTCACGTAATGTAATGTCACGTAACTTTATGTCACATAACTGAATGACACATAACTTAATGTCACATAACGGAATGTCACATAACGTAATGTCACGTAACGTAATGTCACGTAACTTAATGTCACATAATGTCATGTCACATAACGTAATGTCACATAACGTAATGTCACTTAACTTGATGTCACATAACGGAATGTCACGTAATGTAATGTCACGTAACCTTATGTCACATAACTGAATGTCACATAACTGAATGACACATAACTGAATGACACGTAACCTAATGTCACATAACTTAATGTCACATAACTTAATGTCACGTAACGTAATGTCACATAACGTAATGTCACGTAACCTAATGTCACATAACGTAATGTCACATAACGTAATGTCACATAACGTAATGTCACATAACGTAATGTCACATAACGTAATGTCACAACACTCACAACGGAATGTCACATAACGTAATGTCACTTAACTTGATGTCACATAACGTCATGTCACTTAACTTGATGTCACGTAACCTAATGTCACATAACGTAATGTCACATAACGGAATGTCACATAACGTAATGTCACTTAACTTGATGTCACATAACGTCATGTCACATAACTTGATGTCACATAACGTAATGTCACATAACGTGATGTCACGTAACTTAATATCACATAACGTAATGTCACGTAACTTAATGTCACATTACGTAATGTCACGTAACCTAATGTCACATAAACTAATGTCACATAACTTAATGTCACATAACTTAATGTCACGTAACGTAATGTCACATAACGTAATGTCACGTAACCTAATGTCACATAACGTAATGTCACATAACGTAATGTCACATAACGTAATGTCACATAACGTAATGTCACGTAACGGAATGTCACAACGTAATGTCACATAACGTAATGTCACTTAACTTGATGTCACATAACGTAATGTCACTTAACTTGATATCACATAACGTAATGTCACATAACGTAATGTCACGTAACTTAATATCACATAACGTAATGTCACGTAACCTAATGTCACATAACGTAATGTCACTTAACTTGATGTCACATAACGTAATGTCACATAACGTAATGTCACATAACGGAATGTCACATAACGTAATGTCACGTAACTTGATGTCACATAACCTAATGTCACATAACTTAATGTCACGTAACTTAATGTCACATAACGTCATGTCACATAACGTAATGTCACTTAACTTGATGTCACATAACGTCATGTCACATATCGTAATGTCACTTAACTTGATGTCACGTAACTTAATATCACGTTACTTAATGTCACGTAACTTAATGTCACATAACGTAATGTCACATAACGTAATGTCACATAACGTAATGTCACATAACGTAATGTCACATAACGTAATGTCACATAACGTAATGTCACATAACGTAACGTCACTTAACGTCATGTCACATAACGGAATGTCACGTAACGTAATGTCACATAACGTAATGTCACATAACTAGTGATGTGCCGATTATGACTTTCGCCGACTAGCCGACTAGCCGATTAGTCGGTTGTAATAAGACCGACTAGTCGGCTAAGCCGATTACGGTTTCGGGGATTTCCGTAACGCTTCGTTTACGGCTGATTCTCGCGCAATCGCATACGCCGCCTGCGAGCGTGTCGGAACATGTTTTGTTTACTTCGCATTGTTCCTTCATTTTTGCTTGTGTAATGGTCGAGAGCGGTGTTTTAGTGTAAAAAAATATTTTTTTTGTGCATAATTAAAGATAATACTGTTATTATTCATTGAAGTGAACAAGTAGAATTAAAATTTAGTCATGTCAAAAAGAAAATCTCGTGTATGAATGTTTTTTGAACAATTGGACAATGATTCCCGTAAAGTTAAGTGTTGTAACCAATGCCAAGTGATAATTTCTCGTGGTGGGCAAGGAAAAACAGCTAACACTACAAGCAGGAACAACCATATTAAATACAAACATCCAACCATGATATGAAATGTCATAATTATTATGTTTTTTTTACAAGCAAGTAATTTAAAAAACTGATTACCAAAGGAAAGATTGCTTTACATTTTTTAATGTATAAGAATGATTATAAAAAAAAAATATATATATATTATCAAGGTTTTTATTTCATGTAGTTCCCCCGCATGCTTATTATTGAGAAATACATACAACGTAAGAAGCCGGATAGTCGGCGCTCTTTGCCGATTAGTCGCCGACTAATCGACGACTACAATAGTGGCCGGATAGTCGGCTTTACCGACTAGTCGCCGACTAGTCGGGACATCTCTACACATAACGTAATGTCACATAACGTAATGTCACGTAACGTAACGTCACATAACGGAATGTCACATAACGGAATGTCACATAACGGAATGTCAAGTAACGTAATGTCACGTAACTTAATGTCACATAACGTCATGTCACATAACGTAATGTCACATAACTTGATGTCACTTAACTTGATGTCACTTAACTTGATGTCACTTAACTTGATGTCACATAACGGAATGTCACGTAATGTAATGTCACGTAACTTTGTCACATAACTGAATGTCACATAACTGAATGACACATAACTTAATGTCACATAACGGAATGTCACATAACGTAATGTCACGTAACTTAATGTCACGTAACTTAATGTCACATAACGTAATGTCACGTAACCTAATGTCACGTAAATTAATGTCACATAACGTAATGTCACGTAACCTAATGTCACATAACGTAATGTCACATAACGTAATGTCACATAACGTAACCCACATAACGTAATGTCACATAACGTAATGTCACATAACTTGATGTCACATAACGTTATGTCACATAACGGAATGTCACATAACGGAATGACACGTAACGTAACGTCACATAACGGAATGTCACATAACGGAATGTCAAGTAACGTAATGTCACGTAACTTAATGTCACATAACGTCATGTCACATAACGTAATGTTACATAACGTAATGTCACATAACGTAATGTCACATAACGTAATGTCACTTAACTTGATGTCACATAACGGAATGTCACATAACTTAATGTCACGTAATGTAATGTCACGTAACTTTATGTCACATAACTGAATGTCACATAACTGAATGACACATAACTTAATGTCACATAACGGAATGTCATATAACGTAATGTCACGTAACTTAATGTCACATAACGTGATGTCACATAACTTAATGTCACGTAACTTAATGTCACATAACGTAATGTCACGTAACGTAATGTCACGTAACTTAATGTCATATAACGTAATGCACCTAACGTAACCCACATAACGTAATGTCACATAACCTAATATCACATAACGTAATGTCACGTAACTTAATGTCACAAAACGTAATGTCACATAACGTAATGTCACATAACTTAATGTCACATAACTGAATGTCACATAACTTAATGTCACATAACGTAATGTCACATAACGTAATGTCACATAACGTAATGTCACATAACGTAATGTCACATAACGTAACGTCACTTAACGTCATGTCACATAACGGAATGTCACGTAACGTAATGTCACATAACGTAATGTCACATAACGTAATGTCACATAACGTAATGTCACGTAACGTAACGTCACATAACGGAATGTCACATAACGGAATGTCACATAACGGAATGTCAAGTAACGTTATGTCACGTAACTTAATGTCACATAACGTCATGTCACATAACGTAATGTTACATAACGTAATGTCACATAACGTAATGTCACATAACGTAATGTCACTTAACTTGATGTCACATAACGGAATGTCACATAACTTAATGTCACGTAATGTAATGTCACGTAACTTTATGTCACATAACTGAATGTCACATAACTGAATGACACATAACTTAATGTCACATAACGGAATGTCATATAACGTAATGTCACGTAACTTAATGTCACATAACGTGATGTCACATAACGTAATGTCACGTAACTTAATGTCATATAACGTAATGCACCTAACGTAACCCACATAACGTAATGTCACATAACCTAATATCACATAACTTAATGTCACATAACTTAATGTCACGTAACGTAATGTCACATAACGTAATGTCACGTAACCTAATGTCACATAACGTAATGTCACATAACGTAATGTCACATAACGTAATGTCACATAACGTAATGTCACATAACGTAATGTCACAACACTCACAACGGAATGTCACATAACGTAATGTCACTTAACTTGATGTCACATAACGTCATGTCACTTAACTTGATGTCACGTAACCTAATGTCACATAACGTAATGTCACATAACGGAATGTCACATAACGTAATGTCACTTAACTTGATGTCACATAACGTCATGTCACATAACTTGATGTCACATAACGTAATGTCACATAACGTGATGTCACGTAACTTAATATCACATAACGTAATGTCACGTAACTTAATGTCACATTACGTAATGTCACGTAACCTAATGTCACATAAACTAATGTCACATAACTTAATGTCACATAACTTAATGTCACGTAACGTAATGTCACATAACGTAATGTCACGTAACCTAATGTCACATAACGTAATGTCACATAACGTAATGTCACATAACGTAATGTCACATAACGTAATGTCACGTAACGGAATGTCACAACGTAATGTCACATAACGTAATGTCACTTAACTTGATGTCACATAACGTAATGTCACTTAACTTGATATCACATAACGTAATGTCACATAACGTAATGTCACGTAACTTAATATCACATAACGTAATGTCACGTAACCTAATGTCACATAACGTAATGTCACTTAACTTGATGTCACATAACGTAATGTCACATAACGTAATGTCACATAACGGAATGTCACATAACGTAATGTCACGTAACTTGATGTCACATAACCTAATGTCACATAACTTAATGTCACGTAACTTAATGTCACATAACGTCATGTCACATAACGTAATGTCACTTAACTTGATGTCACATAACGTCATGTCACATATCGTAATGTCACTTAACTTGATGTCACGTAACTTAATATCACGTTACTTAATGTCACGTAACTTAATGTCACATAACGTAATGTCACATAACGTAATGTCACATAACGTAATGTCACATAACGTAATGTCACATAACGTAATGTCACATAACGTAATGTCACATAACGTAACGTCACTTAACGTCATGTCACATAACGGAATGTCACGTAACGTAATGTCACATAACGTAATGTCACATAACTAGTGATGTGCCGATTATGACTTTCGCCGACTAGCCGACTAGCCGATTAGTCGGTTGTAATAAGACCGACTAGTCGGCTAAGCCGATTACGGTTTCGGGGATTTCCGTAACGCTTCGTTTACGGCTGATTCTCGCGCAATCGCATACGCCGCCTGCGAGCGTGTCGGAACATGTTTTGTTTACTTCGCATTGTTCCTTCATTTTTGCTTGTGTAATGGTCGAGAGCGGTGTTTTAGTGTAAAAAAATATTTTTTTTGTGCATAATTAAAGATAATACTGTTATTATTCATTGAAGTGAACAAGTAGAATTAAAATTTAGTCATGTCAAAAAGAAAATCTCGTGTATGAATGTTTTTTGAACAATTGGACAATGATTCCCGTAAAGTTAAGTGTTGTAACCAATGCCAAGTGATAATTTCTCGTGGTGGGCAAGGAAAAACAGCTAACACTACAAGCAGGAACAACCATATTAAATACAAACATCCAACCATGATATGAAATGTCATAATTATTATGTTTTTTTTACAAGCAAGTAATTTAAAAAACTGATTACCAAAGGAAAGATTGCTTTACATTTTTTAATGTATAAGAATGATTATAAAAAAAAAATATATATATATTATCAAGGTTTTTATTTCATGTAGTTCCCCCGCATGCTTATTATTGAGAAATACATACAACGTAAGAAGCCGGATAGTCGGCGCTCTTTGCCGATTAGTCGCCGACTAATCGACGACTACAATAGTGGCCGGATAGTCGGCTTTACCGACTAGTCGCCGACTAGTCGGGACATCTCTACACATAACGTAATGTCACATAACGTAATGTCACGTAACGTAACGTCACATAACGGAATGTCACATAACGGAATGTCACATAACGGAATGTCAAGTAACGTAATGTCACGTAACTTAATGTCACATAACGTCATGTCACATAACGTAATGTCACATAACTTGATGTCACTTAACTTGATGTCACTTAACTTGATGTCACTTAACTTGATGTCACATAACGGAATGTCACGTAATGTAATGTCACGTAACTTTGTCACATAACTGAATGTCACATAACTGAATGACACATAACTTAATGTCACATAACGGAATGTCACATAACGTAATGTCACGTAACTTAATGTCACGTAACTTAATGTCACATAACGTAATGTCACGTAACCTAATGTCACGTAAATTAATGTCACATAACGTAATGTCACGTAACCTAATGTCACATAACGTAATGTCACATAACGTAATGTCACATAACGTAACCCACATAACGTAATGTCACATAACGTAATGTCACATAACTTGATGTCACATAACGTTATGTCACATAACGGAATGTCACATAACGGAATGACACGTAACGTAACGTCACATAACGGAATGTCACATAACGGAATGTCAAGTAACGTAATGTCACGTAACTTAATGTCACATAACGTCATGTCACATAACGTAATGTTACATAACGTAATGTCACATAACGTAATGTCACATAACGTAATGTCACTTAACTTGATGTCACATAACGGAATGTCACATAACTTAATGTCACGTAATGTAATGTCACGTAACTTTATGTCACATAACTGAATGTCACATAACTGAATGACACATAACTTAATGTCACATAACGGAATGTCATATAACGTAATGTCACGTAACTTAATGTCACATAACGTGATGTCACATAACTTAATGTCACGTAACTTAATGTCACATAACGTAATGTCACGTAACGTAATGTCACGTAACTTAATGTCATATAACGTAATGCACCTAACGTAACCCACATAACGTAATGTCACATAACCTAATATCACATAACGTAATGTCACGTAACTTAATGTCACAAAACGTAATGTCACATAACGTAATGTCACATAACTTAATGTCACATAACTGAATGTCACATAACTTAATGTCACATAACGTAATGTCACATAACGTAATGTCACATAACGTAATGTCACATAACGTAATGTCACATAACGTAACGTCACTTAACGTCATGTCACATAACGGAATGTCACGTAACGTAATGTCACATAACGTAATGTCACATAACGTAATGTCACATAACGTAATGTCACGTAACGTAACGTCACATAACGGAATGTCACATAACGGAATGTCACATAACGGAATGTCAAGTAACGTTATGTCACGTAACTTAATGTCACATAACGTCATGTCACATAACGTAATGTTACATAACGTAATGTCACATAACGTAATGTCACATAACGTAATGTCACTTAACTTGATGTCACATAACGGAATGTCACATAACTTAATGTCACGTAATGTAATGTCACGTAACTTTATGTCACATAACTGAATGTCACATAACTGAATGACACATAACTTAATGTCACATAACGGAATGTCATATAACGTAATGTCACGTAACTTAATGTCACATAACGTGATGTCACATAACGTAATGTCACGTAACTTAATGTCATATAACGTAATGCACCTAACGTAACCCACATAACGTAATGTCACATAACCTAATATCACATAACGTAATGTCACGTAACTTAATGTCACAAAACGTAATGTCACATAACGTAATGTCACATAACTTAATGTCACATAACTGAATGTCACATAACTTAATGTCACATAACGTAATGTCACATAACGTAATGTCACATAACGTAATGTCACATAACGTAATGTCACATAACGTAATGTCACATAACGTAACGTCACTTAACGTCATGTCACATAACGGAATGTCACGTAACGTAATGTCACATAACGTAATGTCACATAACGTAATGTCACGTAACGTAACGTCACATAACGGAATGTCACATAACGGAATGTCACATAACGGAATGTCAAGTAACGTAATGTCACGTAACTTAATGTCACATAACGTCATGTCACATAACGTAATGTCACATAACGTAATGTCACTTAACTTGATGTCACTTAACTTGATGTCACTTAACTTGATGTCACATAACGGAATGTCACGTAATGTAATGTCACGTAACTTTGTCACATAACTGAATGTCACATAACTGAATGACACATAACTTAATGTCACATAACGGAATGTCACATAACGTAATGTCACGTAACTTAATGTCACGTAACTTAATGTCACATAACGTAATGTCACGTAACCTAATGTCACGTAAATTAATGTCACATAACGTAATGTCACGTAACCTAATGTCACATAACGTAATGTCACATAACGTAATGTCACATAACGTAACCCACATAACGTAATGTCACATAACGTAATGTCACATAACTTGATGTCACATAACGTTATGTCACATAACGGAATGACACGTAACGTAACGTCACATAACGGAATGTCACATAACGGAATGTCAAGTAACGTAATGTCACGTAACTTAATGTCACATAACGTCATGTCACATAACGTAATGTTACATAACGTAATGTCACATAACGTAATGTCACATAACGTAATGTCACTTAACTTGATGTCACATAACGGAATGTCACATAACTTAATGTCACGTAATGTAATGTCACGTAACTTTATGTCACATAACTGAATGTCACATAACTGAATGACACATAACTTAATGTCACATAACGGAATGTCATATAACGTAATGTCACGTAACTTAATGTCACATAACGTGATGTCACATAACTTAATGTCACGTAACTTAATGTCACATAACGTAATGTCACGTAACGTAATGTCACGTAACTTAATGTCATATAACGTAATGCACCTAACGTAACCCACATAACGTAATGTCACATAACCTAATATCACATAACGTAATGTCACGTAACTTAATGTCACAAAACGTAATGTCACATAACGTAATGTCACATAACTTAATGTCACATAACTGAATGTCACATAACTTAATGTCACTTAACTTAATGTCACATAGCTTAATGTCACTTAACGGAATGTCACATAACGGAATGTCACATAACGTAATGTCACCTAACTTAATGTCACATAACGTAATGTCACGTAACTTAATGTCACAAAACGTAATGTCACGTAACTTAATGTCACATAACTGAATGTCACATAACTTAATGTCACATAACTGAATGTCACATGACTTAATGTCACGTAACTTAATGTCACATAACGTAATGTCACATAACTTGATGTCACATAACGTAATGTCACATAACTTAATGTCCATTATATATGATCGTTGTAACAAAAATACCGCTTCGGTAAGCTTGAGGCTACATCGGCAGCTTTGAGTCTGCTTCGGGATACTTCGAGATCCTTCGGTACGCCGTCACCCGTTGCGCCGCCGGTGCCGAGGCAACTCGGGCACGGTGCGTCATGCTTATGGACGCCTTGTCATCCCTAAGAACGTTGCAGCATGCCAAGTCATAGTTTCCGACAGTGTGTGCTTGCATGTAGGAATGCCGAAGGATCCCTTTTCTTGCCGATGCCGATGATGAGCGCCGGGCCTTAGGCAGCTGGATCAACGACTTGATTCAGAAAGCGATACTCCTGGACACGACTGGGATAATAAAACCCATTGGTTCGTGCAAACACGCTGGAATAAGCATAACGTGTATCATCATCTGCCTAGCAACACTGACAACACTGAACGAACTAAGATAAAATGCAAAACATTAGAAATTGGATTTTAATGCAAATCCCCTTCTAACCTAACCTGTCCGAGTCGGGGTGCCCTAAAGTCCCAATTGCATCCAATTTCTCTTGTTACACACCCGATGTCGATGGCAAATTAAAATTATGTTATGACATATCATAATTATGGCAGGTGATAATTAGGGCATGTGATAATTAGGGCTTACAATGATTATGACAAATGATGTTATGGTAAGTGACTTTATGGGAAACAATGATTCTGGCACGTGACTAATATGGCAAATGAGAATAGGGCAAATGAGTATTATGTCGTATGATATTATGGCTGTTGACTATTATGGCAAATGATATTAGGGCAAATAAAATTCGGGTAAACGGCGGTATACCTCGTGGCAGGCCACGAAGGAGATGGCGGGACGAATTGGGCACATTCCTTCAGAATTGGAAGGAGGACGCGTGGGTTCGCAAGGAATGGAAAGAGTTCCTTTGTTCGGGAGTGGGACAGTAGGCTAGAGAAAGTTAGCAATAATTTGTTAGGATGAAAATATACCTAGTGATGTAACATGTATTTTTTTTCCAGAGGTCAAGCTCATATGCATTATAGATGGCATAAAAACGTGACATACGAGTGTCCTCATTGCAAGAAGGAATTCATGTAAGTTATTATTTTATTCAGCACAATAGATAATGAACTAAGTATCACAGACTTCAAATAAACATGAAAGTGGCATACACGACCATACACCATGGGCAATTTTCTATTGCATATTATTTCCAACTCTATTGACAGTGAAATACAGGATGTAAAGAGACCCTTAACGAAGCCGAAAGGCACTTGTTCTCCCCGTCATTGCGATATTTTTTTTTGTGAGAAATTGGTCGCTATTTTCGTATTACACGTACCATAATTTGAATTGATTGAATTTTGGAGTAGTGGTTGTTGATTGAATTGTCGATACATATCTTGGTAGAAATTTATTGTTTTCAAAAATTATAGCTTCTCGTGGCGGGGACTGTAGACCACACCTTTGGTGTTACATTGATTTCTACCGTGAAATGTGATTTTTCACCACGCAAAAAGTGGTTTCCCATCGATAAATTTTGGGTAAAGTTTGATGTAGAGAATTCGGTTTAAAGAAATTTATTTCTCATAAGAACATACAGTCCGCTTATAATGAGATACAAAGTAATAAGTATGATTATACAGTACAATACGATTCCCTCCGGAGTATTAGAAGTTACAATGTACATACATATTCCTTCAGCTTATTTTTAAATATGTTCACGTTATTGCACTCTTTAATATCGTCCGGTAATCCATTGAACAGGTTAACTCCTTCAAACAATATGGTCTTTCTACCGTAATTAGTGCGTACGCTGATGACTTCAAGTTTGTTTTTATATCTGTTCCTCAGGTTATGTCACATTGTTTTTTTCTTTAGTTGTATGTTAGTTTGGAGTTTAAAGTTATGTTTGAATAAGAATGCAGGTGTAGTAAATGTATAGCTGTCTAATATTTAATCATTTAGTTTTTTCATAAATTGTTTTTGTAGGAGTTAGATAATTATAATGAAACTTCCTGGTAGAGGCTTCGTAAAAAGTTCGCTTACAGCCTGTATAATTTATTATTCAGTACATTTCATAGAAGACTGTTCAATGTTTACAGGAAGGCTTCAACGCGTCTAACTCATATAAGAATAAAGCATCCGTCCATGTGTCTATGCACTATATGCGGGCACAGTTTTGTGAGCGATTCGGGCTTGTATTGTCACAAACAACTCACTCATACTGAAGAGGTAAGTCATGTTAGCGTCAGTTCACACCGAGACGCGACGCGGCGCTTCTGGAAGAAGCTAGTGATTTCGAGCTGTACCGCGCGGGCGTCTTGAGGCGCAGCGCTGCATGGTGCAACGTATTCCGAATTCTCACGACGACACGTGTATCTTTTCGTGTAGTAAATAAAGTTGTTGAGTCGTACTTTTAAGACGTGCGCGCAGCACCGCGTTGCGTCGCGTCTCATTGTGAATTAACCCTTTATTGTTTAGGATATTATCCTTGCTGCCATAAAGTCCGATTATTTTCTGATTTTATCCCTTCTCCATCGTAGATGCTAGAATAAACAACTTTAACTTAATCAAAGTTAATTCATTGTAATTATGCTTACGAATGTAAATATGACAAACCTAAGGGCGTGGACCCATGTCTACGGTGCGGCGCCGTTTGCCGTGCAACGGTACGGCACCGCCGCCGGCATATGGCGCAGCGCCGTGCCGCGCCACGGCGTCGTGTACCAACGTGCTCACTATTACCCAATATTTTCTTTGATTTTGTTTTTTCTTCATTCGTCGTCGTCTTAACAGCAACAGGAGCAGGATACGTCTTTCGCGGTCCATAACAAGCCAAAACTAATTTTGGTATACGTGCTGAGCGTGTACACGACGCCGTGGTGCGGCACGGCGCCGCGCCATCCGCCGGCGGCAGTGCCGTACCGTTGCACGGCAAACGGCGCCGCACCGTAGACATGGGTCCACGCCCTTAAAGTCATACCTTCAGTTCATATTGCATGCCTATGTAAATTAAGAAGTAATCACACTTTGTGGCCGCTTCCATGAGCGAGCGAATCGCGGCGATTTAACAAATTTCTATACGTAAATATGGGTGCGCCAAAGTTCACCAAAATTTTCAACTCCGATAATTGGAAATCCGAAAATGTTCTTCCTAACATTTTTCATCATAACAATCACAATTCCTAACTACTCTATCTCTAATGTCATAATTCCGAATCATTCAACTTTATAATGTCAGTAGCAATAAACATATATTATTCTATTATTTGTTTTCCTATATTTTCTCAACATAACCATCTTTTACACTATTATTTTTTGTTTAGATTTGTTTTATTCATAAGAATCAATATTATATACATTAATTTTGCGTAACTTTATTTTCACATAACATAAAACACCTAAATATAAGGCTAAAAGTGTCTTGGTATTTTTTGTCTCCGACTAACCGTTTGTCGCAAAAACGATGTGAAAGGGATCCATAGGTTAGGTTAGGTTACAACTGTGACCAACTACTACGAAATTGGTCGCGAATTTTTTCCAATTTTTTTAACAGTGCCCCCAAGACGACCCTCTGACCTGAATTTCACTCATTTAAGACAAAAATCAGTGAAACGACCTTTAATCAAAAACAAAAAATACTATTAATATCTTCTTCCCCACATACCCACATATATTTTTTATTACACTTGGTAAATGTTTGAGTATGAGTGAAAATATTATGGTAATTATAATGTTTAGGGATAAAAGCGTTATGATAAAAAACAGTAGGAGTTTCAATATATTACATGAATGATATTAGTAATTTCAATTTTCGGAAACATGAGTGTTAAGAGCCATTTCACGTTTTCGCGCAAATATCTAAGGTTTTAGTCGCCTAATTTGCCATCTTAGATAACACTCTCGCATTTTTAAATACATGTTTAAAATAGACTAGACTTTCGTATTGATACTTCATGTAACACATTAAAAACTTATTTGTTAACAGTGTAGTGATTAATCTCCGACAACTAGTTTACTGAAAAATCATCGCTGAGTCAATTTCGGACTCCTATATCTACGATAAATATTTATAAATTTCACTTGAAAAAATACACAAAGCATGAGACAAATACTTTTGTCGACACATAACGTACTAAAATTTCGATAATTAATAACATACACTAGTAAAAAAACAAAGTCTTAGGGCAATTTTTAAGTTTTATATCGCTATTTTATCGTGATTTTTTGGTTTGAACGAAGCGTAATTACATTAAATAAAATATGTAAAAATAAACTATGCTCTTTTACTAAACTAATTCCAAAGTTTCATTAAAACCCATTCGTTTAATCAAACATAATAAATTTAATAACATCACTCTAAATTCGAATAAATTACGATGCATAAGCCGTCACCGATTAGTACGGCCTGAGCACTTACATTTTGTGAAATGGCTCTTAAGAACATCGCCAGTAGCACTACAAATAGTATGAATGAAAACTTTAAGATGAAAAATTTTAGGAAGAGTAATCATTCGGAGTACAAATCGTTAGGAAGAACAATTTCGGGTAAAGAACTTTAAGTGAGCCAATATAGACCCGAAAATATCGCCGCGTTTATATCGCTTGTGAGGACGGCCCCTTATAGACGCGAATCAGCTGAGCCGATCACGTTCAGGATGTGCGCAGTTTCAATTTGTTAAGTCACCCCGTACTGAAGATGAATGCTTTTTTTTTTCTTTTCAAGGACAATAACTATGGTCGGAAAATGTCAAAAACGCAACAAAAATGTTTCCAGCACAACTATTGTCATTCTGCCAATTTACCCTGGCTTAAGACTCTCACATCAACATTTTCCTCCCCTTGTCCCATTCTTCTTGGGGTCGCCGCAACACGTTTTCCTCTTTCATTCTCCCCTGGCCGACGTCACGGCATAAATTACTCCTTTCTTTTTCATATCATTCTTGGCACCATCCAGCTTTTCTTTGTCTGTAGACACTTACAAAAGCCTTATTTTTTCTGGAATCTTCGCTAATACATTGTTCCGAATCTGCAGGAAATAGAAGAAAGCAATAAGATGGTGTTGAACACCGCTGACCCTCACTACTGCGCTGACTGCGAGATACAGTTCATGTCGCTCGCTGCCTTCACCACGCATCTTGGCAGCTCATACAAACACGCTACTACCAACCTGTGAGTATTATAGATATTATAACTATTGTACCTGACCGTCAAGAGAAAAGAATTAAGAAATTCTGACAACTAAATAAATAAAAAATAAAATAAGTTAATAAAAAATACGGTCCTAAATTACGTCACACGAATTTCATGATTTTTTTACCCTCTCCCTCCGTCTTTGTCACAGCTGGTCACATTTGTGAGACCCCCGCCCTAGTGTGACGTCCATATTTTGCAATTTTACCTCTACTTACAAATTAAGAAGGCAGTTCCGAAATTGAACTGGTGTCAATACAAACACGTTTTGTATGAGGCAAAATGTTCGAAAGTGTCACATTTCCGAGATATGAGCTATCAAAGTTAAAGTCCATTCACCGATGGAACATCAGCACAACTTTGATTTGATCAAAACATGTATCAATCGATAGCTGGCAAAACGTTCTTAAGTGTCAAGTTTCCGAGATATGAAGATCAAAGTTTGGAAAAATCTCAATAAAGTATAAGTAAGTACAAAAATGGACATATCTCCTAAACTTTAGTTAAGGAAAGTAAGGTTCAATAATTAGTAAATTACCTCCTCTACCTATCTGCAATTTTGCTACGGCAGGTTCAGATCCAGTCACCCTGTACTTATAAAGCTTTTTATTATAAAATTTAAAACACATGAAAATTAGATATTTAACTAAAATGGGATGATGAAAACTAAAAAAACTTTCTTGGCGCCCCATGCAATGTATTTATTTATTTATTTAACACTTCAAGCACAAAGTACAGAGGCGGACTTAATGCCAATGGCATTCTCTACCAGTCAACCTTTAGGTGATGCAGAGACAAGCAGTGGTAGGTGTCATTCCTTAATGTATTTGCCAAGGGCCTCAGATGCTATATTTACGCCACTGGTACCTCAACTGTTAGATGGCACTGTTAGTTTCTGTTCAACCAAATATTATTCACAAGGCAACTACTGTCACCGCTAGGCACCAGGGGTCATCTGCTAGCCTTTCATACCCCTTAACACCCCTCATGCCCTGTGGATTTTGAATATTAATGGTCCACAGGGCATGAGGGGTATTAAGGGGCCTGAAAAGCTAGCAGATGACCCCTTCTGTCGACCATTTCAATTTGGCACACGATGCACCAAACACCCTGTATACAGGGTTATTTGTAAAACACCGGCAACCTCGCAGGAGTAGATTGCTGACATCTTAAACAACAACATTTGTTTTACGACTTTTGGGAAAACAGGCAAAAAAAAATCGACTTCTCAAGCAAAACTCCATCAGCTGTTCGGACGTACTCGTATGTATGGAGAGTTGATTTTTTTTTGTCCGTTTTCGGAAAAGTCGTAGAACAAATGTTGTTGTTTAAGATGTCAGCAATCCACTCCTGCGAGGTTGCCGGTGTTTTACAAATAACCCTGTATATTGGACCTAAAAACTCGATTTGTTTTAAATTAAAATCCAAATTCGATTTTTAGTTGATTTGAAACCAATAAATATATAGTCAAGTCATTGAGTTGACTAAACAGTAACGTCACAGCGTGCTATTGCCATACAAAATCTATGAGAGAACCGTGTTTTGATAGGTCTGAAAAAGTATGTTAATTGATTGGTGTATCATGTACCCTATTGTGTACTTCCTGTAACATCTGTGAGAACACTTTCAAACTTGGGGTGTACTCGTATTATAACAGTTCTATCAAGCCGTCCCGCCGCACTAAGTCCGAAGAGCCTCGCGGCCGAGGGCGACCGCGACGCGGCGCCTGCTCCGAGATCGTCAACAACGGACTCACCACGTCTAGTACTTGTGAAGTGGTAACTATCCGACTTTTACTTTTAATGGAATTTGTAACCTTATAAAGTGAACTTTTAACTAAGCACTTAATAGCTATCATATTTCGCATATTTCACTATCCCTGTTAGTGTTTTCTACCCGGGTACCTGGATCCAAGTATTAGCCGGGTATTTTTGCAGGAAAATAGTAAATTTCTGTTATAATCAAGTTTTTTTTAAAACAAAAGATCGAAGTATGTCAAAAAGTCTCCTTAGCGATACCGATATATCGGCGATTCTTCGGGTTTGCCGATATATCGGTATCGGCGATATTTTTATGGCAGATTCAACGATACTTTTCAAATTTCGCGCTTTAAAAATGACGTCTTATACCCAAACTTGAAAAAAATGGTGCAGAAATACTTTAGTTTCTAAATGAGTTCTGTCGCATCTGAGACACTATTTCCACCGCAGGTCTTATTCAAACAGACATGCGAAATCGCCTTTGCCCGCAAAACTTATGAATACTTTTTATTTTTAATTAAAATCTTATAAATGTTAATTTTGATTACGAAAACTATTAATTAATTGTGTTTTATTTATTCTACCTTCCTTTTTGAATTCAATAAGTCAGTATCGCCGATATTTTTATAAGAGTATCGGTATCGGTATCATATCGGCAAAAAGGCGTATCCCTAGTATTTTACACCCTTTATATGAAAAAATAATACCCGATACTCCCAGGTATTAAAAAGTGGGTTTGAGATTTTTTTGCTGTTAAGTAATAAAGTTTTATTAAGTATTTAAATAATGGGTTGTTGTAATATTAGTCAACCCAGCAGCTTACAGAAGGTACATTTTACATTTGATATATGGTATTGTATTATTAAAAATAAAATAATTTTTTGATGGTTTTGATTTTGAGCTGGGTGTCCGACAGTATGCATTAGAAGTGCATATTTATATTTAATAATGATTTTATCGTTCCAGTGCGGAAAGTTCCTATCGAACGACGTTCAGGCGCGCAAGCACTACGAGTCTGAACACCCCGACACCGAGTACCTCAAGCGCTATATGTGCGACGTCTGCGGACATACCACCAGGGTGAATATACCTTCATCTGCCTAGCCTTTTCCCAACTATGTTGGGGTCGGCTTCCAGTCTAACCGGATGCAGCTCAATACTAGTATTTAAGCGACGTATACAATAGGATTAGAAATAAAACAATGTTGGTTGTAGGAACAAACTGATGATGATAGTCATTTATTGATGGCCTAACTACATACATAATCACCTAGGCACAGGTAGTGGAAACTAGGTACAGACTAATATTTATTAACAGCCAATCAGAACACAGTTAAAATATTGGTATAATATTGAGCGCCCTCTGACGACCATCCAACAAACGAATATACCTCTGAGGTTATAAATATATGTGGCGGCGCCTAGCTCGATCCCTCAGTGTAGCGGCGCGGCGTGCTGTTACAAGTATTTTACATGGAGCGACTCCTGACGTCCACAACCCATTTGGTACTGGGTAATACGAGACAGGTTGTCAGATTAATTGGGTCACTGACTACCTGTAACGACTGCCAAAGATCTACAAATGACAGCCGGGATCAACAGCTTATCGTGCTTTCCTAGACATGGAGGACACTCTCTTCTCTTCTCTTCTTCTGTTCTTCTCTCTCTCTCTCTCTTTGATGTAAGGATGGTCACATATCCATAGACCAACCTAGGCAAGCACGGCTTAGCCTTAAGATTGACCCGAGCGGCTGTTATTATGAAGCCAAGAGTTACTGAAAATACTCAATAAAAAGGTCAATTACCTTTAGTATAGAGGAAATTGATCAATCTTTCAAAAATTGTGTCTAAATTGTCTAGCTGCGCCTAACATGACGTTAAAGCAGTGTTGTTTAAGATAGAAGAAGATATAAACAAATGAAAACATCTAAAGCTCATCTTTCTGTCTTTTTCTCTACCAAACTTGGTATGAAATTTATTTCCAGTAGATTTTAAACGACAGTTTGAATATCTACTGAGCCTACCGAATGGAGCAGCTGCGGCCCAGTGGTGGTGGCCCCGACTTACGAACAATAAGTCGTGGGTTCGAACCCAGACAGGCGCATTACTTTGTGTAATTTATTCCATCACCGCTGCTCTCATAGCGGTGAAGGAAAACATCGTCAATAAACCGGCGCGCGGCGTGTCATAGAACCAAAAATACCGAAGACATGTGACATCTACCAATCAGCACTGGGCCCGCGTTGTGGATATAATAGCCTATTCCCTCTCATGGAATGGCAGTGGGAATTTCAATACGCTGATGATGATGATAACGAATCTACGATTTTATTCATGTTTTCTTCTCAGCAATACGCGAACCTGATAGTCCACATGCGAACACACACGAATGAGAAGCCGTATGGATGTCCGCACTGCGACCGTCGGTTCAACATGCCCAGCAACAGAGATAGACACCTTGTCGTAAGTATTCTGTTGTTAATTTGTTATACATAAGGGCTCACAAACCGTAAAGTAATAATACATATACAAAGCAGATTCAATTTACAGGCGAATTTTATAAGATTGTACCTGCTATGAATGGTTGAATCTAGATTTGTTTTTCATTTTTAACGAGATCTGTTTCATTGCTCATGCAGCAATTACCTTAGAATATTTTTCACTTCTCATGCTCTAAAAGTACGCCGTTATAGCCCTACGAAGCGGGATTAAAGTGACCGTTTATTCCCTAGGGAGTAAAAAGTAATTTAAAAATGGAACGATCTTTTATTCTGAATCATGGTCACAAAAGAGTAACTTGTCAAAGGTTTTATTTAAATTTCGAATTGGCATGCAAATAGAAAGCGGTTAATTGAAAAAAAAAAAAAACAATGTTGTGTTTTCAATGGTTAATCTGTGACTGACCTAATAGAAGAAAAAACTGACCGCTCAGTTCTGAATTTTTGTCGAGTGTAAATTTGTTCAGTTTTAAATGACTATTTTTCTCGCACTCGAAGTGAAAAGTACAGTTTGCACCTCGCCAAACGCCAATATAATATACCCTCGCTTTCATTGCCTCCCTCGCAAGCTCGGGAGTCAAACCACCTCGGGTATATAATGGCTTCGTTTAGTCCCTCGTTATAAAATATACTATAACGTTTGTCTACACTCGCCCCCCCCCTTAACAAAGTCCTAGCTACGCCCTTGGTTATACATGCATGCATTCACAGTCTCGCTCTAATATTTTCAGCCGTAATTGCCCCACTATGCCCCATCTGCTGGAGTGTCCTAGGTGTCCGTTTACTTAAACTCATGATGACCCATAAAGCGCCTCTGCTGTTGCAATAAACGTAGCCACCTTCTGGGCCCAAACTATCTAATACATCGATACGAAAAGGAGAAACCCTAGTATAGAGATTTAACCCCATTCCTTCTTGTTCAGCTACAGTCAAACAATTTTCAGCTCCAGTCATAAATAATATCCTGCTCTATTCACATATTTGTCCTGCTTTATTCACATATTCCCTACTCATACATTTCCTTCCCCAGGCGACAAATTCCTACGCCATTCCCATATTTCAGCCCCTACAAAAAATATCTACCAAAATCAATCTAAAAAAAATCGTAAAATTGATTTTCTACAAATTTTACAATATTTTTACTGTTTGTCAGTGGTGCCGATTCTCTTGTACACCGAACTAACTTAAACTAAAACTAAAATTTCTTAATTTTAGTTAGTTGGTTTCGGTAAGTTATTCTGAAAACAAAATTCTCTAATTTTAGTTTTAGATTTGACACAATTAAAATCGAGTTTGACAATTGCTAAATTGAATAGACCATAGACTAAGATTTGTCGGAGATTAAAATAAAAACTGAATGAAAGTGAACGAAATGATCCGAATTGCAAAAAAAAACCCTAGTGAAATCAAACAATTATATAAAATTGTTTATCAATAATCATTAATGAAATACAGGGAGTATTATAAGTGCGTAAAACATTATTGTTGTTAAATATTTATTTTTCAGTTTTTATTATCTGTGACCATAGTAATCCTGCTAGGGTTGGAAATCGGAAATGACTTAAAATTTTGGCGAAACTTTTCGGTTTTCAATATGATTAAAACCTATGATTTTATCATAATCGACAAAACTGCCGTGTTTAAAAATCTATGAGGTAGCATGATTTGTCCTGTTATTTATTTCAGTCTAATTTTAGCTTATTAATAAATAAAAATTTTATCTTAAAAAAATATGTTCGGTTTTGTAGTTGAAAATAACCGTTATTTTCGTCGGCGTTTGGAAGGAAAGCCCTATCTTTGTTTTGATTGTCATGTCAGATGTCACACGTCAATAATATTATTATTTTGTTGGTCGGTTAACATAATTAATTAACAAATAAATACTCTTTGATGTTCGATTCGTTTACGAGTAGTAGTAAAGTAACGTATAGGTACTTGTGTACACTATACTAGTATATACTCTAAAAGGTAAAACAAGAAGAAAATCAAGCTGATCCCAAAGTATTGTGGAATGCAATAAACGTATTGAGTATTGAGAGCAGTGGCAACAATGTAAGTTGTTTCAGTAAGATGAAATGTTATACTGGATTGGATAAGAACATGCATAATTTTCATGTATTCTAAACTTATTTAATTTCAACAGATTTGGAGTGTGTGGGTGACAAAATTGAAAACAAAGGCAAGAAAGGCGAGGGATTCCATCAGGGCTACTAGTGGAGGACCAGCAGGGGCAGATCCCAATGACATTCAACGCATGTTATCCAGAAACATGTATTAAATATGCGGTTTCAATTTTGTGATTCATAATCGCTACTCTTTTTTGTTAATTGTTGGAGCTGCTGAAGATTGTACAACTATCTTTGCATTGTATAAATTCAATATCTTTAGTATTATATAACCTCATATCCCATATTGTGTGAGTGCCATGTACTAGAATGCTATCATTCGCTGGAAACCTTCGTTTTTATTTTTTGACTTGAATGTGCCCTGGCGGTTAAGAGTATGTCATGCTCACTCAAATGTCCCGCTGATGGTGGCGAGTGTGTCGGGTCATTTAGTTCCCTTCAAAATGGTTGAGTTGAATGGTGCTGATACATGAACATGCGTCATGTTCGTGAACGGGCGCTGTCGGTTGGGACTGGTCTGGTCTTGGTTGCCACGGCTTTTGTTTTTATTTTTTAATTAATAATTTTATTTTTGAATTGTTTTTGTTAGTCTTACCTATGGACACTTTTATCGTGCACATCTTGCTACATTGTTCTCACATAATGCACCATCTCAACAGGAATGATGTAACCAAGATTTTGTAACAACATTATGATTTAAAAGAGTGTCCATGGAGTTTCTTGCCCGTTCTTCTCTATAGAGATCTACGCTAGGGAATGGGCAACTACAGTACTTTCACAGTTTTTATGTCTTGTGACTGGGACTGTAGCTATATTTAATTATTATCTTTGTTTCGACAATTCAAAAGCGCCTGTAACTGGCCTACTTGAAATAAATGCTTTGATTGATTGATTGATTGATTAAGGTTTAAGGAGAAAATAAATATTTTAACATTAAAGAAATAAAATGTTTCATTTAATTAAAAGAAGTGAGAAGTGATTGCTGAATTTTCCACGCATCAGCAAGGAAATCTGTGCAGGTATCCTCCGCAATAGCACTCTGCTCGCTATGCTCGGTGACATTAAAGTCTTCTTCATCTGCAAAGATACACTTAATTAGATTTCTTATTTTGAAAACAAATAAAACAGAATTACATATAAATCAAATCAAACACTTACAATCAAATTTTTCCAATTGTACAGGGTGCAATATGCCAGAATAAATTTTTTAGCATTTTCTGGTTCTGTTCACTAGGCGCCTATTACACATTTCTACCACATTTCTTGCCCTTGAGTGGCACTCAATATAATGAAGCATCCCCTTCCGTACGTGGCACCACCATGGGAATCATGAGCCATGACTGTATAGTGGGTATCCGTTCCTAAAATAAATAAAACTTTATATGTACTTAGTTAATAGATATACCCAATAGGTATAAAGTTTACAAGTGACCTACCAAGAAGCCACTGAGATCTTTCCTCATGTATTTACTATTTACTAACTTATTTCTTTAATAAGTAATGCCTTGGTGTAATGTATCACGTAATAAAAGTCACTATGACAAAAACAAAATCCAGGAAATGTAATTCTTACTGAATTACAGTTCCTTGTATGTATGCAGTAATTAACTTGTTTTAGCAAGTGAATTACTGCATACATATAATATATAGGACACAAAACCGTTCTAACCTTTAGGTGTTTGGGGATAAATCCTTCATCCAAACGAGGATTCAGCTTATCCACCAAATAAAGTGCCCCCGATCTAGGTGTCTTTTTATTGAATTTCTTCTCTGCCATTTGGAATGCGTTGGATTGCTCTTATCTTTCCAATTGAATCCTCTCTTGATAGTTTCTAAAACATAGTTATTTCTTATTAGTTATTACACAAAACCTGGAAGGGGCTTTGATTATGAGAAGTGTATGTAAAGTAGCATGTGCATTAGATGTTTAGTACGCAAATCCTGGTCAGTGGGTCGTCTTATCGGCGGATTTCCCTTGTAAGTTTTCATGAATGCATTTCGTATTGTATCATAATAAAATAACACTAAATTTACCTTTCTGCCGAATCGACAACTGCTGCAATCACATAAGCTTCCATTCTGAACTCAAACACATCCAAACTTTCAAGAAAAACGAGAGAAATCTGCTTTGTAAATTTTAGTTCATGACAACTAATTTTATTCCACATCTTTTTAGTCTCGATTAAAAATAGTCTGATTTAGTTTGACAATCAAAGTTTTAGGTGAAAAACGTCAATTTCAGAATGGCGAAATTGCCATTTTCACTAAATTGAATAACTTAGTGCTGTCAAACTATAATTGATTTAAGTTATGTCATTTTAATCAATTTCAGAATAGGAAACGTCGTTTGACAGGAATAAACTAAATTTTAGTGATTTTTAGTCTAGTTTAGAGAAATTTGTGACAAGAGAATCGGCACCAGTTTATTTTAAGATTCTCTCCTGTTCCGTGGTTTGACTCTTCCTTTGAAACTTTACAGGTCCACACCGGTGAGAAGCGGTTTCAATGCCAGCACTGCAACCGTCGCTTCACTCAGAGCAGTGCCGTCAAGCTTCACATACAGACCGTCCACCTCAAGATACCTTACGCGCCCTGGAATAAAAAGAATCGGAAACGACGCAAGGTAATTCAAACACACCCATTCCAAAAGGTACAAGACAAGTCTTTGGAGGAGAATAGGCAATAAACTTCATGTCTTAATAGTTCATACAAGGTGTAAACAACCTACCACGAAGCCGTCCACCAAGCATGCTGTACATCAAACTAAGTTACTATACGAAAAATTATTGCTGAGAAAATACTTTTTTTCTGGGGTGATCAATCACGTTATGTTGTTAAAACATTGTGCTGGTGGATGGATTGAATAGTACGGGGGTCGTAGAGGCGTTTAAAGTAAAAATCTTACAATAAAACTTGTAATAAAAAAAACTTGTTAAAAAGTTGTAACTTTGACCCCCAATATCTCCGTGGTTCCCCAGGTATGGTGTAGAACAAACTAGCTAAATGTGGACAGGCGTAATATTATGTTATGATTTTCGTCGTACTAAAAAACGTGTATTTGTTCCAGGAGTTGGAGACAGCGGGTATGTCGACTCCGCTGATATTGCCGCCGCCAAACAAGTTGCTGGCTTACGAAGCACAAGCTCCCGGAGATTATCTCAACGCTTACATCACTTATAACGACGACTAACACTTATTTATACTACGATTACTCTAGTGAGAATATTGTCAAATGCTTTAACTACAAAATTCCCTCAAATCAATGTTCTCCTGCCCGTAAGCCCGATTTACATTGGTCAAACCGAACCTGCCACCGTATTCACAAACGTTCGACTCGTTTCCGATTCGACAACTCGTATATCTGTCTTCTTCTGGCATTACGAAAACGACCGAGATAGACATACGACTTCCCGAATCGGAAGCTAATCGAAGCGTTGTGAATACGGGGGCTGTTCTAGATCACCCTATAGTGTAAGGAACAGCACTCCGCCAAACTAAACTGGGTGCATTGCAGCTCCTTATTTGGAATCATATTCCACTGGAATTTTTCTCATCATCTTCATCATCATTAGCCTATTAATGTTACTCACGACCTTTTTTTTCAGTTACTATTTACTTTATTTCAATGTAATATTACTATATCTGTACACATCACTCCATTTATGTAAATAAAACGTTACGAACATACATTCTAACAGTGCACCCCAGTAGCCTGCGGAGGAATGTCCCTTATACCCACTATTTGTTATTCTAATTCTTAGTTACTTCGAGTTTATACCTACAGGGTAGCGCAGACGATAGACTTTGTGTGCGACAGACTTACCTACTGATGGAAAGGATCCTACAATTTTTTTTTTTTTGGGATGGGAAATCATCAAATGACTTCTCCCACTCTGGGCGGAGCGGGAGGGAGTGGTGTCGATTCTGTTATGCACAAACTTAACTTAATTTAGGCTATTGCTATCTTTTACTAAAAGGCAGTGCGAGAAAAGGACGGCAATAGCTATCAATTAAGTTAAAATGTCGAACTAGTTTATGCTTTGCGCTTCACCGTGTTTTTAGTCGGCTTGTTTTTACGTGCACCCTTCATTTGTATGGAAATATTAGTTCGAATTAAATTTGACAGCTCTAAATTACGTCCGTCTCTTTCTCGTTCTATTAGACAGAAAAAGATAGAAATAACCTAAATTAAGTTTAGTTTTTGCACAACAGAATCGACACCAATGTCAGACTCTTACTGACCAAAACCCATCCATGTTCCTTCCTCGCCCTTTATGTTCCGGGGCCGCGGTATCTCTTTCGAACAGGCCCGCAACCCCGGCAGGCTTCGGCCCTTTTGGGTCCCTCCCCTTATGCTGACATCTCTTTGAGGCGCGCGTGGAACACGAACGCGCCGTCGACACGGCCTATCGTCGTCGTTAGACGGACGGACGGCTAGCTAGCCCATAGCCAACCGTCCACAGGCCCGCATCTACGGTGGCCGGTAGCCACCACGTGGCCCCCGACGCCCGTTGCGTCTCCCGCGGCGGCCGGGAAGAGAGGCTCTCTCCCTCTCTCGTTCCGCCACCTCCTTCGCTAGCATGACTGCTTCGCAGAACGAGGTGACGGCTTCCCATTCCGTCTCGCTCCGGATCATGGATTGAACCAGGGCCGGACGCGAGAGGTCGCCGCCGCCGGAAAGGATCCTACTGACTTCCTTATAGTGGACAAAAAGTAGTCAAATACATCAGTCACGCAAAATTTGTCGCAGAGTTTTTGTCTGTCGCAGACTTGTACACACTAAAAGTCTGTCGCCTGCGCTTCCTCTTTCTGCATCTTTTTGTGAGATTATAATAGAATTTATTACTCATCTTCAAAGTTCAGTGTTAATAGCAATAATTAAAGCAATATATAAAACTACACTAATTGTCTATTCTGTAGAAATAAGTGATATTAGGTATGTATTGACTGCCTCGTTGTTCGTGGTTTTTCCATCACGAATTTCTCAAAAGCTGCCACGGAAATAATATATTTTGAAAGGACAATGATATTTAGACGAGATATGAGGAATTTAAAATTTCTAAAGAAAACTTATTTTTCTCATAACTCTTGTTTATCAATGTCCATTCGTAATATATATTAATATGTCACCGTAAAATTGTCAAACACGTTATATTTTAATCTCTAACGATATTGTAAACTCTCGAATTATTGTCAAACGAACATACTGCTTACAACAAAACGCATTATTTTTCGTGAAATGCCTGCGATGGTAGTCAAGTCACGCGGTGTGGAGGGAAGGAGGGGTCCCCCTTGCCCAGTGGTACCACTCTCATGAAAAGATACTGTACCATTCCTGAGAAATATCGATTAAAATAACCTAACGTTAAAACCCTTTATATTCCCTTAAAAAGCGTAGTCGACGGAGCCCCGCTTTGCGGGGCCCCTATTTCGGAGTGCAGGGTTTAAAGGAACTTAACTAACCTAACGGGGGGTGCCCCCAAGTCACCATTATAGGGGCAGAGATACTTCCGTATGTTCAGTTGACAATAATTCGAGATTTTACAATATCGCTAGAGAGAAACACGTTATACTGTAATATAACGTGTTTGACAATTTTACGGTGACATATTTTAGGAACCTATATATTATGTAATCCAATCGATATAAATACACACTTCCTTAAGAACATGTTTGGTTTACAAATTATTTTGGTATTACGTTTGTATGAACGATGCACGCTCCGCCGCCGGCGGACCCGTAATTTAAAAAAAGTTCCACTTGCCGGCTAGTGTTTAGTTATAAAACCGTACACGCAGCCTCTCAACTAAGAACTAAGCTTAACCGATTTTTTTGTACGGTTCCATCTAGTAACTGAAATAAACAATTTAAATAATCCTCTGGCCCAATATTATATAAGTGCTGTTCAATGTATCGGTTAGATAATATACTTTCAGACAATCAAACAAATGAAATGATTTGAAGCTTTTGTAAACGCTAGAAATATCAGAGTAAGATAGAATTTAGCTTGAAACTCGGAACTTTCAAAAACTATAATAAAAAAATATCATAGTTTTTCATATAATTGTGTGTTCACAATATTGTAAATAGTAGTTACGATAAAGCATTTATAAGCATTTTTTATGGTGAAGATTTTCTTTTATGAAATTAATTCCAAATGGATTGAAAATTGAATAAAAAACAAGTGAATCTTTTCATATTTTATTCCTTGATAACAAAATGTAAATTATATATGCACTCGGGTAAAATTGAATGTAATTATGTAAATTAAATCATCATCATCATCAGCCTATTAATGTTCCCACTGCTGGGACAGGCCTCCTCTCTAAGAGAGGAAATGGGCATCAACCATGCGGGGCCATAGTGCGTATTGGTAGATGTCACAATCATGTCTTCAAAGTTTTTGGTTCTAGGGTATGTTGGTTTCTTCGGGATTATGGAATACAAGAATGATAATTTGTTCGTCATGATTTCATAATGTCGTGGACATTTTGTATCTGACAGGATATGACGAAACACTCAGGGGTCTGAGGGACCTCACGCACTACCGGCCGCTGTCTTGAACTAAACGTGAGCTTCCTTAAGCATATTCATGGTTATCTTAACACAAATTATTGGTCAAATTGATACATACCCGAGTGCAAAGGTCTATATTTAAAAAAAAAAAACAATATAAGTGGCGTCGGTGTCATTCTAGAATGCAGATCTAAAAGTCAATAAATTTCCTTTTTATGAGTTATTTTGTCTTATATTGTTTTACAAATATTTAAATAAAATTGTGTGTATGAAAGTATGTAGTGTGTTAATGATAGTGAAATGTATTTAAGAATGTAATCAATCTCTTTAATGCGCAATGTATGATTTGCCTTGTAATTTAACTAATACGAATATTTTTAATACATAACATTAATTCGTTATAACTCTTTTATTTTTAACCCGACTTCAAAAAAGAAAAAGGAGAGGTTCTCCTGTATCCGAATATACGGGGCACAACACAAGTCTCCGAACCATTGTGCCCGTTTGACGGCACTAGGCTCGCCCCCCCCCCCTATTGCATGAAGTTGGTGAATCGCGGCCCAGCTCGTCTCCGCTCGGCCTCAGTGGAACCGCAGCCTTAAAATCTAGGATTACAGAGGATGACTTTCGGTAGAATGATCGCTGAGCTCACATCCCACATGTCGACAACCCCGCGAGTCAAGTCAAGAGACTGGATTTGCTTATCTTTCTCGGCTTTGACGAGGTTCTCGTTATGCGGGACCGTTATGTTAACAATAATTGCGTGCCGCTCTAATCGAACCACCACCGTATCGTGGCGCGTTCTGGCGTGGCTATGATTGCTCACCACCGATTGCGCCAGAACGGTGTTGGGTGTTATGGCGCGACACGACACAACAAGCAAATGTGTTTCTACACCGGGTGATCATGCACGTTTGAACGCTGCAAAGATTCTATATGTGCAGTTCAGAAATAACGCCAGAGCGCGCCACGACACGACACATTAGTGTGCACAGTCACGACAGCAAACGCCACGCCACGTAAGTGTGTTTCCGGCTTTATTGGCTACAATGTTTTAGTCCTGTCAGTGATGATGGCTTGATCTCAGTACAGCGTTATGTTGCCATTTTCGAAAACTGAGTCGGGCACATACCTTTAGTTTAGCACGAATTTCCGATTCCACACGGCTGTATATTTAGAGCAAGTTATTGATGGGATGGGTAGGTATTATAAGTATATCGTTTTAATATTATAATCTAGCTGTTGTCCCCGACGAAACGAAACGAAATGTTGTTGTCATGCATGTGTGAGACTACCTCGGTGGTCGAGTGGCCGTAAGCGCGACTACCAACTGAGCGTGCGGTCCTGGTTTCGATTCCTGGGACGGGCAAAGTGTTATAGGATTATGCCATCAGGAATTTCTCAGTAGCAACTACAGAGTCTGGTTTTGTGCCAAGTTGATGGCAATAGGCTCGCCCCCTGTTACATAGGACATCAACATTATTGGTGAAATGTGGGTGCACTATTAGGTACTACAGGCGCCATGCTCTGTTATGTTCTGTCTGAGATATTGCCTGATTAAAATGTGATAATGTGGGTGATGACTACAAAAGGCGCTGTAATACTGGTCCTTTTAATATTATAAACGAGAAAGTTTGTGAAGATGGATGGACGGATATTTTTAACTCTCACGTAAAAACCAGTGGCCGGATTTGGAAGATTATTGCACATACCGATAGGATTATTACTGACTGTTTATCCCGGTAGAATTAATGATTGTGATTGTGAATGCTCCAGAATTCCAGATCCTGAGAGACAGTTGCACGCGGTCAAAGCCCCGGTCTAGTGTTACTAATTTATTAAATGTTCTATTATAAAGTTGCTAAGTCTGACGAAGACTGCAACATTACAAAAATAACTAACGGACGAAGTCCGCGGGCAACAGCTAGTATTCCTACATGTCTGTTTGTTTGTTTGTATCGTGACAGTGAACCCTCCGCAGCCTAACCAAATCGAGTGAAGACAACGATAGCTTGAATTTAAACCGAACAACGCCATCTATCGATCAAGCAAGAAGACTTTTACACGACTACTTTGTTGAAGACTACTGAAAGGTAGAACCGCTATTAGTTTTGTTATTAACCTCGATATGGGTATTTCTTTTATATGCAGACCTTATTGGTGAGGTTCTTCAGATAGAGTGAAAGGTCACATGATAGTACTCGCAACCGGCGTGCGTGTGTGAACTATCCGAACCAAAAAGAGTATGTCAGGATTTTAGCATGTTTCATTCTGTAGTTCCCACCTACCTTGGGGAAATAGCTTGAGTCTAGCTATGTATGTATATAGATTTTTCTCCAGGCATGAGAATAACATAAATCAACTCAATAGCTAGTTCGTACCGAAATATGACAGAAAGAAAACCAAGTTTTAAAAACGTAACCATTTTATTTCTTACTTACTACACAACTAGAAATCAACATCGTTCAAACACTTTATAAAGATCATTTAAACTAGCAATCTGCAACACCGCGCCATTATGAACAAAACTCGTTGGCGGGAGGAAATTCTTCCTTATAGCTGGGAAAAGGACATGTTCTTGTCTCCATTGCTCTGCTTTTACGCTTTCCGGGTTTATATCTGGGTTTGGCTGTGAATAAAATATAGCGGTCTGTCTGCTGAAGGTGTCGAAACAATCCTTTTCGCTGTCCCAGTTCACTTCGGTGACTAGGCGTACCAGGTAGGTTGGGAGAGCGCCCATGAATGGCGTGTGACCGTCTGCAAAGAGAAAAAAAAACTACAGTTTTGTAATGTGTAAAAGACATGAAAGTTCATGGCCTTGAAAAAGAATTATTTGCGTATCTGTAATTCTTATAAACTATTAGACAGGTGTGTTGCTGGGGACTTAGTTTCGCCATTACTACTCCCAGCTAAAAGTGGTCAATTGTTGGGTATTTTTGAAGTGAACACTTTTTTAGGCACGTTGGGCACTTTTTGGGTGAACAAAGTCCATGGAACTCGCGTGACCGTCACCTAACCCTTCGTAGCACTCATAGCCGATCCACTACGGCGTAGAACCACTTAACGCGTGGGACACAACCCACAGCAAATAAGATTCTATCGGCAGTCCTGCATGTTTTTTTTACCCCACTACGGCGATGCCAAAGGAAGGGTTATGATTTTACCAGTCTATGTATGTTTGTATTCACGTATGTGCTTCCGTAGCGCCTTAGTTTAGGCGCTTACTTTTCACCTGAATTTGATGAATAAGGTGTCCATCGATTCGTTATTCGTTAATAAGCTTCAAAAATGTTCCCTATGTTCTCCAACATAGGGAACATTTTTGAAGCAACAATAGGAGGAGTCGATTTTACCTTTTAAACCTCGATTTCAATTAGAGCGTGATTATTCAGTAATCGGGTTTTTAGTTGCAAGTATTTACCACACAATTTCTTGTTTGGAACATATTTTGATCTTTAAAAGTACCTATTGCTTCACGGCCTAATCTCGATGACTGTGCAGAAATCATTAAGGATACCCTTATTCATCATCCGCTTAACCTTTTCCCAACTATGTTAGGGTCGGCTTCCAGTCAAACCGGATGCAGCCGAATACCAGTATTTTACATACCTCCACAACTCAATTAATACTGGGTATACCACTTGGTAAGACTGGTTGTCAGACTTTTTGGGCCACTGACTACCTGTTACGACTGTCAAAGATGGACAAAAAATGACAGCCGAGACCAACAGCTTAACGCAGATCAACCTTGGCACACACGGCTTAACCTAAAGATCGGTTCGGCTGTTATTATTTAGCCACGAGCTTCTTAAGGGTACCTTATAATAGTTTTTTTTTTTAATTAAAAGATTCTTCTACATCTGGTCTAGAAGACAGAACATGATGCATACCCAACAGTAATGGTAATGACAGCATCTCACCGCTACCATTTATTTCAAGCGAGAAGTACTCGTATAACATGCTCCGTTTGTTCACTAGTAGATCTGCCATTTGCTGGGCCATGTCCCTCATATCACCTGGAACATTGAAAAAAAACGTTATCAGCAAGGCAAATGATAAATGTTGTTTATTTTATTACTTTTATAAGCCATTTTCTTTTTTTAACTATATGGGCCAGTGTTTTGTACCTGACTTCTCTGAGAAAAACAGCCGAGACAAACTCAGAGGTCATAAGTCTCTTTTTAAAGTCCAGACATGATCTTGTTCAACTCACATGAGAACTATGCAGATTGTCTGAGATGGTCTTTTGAAGAAAGAACCATACAGATTTGAGTGGACCTGCCCAGTCCATACAAGCATGTGTCCGTTATAATGTAGCTCGATTTATAAAATATTGTATAGTTTATCGTTTCTTCAGCTGGCACAAAGGGAGTGGACTGTAATCCATCACGCGGACCCTTTGCGAGTTGGTACTGGTAAATTGGGGGGAATAGGGATCCAGGGGTGAATGGAAACAAAAGTTTGGAATGAATTTTAAAGTTGAATTCGCATGACCACATCATGCGAATTACCAACAAGTACTCTATTGTATTAACTAAAAAAACGAATAACAAAACTTAATAGTAAATTATACTTAATTATAAAGGTACCTTGTTGGCAATATACAATATAAGTTCAGCGATAAAATCCCTTTCAAAGTTTTGTTTCCATTCACCCCTGGATCCCTATTCCCACCATTTTTCGGTAGTAGACGTCACGTCTTGTTTTTGTTTACCTATACAGGGTGTCTCATTCAAAACGGTCAGTATGGGAAAGTCTGAAACTATAAGACATACGAAGATCTGTTCTGAGGAACTATGTCATCGATTTTAATAACAAGAAAAACTGCATTCATACATTTTAAAAAACATCTTTACTCCGTTCGGGAATCGAACCCGGTTATTTTGAAAAAAAAAACCTACACTATTTCTATTAAGATATCGATTGTGTAGGTCTTAAGCAGTAAATGTCTGTATGGAACATGATGTCTAAAATGAATAAAATGCATTGTTTCCACATACTTTAATTTATTTTAGTAGGTGCTCGAAGTGACCACCGGCTTTTTCAATACAATATTCAACACGATATTAGATAATATTATCGCAGATAACAAAACTTCCGGAATGGTTTAATGCAATGCCAATGGGTGTGTGGGTATGTAAAGAGGTGTATGTATCAAGTTGCTACATCAGCAAAGAGGTACAAACAACCATAGAGACAATTTTAAATACCTGAACTTGTTATTGTAAACGTGGTCAGTTCAAGCACCTACTAAAATAAAGTATGTGGAAACAATGCATTTTATTCATTTCTGACATCATGTTTCATACAGACATTTACTGCACAATCGATATCCCTTTAAGGCCGGGAAAAAAAAATCTTGCGTAACTCGTTTGCGATCTTATATTCTTAGTACCCATTTCCAAAATCATCCTAGAAAAATAATAAAAAAAATCCCGCCCCCTCCCCCCCTGAGAAAACGCCATGTCACGATAGTGCGATGTCGGCTTTACCTTGTCTATCAGAATTTTGTTAAGATATAATTTTGCTATGTATATTTTTGTTATTTATAATGAAAAAAAGGCATGATTATTCATAATTATTTATTTATATCAATAAAAAATTAAATAATCAACATTTAAACTAAAAAATAACTTCTTGAGATCAATCATTTCTGAAACATTTTGGTACAATCACTTTGAAATAAAATCTTAGGAAACTTAGCCTCTAATTATTGCTTATGAAAGGATGTGAAACAGTTGCCTTTTCTGTTAGATAAAGAAAGATTTTCTGTAAAGATACACATTGCATTTTTCACATCCTATCTTGGATCTACTTGTACACCCTTCCATTCTACAGGATCGAGGGTTTTCGATCTCGTCAAATACCGGGTAATGTTCATAACCATCGTGACGTTTCGCCTCTGAAGGTACATTAGCCGGTCGGTATCTCTTGGCAGGAATATTTGGGTCGACATTTTCCGGATCTTGAGTCTCCAAACCTTCCATGTTTTCAACAGGATCTTGTTCTGGCCTTGGACGTTCAGGGGTATTGGTAAGACCATCAGCTACTTGCAATTTGAATTGAAGTAAGTCAAAGACTTGACCTCTATGTACGTGAGCCGTCTGGCAGTGTATTTTGTATAAACGCCAAGCATTTGCGACTGCAAGATCAAAAAAATGTAACATGATCTTCAAAGTCCATTTTCTGGTCTTCATAAAAGTTCGATAATACTCGATTGATTGGTCGAGGACGTCAACTCCTCCCATGTTCCGATTATAATTGGCAATGATAAGGGGCTGCCTGACATCGATGTACGCATTATTCTTTTTATCCCATCGCTTCACGAAAATATGATCGTCTGCCGAAGTGCAATTGGATGCCGCCAGAACGGATTTGTTGACCATCCAGTGCACAACTACAACACCATTATTTACGAACTGTTCAGTATCTCCTCGGTTCATTTCACGGTCCTTTTTAAAAGTCATATATTTTTTGTCAGGTATTCTGTTCATCATAACCGTTCCTGTGCCATGCATTCCTTTTTCAGATAATCTTTCCAAGAGAGGTATTGACGTGAAATAACGATCGAAGTAAATGCAACTTCCTGGGGGAATGTATTTGGAAAGGTGCAAAATAACTGCTGCACCCACACCCAGAGATTTATCTGTGAGTGGGGTGTTAGCCCCTTGATAAACTTCAAAGTCGAGCATTAGACCATCGCTTGTTGTGGCTACAAAAGCTTTCAAGCCGGTGGGTCTAGGTTTAGACTTTATGACTTGACGTAGACCTTTTGGGCACAAGCCGCAGAAGGGGATCATTTGTTCGTCTATAGAATAGTAACCCGGTAGCCTTTCTATTTTCTCACAGGCATTTTTTACCTGATTTAATACCGGTTGTACTTTCCATAGACTGTTCTTATTACCAACTGGGGCGATATCCTCTTCCACCACATGAAAATTCGTGCGCAACAGCTTCAGTCGGTCTCTTGGAATGATATCAGCTACTAATGCCAGTCTCATTTCTTGCCTCCAGTACATATGAATTCGTGGATAAGTTATGCACCCCATTATAAAATGCACACCAATGAACTTCTTCATTTCTACAGGATTGGTATGAAGAACCCTTCCAGTTTGCCTCAAGTAGTAATTATTTGTGCAGTAAGCAGCCTTCTCATAAAATGCATCGTCAAAATAGTCCTCGAAGTATTCGAGAGGCGTTCTAATGGTTTGTTGTTCGCGTGGCGGAAAATTGTGTTCTTTTTGGTCAAATGGAATAGATTTCCATAGCCTTCGCCTAGACGGATCCCTGTTGCGTTGAGCTGCCTCGGACTGAGCACGAACGCTAGGTAGCGGAGTACCAGATAAATCAGCCAGCTGATTATTTCTACTCATGCGGTCCCTCGTGCGGTACCGAGAAGTACCATGAGATGTGCTTGATGCGCTTGATGAACGATCAGGTAGATGATGCCGGCGACTTACAGAACGACCACGTTGAGAGACACCACGATGTCGTTGCGAAGGTCCTCGACCTCTCTGTGAATCCCCACGACCACGTTGAGATCCAGCGCAGACTGTATTCGGACTAGGACATATTATTTCTGGTACCTGAATGTTAGTGGCTTCTTCTTCTTGCTCGCTGTTAGAAATTTCGTCGTCTGAATACGACTGACCCGCCACCCGATCTGGTACAGACTCAATGCCTTCCTCTTCATGACAGTCCTCATCTTCGAAACCCTCTATCTCAGACTCGTTTCCGTCTGCTATCAATTCTAGTAAGTATTCCGAAGTTAATGTTCTTTCTGCAACAAAAAACAAAGCGTTTTGTAATTATTTTACCAATTAAAAACATTAAAAACAATGATCTAATTTTTAATCAACATAAATTTTGATAGACGAGTTGAAGCCCGACTCGCACTATCGTGCGTGTTTGAACTAACAACCAAGTATCTTCGTGTCCGATAGAGGTATGCATTGAACTATAATTGTCTCATTGACTTGAGTTTATTACCTATTAAAATCGCACAATCAATGTAGTCAATCACTATTTAAAATATTTTTAATCATTACTTACTTTTTCCACGCGCGTCGATCAGCTGCACCGCCATTTTGAAAAGGGCAGAAATCCGCGACAACTTCGCACAAGTATAATCTTTGCTGCAAAGTTCACACTATACTAAACGCACTATCGTGTGGTACCGGCCGCGTCTCGTAAAGTTGATCGAGCGCGCGAAAATATTTTTGTAAAGTTGGACGCACGATCGTATAAGAGCGTCGTCAAAGGGATATCTAAATAGAAATAGTGTAGGTTTTTTTTTCAAAATAGCCGGGTTCGATTCCCGAACGGAGTACAGATGTTTTTAAAATGTATGAACGCAGTTTTTCTTGTTATTAAAATCGATGACATGGTTCCTCAGAACAGATCTTCGTATGTCTTATAGTTTCAGACTTTCCCATACTGACCGATTTGAATGAGACACCCTGTATAAAAATGAATTGTCAAAAAACGAATGAAAGAATATATTACTGTGCGGTAAACAAAATCTCCAATTAGTATTTCCGAGATTTAGGAGTCAGTTAAAATTCAGCTTCAGACGCGTACTCGCGATATATTTGTTTCCAAATGATATCATAGCCTAGCGTTTTCTTAACTATGTTGGGATCGGCTTCCAGTCTAACTGTATGCAGCTGAATACCTGTATTTTACATGGAGCGACTGCATATCTGACCTTCGCAACCCAGCTGGTGGTGGTTGTTGGTGTTTTATTACAGGGTCAAATTGAATTAGCGACGCTAGGTGGGAAACATCATTCTGCGAAATTTCAGTAACTTATTTATTTTTGACCGCGCGTTTTTTCATTTATCAAAGCGCAAATTATAAGTAAAAATACGCACCCAATTCAGGATCCCATTCGCTTTCCTGTGCGCTCAGCCCAAGTACAAGCAGCTCTTCTAAAGGCAACGGACTGGACAACTTTATCAGACCAAAGTTCTGGAAGTCGTACAGCATTGTCTCGTAAAATAGTTCTTCTCTGAAATAGAATAAAGTCTCTTTTTTATTGAACCGTCGATATTGAATGATTAATAGGTTGGCAGGGTTTTGGCAAGAAATAAACTCATGTGGGGATATGTTGTCGAGTTTGAGAGTGGTTAAGCGCCTGACCTAATGAGGACACTTATTTGACCACATTATAGACAGACACTTAACCACTCTTAGACAAGACCACATACATACAGGACCACTGTACAAGTCCCGACCACTGTCTAAATGTGGTCGCGTATATGTGGTCAAGCACAAGTCTAAATGTGGTTACGTGACTGTCAAGATGTGGTCGCGCACAAGGAGTCCCGTTTATTCGCCATCTTTAATTAACAATGCTTATACTTACGCGAATCTAGTAGTATCACACAAATACAACTTAGTAGAATGTTGAATAAGCGACTTATGACAGTCAATGCAAGCAATAAAGATCAAATTCGCTAATATTTCTCTCAAATTCGTATTACACTTATTTTCTACCTCCAATCTTAGCTGTTTTACACTGGTCAACTTAGTTTCTACTCGTTCATACTTAAATGTTCTTGTTTTAAACGATTCTTTAGGGTCTATATAACTTAAATTCGCTTGATCTAAAGCTGTATGGGTTTTATACTTTTCTTTGCTTTCATTCTTAGGTTCTTCTACTATCGAATTTTCTAGAATCTCGTCATCTTGGGGACTTTCTACAACTATTTTAGATACTGTAGTTTTATTTTGTTCATTTGTCTCTTCGTCTATATTCATTTCAGTATCAGTATCGTGAACTGTTGTTTCGTTCGGTTTAGAGACTGTTGGAAAGAATTTGTCAATCTTCTGTACATCAGAGTTAACTCTGACCATGTAACTAGGATTTGCTTTGGCGGCATCAGTTGTCTTTTTGACGATTTCTTCAACCATTGTAGCGCCTGGTAAACGTGCCTGGAATAAAAAAACAATGATAATAATAGTTTGTGAGCATGGATGGATGGGTATTTGTTACGACACTTTCAAGCTGAAACTACTGAACAGATTTGGATAAATAAATAAATATCGCTGGACATTAACACACAGCGCTACCTAGTAATACACAGCGCCACCTAGTGCTATACTAAGCGAAGCTTGTGTCGTGGTCACTAGATAGTTGATATACTACATATATTCTTTTTTGTTTGTAAATACATACGTTTTATACATTTAAACATCCATGACTCGGAAACAAATATCCATGCTCATCACACAAACATTTGCTCCTACCGGGATTCGAACCCAGGACCCTAAGATTGTAAGGCAGCGTCACTACCACTACGCCATTCGGGTAGCATATAAGTTTATAACCTGGATTAACACAACCGGGAATGAGGTGCTATCGTACTGTCTCTGGCCTCTGTACAGCTAAACCCAAAATCAACGATCTTAACCTTAGTGTCCCAATAACAATTTCGATCAATCAATTCTAACTCTGAGAAGGATTGAAGATGATGTTTTGTTTGCGGAAAATAAGTAAGCGAAGCGTAGAAATCGCAACCGGTAATCAGTAATCCAACGAGATCCAAAGTTGTCGACATTAGAACCATTAATTTCCCCCTACAAAATTAACAACATTATCTTGCAAGAGGTTACAGAAATCCGTGACCTGGGAGTTATTTTGGACCAAAAATTAAAGTTCACTTCTCATATCTCTGATACGGTGAAGAAAGCAGCTCAAATGTTAGGTTTCATAAAAAGAAACGCGAAATCGTTTGGGGTAAAAACTAAAATTATCCTTTTCAAGGCGTTGGTACGTTGTCAATTAGAGTATGCCAGTATAGCATGGAATCCTATGTATGTTGTACATTCGCAACGTCTCGAGAACATCCAGAGAGCTTTTACAAGACATATTGCTTACATATCCACAGGAATATCACACAGATGTCCATACGAACAACGTCTGGCTTTCTTTCAACTTGAATCACTAAGAAACCGTCGTACTGTCCATGATTTAGTTTTTCTACATAAGGTTGTGAATAGTCAAATTGAATGCGAACAGTTGCTCGAACGTGTCATGTTGTCAGTCCCATATAACCGTCCTAGACAGCCAATTTCTAGACTATTTCAACCACCAACCAGTAGAAGCAACATCGGGAGACACTCACCAATATCAAGAATGTGCAATCAATACAATGAACTCAACTCAAAATTGCCTGACTTGGATGTGTTCTTTGGTTCTCTACCCAGGTTCAAAACCTTGTTGCGCTCCCATTTGAACCGACATTTAAATAGCCTTAAGTAATTTTTTATTTTTGTTTTCAGCCTTTATATTTAAATTTTGTTATTTTACTTTGGTTTTTTGTACTTTATTATTTTAAGTGTGATAATGTAAGTCTGTTATTTGATCTCTTTTTTAGTTTTAAGTCATAGTTGTTTTATTTTGTTATGAATGTTGTGTACACCTATAATTGGTACGTACATTAGAACCATACCAAATGGACCTTTAATTATAAATGTGTTATGTATGTACTGTTGGTGCACCTATTTTAAATAAATAAATAAATAAACATAGCTTTCAGAATAAGTAAGCTGAAGTGGAAATGGGTCGTCCTTATTAGCCATAGAGCCAATGACCTGGGGGTAGACGGCCATCGGTTGAGCGGAAACCGCGAATCGGCAAACGATCTGCTCAGAGTGGGAATCGATCGAGTCGAGTGGCGTGTGATTGAGGAGGCTTATGTCCAGCAGTCACTGTTGAAGACTTTTGCAAACTGATGATGAGATTCAGATTTTTACAACAGTTTTCAAATCATTTTTTCTTTTTTTTTCATCTTTTGTTCTGAATAGTTACAGCACTGTTAACAATATTTGTGTCGCTTGTTTAAACTTTTTCCTGCCTTTGTATAGATTCTTTTTTTTTATTCTATTATTTGTGAATGAGTGAACATTGTAGGCTTTGTAGATTCCTAGATGCTTGTTAACTTTTGTTGAATATTTATCTTGTTTTACGTTTTTTGTACAGTAAGCAACTAGCTATTGTCGGGCCTACGCTGTCGTATGATTTAAAAAGAGTAACTATGTAGTTTTTTCTCGGTACTTCTGCGCTTTTTTAGGCGTTTTATAAGTGCCCATCTAGGCCTATGGGAAATAAAATAAATAATAAATAAACGTATTTGTCTTTTTAAACTTTCACGATCATAACTCATTATAAAACATATGATTACGGGTATACCCGAGATGAGTGAGGGTAGTTGAATAAACGCCTTCACTTTGCTGTCGCGGTACCTCCAATACTTCATTCTCCCGGCGACCACGGCTGGTGCAATCCGGTCGAAACGTCGGGATTAAATAAAAGGTAAATTCGCGATAAATACCCATATTCATATGTTTTATAAACGTATTTGTGTATTAAATTCCTGAAACATACCTGTGTATACATGACTCTGGTAGAATTACAGCTCAATAGCTTGCTTTCTATACAAGATTTGATCTTCTCTATAATTTGCTCTTCGTATAGAAACTGCACTTCATGTTTAGTTGGATGTACATTTACATCAACGTTCCTTGGATCTGTAAAACGAAGAAACATGTATGTATATGCCGTACGTTCAGTAAGTCGTGGGTTCGAACTCAGGCAGGCCCATTACTTTGTGTAATTTATTACATCACCGTTGCTCTCAAAACGGTGAAGGAAAACATCGTGAGGAAACCGGCATGTCCTAGAACCAAAAAATCGCAGACATGTGACATCTACCAATCCGCACTGGGCCCGCGTGGTGGATTATAGCCCATTCCCTCTCATAGAGAGGAGGCCTATCCCAGCAGTGGGAACATATCAATAGGCCGATGATGACTAGGCTTGTGTACTGAAAAAATCTAATTACTTAGTCCGTCAGTTAGATTATCAAAAATATATGAGCCGTATTTTTTCTTTTGTTTCGTGTACCAAAATTGTCGAAGATACGACGTACGACGCTTTTACATTCATTCTCAATACGTTACGCCGTGGTATAATTTTTAGTGCGTTCTGACGTTACGAGCTACTCCCGAGTTTTGATAGATTTTATCTTTGTCAACATTCATTCATTTACAAAGACAAAAAATACGTGTCCTTTATTTTCCAACACTCGTACAGTAACATAGTAGTTTTGCAAAAAATATAATTATTTTTAATATAATTAAAAATACACTGTTTTCATAAAAAAAAATTAAAAAGGCAAACTTACCTAATTCAAGACTGAGGTAGACGAATGCGTGTGAGTTTTTGGGTAAGTATGTAGAATAGATAGAATCCACTGCTTTTTTGATCGCTGAAAATATAACAAAACATATCTACAACATTATGTGTATTGTACCTTCGCGGATAAATTAAGAAAAAGTACTTATTTGACTAGCACAGGACAAAACAATCAATCAAAATCAATACGTATTATAAAACAAAATCCTCCACTGCGTCTGTCTGTCTGTTTGCGATAAACTAAAAAAAATCTGCACCGCTCGAGGAAGGTTTTACATAATTTGTGCGCGGGCGATGCCACGGGCATAAACCAGTTAAATAAAAATTAAACAAAAAATATATTTTATAAAATAAAGACAAAGATTGAACTAAACTGTTCCTGTAAGAGTCCAAAAGGCCCTTATCTAGCATGATGCTGTAACATTCACAAACGAATATCACAAAGCTGACATTCTGATAGGGCCTAAGGCTGTTACCATACTGGATTAACACTAGTTATAAGTGGCAACCAGGGCTGGCAGTCTTGACAGAGATAAAACAAAATCGCTAACTTTCGATCGCTGATTCATCATCATCATCATCATCAGCCTATAATGTTCCCACTGCTGGGACACGGCCTCCTCTCAATGAGAGGGAATGGGCTATAATCTACCACGCGGGCCCAGTGCGGATTGGTAGATGTCACATGTCTTCGAATTTTTTGGTTCTAGGACATGCCGGTTTCCTCACGATGTTTTCCTTCACCGTTTTTGAGAGCAGCGGTGATGAAATAAATTACACAAAGTAATGCGCCTGTCTGGGTTCGAACCCACGACTTACTGTTCGTAACTCGGGGCCGCCACCACTGGGCCACCGCTGCTCCCACTGGGCCACCGCTGCTCCGATCGCTGATTACTGACGAATAAATCTGGGTGTCTAAAATCGCCGCTTTGGCAGAATCGTAAGTGAATCACGTTAAAAAATTAAATTCCTAAAATGGTCTTTGTAACCATTGCCATAAAGTCCATTTTAAGAATTTTTAATTTTCGTGATTCATTATATTGAACCTAATTTTTAAATCCTTAAAATGGACTTTGCAAAATTATGCTTACGAGAAACACATCTAGGATGTAGAGACTCATTATTCGCAAGCATCATTATTGCAACCGAATTTAGTCATTAGTAATTACCAACCGAAAGTTACCGATTGTGTCGTTATCTCAGTTGAGACACGGCCCAGATGGTTGTTTGACACTTAGGGCGTTCAGCATCCAGTCTTACTTTAATGCGGTTCTTATCATTTCATTCGATCAAATAGTGCATGAGGGTTGGCTCTACAAACAAAAATTAATACAGTAATGGGTTAGAGTGTACTTAACGGGGCACTGAAAAAAGTTATCTGGCAAAAAAGTGTTACAGCTATTTTCGCAAATCGATTAATTTCTCAAACATCAAAATGATTAAGTCTAAAAGTGTGTTAACGTTTTTGTCTCCGACTAACCGTTTGTCGTAAAAACCATGTCGGAGGGATTCAGTCTGACCACATAGGTTAGAACTGTGACCAAATACGCGCGAGCCGAGCGAGCGTAGGGAGCGGTGTCGTGGCAGCGGCCGGCGAGCGCTACCTCGAAATTGGTCGTAGTAAAATATAATTCCCCGCTTCGTATCCACTGACCCAGTAGTGAAAAGCCTCTTACATAGTGAATCCACAAGCCTATGATTGATGAACAGCAACATAGTGCCCTTCTTATTAGAGTAGTTGACGTTAGTGATACATCCGCGTAGAGACAGCTTCAGGGTCGGCTCCTGGAGTTCTATCTCCATTAGTTCTCGCGCTATTGCATTGCCATGGATCTGGAAATATAACAATAGTATTCTTTCTTGAAGAAATAACAGAACATCATGTCTGTACTTCCCCCACAGGGTCAGGCCTGTTCCCATTATGCCGTGACAATTAATTTATCGTTAGTTTTATTTGGCTAAAATCATGGACGACAGTTATCGTGTCGTGTTATATGTGAACGCCTCCATTTAAATACACAAACCACGACACTTAAAACTACACGATTATCTGTCGCCACGACATAGTGGGAACGGGTCCTTAGGCAGCGGTGTGGCTATTAATCCACTAACATTTTGCACATTACATTTAATTCCCATTTTCACACTTTACCCGACCTGGAAAACGGATCAAATAACTAAAACTACAATCAAATAAAGGAAATCTTAAGATAAAATTATTATAGTTGTCAGTTCGGTCATTGACCTTTCCCTAATACGAACTAAAACAAATGAAGCATGTATTGTTTTTCATTAGAAAAAATGTTGAAGATAGATAAATGAGGACTCGAGACTTGAACAGGCTTATTTTTGGACTAGCTGACCCACGCAACTTCGTCTGCGTCACATAAGAGAAATAAAAACGAAAGGAAAAAAACATCCCCGTTTTTGCAACTTTTTTCATTCCTGCTCCGCTCCTAATGGTTGTAGCGTGATGTTATATTCCTTGATTCTGACTTCCTCGATAAATGGACTATCCAACACAAAAAGATTTTTTCAATTCGAACCAGTAGTTCCTGAGATTAGCGCGTTCAACCAAACAAACAAACAAACTCTTCAGCTTTATAATATTAGTATAGATTAAAGTATAGATTTAAAAGTTAACAAAAAAAAAGGAAATAAAGAATCTTATCTTATCTTAAATGTGGATGCGTCAATGACCGCTATTGCTGACTACAGTCAATGATTTAATTTTAAATCATACTCACAATCCGAACATTTTCAATGACTGAAGAATTCATAGGTGTCTTCAAGTCAGTGTTCTCTCCAAACTTTTTCAGCGTGAATCCAACATGGCTGTTATGTATTGCATACCCTCCAACCACCTCCATTATATGTGTGTACTCCTCCGTAGGGCTTCGGAGGGACTTTTTACGGGCTATCACATTGTAGAACAGATCTTCAACTGTTATTTGGGTTCCGTTGTTCCCCGCACATGGTTTCATTGGAGCTTTAAGTTTTCCATTTTCATATGATGCTCTGAAAATTTTGTTATGAAAGATATGAAGTTTTTCTACAATAGACTTTGCTTGCTTCTGTATCGTATCCCAATCTGTAGTTAATTTACTGAATTAGTTGTTTCTTAATTACAATTAATGGGTTTTTTGCTATTAGCTACTGAAATGTATATTCCTTTTCTATTGCTCTGACAAAATGAAAAGGACATGTAATACAGGATGGCAGTAATTTAAAAAAAATCTGATGTTCCATACATTTTGACGATCTAGGTAGTGCATTTTTGTAGTAAACTCAATACTTAAATCTTTATTGCATTCCATATGTATTACATAGATGGTATATAATCGAATCGAAGACTTGTACTCAAAGCATGGATGAACAAATCAAAACCCAAACGGACGAACAAACTTAAGTTTTACTTTCAAACATTGATGAGAAACTAGAACCACTTTTAAGCGAAACCAAGAAATAGAAAATAGAAAATGAGCAATTAAAAGAAAGAGTCCATAAACTTGAACACTTGAACCGTTAAAACAACATAATTGTATTTGGGCTGGAAGAGGCGGAAAAAAACAACACGAAACTACTAAATAACGTAACAAAAACGTTTCAGCAGGACTCTAAAGAATTATCAATACATAGGAAGCGACATTAAAAGCGATAATAGCTAAAAACCAAGACCTGTCAAAATATCGTTCCTTAACTACTGGTAAAAAATAACAAATAACAATATACGAAGACTATCCAAAGAAGGTAGTAGACAAAAGGAAATCTCTTCAAGAACAATATGGAGTGGGATTTCTGGTTAAAGGACCTATAAACAAAATATTATCAACTATACAGGAATATGAGTGGCTGTCTTGAAATTGAAATTTGAAGACGAACTATTATCTATAATAGGCATGACGACAGTATCAAAAAATTAAACGTAATGTTTATTTATTAATTAGTCCGTCAGACTACTGGAAAATAATGGACACGTATTTTTTTTTTGTAAATCGATGAATATTGACAAAGATAAAACGCATCAAAACTCGGGAGTGAGGGCTCGTGACGTCAGAACTAGGTAAAAATTATACCTAGGTGTCGTATTGGGAATTTTAAAAGCGTCGTATCTTCGTCAATTGTGATTTACGTGACAAAAGCAAAAATAGGGGGCAAATATTTTTTAGTGATCTACCTGATGGACTTATTAGATTATTTTTGTCGTCTCCCCTATAAGCTTACGCTCCCACTGAGAAAGCAGATGATGCTGAAATTAATAAGTTCTACAAAGACCTGAGAGAAGCCCACGAAATCCAAGATAAAATAGTACTAGCAATAGGAGATTTCAATGCTAAGATCGGACAACCAAGGAAATATGAAAGCCAATGGGAAGTTATGGATATGGAAAACGAATTGAAAAAAACAAAGAACGAGATAGATTTTATTCTGGGCTTGTTGCACAGAATAAAAACATTAAAAAAAAAACAAAATAAAAAATAAAATCTTATCATGCCAACATTCCATGGAAAGGAGCATTTTAAAAATCCCGAAACAAAGAGATAAGGAAAAGGACTAAACTTACAGACTGCTACACACTGTACGACTAAAATGGAAATGGGCAGGTCATATTTCGTGATGTAGACATCAAAGGTGGACATTGGAATCAACGAAGTGGTCTGGACCGGGAGGCAAGAAGAACAGGGGCAGACCACACGCAAGAGATGGGTGGACGACATTATTGAAGTAGCTGGGCCGGGTTGGATGGAGTTGACCCAAAATGGAGAAAATTGGCACGGGATGGAGGCGGCATTTACCCAAAAGGCAAGCAAAATTAGGAGAGAGGACGAGAGCTAAGTAGCAATTTTAATAAAAATTAAATGAAAAATGTATTGGAGGTGTTCCGAATGATGTACCGAATACATAGTAACCATTTGAATGCCCTCTTTCCACCCTGTAAAATAAAAAAACATGCAGGCAGTCTTTGGGGACTGCCGATAGAAGTGAAAACTAATTAACTTATGAAATGGTTGTAGCACTGCTACGGTTGTGCCGCACTCATGACTAAGTCGGGCTACGCCGTAGCGGATCAGCTACGACTCCTACGGAGCGTTAGGTGACGGTGACGCGAGTTCCATGATTTCTGTTCACCAAAAAAAGTGCTAAAGAAATTATCACTTCAAAAATCAAATATCTCTACTATGGTCTTTTCATACATACTTGTAAGCACATTTAGCAGTGGCAGTCTTAGTGAGTATAGTAAGATGTGCAATGTGACTGATGCTTGCCAGAGCTTCCCCGCGGAACCCATATGTGCATATCTCCTTCAAATCCTCATACTCCCGTAGTTTGGATGTGGTGAACCTCTCGCAGACTATCTCTAGATCTTCACTTCTAATACCTGTGCCATTATCCTGAATCTGAACATAAATAAATTATTAGAGTGTACTCTCAAACTTAAAGTCCTACAGAAAATCGCAATAAACACCTGGATCTGACAGAAGCGGTGCATGTGGCAGAAAAAAAAATTATGAGTCTCAAACTTGAACGTATTGATGGATGGATTTATTTATTTACCTTTATCTGTGTCTAAGAAACATATTCTAATACTCGATAAGACTGTAGTTTTCCAACCCTCAATGAGTTTTTGAAATTTTGATGTATTGTTTCGGGGATGGCCTTCAACGTCCAAACTGACAACTTCTTTAATAAATTAGGTAGTTTAAATGACTCAGACATAAACTAAGTGAAGTTGGAGTAAATATATAAAAATAATACCTGCAAGTACTTTAGTCCGCCGGCTTTCACAGTTATCACAATATTAGTAGCCTTAGCATCCAAACTGAAGTAGAAAACACATAGTATAATACTACAATAATTGTCATTTTATTTAGAAAGCCAAATTTTTAACTTAGATTACTACTGAAACATTACGAAAGTCTAGCTACTCTACCGGGATAAAATGAGTTTGTGCTATTCCAGACTATCTCTACTCTTTTATCTAAGTATCTCTGTTCCAAAATTAATCTAAATCCGTTCAGCCGCCCTGGCGTTATTGAGTAACAAACATCCAATCATACAAACTTTCGCATTTAAAATATTATGAAGTAAGATTACCTATTTTCAATCAACTCTTTTAAAGCATTTGAGGGCCTCTGAACAATTTCTCCGGCTGCTATTCGGTTAACTACCTCTTCACTTAACTTTTTTATTATACCCGGTTCACTCATGGTCTATTTGTATTGTGGAAAAACTTTATTCAATCATTTAAACAAATAGCCGATTAGCCGGGTGATTTTTCTATATAATATAAACTTATTATACTGTAAGGGGTGACTGCAATGCGGCCGGCCGATCAATCCGATCATGCATGGCGTCATTGTTTACAAACATAAACTATAGTTTGACAAATTGACATTGTGACAGTGACTGCTTCAAAGTTGCAATATGAAACACAGATCTAAATACTAGTACAATTGTAGCTAGCTATAATAATATGAAACTAACCCTGCGTTCCGAATTGCGATAAAAGTGATAATATCGCGAATCCGACCAACGCGCAATGTCACAATTATTACTCAGTAGCCTCATATTTTGTGACTACTAAATTCGGTCGGATTCGCGATATTATCACTTTTTTTGCAATTCGGAACATAGGGTAATTGAAACCAATGACGATTGATGAAACCACTTAGGCAGTGTTCTGTTTTAGAAGATAATTGCTCACAGCGCTCACATCAATATTTTGCGTTCCGATTTAGATCACAGATAAGATATTAGTAGCTAGCTACAGATACGACAGTGACTTTTCGGTAGAGAGTTTCTCAAGGGTCTGTGTTGGCGCTGTTGTAGCCATCGGGGTTTTGACAGAAGTATATAGTAAGTTATAGTTATGTATGTAAGTGTAGCGTGTGTGTGTGTAGTGTGTCTTGAAATCTTGTAAACTCGCAAAAGATATAGTTTCGTATTCACCTGATGGAATCCTTCTTTTCCAATAAAATCACATGATTGTCTTCAATACTATTTTAATCCAAATATACTGACGTATCTATGGTTATGCCATTATATGTGTCAATGTGTCTTCTTTAATCTAGCTTCAAAATATTTAAGCTAATTTCTTTTAAGTAGAATAAAGCCTTAATTTCGAAAGGCTTTGCGTTTTCTTTACTCATATCAATTTATTCTACTTAAAAATAATATAATGTAAACGCTATTCAAGTTATTCAATAACAATTATTTTCGCTGATGTCTGACGGAAAAAAAACATCTGACATACTGGAAAAGAATCAAGACTCAAAATTTACAATGGCTGTTCGTCCAACGAAATATTTAAATCCAGATAAGTTTGGTGCTGATCCGAGTGATTCTGGCGCAGAGCTCAATTGGAGTCACTGGTATAGTACGTTCAAAAATTTTTATTTCCGAAGAGGTACCAGATTCTTCGTCAGAGTTGAAACTAAAGCTACTGGTTAATTACTTAGCGCCAACAGTTTTCGCACTAATAAAGCATTGTACAGATTACGAACAGGCTATTAAGACATTAACGGAAACCTATGAAAAACAGAAAAACCGTATCTTGGCACGTCATACTTTATCTACGAGAATTCAAAAACCCGATGAATCCATATCCGATTACATTCGTGCTTTAAAGCTGCTAGCCCAAGAATGTGATTTTCGTGCCGTATCCGCTGAAGAATATAAAAACGAATTTATATGTAACGCATTCATATCGGGCTTATCTTCTCAAAACATCCGCCAAAGACTTTTGGAGAATATGACATTGACATTCGATGAAGCTATAAATCAAACATTGACGCTTGAGAGCGCTGAAAAGAGTTCACTATCTTTTTCAAATCCAAACACAAACTCATTACTGAATACAATCACTTCTCAAAGGAGTATTAATGTCAGTGAACCACAAGTAGAACAACAAAAAGAGATCCAAAATCATTTGGCTGCTTCTACTCCCCGTTTTTATGGACAAAGGAAACGACGTTGCTTCTTTTGTGGCGGGAACATCCATCAACGGATAAAATGCCCTGCATTCCATGCGACGTGTCAACTTTGCTCAAGAAAAGGTCACTTTGCTAACGTATGTCGTAGCAGTAGCGCTGGTGGTTCGACGGCAAATGCGATTTCAGAAGAGACATCACTAAACACTGCAACCATAATCGCAGCTTTTCCGGGAAGCCTAAAAAAGGCCACTGTCCCTATTTTAATTAATAACTACACTGCAGACGCTCTCGTGGATACTGGCAGCTCGGTGAGCTTTATTAATAAAAGCTTAGCAGAGACATTGGGTCTAAAGAAAAAACATTGCAACCAGACCGTCACATTAGCGTCGCTGAGTTGTACTTCTATTGTAGAAGGTTCGTGCGTTGCAACTTTAAAAGTGAATAAACACGTCTACAAACAGAAGACTCTGTTGATCGTGAATAACTTATGCGCCGATATTATCATCGGTCACGATATTTTAAAAACACATTCATCAGTTGTCCTGAATTTTGGTGGTAAAGACGAACCTTTGAACATAATATGTAACGTCATGGAAGCTGCTGTGCCCCCTGCTTCGATATTTACAAATCTTTCACCTTTTATAAAGCCCATTGCAGTTAAATCTCGAAGATATAATGAGGAAGATGAATTATTCGTAAAACAAGAAATAACAAAGCTACTAGAGGATGGTGTCATCAAACCGAGCACTTCGCCATGGAGGGCTCAGACTTTAGTCGCAGGAGGGGGCCATCATCGAAAACGCTTAGTGATCGATTATTCGAGGACGATCAATAGATTTACTGAGCTCGATGCCTACCCATTACCTAAAATTGAATTTATCATTTCGAAGGTATCAAAGTATAAATACTTTAGTCAAATCGATCTAAAAAGTGCGTATCATCAGGTCCCTATATTAAAAAAAGAACAAAAGTACACCGCTTTTGAAGCTTGTGGTAAGCTATACGAATTCACACGTATTCCGTTTGGCGTCACTAACGGGGTAGCCGCATTTCAGCGTACTTTAGAATTCATTATTGAAAATGAAAATTTAAAAGGGACCTACGCGTACCTTGATGACGTCACTGTTTGTGGAATTACAAAAGAAGAACACGATAGAAACTTGCGTGATTTCTTACAGGCGGCGGAGAAATATAAACTTACCTTAAATAAGGATAAATGTACTTTCTGCGCAGAGACTATCAATCTCTTAGGCCACACAATAAGCGACCAGACTATCAGACCAGACAAAACAAGGGTTCAACCTTTATTAGATTTACCTGTTCCAAAAGATGCCAAGTCCCTCAAAAAAGTTTTAGGGTTATTTGCTCACTATAGTCCTTGGGTTAAGAATTTCTCACATAAAATAAGGCCTTTGATTGACGCAAACAACTTTCCACTGACTAAGGAAACAATTTTTCATTTCAACGCTCTTAAAACTGAATTAGCAGAGTCAAGTCTTAACACGATTGATTATAATGCTACATTTACGGTCGAAACAGACGCCTCAGAATTTGCAATCGGGGCTATTTTATCACAAAATGAACGACCTGTAGCCTATTTTTCACGATCATTAACTGCACCCGAAAGACGTCATTCATCAATTGAAAAAGAAGCTTGCGCCATCGTAGAAGCGCTCCGCAAATGGCGACATCTACTTTCTGGAAAGCATTTCATCTTAATAACTGATCAACAGTCTGTTGCTTTTATGCTCACTCATCACACAAGTAAAATAAAAAATGAAAAAATAGAAAGATGGAGACTCGAACTTTCTTGTTTTAAATATGACGTCGTATACAGGCCCGGAAAACTGAATTTGGCGGCGGACGCTCTATCTCGTGTTTGTGCTCACATAAATACAAATAATTTAGCTAATCTGCATAACGCTCTTGGGCATCCTGGTATCACGAGAATGTCACACTGGGTTAGAACCAAAAATTTACCATATTCCGTCAATGATATTAAAGCCGTAACGTCATCATGTAAAATATGTGCTGAAATTAAGCCACGATTTAATAAAAATCAAGGAAGTCTTATAAAAGCAACGGCCCCTTTTGAACGACTGAGTATTGATTTCAAGGGACCAATACCAACAAATACGAAGAATAAATATATCTTAACTATAATTGATGAATATTCAAGATTTCCGTTTGCCTACCCCTGTCCAGACGTGTCAACAGAGTCTGTGATAAACAGTCTTAAGGATCTTTTCTTTATGTTTGGAACTCCACTTTTTATTCATTCCGATAGAGGATCCGCGTTTATGTCAGAACGTGTTAAACAATTCTTGCTGTCTCTGGGAATTGCTTGCAGCCGGACTACTCCCTACAACCCGCAAGGAAACGGACAGGTGGAGCGCCTGAATGGCACTTTATGGAGGACTGTACAACTCTTTCTAAAATCAAAAAACTTGGACGTAGCTCACTGGGAGTCGGTCCTTCATGAGTCACTCCATGCAATTCGTTCATTGTTGTGCACATCAACGAACACCACTCCTCATGAACGGTTATTCTATCATCCACGACGATCAATAAATGGCCAATCAATTCCATCATGGCTTTCAACCTCTAGTACCGTCCTCTTGAGGAAGAATGTACGACAATCAAAATATGACCCTCTTGTAGAAGAAGTCGAGCTTTTACAAGCTAATCCTGCATATTCATTTGTAAGATATTCTGACGGTAGGGAGTCTACCGTATCAAATAATCAATTAGCTCCTTTACCTAATGACGAAGACAGCATCTGTGATGAAGCACCTATAGGCATAGAAGCTACCCAGCGCGAGTCTGAAACTCCTCAAGAATCTGAGGTTGCTCAAACCCAACAAGAGGTGGTCCGGGAAGAACCCGACATAGACGAGAGGCGCCACTCAAGTAGGCCCCGGAAACCGCCAGGCTACTTGAGAGACTATATTTGTGAGATATAAAAACCCTGCTGGGAAGAATGACGTATCTATGGTTATGCCATTATATGTGTCAATGTGTCTTCTTTAATCTAGCTTCAAAATATTTAAGCTAATTTCTTTTAAGTAGAATAAAGCCTTAATTTCGAAAGGCTTTGCGTTTTCTTTACTCATATCCTATACATTTATAAAAACACTGTAGACTGTTAACTCATCAATTTAAAAACCCACTTCATATTCTCTAAAACATTTCGCTCTGACCTTTTCACTACAACTGTCTTTCTTCACAAACAAAATCTACATCAAATATATTTCAAAACCAACGCTCGAACTCAACCATAAAGCTACACCATAGAGTTTATGGCTGCCAGTAACAAAGAACATGAAATTCTATAAAGCTATTTCTATAACATCCAATAAAATCACATGATTGTCTTCAATAATACTTTAATCAAATATACATTTATAAAAACACTGTAGACTGTTAACTCATTAATTTAAAAACCCCCTTTAAATTCTCTAAAACATTTCGCTTGGATTTTTTCATTACAACTGTCTTTCTTCACAAACAAAATCTACATCAAATATATTTTAAAACCAACGCTCGAACTCAACCATAAAGCTACACCATAGAGTTTATGGCTGCCAGTAACAAAGAACATGAAATTCTATAAAGCTATTTCTATAACATCCCCTCTGAATTTTATGTTTAAAACAATCAGAACAACATACAGAAAACAAACTTATAACTAACTCCCATCAACTCATTTAAAACCCAACTTAATTAAACCCACCCAACTTAACTAAAAACTACAAACAAACTTTTGAATTAATTAATCTAAAAACCTTACATAACTAACTTACAGCAAAATTTCAAATTAATTCCCAAACAACCTTATCTCCTAATAAAACTTCAACTACAACACATAACTCTTCACATTAAAGAATGTTCTTCACTTATCACTCACTAAGCATTGTTTTAATCTCAAGAACTTTGTTCTGTCCAGTGGTTTAGTTAAAATATCAGCCAAATTATTTTTAGTAGAACAATAATTAATTTCCAACAAATTTTTATCTATCTTCTCCTTAATAAAATGATATTTACCATCAATATGTTTGCTCCTTCTATTTAAAATTCCATTCTTAAAATACAATAGCAGATTGATTGTCAACAAACAACTGTGTTCTCGGTAATTTATTAGTCAATTCGTAGATCAGAGACTGAATGTATAGTAGGTCTTTTATACATTCGGCTGCAGAAATGTATTCAGCCTCAGTACTCGAAAGAGCAGTGACTGACTGCTTGCGTGAACACCAATGTATAGGACCACCACCATAAAATATTACAAAGCCAGTCGTACTTTTACTAGTATCAGGATCACCTGCGAAGTCTGCATCACAGTATGCTTTTAAAATTAATTCATTTCCACGAACATACTGTATACCACTACTAATTGAGTTTTTAATGTACCTAAAAATATTCTTAATATTACTAAAATCATTCATATTCGGATTTTCCTGATGTCTACTGCAATAACCTACATGAAACGATAAATCCAATCTTGTTTTACATATTTGATACAGTTAATACAGTAAATTTTAGTATTTCGAAGTTGAGGTTAAAATTTCCTTTATGGGCCATCGTTTTTTGGTCGGGGAGACGGGGGAAGGGAAGGGGGTAGGGGGGCTACCACTCTGTACCATCCCCACCCTGCGGAGCCCCATGGTTATGGAGATATCCATGGTTCAAGTTATGAGGTTAAGTTAGGTTAAAAAACACAAATTTCCATCAATTTGTTCGCGGGCTTTGTCGACCGGTTCTCCCTCGACTCGGATGCAAGAGCATAACAGTTCAATGGAATTTTAGGGCACCCCACAGGTTAGGTTAGAAGGAGGTGGCGGGGTCGAAGTGAGCGAGCGAACACAGACCCCGCCACCTCCTTCGAGGTTATTTTAAAAAAAACCACCCAGAAGTAGGAGCCCCGCTCAGCTATCTTGGCAGGTGTCGAAAAATACGCTAACCTAACCTCAAAATTTTAACCACGAATATCTTCATAACCATGGGTCTCTGCGGGGTGGGGATGGGACAGGGGGTAGGTACCTCCCATCCTCGCCCTCCCTGCCCTATAAATCTACGGAAATTAGAGTTCAGATTGATGGAAATTTGTGTTTTAACCTAACTTAACCTCAAAACTTTAACCATGGATATCTCCATAACCATGGGGCTCCGCGGGGTGGGGATGGTACAGAGTGGTAGCCCCCCTACCGCCTTCCCTTCCCCCTTCTTCCCGACCCAAAAAACGATGGCCCCTAAAGGAAATTTTTTACCATATTTAGATCATTTCGTTTTCACTTTCACTCATGACATATTATTATGTCATTCCGTGTCACAGTTTTTTACTTTTCATGATGTTAAAAATGGATCTATATTGCTGTTTTTATGAAATCTATATCGGCACGCAAAATATGGATGTGAGCGCTGTAAGCGATAATTTTCTAATACGGAATGAAGCCATAGATTTCACGGTTATGACAGGTAAGAACTGTCATCAGGTTATTTGACAGCGCTCACGGTGATATTTATTTGAGGCATAAGATGGCGCATGTCATGATGTCATCTATGACGATTCAAGGGGCATCGACATTGTCATCGCGCTTGTGATTGCTCTCACACTAATTCGGAACGGGTTTATGGACGCTCAAATCGTTTACAGCCTATCTCGGAACGCGGCCAAAGTCAATGTCAAAGTCAAAAGTCAAAAGCAAGCAGTCAGCTAAACGTAGTGATTATATACTCTGTGCAGTCAGCTTGTATCATGGAGGTAGGAAAAATAAAGTCAGTGGCTTCATATTCAAGTATTCAAGTTAGTAAGCTAAGCTAAGCTACGAATATCTAATCTGTGATTCAAGCACAAGTATTGTAGTGAAAAAGCGTTTGTGGGTTTATTGTAACTGAAAACTATTTATTTTCAATTTTTTATATTTCTGAATGTGATTGTGTTGATTTTTGACCAGCAAAGTTCGATTAACGAGTTCATGTTAAAGTAATAATATAATCAGTGACGTCTTGAAAACCGAAAATAGAAGCACCATGGATGTTGATACTATCGTGGAGAATTATGAGACCGACTCAGAAGTCGACGAGAGCGAGGGCGATGAAGGTTCGATTTTGGAAGCTGAAACTATGAGTCAGCTAACAGAGATCGTGGACGATGACGACTTACGCAGTGTGCGGAGCCGACACGCAGGAGCCAAACGAATTCCCAGTGTCTTTAAAGAAAACAGTAAATCATCAGAAGCAGTAGCTCAAATAAATTTGGCTTTGTCGGCAAACAAATTATTAGATGAAAAGCTGGAGAGACTGGAGAGAGTTCTGCTGTCACGTCTAAATGAGTGTCGGCAGAAACTTAAATTGGTACAAGACAGTGATGGTACACATAATGATAAAAATGAAATTTTCCGCTACGTCAGTTGTGGCAGACCCTACTTCAAGGATAGACAGAACTTCCCGGCTCCAGATAATGAAGATGCTAAAATGGCAAAATCTCAGATGTATGACTTTTCCTTAGTAATTTCAGCACCGGGCTGGACAGTCAAAGACAAGTCTCAATTGGTTAGTATGATCCACAAAATGTCAATAGATATTAAAAAACAAGAGCTGCACTCGAAAATAACTGAGATAAGGCGCTCTAATAAACCGAAAAAAGATGTGGAAAGAGAAGTAACGGCTGTTAGAAAGGAAATTGACAGGGTAAGTAAATGGCCTTTGAGTAAAGTAGCTCTTCCATTAGATCAGGAGTATGATTGGGAAATGATAACAAATAAGTTAAACAGGAGGCACACAGCACATGAGTATCAAGCCCTCTGGAAGTTATTCTTCCATCCTTCAATTAGTAAAAATGGTTGGGGCACCAATGAACATGCAATGTTGCAAAAAATTGCTCTCCGGCATTGTAAACAAGATTGGGATAAAATTGCTGATGAACTTAACACGGGCAGGACTGGGTATCAGTGTTTTGTATACTTTCGGACAAATATGAGCAACTCGTTTACTGGAACTAAATGGAGTCCTGAGGAAATCACATACCTTAAAAGATTGATAGAATATTACAAAGAAGATAATTACATTCCATGGGGAAAGATAGCTGCAGCAATGGAAAACCGAACCAAAATCCAAATCTATAATAAGTATATAAGACTCATTGAACAAAGGAAAGGCAGGTTTCTTTCTGAAGAAGATGCAGTTATTCTTAATTGTGTGGAGAGATTTGGAACAAATTTTAGGAAGATGACTGCTTTTTTACCTGGTCGATCTATGATCCAAATTCGTGCCAGATATCAAGTCTTGAGCAAAATGAGAGTATCAACTGTGTGGACTGTTGAAGACGATAAGAAACTTGTGCAATTGATGTCCAACCCAGACTCAAGTGTAAACTTTTCAACAGCTACTCAATTTTTTCCAGGCAGAAACAGAACAAAAATTAGATCTAGATTTATTACCTTAGTAAAATGGATGAAGAAACATCCACATTTAGATTTGGCACATGCACCACGACGAGGTGCCCGGCGCTTGAATCATGGGCAAGCCAGTGAAAACCTGAATGATGCAGTAGAAAATTTAAAAAATTCGTTGATTACATCAGTCGAAAATAAGGCTAAGAAAAAGAAGATAACTGAAGAATCCTCACACAAAGACTTAAATGATGCTATAGTTGTGATGATTGTGAATTGTGTAATAAAACAAAGAGAAGAAGCAGCCAAGAGAGCTCCTGTGGATTATCGAATAATTTTAGGTCCTGATCATGTTGTGTCATTTGCAGACTTAAATATTACAAACCTGCGCAAAACTATTATATTTTTAAACGGTAGCATCGATGAGGCTAGATATCTGGGCAGCTTGTACATAAAAGACTATGCAGGTTTAGGTGATAGTACTCATGATGTTTCTTTAGTTAAAGTTAAGTCATATTCTCGAGAGACGTTTAGCCAATTACAAAGATCTGCTGAATCTCCTAATGTTTGGGGACATCCTACGCTTTTTCTATGGCTGGGAAATAGGTTAACCCAACGGACCTACGTGATGCCTCCACAACTGTCAACTATAAGTGGTGTTAGAGCAATTATGTCATGTGTGTTGGCACTTGGTCAATACACTGAAAGTATAAACCTACATGTACTTAGCAAACGGAACATATTATTGAAGGAGTGTTTAGCTATGGCATTTGATCGCTTCTATGTTTTGTTCACATGGCCTATGATCTTATCAAATGAAACACCTACTGAATATACTATATTAACAACTCCAAGAACCAATTCCGTTTTTGCCAGACCACCAAAATTGCCAACAGCCCCTGCAGTTACAATTAATGTTAAATGTATAAAGAAATATAAAAATAAAAACGTCACGGAAGTAATTGATCTCAATGAAAATGTGGCTAAGAAAAATGATGAAGTTGTTGAGGCGCAAATAGAGGCTGGTGATAAGAAGAAACAACCACAACTCTTTTTGAATTGACAATATATTTTCTTCAATGTAACATTCATATCAACTCTGTGTGACTGTTTCTCTGAATATTATATTGTACATCTTTAGGCTGCGAGTAAGGTGTAATGCGAATAAATAATGAATAATGATGCTTGCATTTCAATTAAAATGCATGAAACAAAACCAAGTCAGAGAGTCTACCCAAGTTAATAATTCAGTTTCCAACAGCTTTCTCAACAAACTGCATTAAAATTTTGTTTCTGTTGATTTAAAATCCTTTTTTTTTTTTTTTTTTTTTTTTTTTTTGCTTTATCATGCGATCAGTCGAAAGACTATGAGCAGATATGTTGTAGGATCAGTGGCGATCAGAGTTAATTCCCCATTAGGAATTTCTCTATAATGAGGGATTTTCTTTTTCAACTCCCCTAGTCGCTGGATAGATGGCGCTGACTGGGGTACGTTACTGGAAGGAACGGAACGTGACATAATTTTCTGATTATTTCACTTGTATGTTATTTTGAGAACGTAAAATGAAACGTACATTTAAAGTAAATAAATAAAGTAATCATATCACATTGATATTTTGTAAATAGCCTCTATATGTAACTAAACAAAAAGGAAAAATAAAACAATACTTACCAATTCTTTTTAGGGTTTTCCACGCCAGAAAGAAAATGTCCCAAAAGAAAAAGAAGAGAAGTCGTTTCCTTGTGGATTTATGTACAACTGAAGGCATTCATCTTTTCCCTAATGATGAAAGTCGTAAAGCGCAATGGGTACAAGCCATCGTACATTTCAAACCTGGACGGCCCATAAAAAGAAATTCGCACATATGCTCAGCACACTTTAAACCAAATGATTTCTTAAAATTTTCTAAGTCCCAAAAATTTTTTAACCAAAAAAATTTTTTTTTCGTTTTCTTTGCTTCTCATAGCGCCCCTAAGGATATACTCCAACTCCTAAAAATCCGCCCCTAAGGCTACCCACTGACCGATGGGAAGAATTGGATGACGCCTTTGCCCAGCAGTTGGACTGAATAGGCTAACAACAAAAAACAATAGTTTACCTATTTTTAGATGTGGCATCAAAAATATTGAAGCAAACAGCCATTCCATCCATATTTCCATGGAAAAATTCATCTCAACCTCCCACAACATCCCATACCATAACATCCAAAGATCAAGATTCATCATCATACGCTGCTCCAGAACCTGATGAACATCAAGATTCTCAGGCTCTCAACTTCTCTCTCTCACTGATGGCATACCATGGGGAAGGCCTACGACCAGCCGTCTACGTTTATTCTATGCACAAAACTACAAACACACGCTTTGTTATCAATTTAATAGCAAGTACTATTTAAAAAAATGCCAAAAATATTTGAAGCCCCTAAAAATCCCCCTAATCTTGTCCCTAAAAATGTCCCTTTTAACAATTCTATTCCCTGAATTTAGGGGTAAAACCCTTAAGCTGGCAACCATGCCAAGCGTTTTGACTTTGACACTAGTAACGTAGTCGGGTCAACGCCATCTATAGAGTTGTTGGAAACTTTTTTTTTTTTTTAATTCTTAAAATGAAAACCTCTCATTAGATATGGCTATCCAGTATATGCCGTCGTTTCAGCCTTCGCATTGCCTCTGGAATCGTTAGTTGTAGGGCTAAATGGTTTGGGTGATCCTTCAACCTTGTTTTGTATTTGATTTAAAATCCTAGCGCAGTATTGTCTGTAAGTATAAACTCAACACAGATATTAACCCCCGACGCAAAAACGACGGGGTGTTATAAGTTTGACGGGTATGTGTGTGTGTCTGTCTGTGGCATTGTAGCGCCCAAACGGATGAAGTTATCTTGGTAGTCGGAAGTGTTCTTAGCTACTTATGTTTGATAAGAATCAGTCCAACATGGCCGCCGCCACAAAATGGCGGCTTACATATTTATTTAACAACTCCCTCAATATGGGTATCAAATGAAATGGATTGACTAGTAGAACACTATTCACTATGATAAATTAAAAACCCAAGATGGCCGCCACGTAGACGCCATCATGCGCGTGAGGGCTCTCACGCCGGGGGATGCGATATTTCGGGGCAGGGTTGTCTTGGCAGTGTCTCTCGACATCGCCAACGCCTTGCAACTCCATGTCCTGGAGCTGCATCTGGGAGGCACTCCGGTATCGCCGGGTGCCGACCTACCTACGTCGTGTGGTCGGGGACTCCTGCCGGACAGGGCCGTCATTTACCCCAGTCGCAGCGGAGAATGGAACCGGCGAGAGATGTCGTGCGGTGTCCCACAGGGATCGGGGCCGCCCCTGTGGGACATCGGTTACGACTGGGTGCTGCGCGCTGACCTCTACAGGCGTCAGCGTAGTCTGCTACGCTGACGACACCCTGGTGCTGGCGCAAGGGAAGTCGCACGAGGCGGCGGCCAATGTAATGACACGCGGGGTTGCGATAGTCGTGGAGAGGATTCGGCAACTGGGCTGCCGCAGCAAATCGCCGCTCAGTGGACAGATCTCCGGCGCGTACTCATGGCCACATGGAGAGAGCGACTGTCGCAACCCCGTGCAGGGCACGCCACGATAGTGGCGATAAAGCGCCTCGGCGTCCTCACCTTCCGCCTGACGCAGATCCTCACCGGCCACGGATGTTTCGGGAGGTTCTTGCATCGAAACGCCCGAGTGTTTCCACTGCGAGGATCGACTGGAGGAGGTCTCATCCTCCGGTCGATCACACGGTGGAGATCTGCCCCGCGTGGGCGGACCAACGACGCCGCGCGCCGTGTCCTCGTAGCAGCGTTCGGCGGCGGCGACCTCTCGCGTCCGGCCCTGGTTCCTGGTTCAATCCAGAGTGGAAGGGGTCATTTGATGATTTCTCATCCGAAAAAAAAGGTGGCCGCCACCACAAAATGGCGAGTTAACGAATTATTTTCTATTCAACTTTTATTACATTGTGTCGGGGGTTTTTTAAATTTTAAATTTAATTTTACTTGTACTTGTATAGTAACTACTTACGAAGCAAAACGTGAGCCTTCAGTAACGTATACATCGAACCGACAACAGTGGAGCAGCCACGGTCGCTGGAATTGCGCCCGGTTGATGGCAATAGGCTCGCTCGCCCCCTGTTACATTGATCTTCAATATAACTCGCGAAATGTACGATTAGGTACAGCTCTGTCTTAACCCTTCGGGGATTGTAGACGCGATGTTGTTGTTTAGTGACAACAGAAAAGTACAAAGATTTTTCAACTTTGTGAGAAAAAGTAGCTTGTGACCTGTTTCTAGAATCTATGACTATGCTGTGTTAGAGGGGTCTACCTTTTATAGCAGAACTTTTTATGTCATAATATTATTTTGCATACTAGCTGGTAACGTAAACTTCATTTCGCAGAAAGTAGTTTGGCAGGCACTCATTTATCATACGTTCAAACTCATAATTTTGTAAGTTAGAATCATCTCTAAGCATAAATTACATATGCATAACACTTAAAAGTAGAACCATCTTATCGCAGAAAGTTCACAGTCAGAATCTTCTTCTGGCATAATTTTCATATCGAGTCTTCAAAGGCAGAACTATCATATCTCAGAAACTTTACAGTTAGAATCATCTTTTGCATACATTTGTCAGGTATTGGTCGGGCAAGTGGATTGCTTGCGATAGCTAACCAAGATCATAGCATCAAATGATGCTATAGTGGCAGCAGCACCAGTGCAGCGGTGAGGAGCATCAGCTCTGGAAACAGCAGCAGCAGCGCGAGAAGTGAGCTACTGCAGACAGTGCTGAGTGACCGAGATCGTCAGGACCAGCAGCAGGTTGACCTCCATATTCTGGAGGAGGTGTGGGACGAGCGTGACGCGACGTGACGCAACGTCAATCTATCATTATCAGGGCCCTATTTCAACTTCAACTCTTAGTTAACCCTAGATTACTACTCTACGTCGCAGAGGCGCCCACGTTTTTGATATTTTGCTCTCTCTTTTTATCCTTCGCGCGTATGGCATTCACGTTCAAGGACATCTCAGTCATCGCTAGCACGTGTCGCAGGACGGTGTTTGCGTTACGCTAAGTGTGCTAGTTTTTTAGATATTACTACCCTTGGCGCTCCAAAGACGTAAGAGTAGCTTGTATGTAAGTTTTGCGGTCTTAATCAAATTGTATGTAAAATATTTTTTTTTGTTACTTTGTTAGTTTCTTTTAGTTAATTACTTCATAATTTACAATTTATAAGAGAAGTGTATACTTAAAGTTGTTTTTTTTTTCAATTTTTTATGAGAATACTGTTTAATTGCCTAAGTTCCAGAAATTTCTTCCTAAGATTTATTTGATTAAAGATTTCATAATGAAAATATATAAAAATATTTAAAATTATGTTTTTCACTTTTTAGTAATATATACACAATTATAAAAACAGTCCAAACATATGAATCATACTTATAGGTTTTGATTAAAATCATTATCAATATGATGCGCCTCGCGGGCGTATGAGTAGTTTCTTTGTATGTCGCAACATGAGTAGTAATGTAGGGTTAATGGCTTTTGTGGAAGAGCCACCACAATTTTGCCAATATCCCGTACATCGGGCCCTATTTCATAAACGTGACAAATATATCCGATTGGGACAGGTAAATCGTTGACAAAATTGTCAGTGTCAATCGCGTTTCATAGAGGTCTACAAATGTAGGTAGATGAAAATGAGAGACATTTGTATGACTTAAATATGCATCGTAACAATTGGACATGTCATAATCCTGAACCAAATATTGGGAATGTAGTAGTAGTAAAGGGAGATGACTTGCCGCCTGATAAGTGGTTATTGGATAGAGTTGTTAGCACTCAAAGGGCTTTAATAAAAACGGCTTTTAATTTAACTTATGCCAAGTGTGTTATGCTAAATGAATTTCGGAGCATCAAGATTCTGCCAAACAGATGGAACCCGTGTTGAATGAATGACTCATGTCTGTGGAATCCAGATTGCGAATAAATAAGTAGGAACTAAACGATTTTACTCTAAAAAAACCATGGGAACATGTTGGTGTTTTTCGACGAGTTTCGCTATCAACGAGGGTTTAAAAAAAAAAAGTTTTTTCATTAAAAAACTTTATTAAAAAAGATGAGCTTAGTCCCGGAATGTCTATGTATCGACAACATAGTTTGGATGAACTACTAGTAGTGGATCGTCTTCGATTTCTTGATCTGAGGACTTCTGCGACGCCTTGAGGCCCGTAGTTGAAAGCGGGATTATAACTTGGTCCTGAAAACAAAGAAAAAAAATAGTCAATTAGGCGGACGACGGTACATGAATCTCTATTTCACCGCATAGTTTAACTTAATTTTATAAAGAGGACGGATTCCATTTTTTGTTTGATTGTGTGTTACGATTTAACTCTAAAACTACTCGACCGCTTTTAAAAATTCTTTTACCATTAGAAAGCTACATCGACTATTGATATCATACAAATTAGCCGAGTAATCTCAATTTTCGAGGATGAAGTGGCGGGCGAAGTGCTAGTCGCTTAATAAATTTATAGTTCATCCTTATCGAAATGGAGACAAAAGTACAATTACTGTTCCACAAAACCATGCAATATTAGTGAAGTGATTGACCTGGTAAAACCGCCTTTACTCTGGTGCTTGGATCGTCAATACGAGGGGTTTGACGCTGTGCACTTATCAAACTGAGTGTATTTTAACAAGACACTACTGTTCTCATGCTGAAAATCGTGCAAAATAGTAAAAAAAAAATGTTGTCCGTAAAGTCGGTTTACGGACGATAGTTTAACGTGACCACGTCATAACAAAACATTGATGAAATGATTGCATACATACGCCCCGATCCTAACGTTACAATAGGCGTAACGGGACACTTTTTCGTGTGTGATCGATTTATTAGACGTTGTCACGCCAGAAATATAGTAAGCAAGTTTTTATTTGACCCATTGTGGTAAAATTTACACTCATTTTGATAAGTGCGCACTTTGCGTCAAGTGCACAGTCTGCGTCAAACACTTCACTTCTGTTTAACCGTTCGTAAAACGGATGTCATGTTATAAATCAGTTGAAAGTCGAACTTACATGGTACATGAGCCTATCAATGACCTTCTCAACTAACGTCTTCCTCTCAAGCAGTTCGTCTTCATTCTCGATCTGACCTTGACCCACCAGCTGTTCTAGGTACCAGCTCACGAGCGCGCTCTTACGCATACCAGCACTCTCTTCTCCTGCAAAATAATATCAATAAAATATTGCTTGTACTATTGTATGGAATCTTCTTAAAAGTATATAGTTAAGAGTGGCTGAGGTGTTCCACCACTTTCTGCTAGCTGGAGAAGTAGCATCCAGCAGCTCTGGAAGGGCGGACAATTTAGGGTTGTCTTAAATGTCAATTGACTATGAAAACTAGTTTCCCGTTTTAAAATAAATGCTTTTAACTTTTTAAAGTTCATGTTCTCTGAAAAGATAACGGTCAGACAACATCTTTTGGTGAACATGGATCTAAGGCGCGGGTCAAATACAGGCGTAGGCGCGGGTGCGCGGAGGGCGAGGAAGTGTCGCCACTTCCTCGCCCTCCGCGCACCTACAGCCGCGCCGCGCCGCGCCACCGCCATACGTCATACGCCACTTGTAATTGACCCGCGCCTAAGGCGACTACAGGAAGTAAACGTGAGTTTTATAATGCCTGAAAGTAAGAAAGAAGATTCACACCCATAAACAAAACCAGAAAATATGATATTCTTCAGGATATAATTGCTAGTATGATAGTGTTTTGAAAACATAATACAATCAATTAAAAAAATCACGAACTTATCCCTGAAAATTTCTTTTAACGAGTAAAAACCATACTAAAATACATGTGATCATTCTGATTTTTTGGCAAATATTCTATTCTAAATAGCAACATATTAGCATCATAGTGATTTATTTTTTTGTCCAATCAATAGATTTTTTGTAAATCGATCGAAACCACTCATTTACCACGTCAGTCGCACTATTCGGCTCACTGTGAGCCAAATAGTGCGACTGACGTAACAACCACTTTGTAATGCAACCTAGGAATCGAACATACAGTATTTCAAACGAAGTTTGAACTCACCAGAAATAGAGCTGCTAATTTAGCTCCTGTAGTCCCATAATGTATGTCATTTTCGGTTTCAGCCAAAAACAGCCGAACCTTTTGGTCGCGTCGTCACTTACATCGCACTTTCGGGTCATGTTCGGCTTTGACGGCAATTGACACCGAACCTTCGGTTTCGGTGTCAATTGTTACTATTCAGTCTATCCCTTCAATATTGTATTTATTCATTCAAATAGCACATATCACATACCTCTGGTTTCCGCCTCAATTTCCTCTTTCCTCATGTACACGACTAACATATCGCTCAGAGATTTGTACTCTTCGAAAGACAGCGTCAGTTTCTTTTTAGGAGCCGAATCGCCGTTTACTGGGGCATCTGAAGAAGAAAACATTGGTTTTAAATAGTTTATCTTTGGGTTATTATTGTTTTAGGGCGCTATGTGTCATGTCCAGCGATATTTATTTATTTAGTGTCGCGAAGTATGAGTTAAGTGTTTGTTTATGTGATGGAGCATATCCAAACGTACCACCGTTAGTGCCACCATTAGGTAGTTCTTGATCAACATCCATGCTGGGCTCGTACTGTGGATCGTCTTCATCCAAGTGGATGTCAGGCTGCTCCACACGGATGATCGACTTGTTCAGCAATCTGCAATGCAACATCTTAATATTAATTATTGCTGGGCAACTACTTTTTTTTTTTGGGGTGAAAAATTATGTTTTACGGAGGAACTCGAAGATGTTACGTACTTAAAACAATGTTGGACGCATTTAATAATAAACAGGTGTATTTAAAGTTATGACATAATAAAATAGTTTTTAAAAATACATGTGAAAAAGTTGGAAGTTTGATCTCTAATATTTTCCGTAACTAGGTTTCCAGGTATGGTGTAGAACAAAAAAAATATCGCAATGAAGGGGAGAACAAGTGCCTTTCGGCTGTGTTTAGAGTGTTTTTACACCCTTTATGTAACGATGCGACCAGAATATAATACCTAGAGGTATAGTGCCAGACTGAGACACAGAATAAAAAAGTACAGAAGTTGCACTTCTTTGATCTTGAAGAAAGCTGACATTTTAAGTACCTAAACTGGGCACGGTCGACCTAAATTGTGCCTTGACGCCCCGCGTTAGCGTATGTTATTCGGCGTCTCGTTGCTTAATGGTCAATCGGTAGGGCTGCCACAAGTACTAAAAATAAAATACTACCAACATTTTTGTATTTTAATGTAATATTATTTAAAGATTCATAAAAACTTGTGAAATTACAATTGTTTTACTTTAGTATAATGTCTCACATATTTCTTGCCTTCTCTAAAATAACGATTATAAAATGATTAGTAGCATAAATGCGAAATCTAAGAAATACTTAATTTTAAAATAAACTCTGATGGGAAAAGCATGGACATGGAGCAATATTTTTTATTAAACTAACTGACTGATTGTAAGTAGGGTAGGGGCTAATATCCTTGTATCGGTCATATGGTCTACTACTTATTACTTATTATTTCAAGCAAGTCCGAACCTAAGTAGAATATCAGTTGAAAGAGCAAGAAAAATTAACGCGACGTACGCACTGAACTTGCATACTCAGTATGCGCCGAGCGGAAGGTAGTTATCTCATGCCTACACACGGAGTGACAGAGCTCTGACTGAGACCATCTCAGACAATAATCTGCATAGTCCTCATGTGTATTAACAAGATTATGACTGGCTTCAAAAGAGATTTATGACCTCTGAGTTTGTTTCGGCTGTTTCTTCTCAGAGTACTTAGATACAAAACACTGGCCCGATCTAGTATAAAAAAAAAGTGTTGAAGTGTTTGTAAAAACTTGGTGAGTAAATATAATGAATTAGATATTGACCTGTAGGCCTCGTGTACATGCTGTGGTGTGACATGTCCGCTGCAGTGCATCTTGGCCATGGCCTCAGCGAGGCGCACCATGGATTCCAGCTGGCGCACCGTGATGCGCCACGCTCCGCCACCGCCCGCGCCGCCGTCGCGCTGTCGCAGTACTGTGTAGTACTCCACGAGCAGCTTGCCGGCTTCCTGGGGAAATACGTTTCATTTTAAATATAGAACCCACTTTCTGAGGTTGTTGTCTGTGATCTCTGAGTTTGATTCTTCTCAGTGTATACCCAGATATGAAACGCCAACAGAGGGTGATCCTTTAAGACATAGCACTGCAAACAATAAAGTGCTAAAAAAATGCACATTTTACGAAACTGGCATGTTTCGTAAAATGTGCATTTTTTGAGCGTAGTTTTGAGCTGGCTTCACTTTATTGCTCGCAACGCTGTCTTGGTTTTTTATTTGTTCTGAGGTGTGGTGGTGCAGTAGTGTATTTGTGATTGAATTTTAGGTTTTTTGTGATTAAGTTATTTCGTGTTTATTCGGTAGTATTTAATTTATCCTATACGCAGCTCGTAACAGTAATTTAAGTTGTGAGTGAACTTACGTCAAGAAAATAAAAACGCTTACGACAACAAAAAAAGTACATTTCATAGTTTAAAAAATATGGTATTCTTACCTCAGTAATAATCGGCTTGAAGGACCTCGAGAACGCGATGTACCTCAACAGATCTTCTCTCGAGTAGACACAGTCGTACGTCTCCTCCTTATTACAATGCAGATCGACAATCTTCCTGGCTATAGCGTAGTCTACCATCTCGCTGCTCTCGTCTGTTAGAAAGTTGGACAAAACTTATAAAGCTGAGTAAAGGACACTCATAAGGGTTCTAACAGACTAGCAGCACGTTGCCAACAGTATATAAACTGCAGCCGTCGACACCTGTCGACGGCAGTCGTCAACTCGCTAGCTCGTCTGTAAGAACGCTAACTGACCACAACATGTGCTTGTACTTCCCGAAGTGCATCTAATAGTACACCCAAACAAAACCAGTTCTGTGATAGGGTGACCTTTTCCATATACTTGGCAATAATGCTACGATTGGTAAATATAAATGGCACAAAAAACGAATTTGTCCGTTAATCAGATTATCAAAGAATATTTGACCCGTATTTTTTTTTGTAATATAACCAAAATTGACGAAGATACGACGCTTTTAAAAACTTTTTAGCAAAAAAAAACCGACTCCAAAAACACAAAAAAGTTAAAAATAACTTTAGCTTCTACTAAAAAGTTTTTAGTGGTTCTCTTGTGCTAACCCCTTCACAGCGTAGCGGTGTGATGTTATATTATGAACTGGTGTAAACAATAGATAGACACGAGATTTCAGCAATCCCAGCCCATTTAATAAGGAAATCCGTTGCCTATCTCCGAAGTTCTTCATCAGATCTTCACCAAATTGAAATGGGATCACTTTAACTTTAAGAAAGTACTCTTCCAAAAACTATCCGAATCACATCAAGAGTGCCTATAAAATTTGAAGAGTTCTTGCAATTTCTCCAGAATTCTATCATCAGATCCCGACTTGATGATTATGGGACCACCTCTTTTCTTTTTTTCGGTTGGGTAATCATCAAATTACTTCTCCTACTCTGGACGGAGCGGAAGGGAGTGTCAGACTTTTACTGACTAAAACCCATCATGTTCCTTCCTCGCCCTTTATATTCCGGGGCCGCGGTATCTCTTTCGAACAGGCCCGCAACCCCGGCAGGCTTCGGCCCTTGCGGGCCCCTCCCCTTATGCCGACATCTCTTTGAGGCGCGCGTGGAACACGAACGCGCCGTCGACACGGCCTGTCGTCGTCGTTAGACGGACGGACGGCTAGCTAGCCCATAGCCAACCGTCCACATCTGCATCTACGGTGGCCGGTAGCCACCACGTGGCCCCCGACGCCCGGTGCCTCTCCCGCGGCGGCTGGGAAGAGAGGCTCTCTCCCTTTCTCGTTCCGCCACCTCCTTCGCTAGCATGACTGCTTCGCAAAAGGAGGTGACGGCTTCCCATTCCGTCTCGCTCCGGACGCTCGCGGCGGTGCTCCGCCCACGCAGGGCAGACTTCCACCGTGTCCTCCGGTCGATCCTCGCAGTGGAAACACCGGGGCGTTTCCTCCCGCCCGATTCGGTGCAGGTACCTCCCGAAACATCCGTGTCCGGTGAGGACCTGCGTCAGGCGGAAGGTGAAGACGCCATGGCGCCTCTTTCGCCACTCCTCAAAGTGGGGACTTATCGCCACTATCGTGGCGTGCCTTGCACGGGGTTGCGACAGTCGCTCTCTTCATGTCGATGAGATCGCGCCGGAGGTCTGTCCGCTGGGCGGCGATTTGTCGCGACAGCGGAGTTTCCCCCGGCGCAGCGTAGTGATTTCGCGCGCCATTCATGAAGGCGCGCGGGGGCTGCGCCTCCAGAACCCATGGCGGCAATCCAGCAAGCAGGCCCGCCGCCTCGCGGCAGATCGTGCGGTACCCACGGACCATTTTTACGGCCAACACTTTCTGGGGCGCATTCAGGTAATGGGCGGCTCGCCGCCTCAAGGAACGCGCCCACACTGGGGCCGCGTAAAGGGCCATGGACCGCACGACACCCGCGTAGATCCTGCGGCAGGAGGCGTTTGCCCCCCCAAGGTTGGGCAGGAGCTGCCTGAAGGCAGTCCCGGTCCCTTCCAGCCTGGGGGCCAAACGTCGGAAATGTTCCACGAAGTTCTATCGGCTGTCGAGTACGAGTCCTAGGTACTTCAACGTCGACTCGATGCCGATGGATACCCCTCCCACCGTCAGTGTGGATCCCAATGGTGGCGCATTCCGAGGCCCATGAAAGCACATGGCCTCGGACTTGTGCAAAGCCACCTCGAGACCCAGTTGCCGGATCCTCTCAGCGACTATCGCAACCCCGCGTGTCATATTGTCGGCCGCCGCCTTGTGCGACCTCCCCTGTGCAAGCACCAGGGTGTCGTCTGTGTAGCAAACGACGCTGACACCACTAGGGAGGTCCGCGCGTAGCACCCAGTCGTAACCGATGTTCCACAGGGGCGGTCCCACCGATCCCTGTCGGACACCGCACGACATCTCTCGCCGGTTCTATTCTCCGCAGTGACTGGGGTAGATGACGGCCCTGTCCGTCAGGTAATCCCCGACCACACGACGGAGGTAGGTCGGCACCCGGTGATACCGGAGTGCCTCAGGGCAGAGAGTTGAAGGCGTTGGCGATGTCGAGAGACACCGCCAGGACAACCCCGCCCCGGGATATTGCATCCCCCGTCATGAGAGTTCTCACGCGCATGATAGCGTCCACCGTAGAGCGCCCCTTGCGGAAACCAAACTGGTTCTCCGCAAGATTCGGCCTCATCCCCTCAAGGTGCTGGGCGAGGCGGGCAGCAATCACTCTCTCAAAGAGCTTGCCCACCTCGTCGAGCAGCACAATGGGCTGAAATGCGGACGGAAAGTCCGCAGGGCGCCCCGGCTTCTGGATGAGGACCAGTTTTCCCGTCTTCCAACGAAGCGGGAACTGGCCTCTCTCCAAGCATGCGCTTAGGAGCCCTCCTAATATTATGGGACCACCTGGGAAGTATACCCTTTCAAACCAAAAAAGAATAATTCAAATTGCTCCAGCCATCTTCGAGTAATCGGGGAACATACATACAAAATTAAAAAAGGGTTCAGACGAATTGAGAATCTCCTCCTTTTTGAAGTCGGTTAAAAATCTCAATACGTCACGCCGTGGTATAATTTTTTGGGCGTTTTGACTTTCGAGTCTTGCTGCGTTCTTTATTTGTTGATACTCCTTGATTTATAAAAATATAAAACAGGTGTCCATTATTTTCCAATACTCTAAACTCTAACTGACGGGCTAAATAGATTTACAAGTTTTTGATAGTTATTATTGTCGTCATGCCTAATATAGTAAATTAACTTTTTTCGTCTTACAGTCGCGATATCGCGGCCAGGTCAAAAAGTGTTCTCTGCGTCTCAAAGATTCGATATCGCGTCATACGACTCCACGCGGTGCATATCGACATTTCGGGTAAGCGGGACGGCAAATATTAAGAACTCACCTATTAGAATGAAGAACAGGTCGAATCTCGACATAATGGGTGCGCTAAGCGCCACGTTCTGTTGTAGAGACTTCGCTCTGTCGTAGCGCCCTCCGATTGGGTTTGCAGCGGCGAGGATTGAGGTTCGCGCGTTTAGAGTTGCTCTTACTCCAGCCTAGAATAAATAGAAAACAATTTCTGTTGTCAATAATACTGTCCTCATCATCATCTGCCTAGCCTTTTCTCAACTATGTTGAGGTCGGCTTCCAGTTTCCAGTGGCAACCGGATGCAGCTGAATACCAGTATTTTACATGGAGCAACTGCCTATCTAACCTCCACAACCCAGTTAGTACTGGCTTATATGATACCCCTTGGTAAGACTGGTTGTCAGACTTTTTGGCCACTGACTACTTGTAACGACTGTCAAAGATCTACAAATTACAGCCGGACCAACTGCCTAATGTGCTTGTCAATAATACTGTGCTCACATCTGAAATTAAGGTAATTTCAGTTAACACTCTGTCTTTAGATACTAGTTTTCTGAAATCAACTAAATCTATATATATATGTCACCGTAAAATTGTCAAATACGTTATATTGTAATATCTCTAGCGATATTGTAAAGTCTCGAATTATTGTCAAATAAACATACTGCTTACAACAAAACGCATTATTTTTCGTGAAATGCATGCGATGGTAGTCAACTTACGCGGTGTGGTGGGAAGGAGGGGTCCCCCTTGCCCAGTGGCACAACTCTCATGAAAAGATAATGCACCATTCCTGAGAAATACCGATTAATATAACATAACCTTAAAACACTTTATATTCCCCCTAAAAAGCGCAGTCGACGGAGCCCCGCTTCGCGGGGCCCCTATTTCCGAGTGCAGGGTTTAAAGGAACCTAACTAACCTAACGGGAGGGTGCCCCAAGTCCCGATTATGGGGGCAGAGATACTTCCGTATGTTCAGTTGACAATAATTCGAGACATTACAATATCGCGAGAAAAAACACGTTATATTGTAATATAACGTGTTTGACAATTTTACGGTGACGTATATAAAAGAAAGTCGTATTAGTTACACTATTTATAACTCAAGAACGGCTGAAACGATTTAGCTGAAAATTTGTGGAGAGGTAGCTTAGAACCGGGAGACGGACATAGGATACTTTTTTTATTTTTTTCGTCGGTAGGTAGTGGGTAGGTATTGAGTAGGTAGGGGTAAGTGGTAGGTAGGTAGTGGGTAGTTGATAGGTAGGTTTTAGGTAGGTAGTGGGTAGATGGTAGGTAGGTAATGGATAGGTGGTAGGTAGTTAGTATGTAGGTAGTGGGTAGGTGGTAGGTAGGTAGTGGGTAGTTAGTATGTAGGTAATGGATAGGTGGTAGGTAGTTAGTGGGTAGTTAGTATGTAGGTAGTGGGTAGGTGGTAGGTAGGTAATGGATAGGTGGTAGGTAGGTAGTGGGTAGGTGGTAGGTCGGTAGTGGGTAGGTGGTAGGTAGGTAGTGGGTAGTTAGTATGTAGGTAGTGGGTAGTTAGTATGTAGGTAATGGATAGGTGGTAGGTAGGTAGTGGGTAGTTAGTATGCAGGTAGTGGGTAGTTAGTATGCAGGTAGTGGGTAGGTGGTAGGTAGGTAGTGAGTAGTCAGTATGTAGGTAATGGATAGGTGGTAGGTAGGTAGTGGTGGTAGTTAGTATGTAGGTAATGGATAGGTCGTAGATAGGTAGTGAGTAGTTAGTATGTAGGTAGTAGGTAGGTGGTAGGTAAGTAGTGCGTAGTTAGTATGTAGGTAGTGGGTAGGTGGTAGGTAGGTAGTGGGTAGGTGGTAGGTAGGTAGTGGGTAGGTGGTAGGTAGGTAATAGGTAGGTAGTGGGTAGTTAGTATGTAGGTAGTGGGTAGGTGGTAGGTAGGTAATTGGTAGTTAGGTAGTGAGTTGGTGGTAGATAGTAGGTCAATTCAAATTAAATATTCATAGTTGACAGGACAACGTCTGTCGGGTCGGCTAGTTGACAATAAAGTTGATATCTGTTAAAATGTGCTCAAGATTTTATATAGGCTTTACATACCTTTGCAATAGAAATAGTCTGTTGTTCCATTGCCTCGTGAATGGCTACCTGGTCGACGAGGTCCATCTTATCGAACTCGTCGATGCAGCACACGCCGTTATCAGCTAGCATCAGCGCGCCCGCTTCTATCACGAAGTCGAAGGATTCTTCGTCCTGTACACAATATTCGGCATTGTTTGATAATTTGAATAACCAAAGGTGTGGCAAAAGTCCATAGAAACATGCAGTTCTAGTAGAAAAATTGGGCTCTGAAGATTACTTTTGTTTTTAACAGTATTTTAAGGTAAATGCAGCAACCCCAGCTCATGTTAGTTGGAGGCAAAATGGAGAAATCAGTAGTGAATCGTTGGGCAGTGTTATGGGGAGTCTAGGTCGGAATCTAATAGTCTCTTGACAAGCTTTCTCCGTATATATAGATGCTCTGTGTTGCCCTCTATAATACTGATTGGAGATTAAAGTGACGTTATATAGTATACCTTCACGACGGCGGCGGTGAGACCGGCGGCGGAGGACGCCTTGCCGCTAGTGTACACAGCGCGAGGAGAGATCTCACTCACTTGTTTCAGCAGCTGAGACTTAGCTGTACTCGGGTCTCCGACTATGCAAACGTTTATGTCGCCTCGAAGAGTGGTGCCTGGTAGAAGGATAAGTATACGTCTATATTACAAGAAAGTTCTTAAAGCTCAAGGAATTACTTTTTCAAGATTAAAGACGTTTCTAGACCTTTATGAACTTGGAGGGTTGTATTGATGATTATAAATCTGTAACTACATACTTCTTACAGCCGTGAATCATATTTTCATCAACATGCGACCTAGGACTAGCCTGAAAATTGCAGAAAAACGTAAGAAAATTTACATTTCGCGGGCTATCCTGGAGCATCCACTTTAAGTCTACTAAATAATTTAGTTAATCATATGAAATACAGCGCCTTCTGATATAATCATATTGTAAGCACTCAGTGATGATACGATGTTTGATGATGCCTTCTAAATTGTTTGTAAAGATAAAACGGACGGTAAGGAACCTAGACAACTCAATTTTTAATTTACCATTTTATTATGATTTTTGGCAGTCATTCATATACATTTGTCCTTGAGGAGTCCATGTCCGTACGAAGACAAAAACATGGGCTGTCTTTGGGGACTACCGATTGAGTTGTGCTACGCCGTAGCGGATCGGCTACGAGTGCTACGCGGCGTTAGGTGACGGTCACGCGAGTTCCACGATTTTTTTCACCCAAAAAATGCTCAACGCGCCTTTCACTTCAAAAATATATTGCTTACGATCTACGTTAGGGAATGGGCAACTACATTACTTTCATAGTTTTTATGTCTTGTGACTGGGACTGTAGCTACATTTAATTTTCATCTTTGTTTCGACAATTCAAAAGTGCCTGTTATTGGCCTACTTGAAATAAATGCTTTGATTTTGATTTTCTTACCATTGGCATAACATTAAAAGGTCGTAGTTAATTCATACCTTCAATAGTAGTCTTAGCGACTCCACCAAACAACATGAGTAGTATGCCTCTTTTTACTTCGTTGTTTCCGTGGATGCTCGGGAACAGACTTGTGATCAGATTGTTGTAGAGATTGCGGTCACGGGACATCTCGTACACCTGGTGATAGAGGGCTTTTGTAAGAAATGGATTTGGTTAGGATAGTAACGGTACGTCGGGTCCAGGTTAGGAAGAGGGACAATTTTTTTTTCTTTAAGTTCCTACTCTAACCTGCGACCGGGTTTCGGGTCTAGAGGCCCTACTCTCTAACGCTTCGTCCGTATATTCGGATCTATCCGTCCTTCTCACTCGCACTCATCTGCAGGCGTGCGCATCTGCAGGCGGATAGATCCGAATATTCAGACGAAGTGTTAGGAAGTAGGGCCTCAGATTCAGAATAAACCGAAAATTCTCCTGTATCATGTGTGCATTTACAAATATTTAAATTCACATACACAAATAACCAGACCCTGTATAATGCATTATGGAGGAGTCTTGAACTTACTTTGTCCCACTCTTTGTCAGTCATCTGCTTCCTCATATCCTCAGTTGTAAGGTCATCAGTAGCTATGTCAGCACTGCCAAACCTTCGTGATATCGCTTGCACGCTGCATGCTAAGAAAGCAGTTCTGTTGAGAAGAAAAAAATAGTATTGGTCAAGGTTATACTAGCTGTTATCTTCTTGCCCTTCCATTCTACTTATGCTTGGTTCAATACATTTTCTTCTTCCATTCTCCCCTGCCAGCGATGGCATCAATTATTCCTTTCTCTTTCATATGTCACCTTCCTACTGCTGTCTAATAATACTTACTTATAGTGCAGTTCTCTGACTCCTAAAGCTTTGAGTCCCTTGATGCCCTCCATCTGTCCCTCATTGCCTTGCCTTGTCCTAGTGGTTAGCTCAGCCTTAGCTCCTGGTAATGATAAGGAGCCTACATCTGGGACAACGATGAGTGTACCGGTGAAGTCGTAGCGGTCACCAGCCTAGAAGTAAAGAGAATAATATTGGGTTTGTAAAGGTAATTCATTGAATAGAATTGTCACTTGTGACTTTTATTCTTTAGTTATTTTAAGTTTGATAACCACTGTAGCATTAGTTAAAATGATGGGTGTAGAATTGTTCTTGCCTAATTTTATAGTCATACTAGCATATGAAAGACAGCATGGTTCGAGGATACTTAGATTTGAAGAATTATAAATTCTTAAAAAAATATGTATCATTTTTTCTTCATATACCTGCACAGACTCCACAGCTTCAGCCCTCAAAATAACTTCAAGGGAGCGAGGGATACATCCCCTTGGCAATTCAGCCTGGGTCTCCTGAATGCGAACTTTTTGGAAGTCTACGAACACAGACTTGTCTGCGTCCAGCATGAAGCGACGTCTGTTGGCACACACTGGGTTGCGGCAGATTGCTGGGATTGTATACTGGAAACGGAAAACATGATACAAATATTATTAGGAAGATTTTTGTGGAAAAGTGTACTAGGTTGATATTTTTTGTTGGACTTCTTATTGAACAGACTTTTAATAACTATTATAATCAATTCACTTTTATAAAAGTTTGACCTAGTAGATCTAAAATATGCTTTAGAAGTTAAAATATACACCCACCTTAAATTGCTGCTCAACATTTTTAATAACTGTCTGACAATCCAAACACACAAAAGTGCCCAAAACCAGCTCGGGATGCACCGGGTGGGTTCTGACAATCTGTCCTGAGATTCTTATCAACGTGCCAATCTTTGCTGTAGTTAACTCCCTGACTTTATGTCTTGTCGGCACATCTACAAAGGAAACGTAACACTCCTTGTCCTGCAAGTCCTTCTTCATCCCACTGTCAGCAAGACTCAACACATAATTCAATATAGCATGGTTCAAAAATGGGTATATTCGGTAATATTCTTCAATTATTGTGGTTGCAAGATTTTGATTGTACTTCTCAACATCGTCAAAACTGACTTCTAGGGTACTTAGTTCGGGTTTTAGGAGCTCCTTGGCATTTTTCTCGTATTTTAGCTCATTATCTTCTTTGAACCTGCGTGAAAAACATAAAGTTACTTTATAACCTCTTAAGTTGTTGAAGACAAATAAAGTTGTTGAAATGGTAAGAGAACCATTAGATTGATTTAAATAAAGGCTAGAATTTCCATTATGGGCCAAGGAGTAGGAAGTTCATTTTTTTTTTGTAGATAGTACTCATTAACAGGAGGCTTTTCACAAATTTTTAAGTTGCGGAGGCTCACGGTTTACGAGATATAATTTTTTCAATTTTCCATTTAAATTGAAAAATAAAACGCAATTTATGTAGATTAGATGTCAAATTTGACGTTTCACGTTCCGTTGACCGATAAAAAGTGTTTCATTCAATTATGTCGTATTGATCACCAGTAAATTGAGCACCAAATTATAATGGGGTGTTTGATGACAAGCTAGTTTTGCCTAAGCCGACTTGGGGCACCCCGACACGGATAGATTAGGTTAGAAGGGTATGGCGGGGTCAAAAGAGCGAGCGAAGCGAGCGAATAGACCCCGCCATACCCTTCGTGGTTATTTTTTTATAAACCACTCAGAAGTAGGAGCCCCGCGAAGCGGGGCTCCGTCGACCGGTTCTCCCTCGACTCGGATGCAAGACCATAACAGTACAATGGAATTTTAGGGCACCCCACAGGTTAGGTTAGAAGGAGGTGGCGGGGTCGAAGTGAGCGAGCGAAGCGAGCGAACACAGACCCCGCCACCTCCTTCGAGGTTATTTTTTTTTAAACCACCCAGAAGTTGGAGCCCCGCTCAGCTATCTTGGCAGGTGTCGAAAAATACGCTAACCTAACCTCAAAATTTTAACCACGAATATCTCCATAACCATGGGTCTCTGCGGGGTGGGGATGGGACAGGGGGTAGGTACCTTCCACCTTCGCCCTCCCCGCCCCATAAATCTATGGAAATTAGAGTTCAAATTGATGGAAATTTGTGTTTTAACCCAACTTAACCTCAAAACTTTAACCATAGATATCTCCATAACCATGGGGCTCCGCGGTGTGGGGATGGGACAGGGGGGTAGCCCCCCTCCCCCCTCTCTCCCCCCGCCCTCCCCGACCCATAAATCAATGGCCCATAATCGAAATTTTTACCTAAATAAATACGCATTATACGTACTCTTCTAAGAAATCCTGAAAAAGTTTCTGGCAACGAACTCCAACCTCGTCTTTGACTTGGCTTTGTGTGGCGTAGGTGTCGGCAACATCCATTTTTGTATTTTATGGTACTCAATGATCACAAATATCTTAAATCAATTAACTCCACATAAAAACACCTAATTATACTTAACACATAATCAATACATAACAAAGAAATACGCTAATTACACAGATAGCACTTCACTTGTTCTGGAGCGCGTCGCGTCGGGCTGTCGGTTATAAATACCTAGGCCAAGTAGCACATAAGTTTCTAGGAAATATTATGAAGAAACGAGTATGTTGTTAACTAATAAGTTCTATTTTGTTGAAATGAATGAGAGATAAACATTAACACAAGTTTTAACAAAAATGCGCGAATCCCGTGACCAACGCGAGCAGCCGCATTATTTTCAATTTTGACAAACAAACGTCATTTGGCATTTTGGCGGGAGTTTAATGTAGTCGTCCGGAAATAAATAATTATTTAACAATCAAACAAGAAGTACCTAATGCCGCTGATAAAACTTCCGCACTGACGCATGTTTAAGATTACGATACATGTTTTTTTTAATAATTTTTCTTATAATAGGGGATGATTTTGTATAGGCATCCATAGGTAAACCTATGACGCAACAACAACATACTTTTCTGAACGAAAACTCATATGTCGTCAACGAACGACTGCTGATATGCTGATATCTAATCTGTGATCGACTAACTAGAGATGAGATATACCTGCCATTCTCCATACCCGGCCTTTAAGGTATGGGTATCACTAAATACCTGGTACAAATACCAGGTATCAAAATACTTCTGAGTATTTGGATGTGGTAGGATTTTGATAAGTAAACGTATGCGATAAGTATGGTATGCCTTCAATATAATGTAGTTACGATGTTTCAAGTACCTATACGTAATTATGCATTATGAGATATGAAATCTTTCCTTCCTTCCTACTTTACCAGGCTTAGGACTGTCGGCTAAGAGTATGACGATAGTTATTAATGAATTCTAGTTATTTCTATATAAATTAATGCAAAATAACATTGATTATATTTAAACTGACTAACTAGCCGGCGTAGTTAAAAGATTTCAAATCAATTTATTCACAATCGTAATTTTAATTTGCAATATTTTTTTTTGGTTTTGTCAGGATTTTTGTTTTTTGTTTTTTTTTGTACGGTTTTTAGTGCTTTTTATTTTGCTGCAGAAATATTAATTGCTGGACTTTTCAACTACCAAGCCGCTATCTTCTTTCTGTCAATATATTTCCGGCAACGGAAAATAGCCGTTCACATGGAACGCTGCAAAACATTGTCGACCTAAGTACCACTAGACAACGTAAACATTCAAACACGTAATAATATTCCCTAACATAAATAAGGAACTCTTTCACGTCGTGACAAAAAATGTAATTATGCTATTATGTTCCTTATGTACGTAAAAATAAGTACCCATTTTGTCTAACTAAATTAAATCAACCGAATGTTCATAAAGCACGAATGACGTTTCGGGTCCCTTCGTAAGCTGTCGGGTAGCTTCGGGTTGCTTCGGCGTACCGAACTACCGATAAAACTGGGCGCTACCTTGTGGTAGCGGTTCGTATCGTACTATGCGTCTGACGTCATACCTTCAAGGTATTTACCCAGTATTTCGGTCCGTACCCGGTATATGTACTGGGAAGCACATACTTGGTATATATACCTCTACCAGTATATACGTATACGTCTCATCTCTACGACTAACGACACTCGTTGTTGATTGAGGTTGTAGTAAAATGTAAATAAACGTGGTTTTCTGCTAATAGCTAGTAGTATCTGATGCTCTGTGATTATAATAAGTTAATTATTAAAGTTAGCGAGCTATTGTACGACAATAGTGTGAATTTTTCTTGTGAAAAATACGAACTTTAAAACAAAAACAATAACTGATTTATTCTAACCTCTAATTTGTGAAGGAAGAAAGTAAGAACTTATGAAAGCTTCGTGAAATTCTCAATTAAAATAAGCTGATACACGAGCATTTCAAATGACGGAAGCCCAAGTGGGTTTTTTGTACAACATTGCCGCAGCAGTATCTAGTTCAGAAAATGAAGAAACCAAAACTTTATTAAAAAGTTACTATTTGTAAGTACATAATTAGGGATACGTCAAGATTTAAACATTGGTATTTTTATAAAAAAAATGATTTTTGTTTCTAGAATGCGCTGTAAAGAAATAACAAGAGGATATGGCCTCCCTGACAAATACTTTTCAATAAAGATAAGATGTCCAAACTGTTGTATAGAATGGACAAAGAACACTGAAATAAATGTAAGAAATAATCTAAATTATTTATGATTTTTGCACACTCCTGACTATTTGTTATGACATTATTTATTGACATGAATTATTTTTTGTTGCAGGTTAAGCCAATCAAATTAACTAAGAGCCAAAAGCAAAGATTGAAATCACGTAAAATAAAAGAAAGCCGGAAAGAGTATGTGAGACGCAAACAAGACTTGTTACACAGTAATAATGTAGTAAGTATCTGTATGTACACCATTGGTGGAAATATTTGCATCATTTACATTAATTAATCAATTATTCTGTTTTTAGGAGCAAATCTGTACATTCTGCAAACACGGCACTGTCACACCTTCAATAAAGCCACAGAAAAAGAATATAAAACCTGAAAGCAATGAACAAAATGAAAAAATTAAAATAATAGAAACAGAAGTCCCAAAAACAAAAATTTTACTAAAGACAGAAACAAAGAAAACCAAATTTAGTAAAAAGAAAGAAATCAATGTTTATGCAAATGCATTGGATGTGTTCTCTTTGAAAAACAAAAACAATGATTTGGCTACCAAAGAGAAGCCTAAAGTAATAAACAATAATAAAAAGAAAAAGGATAAGTTTGCAGGTCTATGCCAAAAGGCTGTTCTAGCTTCAGCCAAACTTAAAGGAAAAACAGACAAGAAAGATAAACTCAGCCTATTTTTAAAACCATCTTCATAATACAATAAAACCAACAATGGTGCCGATTCTCTTGTACACCGAACTAACTTAAACTAAAACTAAAATTTCTTAATTTTAGTTAGTTGGCTTCGGTAAGTTATTCTGAAAACAAAATTCTCTAATTTTAGTTTTAGATTTGACGAAATTAAAATCGAGTTTGACAGTGGTGCCGATTCTCTTGCACACCGAACTAACTTAAACTAAAACTAAAATTTCTTAATTTTAGTTAGTTGGTTTCGGTAAGTTATTCTGAAAACAAAATTCTCTAATTTTAGTTTTGACACAATTAAAATCGAGTTTGACATTTGTTAAATTGAATAGACCATAGACTAAGATTTGTCTGAGATTAAAATAAAAACTGAATGAAAGTGAACGAAATGATCTGAATTGCAAAAAAAAACCCTAGTGAAATCAAACAATTATTTAAAACTAGCTGACCCGCGCAACTTCGTCTGCGCAAGACGAACCAACAGGTCTTAAAATTAGCGCGTTCAACCAACCTAACAAACAAACTCTGCAGCTTTATAATATTAGTACAGATTGAAGTCAGTAAAAATTTATTTTTTCTCGAATAGGTTTACATTAAAAGCCAAAATATTCAACTTATGTTTTTCCAAATAAGGACTCTTCCCTCGACAGCCTTACGTTTCTATCCTTGGACACTCGACAATATAATACTCCAGCTAGGTCGAAAGTTCTCATCAAGTGATCTCTCGCATCTGCCTTCCTTCTCCAAAGTCAGACCTTCAATGGTAGTCATACTCCAGAGAGGTCAACACAATACGATGTAGATGCTGTAAACTCTTGAAAACCTATTGCAAATTCTTTTCGTCTCCAAGCCTCCATCATGAGACCTTCGATGACAGTCATATTCTAGCAATTTCTAAAGTTCTCATCAAGGTGCATTAAGTGAGCCCAATGACGATTTAGCTGCTGTTAACTGTTGAGGATCTCTTGCTACCTTCAGTCTCCATTGTTAGACCATCGATGACAGTCATGCTCCAGCTAGGTTTAAAGTTCTTATCAAGATGCACGAAATGAGCCTTAAACACGATAGAGCAGATTTGAAGAATTGCGGACCACTTGTGACTGCCTTTCGTCTCCATCGTCAGACCTCCGATAATACTCATACTCTAGCTAGGTCTAAAGTTTATATCAAGGTGCATGAAATGTGCCGACACACGATATAGCTGCTGTAACTGATCACAGTCAAACTTCAGACAGGTCTAAAGTTGTCAAAAAGGTTTATGAAATAAGCCCCAAAACGATCTTCTTCTTTATCGCGTGGTTAGTGCCTAACCTGTTGTCAAAGTTTTATGCCATCCAAGGTCCACTGTCTTGGCTTTACATGCCGTCGAGAAATAACTCTCAGGCATGCTGTGGTTTTCTCACGATGTCTTTCTTCACCGAACCAAGCGATCTTTCCTTCCTTATCGTGTTGTTGCCTAACCTGGTGTAAGAGTTTTTATGCTGCCCATGGGCCTCTGACTTGGCTTAACATGCCAAATGTCTCTCAGGCATGTTGTTGTCCTCACGATGTTTCAGCAAGCGATGATTATACAATACGCACATGAATTCGAACACAACTATTTTCAATAAAAAATGGGACAAACTTTGCTAAACACGCTTTTCAATAAAAATAATCATGAAAATCGGACTTCTCTGGAAAAAGTTATGCGTCATCATCATCATCATTCATAGTCCGACTTCACCGACTGCTGGGTACAGGCCTCTTTTTGTTTGTGCCAAGCTCCACGCTCTTGTGCCAGTCTCATCCAGGATATTCCCGCAATGGCAACAATATCGTCTGCTTATCTCACCGCTGGACAACCAAAACTTCTGTTTGGATTTCTAGAATGCCACTTGGTCACAGCTTTACTCCACCTGACATCACCGCGCCTTGCTAGGTGTCCTACCCTACTCCATTTGAATTATCATCATTCATCATTATTTCAGCCGAAAGACGTCCACTGCTGGACATAGGCCTATCAAGTGTCGCCACATTGACCGGTCTCGTGCGACTTCATCATTCGGTTATTTGAGTATTGCTCAGGCATAATATAGGTATCTACATAAAGAAAAACAGGCGTTGAATTGAGAACTGCTTCCAAAAAACCAAACTTGAGACAAACGTGATTCAGAAAATGGAGTCAAATGAACAACGCCATTTATAGAGAACATATGCAAAACATATGGAAAGCGGTCGAACAGACACTCTACTGGCTTTGTTATAGATTTTTAAAGCAGGGTGATGTTGACTATTCTCTTCTCCTCTATATTGTGATTTTTATTCATTAGTACCATTTTGGTTTCATAGATGTCATTGTCCTTAGATCATGATGATAAGTTCTCCTTAAAAACTTTAAAGTCATATATCTTTTGATGGAGAGCACCGATTGCAAAGAAACAAAAATCAAAACTTTATCTAAGTTATGCACAATAATAATTTGTGCATTAAATCAAACCACATTGATTTTATAATTTACACGTAAAAGGGCTACGTTGAGACACACAGACACAGACGAAAATTTAAGAAATAGTAGAAAGAGGGTTCAGTGTGAGATCCTTTAACAGTTTAAGCGCTTTTTTTACAGATTTATTATTTGAAATAAATGATTCCCAAACTGTCGTTTAAGTGTTAAAAAAAATATGTATAAAACAATGATTTGGAAATATGTAAGCTTTAAAAAAAACAAAATAATTTGTTACAAAAAGTGAAAACCGGGTGGTTTTTGAACGTGCGAACCAAAGTTATTATCAGAAATCTTACAGCATTACACAAAATCAAAAAGTATTTTATGTCTGTACTGAGGCTTGACCTTGCGACTCACTGTTCGGAAGGCGGTTGCCGTCACCGACGGGCTATTTGTTCTCGTGACAATTTGTCTAAAATAGTTATTCTATTACAATGCATGTTATGACAGTTGTCAGTTGTCAAACAGTTGAAAGCTATAGACGAAATGCAATATTGCTCACCCCCGTAAGTAATTAGCGTGATAATATATAGCCTATGTCCTTCCCTAGGTTAAAATACACCTTCTTGCCAAATTTCATTACGATCCGATCAGCCGTTTTGTCGTGAAAAGGTAGCAGACAGACAGACAGAGTTACTTTCACATTTATATAATGGTATGGATTGTTTATCAATAATCATTAATGAAATACAGGGAGTATTGTAACGGCGTAAAACATTATTGTTGTTAAATATTTATTTTTCAGTTTTTATTATCTGTGACCATAAAAATCCTGCTAGGGTTGGAAATCGGAAATGACTTAAAATTTTGGCGACACTTTTCGGTTTTCAATATGATTAAAACCTGTAATTTTATTATAATCGATAAAACTGCCGTATTTAAAAAAATATGAGGTAGCATGATTTGTCCTGTTATTTATTTCTGTCTAGTTTCAGTTTATTAAAGCTTGTTAATAAATAAAAATTTGATTTTAAAAAATTATGTTCGGTTTTATAGTTGAAAATAACCGGTATTTTCGTCGGCGTTTGGAAGGAAAGCCCTATCTTTGTTTTGTTTGTCATGTCAGATGTCACATGTTAATAATATTATTAATTTGGTGGTCGGTTAACATAATTAATTAACAAATAAATACTCTTTGATGTTCGATTCGTTTAACTAATCTCTGTATTCACGAGTAGTAGTAAAGTAACGTATACTTGTGTACACTATATTAGTATATACTCTAAAAGGAAAAACAAGAAGAAAATCAAGCTGATCCCAAAGTATTGGATTTAAGGCCAATGTCAGTAGCGAGCTGAACAAATTGGGCTGCAGCAGCAGCAGTGGCAACAATGTAAGTTGTTTCAGTGAGATGAAATGTTATACTGGATTGGATAAGTACATGCATAATTTCCATGTATTCTAAACTTATTTAATTTCAACAGATTTGGAGTGTGTGGGTGACAAAAGTGAAAACAAAGGCAAGAAAGGCGAGGGATTCCATCAGGGCTACTAGTGGAGGACCAGCAGGGGCAGATCTCAATGACATTCAACGCATGTTATCCAGAAACATGTATTAAATATGCGGTTCAATTTTGTGAAATCGCTACTCTTTTTTGTTAAGGTTTAAGGAGAAAATAAATATTTTAACATTAAAGAAATAAAATGTTTCATTTAATTAAAAGAATTGACAAGTGATTGCTGAATTTTCCTCGCTTCAGCAAGGAAATCTGTGCAGGTATCCTCCGCAATAGCACTCTCCTCGCTATGCTCGGTGACATTGATATCTTCTTCATCTGCAAAGATACACTTAATTAGATTTCTTATTTTGCAAACAAATAAAACAGAATTACATATAAATCAAATCAAACACTTACAATCAAATGTTTCCAATTGTACAGGGTGCAACATGCCAGAATATTTTTTGTAGCATTTTCTAGTTCTGTTCATTAGGCGCCCATTACACATTTCCACCACATTTTTTGCCCTTGAGTGGCACTCAATATTTGGCACCTCGATGGGAATCATGAGCCATGACTGTAGTGGGTATTTGTTCCTAAAATAAATAAAACTTTATATGTACTTAGTAAATAGATATACCCAATAGGTATAAAGTTTACTAGTGACCTACGGAGAAGCCACTGAGATCTTTCCTCACATACTATTTACTAACTCATTTAGTTAAAAAGTAATGTCATTTAGTTAAAAATAAAAGTAATGTATCACGTAATAAGTCACAATGACAAAAAACAAATTCCAGGCCCCTCTCACCCCCAACTCTTCTGCTTTATAATATTAGTATAGATTTTAAAATATTATAAGCCCGGGGTCGCGGGTTCGCATGTAATTCAGTAAGAATTCCAGGAACTGTAATTCAGTAAGAATTACAGTTCCTTGTATGTATGCAGTAATTAACTTGTTATAGCAAGTGAATTACTGCATACATATAATATATAGGACACAAAACCGTTCTAACCTTTAGGTGTTTGGGAATAAATCCTTCATCCAAACGAGGATTCAGCTTATCCATCAAATAAAGTGCCCCCGATCTAGGTGTCTTTTTATTGAATTTCTTCTCTGTCATTTGGAATGGGTTGGATTGGTCTTATTATCTTTCCAATTGAATCCTCTCTTGATAGTTTCTAAAACATAGTTATTTCTTATTAGTTATTACACAAGACCTGTAAGTGGCTTTGATTATGAGAAGTGTATGTAATGTAGCATCATGTGCATTAGATGTTTAGTACGAAAATCCCGGTCAGTGGGTCGTCTTAGGGGCGGGTTTCCCTTGTAAGTTTTCATGAATGCATTTCGTATTGTATCATAATAAAATTACACTAAATTTACCTTTCTGCCGAATCGACAACGGCTGCAATCACATAAGCTTCCATTCTGAACTCAAAAACATCCAAACTTTCAACAAAAACGAGAGAAATCTGCTTTGTAAATTTTAGTTCATGACAACTAATTTTATTCCACACGTTTTTAGTCTCGATTAAAAATAATCTGATTTAGTTTGACAATCAAAGTTTTAGGTGAAAAACGTCAATTTCAGAATAGCGAAATTGCCATTTTCACTAAATTGAATAACTTAGTGCTGTCAAACTATAATTGAATTTCAGAATAGGAAACGTCGTTTGACAGGAATAAACTAAATTTTAGTGATTTTTAGTCTAGTTTAGAGAAATTTGTGACAAGAGAATCGGCACCAATCGCTAAATTGAATAGACCATAGACAAAGATTTGTCGGAGATTAAAATAAAAACTGAATGAAAGTGAACGAAATGATCTGAATTGCAAAAAAAAACCCTAGTGAAATCAAACAATTATTTAAAATTGTTTATCAATAATCATTAATGAAATACAGGGAGTATTTTAACGGCGTAAAACATTATTGTTGTTAAATATATATTTTTCAGTTTTTATTATCTGTGACCATAGTAATCGTGCTAGGGTTGGAAATCGGAAATGACTTAAAGTTTTGGCGAAACTTTTCGGTTTTCAATATGATTGAAACCTATAATTTTATTATAATCGACAAAACTGCCGTATTTAAAAATCTATGACGTAGCATGATTTGTCCTGTTATTTATTTCTGTCTAGTTTCAGTTTATTAAAGCTTGTTAATAAATAAAAATTTGATCTTGAAAAATTGTTCGGTTTTGTAGTTGATAATAACCGGTCATGGGGTTTAGGTTTCCGCACTTAGTCCTTGAAGTGGACCATTGTGCGTGAGCCATGGTGGCCGATTACTCCAACCAGCCCACCTCCCTCCAGAAGCAGATTAAACTTCCCGGTCTCCTCAGGATATCTGCAAGTGATCCTGGCGTTCCCAGGGTCTCCTCGCGAATCTTGGTAACGCCTGTGCACTCCAGGAGAACATGCGCTACCGTCTCCTCCGCCTCCATGCACGCTCTGCACAGGGGACTGTCGGTGATACCTAGGGTGTGGAAGTGTTTGTTCAGCGAGCAGTGACCAGTGATGGTCCCTGCCACCAGACGCAGGCTATCTCTGTCCAGGTGCAAAAGACGCCTGGTCAGCTTTGGATCCAAGGATGGCATAGCTTCCTTGGATTGCCTACAACCTGGTGCCAAGGCCCACCATTTCTCTGCTTGTAATCGGGTGTGATCCTTTAACCAGTTCCTCAGCTGCTTGAAGGGAATGGGCACAATGGGTTCGGGTCCGTAGGGTTTTGTGCTGGATCCTCTTCTGGCAAGTTCATCAGCCGCATCATTGCCGAGTGATCCACTGTGTCCTCTTATCCATTGCAGCGTTACCGTGTTGTGGTTCAGCACCGTGATTCTTTCTAGGGCCCTGTGGCACTCTAGTACTAGTTTCGACGTGATCTGGTTACTCTTTAGGGATTGAAGGACTGAGGCACTGTCGGAGAGTATACGAATGTTGGTGTCCGTAACCTCCCTGGCCTCTATGGCGTGTGCTGCTTGGATGATGCCTACGCACTCTGCTTGGTAGACAGAGTTGAGCCTTCCGAGAGATTTTGATATTTTAATGTTGAGGTCGTCGGAGAACACCCCGACGCCTGTCCCATCTTTGGTTTTGGATCCATCAGTGTAGATTCTTAGCTCTTTCGTGCCTGAGTAGTCGCACAACTCCTCTACGAGCACTATATTGTAGTGTTTTTTGAAGCAGTGAGTTTTCAGAGATCTGTCGATAGGTGATGCCATCATCGGCTGATCTCTGATTGAATCTCCTTTGATACGCGTGTGTTTTATTCTGGAGTCGTTACTTAGGGTGCCGGCTAATTCGAGTCTGAAAATCGCTGCGGCCGCCTCCTCTCTCACGACGAGGTGTAGGGGTGGTAGCCCCAGCATCACCTGTAGGGCAGCAGTTGGTGATGTTCTCATGCTGCCGGTGATTGCCACGCAGGCAAATCTTTGTAGTTTCTCAAGGTCCTTTTGGGTCGTGCTTAGGTTGGTCCTGGGCCACCATACCAAAGACCCATATGTGATAATTGGTCGGATAACTGTGGTGTATAGCCAGTAGGTGATTTTGGGGCTTAGGCCCCAGTTTCTCCCAAGGAGTCTCTTACATTGCCAGAGGGATATACTAGCTTTTGTGGTGATGTAATCCGTGTGTTTTGCCCAGTTTAGCTGTTTGTCCAAATAGATACCCAGGTATTTGGTCTCAGTCGATAGGCTTAGGGTTGCCCCAAAGAAACTTGGTAGGTGCAACGTTGCCAGCTTCCTTTTTCTTGTGAAGAGGACAAGTTCGGTTTTGGTGGGGTTCACTGCTAGCTTGTGTTCGTTGCACCATTCTTCTACTATCCTTAGAGCCTGACGCATGAGGTTGCATAGTGTGTTTTCATGTGTCCCATTTATTATTATAGTCAGGTCGTCGGCATAGCCCACCGTGTAGTAGCCTCTGCTATTGAGGCGGTTGATGAGGCTATCTACTACGAGGTTCCACAGTAGTGGCGAGAGGACACCACCTTGGGGGCAGCCCTTCGCCACTATGGCCCTAGTGGTGTCGTTTACTGTAACTTGAACCACCCTCAGTCGGAGCATATTTGTGATCCAACCTCGCAGGGTTGGGTCCACCCCGTGTTTCTCGAGGGCTGCGTTGATGCTATGGAAGATGGTTTTGTCAAAGGCGCCTTCTATGTCGATGAAGACGGCCAGTGACGAGCATTTGTGTTCCACTGCACATTCGATCCTAGAGATCACACTATGCAGCGCGGATTCTGTTGATTTTCCTGTGGAGTACGCGTGTTGCTGTTTGTGAAGTGGTCTTTCTCTAAGAGGTCCGTCCCGAATGTGTCGGTCGCAGAGTCTCTCGAGAGTTTTCAGTAGGAAGGATGTTAGGCTTATTGGCCTGTACGCCTTGGGTTGTGTGTAGTCTGATTTGCCTGGTTTAGGGATGAAAATTACTTTCACCTCTCGCCATGCAAGTGGTATATATCTCTGTGCTATGCAGGCTTGATAGATGATGGTCAGCCATGGCGTTAAGACGTCCAGTCCCCATTGTAGGAGGGCGGGGAAGATTTCATCTAAGCCTGCAGATTTATATGGTTTGAAAGTTCTTATTGCCCATTTTATTCTTTCTGCTGTTACTATAGTGCGGGCTCTGTCCCAGTCTTGGTCGTTTGGTGTGTGCGTTGGTTCAGTTGCCCAGGTTCTGTCTTCGCAGAGGTCACAGTCTGGAAAGTGGGTTTCCAGGAGAACCCTACTTGTCTCGTGATCCGACTTGGTAAATGTGTTGTTTGGGGTTTTCAGCGACCCGAGGGCGCGATCCTGATCGGTAGACAGGATTTTTCTTACGCGTGCGGCCTCGCTGTTCGATTCAATCTCTTCGCAGAACCTTCGCCAGGCCGCCCTGCTGGCGTACCTGACTTGCCTTTTGAAGGTGTATTGTGTTTTTTTGTATAGATCCCAGTCTTCTGGTAGCCTGGAGTTTTTTGCTTTGTTGAATTGTTTGCGCATGGTTTGCCTGAGCTTACTAAGTTCCGAGTTCCACCAGGAGTTGCCCTTTGTCTTGGTGTTTGGGTCTTTTAGTTTGCAGCAGGCGTGGTAGGCTTCAATGATGAATTCCGAGAGTTTTGTTACAGCGTGTTCAAGTTGTTCAGGGTCCGTTAGAGTTTGGGGCGCTTGGTGCTGCGTTAGCAGGGAGGCCAGTAGTCGTTTGTAGCCGGGTACGTTTTTTTTTTTTTGTTTGGGCAGGAGTGGGAAATCCCCGCGGACACCTCGACTATCCCACAGGAATTTCTCTTGTGAGACAGTCGAGGTAGTGCCGGACTCGAACCGGCTAAAAACCACTCCTGCCTAGCCAGTGTCCCTCTGACATTATCAGAGACCTTGTTTACTCTGATAACACTTGTTTGCGACTTGTTGGTGATAGGCCGAAGAGACCACGCTCTATTAAATTTTGTCTTTTTCATATATTTTGATTTCTAAATTTTTACTAAGAATGTTACTCTATGTTTTAGTTAAATTTAATACAATTATAAAAACTCTACAATTTTTTATTCTATTTTAAAACAAATTTGTCTACAACACAACAATCAGCAAGTCCTGTTGGATGCCATCTATACCCTTTTCTGCGATTGCGTTCTTGATTTCCATTTTTTTTTTGTTTTTTTTTTTTTTTTTTTTTTTTTTTTTGCTGATATGGAGAATATATGCTCAAAATATATTAACATATCAGTTTGTATGACCATTACGACTTTTACTCTACCGAATTTAGCAAACGTAAAACAGCTTAGCGATTTCACTAGGATTGACTCCTGGTCCAGTTTAACTGTAGTGGCTTTCGCATGAAAGTAGCTCCAGTTTATGTTCTCCATAGAGCCAATCCCAGTGGTTAGCTCTATACGTCTGCATTCCGGTTTCATCGGGATTGGAATCAAAGAGTACGTGGAAGTGGGCGCACCGACAACTTTAGCAATACGCTACGGTTGCTCGCGCGAATGCGTCCCACTTCCTACGTATCGGGCAATCACTACTGAATGCATTGTGCTGGTGCTCCCCAAGCTCGGCTCTGGTGCAGTTAATGCACACCGCTGCTTCTCCGGTCTGTTTGACTGGGCAGTCCAACCGAAGGTGTGGACCGCCGCAGTGGCTACAGAGATCGGCTGGCTCCGTGCACAGGCGTTTGCCGTGTCCGTATGCCAGACAGCGGGTACACTGCACCAGAGGCGTCTGGTCTTCGACGCGCACTCGCTGGAGGTCAATCCGTAGTTTGCCTCCTTCGAGTGCCCTCTTCCAGATTGCCGGGGTAACACTCAGCACAATGCTATTCGTATGCGGGTTTCGACACTTTTTCCTAAATCTAACGGACATTTTCTGTTCCTCGTCCCCGAGACCGTGAAACACCTCCCGGTTCTGGTTCTTAAGGGCTCTAAGCACCTCTTCATCACTGTGCACTAAAAGCACGTCCCTAAGAACCAGAAGCGGGTCCCGATTCTTCACCGCCTCGACGACGAGGTTCTCTCCGGCCGATTCAAGTCGCTTTTTTAATTTTTCTCTCTCCTCCTTGGTGGCGCACCCCATGATGACCTTTTGGTCCTTGGCTTTCCGGACCCTCTCTACTCGCACCCAGCCCTCCTTCGCATCCACTGCTTTTCGCACTCTTTCGAGGACTTCGGCCCCCGTATCCATCTCATTTGTGGAAGAAACAACTACGGAGTGCAGCGTCGTTCGCTCCGGGGCCTGAGCCCCGGTGTGGGTTTTGCTGACGGCCGCTACAGCCGCGTAAGTGGTCTCTCCCACACTTTCCCTGCTTGCCTAGCCGGGTACGTTGGTACGGCGTGGGTTGCGTCTGGGTTCGGGTTTTTTTATATTGGCCACTAGTGAGAAGCGGATTCTTCTATGGTCAGAGCAGGAAGGCTCGTTGGATACGTGCCAGTCAGATATAAGTTTTGCCGCGTTTTCCGAAGTCAGCGTGAGATCAATAATTGTTTGTCCGCGAGATGTGACCCAAGTGGGTTCCGAGCCGCGGTTAGCGATGTTAAGGTTAGTGGAGAACAAATATGTGCATAATACCTCACCTCTAGTGTTGGCTTTGTTGCAGCCCCAAAGTGGGTGATGGGCGTTTGAGTCCGTGCAGATGACCAGGTCCATTGGCATCTTCACAGTACCTTACCAGGTCGGCCATCCCCTTTGGTGGGCAATCTACATCCTCGCCTGGCATATATACCGAGGCTAGGACGATGTCAGGTACATCGCCGTCGGTTTTTATCCTGACGGCTGTTTGATCTCTGGAACATAATTGCGTGAGTGTGGTGGTGGGTACATCTTTGGGTATATAGGCGCATGTTCGAGGCTTATCTGTGCCTTGTGTATCGAGGATTAGCTTACCTCCAATGTTACCAAGGCCACATACTCTATTATTGCGGATCCACGGCTCTTGGATGAGTGCAATGGTACGGGGTTCTGTCTCCAGTGCCCTGCGTAGGCATGCGGTAGCCGTCTGGCTATGCTGGAGGTTGGTCTGAATAATTTTCAGAGGTCGGGATGTGGGCGGTAGTGGGGTGGAATTAGGAGGAGAGGGATCCATCGGATGATACACCCCCCCCTTCCAGCCCGTGCTGGCCTTCGCTTGGAGCCGGTGACGACGAGAGCAGCCGCTCCGTCCACCCGGATGGTGAGGCTGCATTTCTCTCCGCGTCAGCATCAGCCATCGCCGCCCTGGCCATCTCTTCCTCCAGTTCGGCCATGGTCGGGTCGTTGTCTGTCGGTGCCGGTTCCGTCCGTTCCGTCTCAGTCCGAGTGTCAGTCTGCGTGTCGGGGGGGTTGGCCCTGGGGAAGAAGCGAACGTATATCGATCCAAGGAGGTACGATATCCGTCGCTCCCTACCCAAGACCTTTTCGGCTTCGTCCGGTGGGATGCCCAGGGTCAGATAAGTCCCATGGTTATCACCACCGACCGAAGTCGCCCTATACAGGGACCACCTACCGACAGCGTACCAGGGGTTCTGGCAAGTCAGTATCTTTTGGAGCAGCGCTATGTCCCCATTGTACCTGGGTACAAAGAGCGCCGCTCGTAGTCGGGTCGGTACGTCAGACTGTCTCATTGTAGTCAGTGTCACGTCAGTGTCCGGCAGTCGAATTCTGGGTACATTCTGAGTCAGCCAAGTCAACGCGTTTTCATCCTCGCACCATATGTGCACCGTGCCCTCCGCTACCCTTGGGTAGCCTCGGAAGGCCGGGACTCTGGTGGGGTCCGTGCGACACGTGTCGACTATGAGGTCCTCGAGCTTGGTCTTTACGACCTCACACTCGGCCGATGTCAAGTCTTGTGATGGAGGCGGACGGCAGATCGCTACGGCGAGTCGCGCAGGAATATCCTTTGTGGCCCGCGCGTAGGTTCTCTGCTCCCCTTGAGCAGCCTGGGTTCTGAAACGCTTTGCGTCTCCCTGGAGCGTGCTTGGCGAAGCCGTATCGTCGGGACGCTCCCGCTTCGCCGCTCCCTGTCCACTTGGACCTGGTTGCGGTTCTGTGGGGCCCGGCTTGGCTCTTTGTTCCAGGTTAACCCGGTTTAGGAACCCAGCCCGCTTACCTCGTCTCCTGGTCCGGTGTCGGTCGCCAGTCGTCTCGTCGCGGTTCTGGTTGCTTCCTCCGGATGGTCCCGGTGCGGGCAGTGACTTCTCGCGTTGGGTTTCCCCTACGCGTGCTGTTCCCTGCCCGCTCGTTTCCGCGTCCGACTGCTGCTTGCTCTGGGTTTCCCCTTCGCGCGCCTGTAGCCGGTCGCGTACTCCCTTCCAACCTCCCGTTTGCGCATCGCGTAGACTATTGCCTTCGCGGGCTTTGCGCAAACGTTTGTTGAGCTCTCTTTCTCTGTTTCGGAGCTTACCGCGCTGAGTCTTCAGCTTGCGGACCTCGTCCACAGAGATAAAACCGAAACTACCAGGGTCCGCTTCCTTTCCCGTCCCGAGAGAGTCCATGTTCATGTTCCTCAACCTTGCCTCGATCTTCTCACGCTGGAGTGCCAGCGTGCGGAGTTCGCTGCTAAGGCTGGATATTCGCGGGTTGTCGGCGTCATTGTCGGGATTGTTCGTGACACTGTTCCGAACGATACTCTGGTGCCAGGCCATCGTGGAAGGTGTCGTAGTCGTCGTCGAGTCAGTGGGCGCACGAATTGCAGCCGTGGTCGTGTCGGTTGTCGTTGTTTTTGTTGGCGCGTGAGCCGCAGCCGATGCTGGCGGTAGAACCGCCTTAGGCAGAAGAGTGCCCCCCCCCAGATTACGGTGGAGGCAGACCGACGAGTCGGTGTGGGATTCCCCGGCATTACCGGGACCCACCTGGGGAATATTATTTTTACTTTCCTGCATGTTGGGTTTTGGTGGGCTTTTTTGGAGTGGAGGTTACCCGTCCTCATGGACCGAAAGGATAAAGGGAGAAGGGAAGGAGGGTCTGGGTGTAGGATCATGGAGATGGGGTGAGGGATTTCCCTAGGCCTGGGATTTTGGCTTTCGGGAAGGTGCGAAAAAGCGCCTGGGGGTTTTGGTTACGTCTATTTCTTATGGAATTAGACCAAGAACAGGGTGGCAACCTCGTGAAGGTGAATCCCCCAGACCTGCCTTGAGGATCTACACGACCGTAGCGCTCCCCCTCAAGACCCCGCCACCCTAGGTAGGCCTGCATCCATACTACCAAGCAAAGCATAAGCAAAGCATGTCGTTGTGCAACCGCGAAAGCATAAATACAGACCCCCCCCTCGATAATAACCGGTATTTTCGTCGGCGTTTGGAAGGAAAGCCCTATCTTTGTTTTGTTTGTCATGTCAGACGTCACATGTCAATAATATTATTAATTTGGTGGTCGATTAACATAATTAATAAACAAATAAATACTCTTTGATGTTCGATTCGTTTAACTAATCTCTGTATACACGAGTAGTAGTAAAGTAACGTATACTTGTGTACACTATACTAGTATATACTCTAAAAGGAAAAACAAGAAGAAAATCAAGCTGATCCCTAAGTATTGGATTTTAGGCCAATGTCAGTAGCGAGCTGAAAAATTGCAGCAGGACTGTAGAGAAGTGGGCAACAATGTAAGTTGTTTCAGTGAGATGAAATGTTATACTGGATTGGATAAGTATATGCATAATTTTCATATATTCTAAACTTATTTAATTTCAACAGATTTGGAGTGTGCGGGTGACAAAAGTGAAAAGAAAGGCAAGGGATTCCATCAGGGCTACTAGTGGAGGACCAGCAGGGGCAGATCTCAATGACATTCAACGCATGTTATCCAGAAACATGTATTAAATATGCGGTTTCAATTTTGTGAAATCGCTACTCTTTTTTGTTAAGGTCTTAAACCTTAACAAAAAAGAGTAGCGATTTCACAAAATTACTCTACTTACTACTCTACTTACTCGCTTTACTAAAGCTACTCTTTTTTGTTAAGGTTTAAGGAGAAAATAAATATTTAAACATTAAAGAAATAAAATGTTTCATTTAATTAAAAGAATTGACAAGTGATTGCTGAATTTTCCTCGCTTCAGCAAGGAAATCTGTGCAGGTATCCTCCGCAAAAGCACTCTGCTGCTCGGTGACATTGATATCTTCTTCATCTGCAAAGATACACTTAATTAGATTTCTTATTTTGCAAACAAATAAAACAGAATTAAATATAAATCAAATCAAACACTTACAATCAAATGTTTCCAGTTGTACAGGGTGCAACATGCTAGAATAATTTTTGTAGCATTTTCTGGTTCTGTTCACTAGGCGTCCATTACACATTTCCACCACATTTCTTGCCCTTGAGTGGCACTTAATATTTGGCACCACGATGGGAATCATGAGCCATGCCTGTAGTGGGTATCCGTTCCTAAAATAAATAAAACTTTATATGTACTTAGTTAATAGATATACCCAATAGGTATAAAGTTTACTAGCTAGTGACCTACCGAGAAGCCACTGAGATCTTTCCTCATGTACATACTATTTACTAACTCATTTCTAAATATGTGTAATGTATCACGTAATAAAAATCCAAATCCAGGAACTGTAATTCTTACTGAATTACAGTTCCTGGATTTTGTTTTTTGTCATAGTGATTTTTATTACGTGATACATTACACATATCACTGCATACATATAATAATATATAGGACACAATACCGTTCTAACCTTTAGGTGTTTGGGGATAAATCCTTCATCCAAACGAGGATTCAGCTTATCCACCAAATAAAGTGCCCCGATCTAGGTGTCTTTTTATTGAATTTCTTCTCTGCCATTTGGAATGGGTTGCACCACGATGGGAATCATGAGCCATGACTGTAGTGGGTATCCGTTTCTAAAATAAATAAAACTTTATATGTACTTAGTTATTAGATATACCCAATAGGTACCTACAAAGTTTACAAGTGACCTACCGAGAAGCCACTGAGATCTTTCCTCATGTACATACTATTTACTAACTCATTTCTTTAATAAGTAATAACTAGGTGTAATGTATCACGTAATAAAAGTCACTATGACAAAAAACAAAATCCAGAAACTGTAATTCAGTAAGAATTACAGTTCCTTATATTACTGCATACATATAATATATAGGACACAATACCGTTCTAACATTTAAGTGTTTGAGGATAAATCCTTCATCCAAACGAGGATTCAGCTTATCCACCAAATAAAGTGCCCCTATCTAGGTGTCTTTTTATTGAATTTCTTCTCTGCAATTTGGAATGGGTTGGACTGGTCTAATTATCTTTCCAATTGAATCCTCTCTTGATAGTTTCTAAAACATAGTTATTTCTTATTAGTTATTACACAAAACCTGGAAGTGGCTTTGATTATGAGAAGTGTATGTAATGTAGCATGTGCATTAAATGTTTAGTACGCAAATCCCTTGTAAGTTTTCATGAATGCATTTCGTATTGTATCATAATAAAATAACACTAAATTTACCTTTCTGCCGAATCGACAACGGCTGCAATCACATAAGCTTCCATTCTGAACTCAAACACATCCAAACTTTCAAGAAAAACGAGAGAAATCTGCTTTGTAATTTTTAGTTCATGACAACTAATTTTATTCCACACCTTTTTAATCACGATTAAAAATAGTCAGTTTTAGTTTGACAATCATAATTTTAGGTGAAAAACGTCAATTTCAGAATAGCGAAATTGCCATTTCCACTAAATTGAATGTCTTAGTGCTGTCAAACTATAATTAATTTAAGTTATGTCATTTTAATCAATTTCAGAATAGGAAACGTCGTTTGACAGGAATAAACTAAATTTTAGTGATTTTTAGTCTAGTTTAGAGAAATTTGTGACAAGAGAATCGGCACCAATGAATTGATAAAATGTTATTTATTTCTCCTTATTATTATTATATGAATGTCCATTACATTGGTATTTGTATGGCCAGTGATTACATGGAAATGGCCATTTTGGAATTTCTTATAGAAATTGTAGCTATCATTCTCAACCAAGTACTTGTGGGGATCCAAATTTTCTTTTTTAGCATCAGAAATTAAATCTATATAGCCTATAGCACCAGCAGCATCTGTTGGGCCATCAATTCCATCAGTCCCAGCACTTAAGAAGTAAATATTGAAGCTTTCAAAATCATCTTTTGCATTATGAAGGGAATCCGAAAATTCTAAGGCCAGTTGTTGATTTCTCCCGCCTTTTCCTGATCCTGTAACATTTACTGTTATTTCTCCACCAAGGATTAGACATAGGTCTTCATTTGATGGAGTTTTCAAAACATTTTCTAAAACTGCAGAATGAATCCCTGGAACATTGCAAGACTCAATTTGTTGCTTTAGATCATCTAAACTCAACTTCCCTTTTAGAAAGTCACAAAAATACTTTGTCAATTTAGCATACTCGGAAGCAATTTCTTTGACTTCTCCAGTCACTTCATCAGACAGAGGAATGGGTAAATAATTTAATTTCCTTGCTTCTTCTATAGCTGCAGCTATACTTATTTTGTTTGATCCTATAACATAATTCTTTACAGTTTCTCTAGGGAATTCATCTTTTTTGGTAGTTTCATTCAGAACTGTTCTAATTGATTCTGGAAGTTGGTCCATTAATTTAAATTGCTTGAGTATATAAATTGCTTGAGAAGAGTCATCTTCATTCTCTGTAGTAGGTCCACTGGCTATTAAATCTAGCGGGTCTCCAACAATATCAGACAGCACTAATGAAATTACTTGAGCTGGTTGTGCCTTTATTCCCAATTGTCCTCCTTTCAAATCTGAAATCCTTTTCCTGACAGTATTAAGTTCCTTGATGTCTGCACCTGCATTTGCTAATTTCTTTATTAGTGTAGTTTTTTCATCCAGTGTTATAGGAGGTTTAGGCAGTGGCAAGAGGGCCGAACCCCCACCAGATAGTAAAACCAGAAGTAAATCATCATTCCCAAGCTTGGTAATATGTTCTCTAATTTTTTCAGCTGTGCTCAAAGCATTAGCATCAGGGAGATTGTTCAGTGCTCCCTCATAGTAAAATATGTTCGGATTTGTTGGTTTATGACATAAACTCCCGGCAGGAATGCTAATAATTCCATGTTTGATTTTCGAATTCAAGATATTTTCAACTTCTTTAGCCATATTTTGCACTGCTTTCCCGCTCCCGATCAAATGTACATTTGTATTATGTAAGTTGATATTATCTCCATCTATAGTTAACAGCTGACTTGTAGGATTGTACTTAACAAATTTTTTAATGAGGTTTTCCGGAAGCACCGCGTTCACACTACTCACGAAAGTTTTCATCATATCGCTGACCAGTTGTTTGGACATTTTTGAACACTGTGTCTTATTGTGTTTCTTCAACTTGATAATTCGGTTTGTACTACAAAATAGGAATGAAGTGTACTGTCCGATAAAGTATCTTGTGAAGTTGTGATTATTTATAAGGGTACTTTTACACACACACATAGCGGAACTAGCTAGATAAACTTCAACTTCAACTCTAGATAAACTTTTAGCAGAAGGATTGTTTACCTATTGTTTACATTTAACTGTCAATGTGACAAGAAATGTCAGATTAAACAGAACACCCTTGCTTGACCTACGACAGATTCGACCACGACCATTCTTTTACGAACATTATTTTTTACTTTTTACCCGCATCTTTCGCTGTAATAAATAAAAAAAGGGTAAAAATTTCGTGTATTTTTGTCTGCGGATTGTTGACTTATAATTATTATTAGTAATGAATATTTATTGCCTGTGTCTGAATTAGAATTCTTTTTTTTTCGGCAGTTAACTTTTGTTAGGTGTAGTGTGTAGTCAACGTTACGACAAGATAATAGTGAGATAAAAAAACGAATGTCAAATGTTATGGTTTTTATCGCGTTGAGATAACAACAAACTACATAGCTACATAGCACCTGATAAGTTTTTTTTTGTTGTCTAATTGCAGGAAGCCAAAATTTTGGCGCGAAAAAAGAAAGTTACGTTTCGTTTTCTTTGACGCAAGTTCATTACAAAACTTTGATGAATAAATAATTTTAATTAACCAACCTATTGATTGCTACTTTGTGAATTTCTAGTTGGTTATAAGCAAGAACTAAGTGTTTGTTTTACTTTAAGTTACTGGTTTTAGTTTAATAGTAACTAAGCAAACTCCTCAAGACGCAAAACAACAACTAAAACCGAACGTTAATGTAAACATGTCCCAACATGTTGCCGGAAATTTCAAAATAGAATGGTAGATCAAAGTGAGATCTTTTCTATAAGGTGAAACTGTTACTTACATGACGATATGGATTACCCGGTTTGCTTATCCCAATATTTCGCAAATAAACAAAATGTGAGGTCCTTTGGCAATGTAATAAAAAGTAACATTTTTAAAAACGAAAATGAAGAGTCTTTCTACAAACTTATCTTTGATGATGCTACCCTGGTGAGTGATTTACCAGCTGATTTTACAAATATTTTATCCACTTTGAAAACAAACCTGAGGAATAAATCCAAGCTTGATTTCAAGAACTCCTTTCCTAACGATGATACTTCACATTTACACCCAGTAGATAAAGACTTTATTTTAAATAATTGTTGGAAAGCGTTATGCGAAATATGTCCAAGAAGCTTATTTGGAAGTAATCAAAATAATAAAATATTCAAGAATTTAGTTCGGACTGTTGTTTACAGCATGAAACGCCAACATTTCATACTTGAAAAAATTATGGCCAAGTGGGACCTGAAAATACAACCTTGGAAAAGTCTTCCAAATGCAAGAAGTGTTTTATTAAAGATTATTTTATGGATATTGAAATATGTACTGTCATCAATGATTTGTTTAAACTTTTATGTTACCACATGCAAACTGGATGCTAATGAAAACAAACTTTATTATTTTTGGAAAAACCAGTGGCAGAGTTTTTATGACCAACACGTTTCCAAAATGGTATTCACCAAAGTGATGCAGAAATGTGAGTCCTATTCGCTGGGTAAAAAGTGTAAAAGAAATCATAGCCTCGTTGATAGACGGAAATTAAAAATGTTAAAAAGAGATATTCCGAAGTTATATCTAACATTGAAACCAAATAGCGATTGCAGGCCAATTGTATGCTATAAAAATGACTCGCTTACTATTTCTGAAAAATATAAAATTAAGGACAGATTAAAATTTTTAAGATTACTGTCTGGTAAGCCACTTATAAAACTAGAAAATCAGTATAAAACATTACATGCTACATGGCTAGCTGCAAATAAGCCAAAACTTTACTTTATTAAAACTGATCTCAGCAATGCATTTGGTTCTATAAACAGAGATAAATTATCAAAAATATTATCTGAGAAACATGTAAATTGCCAGAAGGCTGAAAAGTGCATGAATATGAAGAAAAAAATAGCTCAACAATACAGAGATTTGGTGACAGAACTGCGCAAGCCAATCTTAATCCGTGCAGGATCTACTGTTTATGAATGGAAAGAAGGATTGGTTCAAGGATACAAATACTCTCCTGCACTGTCTGAACTATATTACACATATTTGGATGAATTATATTTTTCTGAACATCTGAAAGCTACTGAAAATCAAGTTAAATTATTTATTCGAGTTGTTGATGATTATTTGTACATCACAGACTCATTAACAGATGCTTCATCATTTTTGGGTGCATTATCGAATTATAGAAATGTGAATTATGAAAAGACTGTGGTAAATTTTCCACATGAGAGAATAAAGCAGAGTGAAGATATATTTTTCCTTGGATATTGTTACAACACATCTACAATGCAAGTTAGTAGAGCCAGTAACATATTCGCTGGACAAATGTGCTACAAAATTGCATTTACAAGTGGATTCTCTGATATAAACAAATTTATTGAGAGTCGTATTGGCCAGTCCGGAATTCAAATTAACAGCCATATCTTTAATTTGAACTATAATAATGAAGAATTAATATGGAGGCATATATTTGCAACTTTTTGCTTGTCTGCTAATAAATTGTGTACTATTTTAGCAATGCTATGCAATGAACAGGAAATGAAGAATTTTCTAACACTTTATAAAAAGAGGGTATCTGTGAAACTGGGCAATTCTATGATAGAAATATTAATGAAGAATAAACCCAGTGATTTTATATTTGTCTATTGTATTAATCATTTAAGATATTTATCATGGAAAGCTCTATACTTATGTGCGAAGTTAACACCAAAATGTACTGGGCTGGTACCATTTATAAGTGATGAATTGGCGAAATCTAATTGTATATTTGGAAAATGGCGGGAACATGCAAGAAGGATCGACACAAATGGCGATTGTGAACGTAAAGCGATCAGAGAAGTGTGTCGAAGAACTGATTTGAGAGTGATTTTTAAAGATTTCAATGTTTTACCTCAAGGATTTGAATGTTACCATCATAAACGATTATTGTGAAGGATGTAAATAAAAATATGTATTTTGTTTAAAATATTTTGATTTAATAAAAAATATACATAAAGCTATAGATTCACTTGGACGGTAGAAAATAAAAGACTATGTAAATAATCTAGGCACACATTTGGACGGAATTAAATTTCTAGAAGCTGCAACATCACACAACAATTACTTATTCTATGTCAGGTCAGATATTATCAGGGCACGCCACGATAGTGGCGGTAAGTCCCCTCTTTGAGGAGTGGCTAGAGAGGCGCCACGGCGTCCTCACCTTCCGCCTGACGCAGGTCCTCACCGGACACGGATGTTTCGGGAGGTACCTGCACCGAATCGGGCGGGAGGAATCGCCCGGGTGTCTCCACTGCGAGGATCGACCGGAGGACACGGTGGAGCACACGGTGGAAGTCTGCCCTGCGTGGGCGGAGCTCCGCCGTGTCCTCGTGGCGGCGATCGGCGGCGGCGACCTCTCGCGTCCGGCCCTGGTTCAATCCATGGTCCGGAGCGAGACGGAATGGGAAGCCGTCGCCTCCTTCTGCGAAGCAGTTATGCTAGCGAAGGAGGTGGCGGAACGAGAGAGGGAAAGATCCTCTCTTCCCGGCCGCCGCGGGAGACGCACCGGGCGTCGGGGGCCACGTGGTGGCTACCGGCCACCGTAGATGCGGGCCTGTGGACGGCTGGCTATGGGCAATAGCTGGCCGTCCGGCCGTCTAACGACGACGACAGGCCGTGTCGACGGCGCGTTCGTGTTCCACGCGCGCCTCAAAGAGTGTCAGCAAAAAGAGAGGGGCCCGCAAGGGCCGAAGCCTGCCGGGGTTGCGGGCCTGTTCGAAAGAGATACCGCGGCCCCGGAACATAAAAGGCGAGGAAGGAACATGGATGGTTTTTAGTCAGTAAGAGTCTGACACTCCCTCCCGCTCCGCCCAGAGTGGGGGGGGTCATTTGATGATTTCCCATCCTTAAAAAAAAAAAAAAAAAAAAAAAAGGTCAGATATTATAATATCATAGCTCCAGATCTAGATTAAGTCACTCAGGAACAGATTGTGTCTTATAAACTATATTGCTTACAAACTAACATGGGCTAATAAAATAATGGAGTGCCAATCCCATAATTAAAAATTCCCTATTGAGAATGATTTCCAAATCATATGCTGTCTGTTTTAATTAATATGTAATAGGACAGTCCTACTATTTTACTGTTCTACCTAGTCGGTATTTTCTTCGACAGAGAAAATACACGTGCTGTAATTAGGCTTATTATATCTATAAAAGTAGCTTTTGGCGCGTGGCCAGTATCGGAGCTAACGCCACAACGTTTCATAAAACAATACTTTTAAGTTTAAAGTAAGAAGCGCCAGTAATAGCTGTAATAGAAGTACATATAGCATGTAGCTACCGGCAGTTGTGAGTTGACATCGTATCACAATGTAGGCTAAAAGTTAACGCTCCATTATCTCACTACTCCATGTAAATTACAAAAGTAATTTATCTCAATATCGCAACTACAAATAGTGCTATCGCTAATAAATGTCCGACAACACCGTTGCTATAACCGTGCGACAAAAAATCGGGGTCTGATGCGACATAGTAGGACGCTTGTGGTGCGTCGCAGGACACGATCCTTGCGGCTCGGATGAGCGCGGGGCCGGCCACTATTTCTGCTGAGCGCTTGTTGTGGGACAAGGGCTTTAGGCGCACTGCCACGTCGCTGAAGATTAGGTCGGAGTATGGCGGTAGGGAGTAGAACATGGAGAAACTGTAAAAATAATAAAAAAAAAAAAGAAATGAAAAAGTGTTTAATTATAATAATCTGAATAAAGCCGCACAGTGAAGGTTGGCACAAATATTCAGTTCTCGCAGCTGCAGAGCTGCTCAGAGCAGATTTCTAGTCAAATTATAATTTTTGGTTGTTGTGACCTTTATATTGAAGTGAAAACTTCTTTAGGCGCGTTGAGGACTTTTTGGGTGATCAAAAATCATGGAACTCGAGTAACCGTTACCTAACGCTTCGTAGCACTCGTAGCCGATCCCCAAAGACTGCCCGCATGTTTTTTTTAAATATAAGATGATGTATAAATCTTTATTCTCGGCGTCATAAAATACATTTGCCCAGTAATATATTTTTCACTCCTCTTGCTCGAAAAGACCGTCATAATAGGTTACCAGAGGGGGCGTAAAAATTGCTCATTATAGCCCTAGGGAAAATAAGCTTTTTTTTTAATTTCGTCGTTGGTGTTCGAAAACGCAAAGTCTTTACTCATAATTCATAAATAATTGACTTATTACTGTTCAATTAAAAAAAAAACCATTTTATTTAAAAAATGGAACCAAACGCGTGTGCGTTGTATTCCAGCTACAGAAGAAACAAAAAAAACGCATTGGCGCGAAATTTTATGATTTTTTCTGTATTATTTATTTGAATTATAAGTAGGATTCCTTTTTATATCCTACGTTTACCCCACAAACGACACAATATTATATTCGTCTTCATAGAGAACTGACATTATGTTGCCGGGAAAAAAAATCTCATTTTTGAACAACAGTACAAATTGTACATTTAATTTTTAATAAAATAAACTATCATATCAAAAATGGAAATTTTATTTTCTCGCAATCGTAGTGAAAAGTACGATGTAACACACGGCGGCGCTAGAATCCCATTATAACTCGGTTCCTATTTACTACCTCGCTGAAGCTCGGTAGTAAAACTACCTCGTCTATAATGGGTCATTTTAGCCCCTTGTATTACAATCTACTATTTTTGAAAATTGTACCTAAATATAAAATAATGTACTATATTTTACCTGAACTCATCCGAAGTAACAGCCCCATAGAATTGCTGAGCGTACACCATGAGATTGGAGTAGGTATCCAACTCAGTATGGTTCGGCCTGCCCATCAGTACGGATCCGGGGACCTTGCCTAAATTGCAATGCTTGTATTCATGCATCTTTGCGCGAGTTCCTGGCAACAAAGGTTTTATTAGTTTTGGTATGCAACTGATGATAGCTTGTTACATATCGATAGATGGAACAAAGCAACAGCTTTTATCGAAAAACTATAGTTCTAAGTTTGTAGAGGATAATACAGGGTCAATTTTAGTATACCAGTCAAATTTTCAGAGATTATTACGAATTCTCAAAACAAGGCAATAACAACACAATTTGGTTCAACAATTAAATGCTTCATTACATTTATTTGGTTCGAATATAACTGTGTAACTCTCAATTTTCTTAATTTTACAATTAGGCTGATCCTTGAAAATTAACCCCGTAATGTAACGCCAGGTGGGCGTAATTGGAACAATAACCATTTAGAGGAAGCTTGTATGCAATACTCTTGATAAACGGTTTTGTATTGAGAAGTTTTATAGAAAAGGTAAACGGAACACAAGACAAGACAACTTGTGTTACACTTAGACAAGTTATGAAACTATTGAGAGTAGATGTCGCAATGAAGCTGCGTGGTCTATTACGATCTCTACTCTCTCAGAGTCCCAACAGCAACATCATGGGGGAATCCTAGATCTTACCATCAGGGCAGAGTAGCTGCAAGTCATCGGGCAGCAGATCCCTCGTCCACCACTCGCGACGTCTTCCCGCCGACACTTCGGCAGGAGCCGAGTGCCGCACGAAGGCGACGTCCCCGCCCCCTTCCCCATGAGTTATGTCGTACATCTTACCATCAGGGCAGAGTAGCTGCAAGTCATCGGGCAGCAGATCCCTCGCCCACCACTCGCGACGTCTTCCCGCCGACACTTCGGCAGGAGCCGAGTGCCGCACGAAGGCGACGTCCCCGCCCCCTTCCCCATGAGTTATGTCGTACATCTTACCATCAGGGCAGAGTAGCTGCAAGTCATCGGGCAGCAGATCCCTCGCCCACCACTCGCGACGTCTTCCCGCCGACACTTCGGCAGGAGCCGAGTGCCGCACGAAGGCGACGTCCCCGCCCCCTTCCCCATGAGTTATGTCGTACATCTTACCATCAGGGCAGAGTAGCTGCAAGTCATCGGGTAGCAGATCCCTCGCCCACCACTCGCGACGTCTTCCCGCCGACACTTCGGCAGGAGCCGAGTGCCGCACGAAGGCGACGTCCTCGCCCCCTTCCCCATGAGTTATGTCGTACATCTTACCATCAGGGCAGAGTAGCTGCAAGTCATCGGGCAGCAGATCCCTCGCCCACCACTCGCGACGTCTTCCCGCCGACACTTCGGCAGGAGCCGAGTGCCGCACGAAGGCGACGTCCCCGCCCCCTTCCCCATGAGTTATGTCGTACATCTTACCATCAGGGCAGAGTAGCTGCAAGTCATCGGGCAGCAGATCCCTCGCCCACCACTCGCGACGTCTTCCCGCCGACACTTCGGCAGGAGCCGAGTGCCGCACGAAGGCGACGTCCCCGCCCCCTTCCCCATGAGTTATGTCGTACATCTTACCATCAGGGCAGAGTAGCTGCAAGTCATCGGGCAGCAGATCCCTCGCCCACCACTCGCGACGTCTTCCCGCCGACACTTCGGCAGGAGCCGAGTGCCGCACGAAGGCGACGTCCCCGCCCCCTTCCCCATGAGTTATGTCGTACATCTTACCATCAGGGCAGAGTAGCTGCAAGTCATCGGGCAGCAGATCCCTCGCCCACCACTCGCGACGTCTTCCCGCCGACACTTCGGCAGGAGCCGAGTGCCGCACGAAGGCGACGTCCCCGCCCCCTTCCCCATGAGTTATGTCGTACATCTTACCATCAGGGCAGAGTAGCTGCAAGTCATCGGGCAGCAGATCCCTCGCCCACCACTCGCGACGTCTTCCCGCCGACACTTCGGCAGGAGCTGAGTGCCGCACGAAGGCGACGTCCCCGCCCCCTTCCACCATGCATCGTACTGCGCCTACGGAACCGAAGTAGTCTTCACTTGCGTCGCGGCGGCAGCGTCTGATGACCAAAAGATTTGTACGTTGATTAAAAAGCGTAAGGCAGAGATTTGATGACACAAATGGAGAAACCCGATCAGTGAGAAGTGAGTGACTAATGACTGCTGCTGTTAGATTGGCGGGTTCGAATCCCGGTAGCGAAAAATGTTTGTGTAATGAACATGGACGTTTGTGTCCGAGTCGGATGTTAATATTTATAATAAGTATGTATTTACAAAAGAAAAGTATCTTTGTAGGATATCAATTATCTGGTGTTCACGACACACGCTTAGCAAGGAGTTGCTTAGTGTGACACTAGATGGCGTTGTGTGTAATGTCCAGCGATATTTATTTATTTATATAATATCTAGGATCTTCTGAAATATTAGTTGTCAGAAAAATACCATTTGTGACCAAGAGTTAGAAATTTTTTTGGGTGTACATGTTTTAATGACGCCCTTAGATGAAAACACGAGTGTTTTGAGTTGTATGTAATGTGAATTTTATATTATTTGCGGCTCCAGCTTGCCAGATTTTGCAAGTCAAAATGTTGTTTTTTTTATTATATCTGCACGAATTTTGCAGCTACATCAAAATCCCTGTTGAGAGTAGTCGTTTACTTGTTCCCCTTACCTATAAGAAGCTCCATGACATAGGTGGCACAGGTTGTCGTGTGGCACTGTCCCGGAGTCCACGTACTCAGAGCTGAGCGCGCCGGGAGCGCAGGACTTCGTGAAGTACTCGGCCGCAGCGTGCGCGCCGTCGCAACCATATGACCTGTTATACAAAATTTTGTCGTTTAATTTAAATATTTAAAACTTTTTACACAAGACTTGTAAAAAAATCTTAAGATAACTTTCGTAAGACGAGATATAATAATATCGCTGTATTATGAATTATAATTATCAACATTCAAGCATGTATCGTGATTGCACAGCTACTTTCAAAATCAAATGGTACAGACCATTTGATCTATATTTTACTTGGCTTACTAAGCCTCGAAACTAATCGCTCCAGTTCCTGTGAATCAATTAAAAATAATATAATTGGCGATCTAGAATTTATACTCGTAAGTGTCTAAAGCGTGGTGATATCAAGAGTCTGAGAACACACAAAATGTTTAGAAATATTATTAAGCATGATTACAATATTATAATTACATTACAACTTTTAAAATAAACCTACCTGATCCATCCATTAGAGATAAGGTAAGCAAGCGGGAAGACCCATCCAACAGCCGTCCCCAACCCAGTGTGGCAGGTATTCTTGCCACGTAAGTACGTTAGATCTGTGTCCGGATCCTGTTCCTTTGCCACGGCCACTGCGTAGTACCAGTTGTCTCCGCTTGAGTATATCTGAGATGTGAGAGAACATTTCAACAAATGGGTAGATGGCACGATAAAAAAAAATAGTCTGTCAGTTAGATTATCAACAAAAATATTTAACCCATATTTTTTCTAAACACTGTTTTAGGCTTTCACGGTTTAAAACTAAACTTATATTGGGAACTTCTTGTAATATCGGGAGTTCAACATAATAAATAATCACGGAAGATATCCCGTAAGTGACAATATAAGTTCATATTTTTTCTTTTGTTACATAAACCAAAATTTACGAAGATACGACGGCTTTTAAAATTTCTAAATACGTCACGCCTTGGTATAATTTTTGGCGAGTTCTGACGTCACGAATTTGACAAAAACAAAAAATACGTCCATTGTTTTCCAATATCTAACTGACGGACTAAATAGATTTGCATTTTTTTTATACTGTCGTTATACCTATTGACATACTTTTTAAGAGCTGTCAAAACGCGGTTCTCTCATAGATTCTGTATATGGCAATAGCACGTTGTGACGTCACTGTTTAGTCAACTCAATGATTCAACTATTTAATGATTTCAAAGCAACAAAAAATCTAATTTGGCAATTAATTGAAAATAAATATGGTTTTCAGGTCACACAGTCGTGAAATGTTTCGTTACAGAAATATAAGAAGCTTAGTCTACAATAAGAGAAAATGTTAGTTAGGTTAGAAATTTCTCAGCATTGTGGCGGGTTGTTGTCAATAGGTTCACCCCATTACATGGCACTTAAACATAACTGGTGTGTCGTGGGTCATTATGGAGCCCCCTTGGGGCTTACAGGCGTAATCACCGAAGGAGTCATGACATGTGTAAGTGTTGTGGTAAACCAAAGCGTTGGTTTTTATTTATTTGGAGAAGCTTTGCCAAACTTCAAGGAGTTAAATTGTTCAGCGGGTCTACAATAGTTGCCATAGAAGTTCCCCAGAAAAAAAAAGCAGGGCAGTCTTTGGCGACTGCCGATAGAAGTGAAAACTAAGTAATCTATATCTGCTACGGGCTATGCCCCGCGCACGCCTAAGTGGTGCTACGCCGTAGCGGGCCAGTTACGAGTGCTACGCAGCGTGAACAACACTCAGAAGTTTTCACTTCAATAAAGTGTTTTTCCATTGGCAATCGTACCTCCTGCATGAAGGGCACCAGTCGGTGCATGTTGGCAGCATGCAGCATGTCGGCGGCATCGAACAGCGCGAAGTCCGCGGCTCCCTCCGCGATGGCGCGCTCGCAGTGCCGCGTACTGTGTCCGCGCCAGCAGATCAGCGTGGGCGACAAGAACGCCGCTTTTAACGCTACCTGGAATGCAAAGGCAGTATTAATAAACGTAATTTTTGTCTTTAAAATAAGCTCTCTAGCTTTATTTATTTATGTACACACAAAATACTTAACAGGACATCACATTAAGATAGAAGAGCAAAAAGGCACTGCTTTTGTAACAAATTTCTTACAGCAGACCTGCAAGGAAAGTTCGATTTGAAATGTAGACTTGAATTAAAACACTTTAATGCTTTACTCTTGAAGATATCGCTGGTGAACAGCATAACTACGACTAAAATAGGTCTAGACCTATTTTAGTCGTAGTTATGCTGTTCACCAGCCCTATTTCTCAGAACCTATTTCTTCCCCTAGGGGAAGAAATAGGTTCCCCTATGCGGTAGTGGAAGGTGCGATCCGACAGAGTCTTGTAAAATAAGCAAAAGACGGTCTGTCAGTCCTAGTTGGTAGAACTTATATAATAAGCCGTTGTGCTAGACTTTGTCGAAGGCTTTCGCTATATCGAAGAACACGCCACTCCACGCTGTAAACCAGCGCTCTACGATGCGCCAACTTTTCTACGATTTGGTGTACCTGTTATGTGCATGATTGTTCGGTCTTGAAACCGAATTGCTAGTTGGGAATGAGGCTCTTAACCTCGACATAAACTTTGAATCGCTTATAAATGAGCCTCTCGTAGATTTTGCCGAGTGCATTCAAGAGACTGTTTGGAAATTGTCTGTAATGATTTCTTGAATTAATGACATATTAAATACGAACATATCAGCAGTAATTGTTGGGGTTGTTTTCTTTCGCAGGTCTGCTGGTTTAAATTTCTCAAGATGTACGTACCTTTGTTGTTTTTATTTCTAAAGACTTTACTTGAATGAAACTTCTTACCCTCATCTTGAGACACTTGTCCATCTCCTGATCACTGGTGACACATAACGTAGCTCGCTTGATGGGACAGTCTCTTATAGCCAGCACCGCGTTCTCTGCCTGTCCTCCGACGAACTCGTTGTTGAGGATGTGTTTCGCGGCTTGTTCCTCCTCTTTTAGTATGCGGAAGTTTACTGTTGCATCCTGTGAAAAGGTTTTATAAAATGAGGTTGGAGTATCATTTGTTTTTCTGAAAACTTTTTGGCAAGTCGTTGGTTTCGAGTCCGAACTTTTTGTATAATAATCACTTGAAGTGAAGAATCGGTGATGGAAAACATTGTGAGGGAACCAGCATGCCTGAGATATCTCTCTTTTTACTTGACGGCATGTTAAGCCAAGTCTGAGGCTTATGGTCTGCATTAAAACTCTGACTTTGGTTTAGTTAGCAACTAACCACACGAAAAAGAAAGAAGATCCGAAAAGAAAAACAAAAATAAACGGGGACAAGACAAAACCCTATATAAACAAAGAACTCGTGAAAAAGTGTTCAGCAAAGAACTCTATGGTAGTAGAATTAATGTAACAAACACTAGCACAATTTTCCATTTTCGCAAAACTAATTTGTCAGCTTCTTCCCCATCACGCTATCACTCATCTAATGGCGGTATACCAACTGACCTGTAATAACAAATCCGTGGTTTCGTTGGATCTGAACAGTCGGAACAGTGCTTCAATAGGTTGTCCTGCAGAGTCCACGCGAGTCTTGAAAGGTGGCATAGTACTTGCTCTGTAAAGCATCGGTAATTTTTATTATTGAACTCAAATTAATAGCACGCCGAGAAAGCTAATATAAGTGTGCGAAAGTATGCACGTACGTACATACATACGAACGTATGTACACGTACGCAGGCACATATTAACCTCAGCCTCAGCTTTGGCACATGTTGACATTATCTGACACTGCAGGAATAAATAAGCAAATAAAAAATAAAACCGACTTCAAAAAAAAACAAAAAAGTGAAAAATAACTTTAGCTTCTGAAGTCGGTGACCTTTGTTTCATTGCTTTAGTTTTTTTGTCACCGACTTCAGAAGCTAAAGTTATTTTTCACTTTTTTGTTTTTTTTTGAAGTCGGTTTTATTTTTTGCAAAAAAGTTTTTATTTTTCACTTTTTAGTGGTTCATATGTGCTTGACATACATGGAAAGTGCATACCGTTACAATTACAACAAGCCCAAACACGACTAGGGTACATTGTTTCATTATGGAGTTCCGTGACTCTTTTCTTCATCATCAGATCTGATGGTAGAATGGTTCTTATCAAACGCAAATGCTTCACTTGTTGTAGAAAATACCAAAATCGCAACACGTTTTCATATAAAATTTGAAGAGTTCCCTCGATTTCGCCAAGATTCCATCATCAGATCCCGACTTGGTGGCTATGGGACCATTTGGGAAGAATATCCTTTCCAACAAAAAAAAAATCCAAATCGGTTGGCAAGCGACGGAGTTATGCCCGTTAACAAGCCCAAACACGACTAGGGTACATTGTTTCATTATGGAGTTCCGTGACTCTTGGCTTCATCATCAGATCTGATGGTAGAATGGTTCTTATCAAACGCAAATGCTTCACTTGTTGTAGAAAATACCAAAATCGCAACCCGTTTTCATATAAAATTTGAAGAGTTAACATACCTAACTGTCGAAATATGGGTATACTGTACACATCTGCGTACCCCCTCAGAGCATACAGGCGCGATGTTATGTTATGATGTTGTGTAAACAATAAACAACCAAGCGATTGCAGCAATCACGACAGATTTGCTGTCTATTATTGAAGAGTTCCGTTCCATATCTCCGAAGTTCGTGATCAGATCATGACAATATTTCTATGGGACCAACTTGGAAGTATACCCTTTCAAACAAAAAAAGAATTTTTCAAATCGGTTCAGGCGTCTTCGAGAAATCGGTGAACATACATAAAAAAAAAAAAAAATACATACAGTCGAATAGAGAACCTCCTCCTTTTTGGAAGTCGGTTAAAAAAGCAAAAATTTTTTTGCTTTGCCAAAGCACATAGGAGTACTAAGTAAAGTTTATAAATTTCGACCTTAGAAAACGGCTAAAAGAGATGAATGAAAATACGTCCTCTAATAAATTGGAATATGGGTACTTAGATGATTAAATCAAGATCGAATCATCATTACCATTTCGGCCGAAAGACGTCCACTGCTGGACATATGCCTCTCCCAAGTGTCGCCACATTGACCGGTCCCGTGCGACTCGCATCCAACGGATTCCCGCAACCTTCACCTGGTCATCGGTCCACCTAGTGGGAGGTCTTAGAACGCAATGTCTTCCGGTTTGCGGTTGAATAATTGTTCAAAATATGACGAAAATAGATAAAATTGCCATACTCACTTGGTATTCATATCATCCTCATACTCATTCTGGCGGTTATTCAAGTTGTTATTATTGAACTTGTCCCTGTTGAACGAGTCGTAGGGATAGCGCGACGGTTCAGTGGTCGAGTAAGGATTGAACGGGGCTCCGGATGGGAACGCATTTGTCTTGTTATTGTTGCGGTTCAGAGGGTTTGGCTCGCCGTACAGTTGGAATATCACTTGCAAGATGTTTTGGAACCTGTGGGAGAATTATTAGTTTGTCAACAGAAACGATTCAAACGGAAAAAATGGATATCTTTCTGCTTAACTTTTTCCTAACTATATTGGGGTTGGCCTCCAGTCTAACCGGATGCAGAACTTCTACATGAAGCGACTGCCTAACTGACCTCCACAGCCCAGTTAGTACTGGGTAATACGATACGATACTCCTTGAGTAAGACTGGTTGTCAGATTTTTTGGGCCACTGACTACTTGTAAAACTGTCTAACATCTATAAATGACAGACGGGACCAACTGCTTAGCGTGCTTTCCGAGGCAGGAAGAAAACTCGGTACGTAACGGGTGGTAACCCACCCATAGACCAACCTAGGCAAGCACGACTTAACCTTAAGATCGACCCGAGCAGCTGTTATTATTTAGCCACAAGCTCCTCGGAAAAAAACTGATAGTGTGTGATAAATTGCAGGAATGGAGTTTTTATCTTCTACGAGGTCTACCGTACGCCTTCAGGCTTTGTCAGAGATCTACAACTCATTGTGCATGCGGCAGACATTGCTAGCCCAGGCCCATTTCAGCTTAGAGGCTTTTTGAGTTACGTCAGTAATTTGTGATTGCATATTGGCAAACCTTCAGATGTTTTAAATTCAGCCTATTACTGCTCTGGGAAAGAGACTACCTCCCTATGAGGCAGTATGCCATAACCCACCAAGCGGGTTGGTGTTAGGAATTAATATAAGGTGTCGCTTTGCATCCTGGTCAAATTCAAGGACGTATCTATGCTAATGATTCACGACCCGAATCGATACCAAAATGGGTAGTTTTTTTTGTTATTATTTACGGAAACAGGTGAGTGTAAACCACACGTATTAAAACGCAGCCCGTCTGTAACTGGCCCTTTAACCGCACCTTGACACACACAAATAAACATACACAGAGACATGTCGCGCGGTGGATGATTCTTCTATTACTTTCGTGTTATTCTGCAATACTGTTAAATTTAAACAATTTAAAATAGCAGCCTTATCAATTATTTTACCGGGTATCTTAATTTAAACTGATTATTATATGTCTTTTGTGACAAGCTCCTGAATTTTGACTAGGATGCCAAACTCTATCTACTTTAAGGGCTAAGATCTGTTGCTGCACCTAGCAGTGTTACTAGCAGTTAACTTACCTCTTCCTCTGCTCCATAGACACTGCACTGCTGGTGACTATGGCGTCAGCGGGCACGCGGCCCCAGTTGCAGTTCTCCGAATCTGTGACTGGACGTCGGGTGCCGTCGCGACAGATCAGCTCGAACTGGTCTTCTGTTACTCCACCTAAAGACGTATGTTAGAATTGTTTTTTTTTTTTTAATGCTTATCTGTAAAGTCGGTTTACGGACGATAATTTTACGTGATAGTCATAAATAGATAAGTCATAAGAAATCATTGAGATAGATGTGTCACAAACCGAAAGCTTAGGTCGATCGTGCCTCTCCAAGCAAGCAAAAGCGCGGAACAAGCTATGGCTTGTTCCGCGCTTTCGCTTGCACGCCCGGCTCAAGTGGAACGTTTCAATCATAAGTCATGCTTTTTATGCGTCCAGCCGGCGTTCATCGATTTATAAAACGTTATCACGTCAAAACCATCATAGGTATAAATAAATATCGCTGGACATTAACATACAGCTCCATCTAGTACCATACTAAGCAAGGCTTGTGCCATATAGTTCATATACTACTTATATACTTTTTTGTTTGTAACACATACTTATTATAGGTACATATAAACTCGAATTGAATGAATTGATGAATTTTCATTTTGACCTCTCACTCTAATTTAAAACCAATCACAGGCGAGGTGTTAAAATTATTTGAGCTTGCATAAGCATGTCTGCAAACGAATTACTTATTTCTATTTCTGTATAAATGATTGTCAAATCTTAATTCTAAAGGTTTTCATCACAAATTCTAAGTTTTGCATTGTGAGAGCTAAAGATTTACCCTCCTAGATATCTAGTATCTGGTATCCAAGTTTATCTAGGACCTTATGGCCCCTGTTAACGATAAAGATACCAAAGTGGTCCCTGTTCCAAGAAAGGTTGGCAACCACTGAGCTAGATGGCCGACGATCTTAGACAGGATGCTTGTCAAGAGGAAGGGATGTGGAAGGCAGAGGGCGGGTGTTGAGGTTCAGCTTGAGAGAGGTCTATGTCCAGCAGTAGACCGTCTTCAGCTTAGTGTCGATGGCAATAACTGAGCTACTAGTTTGACGCTTTTGGTAGCGTCCATCAGTTCCACGTTGACACGATATTAAGGCTGATGCTTCAGGGTACTCCGCGAAATTCTCATGTGGTCTAGGAATGACTTTGACCTTGAAAAAATGGATGATTTTGATGATTATAATTCTGTAACTACGTACGTTTTACAGCCACGAATCGTATTATAATCAACATACAACTTAGCACTGGCCTGCAAATTGAAAAAAAACGTAAGAAATTTTGCGAGCTACCCTGGATGATCCACCTTAAGAGCCAAACCACACGGCGAGGTGCGGCTCCGGCGCGTAGCCTGAGCGTTACCGGTTCGGTTTCTACATACAAAAATGTGTCGTAGCCACACGCGGAATGTGTGCAGACTTACCAAGTACTTGATGCGACAGCAAAGCATGTTGTATGGTAGTGTCGCGCACGAAAGCAATGTCACCCGAGTTGTTCGCGATCAGACAGCGTAGGGCTCCCTCGTAACCCGCGAAGGGATCTGCCAGGGTGCACCGAATGCCTGCGCCGCCGGTACATAGCTTACATAGCCTGAAGAAGAAAGATTTTAGGGTGAAAAAGTGACTAAGTTATTTTGTGAGGAAATTGTTGTTATACAGATGTAAGCAAAGTATGATATCTAAATCCATGGTGTTAAAAAACCGTACTATCGGAGTAGAGATCCTCTTTATTTTTTTATAATTTGTTGTTATGTTATCGCGGCAACAGACGTACAAGTTCTGTGAAAATTTCAACTGTGTACCTATTCCAGATCATCAGATACAGACCATTAATAGACAAACAGACAGAGATACAGACAGACGGATGGACCCACAGAGAGGGTCAAAAACAAAGTATAGACCGCAAAGGTGAATTTTCTTAGAAGTACCCATTTTCTGACAGTTTTAATATTTTACTGTCAAATATTAGCATTAATTCTAGAATATTGATATGCAAAGGGGTCGGCACAAACAGAGAATATATAACTTACTTGTCAGAATTATCACCGATAGGATTGTACATGTCTTTCAGTGAGTTCGGTGCGCACGAGTCGCCGAAGAACTCTATCGCAGACTTGACGTGGTTGTTGCAGTCTGTAATTTTGAGGCCACCTTCTTGCATTAGCTGTTAACAGAAGACAG